>JANBXA010000126.1:8930000-10130000 GCA_030556225.1 Cricetiscus sungorus
ATGAGGGCTAAAACAATATTTTTGCCCTCAAGGACATCTCCTGAAGTTAAGACTTGTATATATAGGGCCTGCTACTCAGAAGCATCTGTCTACTAAACATTGCCCTAAAATTCTTAATACTTTTGAAATGAGGACCCTGCGTTTTTATATTCCATTGGGGTTCAAAAATATTCACCTGAACCTGACTGCCCTCAAGGGATTCATATTTTAAGAGAGAGACCAAGAAAGTACAATCAGTAGTTATTGTGCTAAGATTTGAAGTTTTGTCTGTTATTTTTTTAAACAAAATATTATGGAAAGAGTATTATTCTGTCTTCAGAGAAGCAGAAAGAATTTAGGATGGTTTTATTTATGATTCACATATTATTGAGTACTTACTATGTGAAAAGCACTGTACTAAATGACTCAGGGATTAAAAAATGAACTAGCTGTGAGTCCTGCCATCTTTCTCAAGTCAACTCAGTACATGAAAAGCATACACAGAGCATAGTGGCTTTGATGTGATTATGCAGTCTGTGGAGCTGGAATGGGACATGTGGGACAATGTTACATTTTCCATTTCGTGTTTTCTTTTTCTTGCCTATCTCATATAGGCTTGCTGAACTGTTTTTTTCCCATATCTCTTTGAATGCCCCTATCCACTACCTCCTGAAATAAATTCTGTATCCTTTATCATATCATCCAAGATAGACTACTGTATACATCTAACTTTCTTTGTATATGTTTGCATCGTGACATCATTGCCTATTGATTGTGACATTAGATGAGTCATTTATTTTATGGGCTTTTTTAACTACACCAAGAAAAATTTAAGTGGATCATGTAGGATTTTGCCTATTGATTGTGATATTAGATGAGTCATTTATTTTATACAAGCCTTGGATTTTTTAACTACACCAAGAAAACTTAAAGTGGATCATGTAGGATTTTTGTGATTTAAAATGATATTATATATTTATATACCATAGGCCACTATTAGAAATTTAACATATATTACTGAAGAATTTTTCTAGAATGTTGAATCCAACAGAACAGGTACATGAACCACCACCAATACTCCTTTATTCTAAAATAGCTCTTAATATATGAATGTTTAAAATCAGATGTAACAGAATTTTACTATTTACCAAGTTAAGCATTTCTCCTTATATATTTATGTGTCAGAATGAAAGAGTTTATGACAAATTATTAATTAGCAAAGAATTCTGTTTGTTTGAATGGTTTATTATTAATAATGTTTGTCCCTCTACTTTTTTGGGGGAAAGGTTTATTTAGATCATACATTCTGATCATAGTCCATAATGAATGGTGGTTAGGGTCTTTTTGACTTGCTCCTCATGTCTCGCTCAGCCTGCTTTTCTGTAAACTCATGGACTACCTATCCTGAGGTAGTACCACCCAGGTCCTTCCTGACATGCTTTTCTACAGGCCGATCTGATGGAGAGGCATTCCTTTTTTACAGGTGGTCCTGGCTTGTGTTGACAGTGTAAACAAATATATAAGAAGAGACCCAGCAAAATTGTTTTTGCTAAACATTTGGGGTACACACTTCTATCATGCAACTTCACCAGAGAAATAATTATACACTAGGGAGTTGAAAAACTCCTCAACAAATGAGCACCTACTTTACACAAAATTGTCTCTCTTCTTATATCTTGCCCCACATATACACTTCCTCTCCTCAGACAAAGAGGATTCCAGTGAAAAATAAAATTGATAAGGATTACAGCATTAATGTGGACAGTATTTTCAGGACGTTTTTTTTCCTTGTGTTAACTTGTGGTTGAAGATCTGAAAGTCATATCACTGTTATAGTGAACTAGGAACTCTGTAGCATAGCATTGTAAAGCTATATGTAATGGGGATGCTTATAGTGGACTCGGGGAGAAGGATATGCCACATAAAACCATTCATTGTGATATAAGACATACAAAAGTTGCAAAATAATAGATGGGTAGTAGGTAGGGCATAGGCTGAGGTGGGTAATGGTCAGGGATGTCATTATAATTGAGACAATTTCTTATTGGTAAAGATGAAGTTCAGGCCTTGTTGCTGCTGTTTAACATAGAAGCCAAGAAACTTGGAAAAGTAGAATCCTTTCATCTATAATGAATAATTCTCTTCTCTCTGAAGTTCTAGAGGAAACTCTGTGCCTGAGAACACAGCATGGTGAACATTAAAGGAATTATCCTTTTATCCAGTGGGTAACTGTTTACTACTCAAACTCTGGCCTCTATAAGTGATGCAGAAGCAGGTGTCTCTCATTTTTTCCCTCAGTCCTCAGATCTTTAGACTATCTAAATAGATCATGTATTTCTCAGACTGCTGTTGCTATGGCGAAATGCCTGAAAATAAAACTATTTGGATGAGGGAAATAATTTAGTTTTGGCTCTTAGTTTAGAGGCTTTTGTACATAATCAACTATCTCTTTCATCTTTAGGCCTAAGTCAGAATATTATGGTGAGAAGCACATGGTACTCAAGAATGCCTATAATTCCAGTTCCTAGGGGATTCAAGCTCTTCTTGCCTCTGTGAGCCTGCAAACACATGGTGCAATATATACACTCAGACTGACAGACAGCCAGACATGCACTAAATCATTTTTAAAGGAGGTAGAAAAGAGTTTTGGAGAATTGAAAAAAACTATCATAAATCAGAAATACAGAGCTGTAGGCAAGGCAAAGATAAAATGAGGAAATATTTTACCAACACTTACTTATAGCTCTATCATTCATTTTCAGTAATATCCTTGGTATTTAGTTCCTCTTAATTAGTATGTAAAACTGTACCAGGAAAGGGGACACATAAACTAACTCAACTTCTTAACTATTGACCATTCCACATTTTATAAACTATGTCATGAATTAATTCATGCCAAAGAAGCACATGTAGTAAAAGATGAGTCAATTATCTAATATTTTGATAATATTTCTCCAAATCTTTGCATTATCATTCCTCTTCTTTTGATGCAAACAATTATAAATTATATATATATATACATATATATATGTGTGTGTTTTATTTAAGGTCATATAATTAATATACTTGTTAGGATGGGATGTACATTATCAACGGAGTATCAACAGTGAAATTTAAGTGGTTTAACACAGATAACAGTTTATTGAACTTACTGTATTTATAATCCTTCATATTACATGTCCAGTGTGTGTTGATAGTATGTGGGAGCCTATATTACATACAGTTACTAAGAGATCAAAGATGATGCAAATTATGCCACATTGTACTTATATTGGATAGGTTTCAGTTAAAGTAAAGAGACAAGCAATGTATGAGATATATTCTTAACTGCTTGCCCATTTGCCACAGCAGTTATGTGATACTACACAACTAAAAGGAAGGCTAGTTAAGTATACAAAAATGTAAACACATATCTGCTTCAATTAAACATTCTTTGCCATGTGCATATCAAACTCTCTAAGGGCAGAAAGGGCCTCTTAAGTCAATATTAATTTGTTAGAAAATTCTGGGACTAGAGCATCAAACAAAGTTGAATTGAAGAGAACAAGTGAAAGCATTCATTCCAAGAATTAAGGAATACAAGGTAAGCCCTAAAAAGAAAGAAGTGGGCCAGTTTTGAGACAGAAAAAAAAATGTAATCAATACAGATGTCAAAGCATTAAGGCTGCCGTAAACAAGGAATTGGAGACGTCAAGCAGCAATCAATATAGAGCAAGCAAAGGTGGTTTGTAGTTGTGGGTAGATGAAAGGCAGTTTAAGACCCAGCCAGGGACATATCCTGCTTAAACTGACAGCAGACCTCTTGTTTTTCTATCCTTTCAGTATGCCAATTGTAAAAGCCTATACTAGGCAGCTAGTGTCCTATCAGCAATATTGTTTAAAAATACGTTAAGTAGCCCCAAGTGCCTTCACCAGTTGAACCTGGTTCATCTGTTTGCTGCATGCTAGCCTTGTGACTGCCAGATAGTATTTGCAAATCCTCAAGTATGGTATAATTTTTCATGTTTCTATGTTTTTAACCTGCAGGAGATATTTGTTAGAATGTGTTTTTATCCTTTCTCCACTAATCTAAAATCATCTCAGTATTTTTGAAGCAATAGGTACCAGAGAAACTCAACAACAAAAGATGTCTTTTGTTTCCATGGCAACCTGGGCACTTATTACATGATCTTTTAACTACTGTTTTTCTTCTAGTTAAGAAATTTGTGTTCCTTCACAAGCACACAGTTTGGCCACTCACTATTTGTTGAGTGAACATCTGTGTTCAGGGACCATTTGATGACATGGAACCCCAGACAAGGTACATGTATTATTTTGAAAGTGAACATAAACACTAACATCAACCTATCAAAAACCAAATGTACCTTAGATAGCACAAAGGAGCAGTGTATAAGAGTCAGAGATTTTGTGTTCTTCTAAAAATAATAATATTTTGGTTAATTATTTGCAGTTTCTGTCAATTATGTTCTTTCAGTTATCTGCCTATTATCAATAAGAATTGATTATTTTCTTGCTTTTGATTGAAGAGACAAGATAATACAATAGAGTAGTTTATCAATCCAAGTAGGAGAAAGATACACGTCAAGTGTTTTAATGGACTTAGTAAAAACACATACCTGTACCACCACTACCCCTCCACATACACAAAACAACTATGTTGTAGAACACTGTCTTCTGAACATAGCAGCCATTATCATCTTTACCATATTAGCAATTGTTTTCTACAAGAAACCTTCAAGTTCGTGCCCACTGATGCTTTCTCATAAAAGATCTGGAAAGGCCATTAGATGCTCACCTAGGACCCAAACCTCTGTGTTCTCATCCCACTTACATAATTCTGAGTCTGCTGCATGTGATCTTGAGAGCTGCTAGAGTATGTAAGGCATGGAAGGTTAACTATAGTGGGAGACTTCTTCTATGCAGCTGTAAGGAAGTTCTTATGCCCATTATGTGAGGCTTTTTGGTGATGCATCTCCTAAACTAGACAAGTGAGGTCATTATTTTGGTCTATTGTTGGTACTCAATCTGGGGCAAAGAGATAACTTTGTCTTCCCAGGAAAAGTTCACACACACACACACACACACACACACACACACACACACACACACACACACACACACACACAATGTAGTAAGCCATTAGAGATTAGAAAATGGAAAGTGGAGATGTGGTAGTCTACTAGTGATAGTGACAGTATGAAATTGTTAAGGCTTTCAGTACTTCAAGAACAAAGGAATAGGGTTGAAGGGATTCAAAAACACACTTAAAATGACACTTGAAGAACTAGGACTTAGATGGATGGTGATAG
This sequence comes from Cricetiscus sungorus, assembly GCA_030556225.1. Taxonomy (NCBI): domain Eukaryota; kingdom Metazoa; phylum Chordata; class Mammalia; order Rodentia; family Cricetidae; genus Cricetiscus; species Cricetiscus sungorus. The sequence goes on from JANBXA010000126.1 coordinate 8,935,289, forward strand.
GGTGCCAGTTATAAGGCACTGGCATCTGTGAGGTTCAAATGAGTTGGGTTCTGGGTATGTGTAAAAACCTACAAATTGGAACTAAATGCTGCTTCTGGGGTAAAGAATCAGGTTGGGATGATGAACAATTGAAAACAAGCATAAAAAACAAGTCTTTTTTTCCTTCTCCAGTTTTATAATCTCCATCATATAAACCCTTAAGGTATTGCATAAAAGAGCAAGAAGCTAAGCTGAAATGGGATACACACAGGTGTAGCATTATTAATAACCAGTAATAGAGTATAAACACACAGCCATAAGCATCTGTTCTGATATTCTAAATTTCTATGTGAATTTTCTTTTATAGTTTAAACATTATTCTTTTTTACTTGATACCACATTAAAATAATTACTTTGGTTTTCTATTATTATAGTCATAATCATCATGTTAATGGTTAGCTAATTGTCTTGGTCATCCATTAGCTATACAAAATTTATTAAATTGTTCTTTTAAAGTTCAGTGTTTATGTAGTCTAATTGATTGCTAGTAAAGGTAGCATTTTGGCAGCTTTATGTATGTATCATTTCCCTTCTGTTTAATACTCCTTGGAGTAGAATTATTATTTTAAAAAACAAGCATTTTATGTATTGTTTTATTTCAGTAGATGAGTCCACCTGTTTAACCAGTATATAGTGATTTAAAAGCACTACTGTAAAATCACAGGAAAGCAAAACACATATATTTGGAGATGATGACAAAATATATTATGGGATGGGGCATTTAAAATATGGTTTTTAAAACCTACAGTCCAGAAAATATGCCAATGGTATAAAGTTGACATAGTCTTTAGCTTGGTTTAGACTTTCCAATTATTGATGACTTAAAATGGTCCTTCTCTAAGTGTGATGCCTGAGTCAGTAGTTTTGGCACAAAAGTAAACTATTGGCCTGTATTTCAGTTCTATTGAGGTAGGAATCCTGAGGGAAGGGGATCCAGGGATTTGAGATATCAGTCTTTCTGCTACATATTGAATATGATGACTACAGATGGAAGTTTCTGTCTTTCCTACTCCTAGTCCTAGTTCAGTCCCAAATATATACATAGATGCTTATAGTAATTATAAATTGTTTGGTCTATTGCTCAGTCTTACTACTAACAAACTTACAACTGAAATTAACACAAAATTCTTATCTATGTTTAGCCACGAAGCTTAATAGCTTTTCTCAGTATGGTATTCTCATCTTGCTTCCTCTGTTTCTGGCTGAACACTGCGTTTCTGCCTTCCCTCTTCCCAGAATTCTTCTAGTCTGGTAGCCCTACCTATACTTCCTGCCTGACTACTGGCCAATCAGAGTTTTAGTAAACCAATACTAGTGACAAATCTTTCAGTGTACAAGAGCATTATCCCACATCAGGAGGCAAACCAATGTTATACACATTCTCAGATAGCATGCAAGTATTAGCTCTGCTTGGTACATTATCATATCTAAACCCTTTTTGATTTTGTATTAGGAAATAATTAAAAAGGAAAAAATATAGACACAGGGTTTTGTTAACATTAAAAAACTTCTCTTTTCTCAGCTTGAACTTTATATGTGTCAAAATATTTTTTAAAATGAAAATATGGAGATCCCTACATGGATCCAGTTTTACCCCATTTTTTGCTATTAGTTATTTGTAATAGTGCCTCCATCACTGAGACAAGTATTTTAAACTATACTAAGAAGGAAACTCAGAGGTTTGTACATACTGTCCTGAACCTAAAAAAAAATATGTTATTTCTCCTTTTTTACTTTGAATGCTTCCAGCTCTTTAATATTCATAGTGTTAATACTTTCTGTTGAGACAGGGCTTGGCTTCTCTGTGTAGCCTTTGCTGTCCTAGAATTCACTCTGTAGACGAGGCTGGCCTTGAACTCAGATCCGCCTACTTCTGTCTCTCAAGTGCTGGGATTAAAGTTGGGCACCACCACATAAGAAACAAAAGTCTAACTAAAATCAGTTAAGCCAAAATGAGACTATATGGGATTGTATTCCCCTAAGCATTGGCAGCTGGGGCTTAGGATAGAAATCTAAGAATGATTGAACATAAGCACTCTTTCCAGTTTAGGGCTATATTTTTCTACTTATTTCTTCTATACAGTCAGGAACACGACTATCTAAACCACTGACTCAGATGATGACAATAGCAATATAAAATAGCAAATGATTCTTGATGAATATTTAATGTGTTTAGTTACTATGGTGAATCACAGTAAATGGTTTAAGTAAAATTTATATGATTATACAGATTTGAAATATGAGAAGACACAAGCTGGTAATTTATTCAAAGTCACAGAATTTTTTTTCTTTAGTGGAAAGAAGAGGACCTAAATTTAGTAAGTCGAATTATATAATCCAGGTTATAAGGCATAGGAAATATTAAACTAGTGAAGAGTGACCAACATGGCCATTCATAAAGAATCATGGCTTTCTGATTGAACATTGTAATTAACTGATCTGTTTGTTTGTTTGTTTTTCAGTAGAGAATAGACTATCAGGCTACCAAATCCAGTGTGGACACATAACACTCTATGAATTATGTTGATAGCTCCATTTACAGCTTTAAGGGCTTAAGTAATTTGCCACAGGAAAGTTGGAACTATAATACATTTTCAGGTCTCAGATTTGTGCTCCCTTCATTATATATTTTTATCTCAATTATAGTCTCTCCAAATTTTGACCAGTTATTTAAAAGCCACAATTGGTCATATGAATTTTTATGCTGTAGTTTATTTATTTTTGAGTTCATTTGCACATATTTGGATATCCTTAAAGAAATTTTATATAAATAATGCCATAGTCTTTGTTTTCTTATTTTGCCACATCTAACTCTATCTGGGTAAAGTCACATTGAGGAGAGCAAGATGGTGTTTTTAAATGTGATATAAGAAATAAAATATGGACCTTCCAGTGCCCTGCTCTGAGCTGCCTGGGGACTGGGGTTTGCGCATAGGGGAACCTGTTCTGGTGGACTGGCCTATGCAGGACCTGCCAGCATCCTGATCCCACCCATACCCACAGGAGATGTCCACCTTCAGGTGATCTGCTCAGAACCTCTTGAGGACTGGGGTCTGTCTATTGGAGAGCCCGTCCCAGGAGACCAGCCCATCTAGAGTCTGCCAGCACCCTAGTCCTGCCACCACACACTGGAAGAGGACATCCATAGATGTATTGACCTCATTTCATCCACAGGAAGAGAACCTTGATCCCATATCCACCAGGAGAGGGAGAGATCCCACCACTGCACACTGGCAAAGGGATGGGTAAACTAAAGTATAAAAACCCAGTCAACAACAGAAAGACCAGTTGATGTCACCAGAGACTAATGACTCCACACCAGTAACCTGAACTTCCCAATACAGATGAAGCAGAAGAGAATGACCCTAAAAACAATTTTATGAAGATGATAGAAACCCTATAAGAGGAAATGAGAAAATCCTTTAAAGAAATGCAAGAAAACGCAAACCAAAAATTGCATGAAAAATTCAAACAGTGCAAGGTTTGAAAGCTGAAATAGAGACAGTAAAACAACAACAACACAGTCTGAGGGAATGTGGGACATAGAAAGGCTGGGTAAACAGTCAGGAACTATAGATAAGCATAATCAACAGAATACAAGACACAGAAGAGAGAATCTGAAGTGTTGAAGATACTAGAGGAAATGGATTCATCGACCAAAGAAAATCTTAAATCCAACAAATCCCTAACAAAAATATCCAGAAAATATGGGACACCACTAAAAGGCCAAACCTAAGAATAATAGGAATAGAAGAAGGTGAAAAAACCCAACTCAAAGGTGAAAAAATATATTCAACAAAATCATAGAAGAAAACTTCTCCAACCTAAAGAAAGACATGGCAATGTAAGTATAAGAAGCTTGTAGAACACCAAAGAGAGTGGACCACAAAGAAGTCCCCTTCCCACATAATAATCAAAACACCAAACATACAGAATGATGGGAGACGTTATTCCGTATATATGTTTCTCATACTAATTAATAAAGCCCTGTTGGCCAATAGAAAACTAGATAGGTGGGGCTAGGAGACTAGGAGGGGGAAAGAGGAAGTAGGGGGAGTTGAGATGTAGCCCCGGGAAGAAGAGGACGCCAGCCGCGGCTCCCCGATAAGACGACCACGTGGAAATACTTAATAAGTAGAAATGGGTTAATAATTAAGACAGAGCTAGCCCATAAACAGTAATGGTAACTGGCCGACAGGATTGTATCAAATACAGAGTCTCTGAGTGTTATTTGGGGCTGGTGAGGCTGTGGGCCCAGACAGGCGGGCGCAGCGGAAACAAACACGCTACAGATGGTGCCCAACATGGCTATAAGAACTTTCACTTAAACTTGATAAAAACTTAAAAAGGGATTTTAGAAACAAAGGAACAGAGACTTGCAAGACTTCTTAGTAGCAGCATTTTCTTGGTTGGATTTGTTTTGCTGTAGACAGAGAGTTGCGCGGCTCCTTTAAGGGAGGTTTCCAATTAGCATAAGCGGCAAAAAAGCCTCCTTGCTTTTAAAGAGCTCTGCTAACAATTCATTGGTATGTAGGAGAGCTACAATACGCTGGCTTGGGAGAGAAAAAGAAAGGGGATACAATGGTATAAAAAAGAAAAAAGAAAGTAGAATGAATGGGTATAATGGGGCATGCCATTAATCCCAGCACTCGGCAGACAGAGGCAAGTAGATCTCTGTGATTTCAAAGTAAACCTGGTATGCACTGAATTCCAGGACAGATAAAAGTTACACATGGAAACCCTGTCTCAAAATATGTAAAAATAGAAGTAGAATAAATACAGTAATAAAAAAGCCACGTAAAGATGGAAAGCACAGAGAAATTTTGGATACTATACGAGATTCTGTTGTCTTTAAATTATTTGACTGCTGAGAAAATAACTACTGATAAAAGAAATGCTGCTAGATTAATTCAATTTATATATTTTAAAAATGCTTTGACTCCAAAATTTAAGCCTAAGGACAAGCTACTGGGGAAAAGGATTTCTATTTTTGTTTCCACAGAAAATGAAAAGCTATGGATTCTTTCCAGACTTATATGGTTTGATCAAGCCAGACCCCCTGAAACAGCTCCCCAGGTGATCCAACATTCAAAGCAGTTGAGACAAAGCCTTGCAGACTACTGCCAAGACTTCTGCATCTCCTTTGGACCCCCATGACAGCGCCCTCTACCAGCAGGAAGTAGTTTGGAAAGAACGACGCCCAAATTCCCAAATATTGTTTATAAATGTTTGTTTTCATTTAAATGGGCTTGGTTATAACTGGTTAATGACACAAGCAATCTTTTTAAAGGTAAAAAGGGAATTATGGTATAGATATGAATACTTTGCTTTGGAATGGATTTTCTTTTATTGATACAATTTAAAGGTCAATTTTGTAATATGTATATTTCTCCTCTTGTTTAGGTATTGTGTTTATATAGCTCATTGGAAAATATAATGTATAATTTAGTACAGATTAGAGAGTTACCTATGATAGTCAAACTTGGAGTTAAGTTAGTTAGGATTTCTAGATATACAGAGATGTATTTGAGATGGATAGGCATTCTTCAAACCTTTCAAAGACCTACAGAATATGGCATTAAAAATGGTTTAGGGTTTTTCTTGACAGTGAGGCACAACTCCTCCTGGTAACACCACCTACAGAAGAAAGGAAGATGGACATCGAAGAAACACATTATGAAGTTTGCTTCTAATATGGCAAGACTAGCCATTTGGGCAAGGTACTGCTCTTCTGGACTGTTTGACTTTATGTTGTAGAAACTGGACATGCAGGACCCACAAAGAAGTGACTGCTGATGCAAGATGGACATTGCTACAGGATTCCTGCTTCATGGAAGAGGCTGCCAGACAGCCAGACACTCTACAGGACACAGAAAAATGACTGACACACTGTCAATACAGGTGGACAGTTTAAAGTTTCCTGCTTTGTTGAGGAGTCTGGAGACACACTATGGCCTATGGGCTGAAGATGGAACATTACAGAAGAACTTCGGTTGACTGACCAGGCAATGAATTGTCTCTGTCATTTCTAGAGTTTATATATTATCCTTCTGTGGTCTTTGAAGGAGTTGAAGACAGATAGTTTTGGTTACAGCTTTCCTTAGGATTAAAGATAAGTTACATATAGGACTTTAGACTCACAAAGATAGGATAGATGATATTTTCTTTAAGCCTTACAAAATGTTAATGGACTAAACATTGTTTACTGTGATTCTTATTTGATAACTGTTGTATGGTACATTTTGCTATGTTAAGGTTAAACCCCTTCTTTTACTTTAGACAGAAAAGAGGAGATGATGGGAGATGTTTTCTGTATATATGTTTCTCATACTGGTTAATAAAGCCCTGTGGCCAATAGAAAACAAGATAGGTGGGGCTAGGAGACCAGGAGGAGGAAAGAGGAAGTAGGGGGCGGGGTCAAGATGTAGCCCAGGAAAGAAGCAGGATGCGTGCCGCGGCTCCCCGATAAGACGACCACGTGGAAATACTTAGATAAGTAGAAATGGGTTAATAATTAAGACAGAGCTAGCCCATAAACAGTAATGGTAACTGGCCAACAGGATTGTATCAAATACAGAGTCTCTGAATGTTATCGGGGGGCGGCACGCCAGACCAGACTGGCGGGCTGGCAGAAACATACATGCTACAACAGAATAAAGAAAGAATATTAAGAGCAGAGAAGGGAAAAGGCCAAGTAACATATAATGGCAAGCCTATCAGAATTACACCTGACTTTTCCAAGGAAACTCTGAAGGCCAGAAAGTTCTGGATAGATATTATACCAACACTAAGAGACTATGGATGCCAACCCAGACTACTATAACCAGCAAAACTTTCAATCATTATATGTGGAGAAAACAAGATATTCCATGGCAAAAACCAGATTTAAACATTAGGTATCAACTAATCCAGCTGTACAGAAATTTCTGGAAGGAAAACTCCGATTCAAGGAAGTTAACTACACCCACAAAAACATAGGCAATAGATAATCCTACTCTACCAACAGTCAAAAGAAAAATGGGGGGAAATTCAAACAAAATACTATCACTAACAACAAATCCAAAACAAATAAGAATGAACAATCAATGTCCCTCAATATTAATGGTCATAACTCATGTATAAAAAGACACAGGGTAACAGAATGGATATGAATACAGAATCCACTCTTCTGCTGCATACAAGAAACATACCTCAACTTCAGAGACAGACATTACCTTAGAGTTAAGGCTTGCGGAAAGACTTTCCAATAAAATAGACTCAAGAAACAAGTGGGTGTAGCAATCAAAATATCTAACAAAATAGACTTTAAACTAAAATAAATAAAAAGAGATGAAGAAGGTCATTTCATATTTATCAAAGGAGAAACCCATCAAGATGAAGTCGCAATTCTGAACATCTATGTCACAAAGGCACCCACATTCATAGAAGAAATATTACTAAAACTCAAATTGTACATAAAACCTCACACACTTATAGTGGGAGATTTCAACACCCCACTTTCAACACTAAACAGGACAACCAGACAGAAATTTAACAAAGAAAAAAGTAACTAATAGAAGTTATGACCCAACTGGGTTTAACAGACATTGTAGAACATTCCATCCAAACACTTCTTAGGGCAACATGGAATTTTCTCTAAAATTGACCATATACTTGGCACTATAGTAAACCTCAATAGCTACAAACTCATGGAAATTGAACAATGTGCAATTGTACCATTTCTGGGTCAAAGAAGAAATAAATAAATTAGCTACTTCCTAAAATTCAATGAGAATGAAGACACAACATAACAAAACTTATGGAACACTTTGAAAGCAATGCTAAGAAGAAAGTTTATAGCTCTAAGTGCCCACATGAAGAAGCTAGAAAATAGTTACACTAGAGAATTAACAGCCCAACTGAGAACTCAAGAACAAAAAGAAGCAAAGTTATCCTGGGGGAGTAGACAACAGGAAATGATCAAATTGAGGGCTGAAATCAATAAAGTAGAAACTAGGGGAAAAAATTACTAATGTAACAAAGAGTTGGTTCTTCGAGAAAAATCAGTAAGATAGACAAACCTTTATCCAAACTAACCAAAAGGCAGAGAGAGAGAGAACATGCAAATTAACAAAATCAGAAATGAAAAAGGGGACATAATGAACACAGAGGAAATCCAGAGAATCTTTAAGTCATACTTTGAAAACCCGTATTCCTCAAAATTAGAAAATTTAAAGAACATGGACAATTTTCTGGATAGATATCACTTACCAAAATTGAGTCAAGAACAGATAAGCAATTTAAATAGACCTACATCCCCTAATGAAATACAAGCAATCATCAAAAGTCCCCCAAGCATGAAGGTAGGAGAGAGGGAGTTAGGAGAAAGTGAAGGGGAGAAGTGGAGGGTAGAGGAGGACATGAAGGAACAGGAAGATTGAGTCAGGGGAAGAATAGAAGAGAACAAGAAAAGAGATACCTTAATAGAGGGAGCCATTATAGGTTTAAAGAAAAATCTGGCACTAGGGGAATGTTCAGAGATTTACAAGGATGACCCCCAGTAACAATCTAAGCAATAGTGGAGAGGCTACATTAAATGCCCTTCCCCTATATTGAGATTGGTGACTACCTTATATGCCATCCTAGAGCCTTCATCCTGTAGCTGATGGAAGCAGAAGCAGACACCAACAGCTAAATACTGAGCCAAACTCCTGGAAACCAGTTGCAGGGAGGGAGGAGTGATTAACAAAGGGTGAAGACCAGGCTGGAGAAACCCACAGAAACAGCTGGCCTAAACTAGGAAGAGCTCATGGACTCCAGACTGATAGCTGGGAGACCAGCATAGGACTGACCCAGACTCCTTGAATGTCAGTGTTAGTTAGGAGGACTTCACAGTCTATGAGTCCTCTAGTATTGGATTAGTATTTGTCCCTAGTATACGAATGGACTTTGGGAGCCCAGTCCACATAGAGGAATACTCTCTCAGCCTAGACACATGAGGGAGGGCCTAGGCTCTGCTTCAAATGTTATGACAGTCTTTGTAGAGTCCCCATGGAAGGCTTCACTCTCCCTGGGGAGCAGAAAGGGGATAGAATAGGGGTTGGAGCTGGCACACGGGAGGGGCAGAGGTTTAGGGAACTGAGATTGACTTGTAAAGCAAACTTGCTTCAAATTTAAATTAACAATATTATCATAAAATATATAAAATATGAAGAAGATAGTTGTAGAAATAGATATAGGAGGAAATATAATCCCATTTAAGTTGTTTTTTTTTATTCTCATTAGTTGAAGAGGATTTTGTTTGAGAAGTGCTTTCTTTGGAGCTACATAACCAATATTCTTTACAGCAGCTAAAATGTACATTAATGATGTGATTTTAAGGAACTAGTAAACCTATTATCCTAAATTCCATCCACTTATGTAAAGTCTGTCAACTTAACCTTGTTCCATGTCTTTCTCCTTTGTCCAGCCCTTCTTTCTGTTCTTTCTGCCACTCTTCTCCTTCTTTCCTCCACATCCCTTTCCTTGTTCACTTCATAAAAGAGAACTACTAGTAGTTTCTGAAGTTATGTGTTCTTTCTCCACATGTTCTCTTTTTAATTTAAATATTTTCATACAACCTGTTTTAATCATAATCTTTCTGTTTTCCTAAATCCTTCTAAACCTTACTCACCTCCTTACCCACCCAACTTCATAACTTCATGCTCTCTCACTCTCTCTTTATCTCTGTAAGATAAAACAAAAATCAAACTATCCAACAAGACAAAATATAATAAACCGAGCAATAATCACAAACAAAACAAAACAAACACAACCAAAAAAAACCATGGAGTCTGTTTTGCACTGACCAATTATTATTCTTGGGCATGGGTGTCTGCCTTGTGGTGTGGTTTTTACACTCAGTATCACTCCATTGGAGAAAATTGTTTTTCTCTTTCTCAGCAGGTTTTCATTGCAAATAGTTTCTTGGTTATGGATAGGACTTTGTGTCTACTTCCCCTTTTCAGTGTTGGGATTTTCTGTGTAGGTCTTCTTCCTGCTGTCACAGCCTCTGTGACCTCTTATTCCACACTGTCTCTTTAAAATTGCTGTTTGTAATACTAACTCAGAAAGCAATTGATTTTCAGCATATGGTTATTAGTTAATGCCTTAAAAGTCTAAGGAGTGGTACATTTGCTCTTAAGTTGTCAAAGGTAGTAGGACTTAGCAGTTAAAATGTGATAAACAAAGAGAGGAATCCCAATATAACATGCCTTTTAATAGAGGAGATGATTGCACTGTGCCTTTTTCTCAGAGATGCAGGCTGACATTTCATTGTGTGGAAAATGCAGACAGACCTAATGCATGTGTAACTGTGGAAGAGATGAGCTCTGCTGTTCACTATAGTTTGTGGGTTCTTAAACATTGCAGCAGTAATTCCCTGTTCTTGCTGACTGCTCTTTAGACAGTTTTATGAACCTCAGCACTTTTACTGTCAAAAGAGTAAAGATTTCCTAAAGACTGAGGGCAAAAGGTCCTGAAACTTTCCCCTTGCTTTTTGTCCTTGAAGGTGTTTGTGTGATATGGTGAAGAAGGAAAAAAAAAAAGAGTGAGCCAGCAAAATTCTGCATAACAAAATAATGACAAATAGTGTCTGGTTTTTGTGATTACAATTGAAGCCATTCAGGAACATTACAAGCTTTCAGAAAGTCAATAGTTTAAATATATATTGATTATTACCAGGACCCTTAGAGAATTGCTTGGAAATTTCTAGCTGATCAAAGGTGGCATTATGAGAACAGCAAACATTTCTAGACGGGAATTAAAAACAAGTAATGTGAAACCTGTCCATATTTAATGCTTTCATTTGGAAAGGAATAGAAAAGTAATCAAATTTGCATATGTACTCACAACTGCCACAAAATTATTCTCCTACTCCTCAAATTAAGTTTTTTACTATTAAGAATGATTCTATGAAGTGTTATGAAAATACAAAATTTACAATTATAAATGCAATACAATTCACTAAAACTTTTCATTCTGAATACATTTTTAAAGAAAATAAGAATTCTGAAGTTCGAAGCTGAGATTTCAGTTCTTGGGAATATTAATGATAGCATCTGGGAAATTTAACCATTTAAAACCTCTGATTTTCTCTACAAATTGGGGATACTATGTGCTGTTGCATTTAGTGAGTATTTGTTGTATACAGCCCTTATAATGTTAAGTTAAGGACATATCTAATAGTTTTAGTGCTTCAGGAATACTGTTACAGGGTTCTCCATGGGAAGTATATAGATGGACTACCTATTATCCGAGGTCTTCTTGGAAGAGTGATTTAGTCACTGCAAGCAACTGAATGATCTATTTTGAAATGATGTCTGGACCTCTTCTTTCTGCTTCGTGTTTCTACTTTGATTTATGTCTCATGCTCAAACTTTGCTTTTACTGAATCACTTACTTGGTTAAAGAGCTCCATGTGTTTGCTGCTGTGTACACTCAGGAGCATATCAACTTGCCACTTAGGATTACAGCAAGCTTCTCTGTTCTATAAAGTGTACATGCAGTTAAAACTTTCACTTTAATAATTGCAAGAACAAGTTCCTGCTGTACACAGTGGGAGAAGGCTCCAGAGGCCTTGAGAAGGACATAAGAAGGCTATAGTTTATTTGCTCTGCTGTGTTTAAGGCACTGAATATCTTTATTCATATGGCTCACATTTTTAAATTATTTCCTCAAGTAGCAAATTGCACACAATACCAAATGATAATATTAGAGTTCTGTATTAGCGTGGAATCCAAATAAAAGACTTGATTATGTAATATGGAAATGTGATATTTGTGAAAACTTTTATACCACATGTTATACCTGCACATAGATGAGAGGGCTTTTGTCCTGAGTAGACCTTAGACAGGTGAAGCATTTTTCAGACATTCTTTTTTCTTTTTTTCTTTTTTTGCATGGGAAGACTTTTATTCAAACCATATTAGTAAAAGCAACTGGGCGAAGATGAGTTAAGGGGGGGAATGAAGACAATAAACACAGAAAAAATAGAGGGTTAGTAGAGAACAGCAGCATGTCAGCATGAGTATAAGGAAGTTATTTTTGTTGCTGTGGTAAAATACCATGACCAAGCCTGATTATGCGAAGTACTGTTTGTTCAAACTAGTGGTTCCAGAGGCAGCTTGTATAAAAGAGGGAGAAGATAAAGGGGAGAGAAGCATGAAAATAGAAAACCAAGACAGGAGGCCACACGGGAAGCAAAGAGGGAGAAATACAACCGGGGTCATGTTACAAACTCTCACTCCCTCTATCAAGGATCCACCATCCATGTATTTCGTAAAGTCAGACCTTTTTTCTGTGCTCTGAGTCTTGCTATTCCTATTGTGATGGACATAGGCCTCAGAGGTTTCTGCATTAAATCTTTATGTTAAAGTTTGAGGACTGTAGCTCAGGAAGGATTCAGCTGAGCTAGGTTCAATTTGGCTGCATCAGATTAGACATATTCCTTCTGTGCAGGTTCAGATCTGCTACTCATGTCTTCTAGAGGCAAGTTATGAGGGAACATGAATTCTTCGGTATGCTCTTCTAATAGCAGATGACAGGAGCACAAGAGGCAAGCTCAAATAGGTGATGTTTCTTAAGGTCTTGGTTTTGTATTGTCATGACATAATTTCTTCCAAATCAACTACTATCTACTCACAAGCATTGCTGGAGTGCAGAAGTATACTCTTCTAAATGGAGATCTTAAAGAGAAAAGAGCATAGATATAAACTATAAAGAAAAAGGGAAGAGTGAAGAATACAGAACCACCGTTTATTCTACCAGGAGAACTGTGAAGTTGTGTATTATAATTCATTATGTGTTGATTCAATACATCACTTACCAGAACACTAATTTCTTTAGAGTTTTGGGAGTGACAAAGGAGTGTGTCATTTCAGTTTTGCTTTCAGTTCTCATGGTCAAGGAAGAGGCATGCCTGAATCTTCCTCTTTATATTTGAACATTTACTTCCAACCAAACTGACTCTTATCCTTGTCATCAAGTACATTAATGGTATAAAGAATTGTGCAATGAATTATAAACCTGGGGAATGCCTTGCTTGGCCTGATATCAAGGCAGGTGACAAATTCTATTAAATCAGAATTTTATCCATTTGTTATAAAATCTATCTTTGCTGAAACTAAATTGTCGTCTCTCTCAAGAGCATTGTTGCTCTCTGGTTTGCTGGTTGCTCCTGAGAACTAAATTGCTCACATAGTTCAATAAATATATTATTATTTTCATTTAAAAAATGTGAAATATATAAGGGAGTGTATGCACAGATCATGAGCAATTATAAAACTATAGTATATGTCATTAATGTAGCACAACTTTAATGATTAGTTTCTGCTGATGAATATTTGGTTTTTCTACATTTGGCACTATTATGAGCAATAATAGTGCCATGCATCTATGAGAATTTTGATACAGGTATTCTGAGGCAGTTGTATTTTTCTTAAGAGTGTTCCTAAGATATGCAACAGTCAACTCTGAGCCAAAGAATATGAACAATCAATTACCAATCTCTTTGTAAAAAGACATCATAAACATAGTAACTTCAAATATCCACCATTTTATTTGCTTGTAACTTCTATGAATCAGAAATCTGGGCCGGTTGCTGTTAGGTAGTTAGCTAATTTGCTGGTCACTCCTGGGCTCATTCACATTATTGCCATCATCTGGAAGCTCTGCTTGAATGAGGTGGTCCAAGATTGCCTTGTTCATGTGGCTGAAACTCAGTGCAGGCTATCAATCAGATGTTTCTCATTCTTTGTATTCTATTCTTTTAAAATCTAGCTTGTTTTCTTATTAACTTCACAGCAGCAAGGGAGCAGGTTAAAAGCTACAAGGTCTCTTGAGGTCTATACTTCATGTCCTCCTATGATAACACCTAAGAATAAAGAAAAGTGATGGGGGGGCACATCAAAACCATACTAGAAAGGGAAATACAGGAATGGGGAGAATTATAGAATGTTTTTCAGAAGACTAATCAGTAACTTTAATAGGATGTGGTGGGGTTTGAATAGGGTATGTTCCCTATAGACTCATTTATTTGAATACTTGGTCCCCAGTTGGTGCTATTTGGAGGGAGGTTATGAAAACTTTAGGGGGTGCAGGAGAAAGCACAGGCTTTCTACAGGCAGGTTTTAAGGCTTTCTAGCTTTGCCTCACTTCCAGTTTGTTTTCTGCCTCCTGCCATGCCTCTCCCACCATTATGTTTCTCTCTCTCCCTCCCTCCCTCCCTCCCTCCCTCCCTCCCTCCCTCTCTCTCTCTCTCTCTCTCTCTCTGTCTCTCTCTCTCTCTCTTTTTTTCTCTCCCTCTCTCTCTTTTCTCTTTCTCTTTCATGCTCCTTTTCCTTTTCAAATCTTAATAACATTAAATTGTTAAATTTTATTTATTTGTTAAATATTTATTTGCAGTTTTTTTTAAATTTTACACTTCACAATTAGTGAATAAGCTGGACATCTTAAATTTGTCATTTGGATTTCATGTTTTATAAAGTATCTCTGTCTGAAGAGTACAGAATTTTGAATCAAATTTAATTTTTATCAAAAGTTACATATTTTCCTTAGTCACGGTAGTTTTTATACTTTTGGTTTTCAGACATTTTTTTTGTATTCAGTTGCTTTTGGGTTTTGTGATTTAAGGAAACTTTTCCTATGATCCATATATTACTCCTTTGTTGGTTATAATACCTGAATTATTTTACTTATTTTACCTTTTTCTTCAGTGCTGTGGTCATAACACAGGACATTGAGCTTGTCATATAGTGTCTTTTTATGACTACTCTTACTCATCATTACCCTAGTCCTTGTTCTCTTTCTCCTCATCATCCTTTTCCTTACCCTCCTCCACTTCATTGCCTTCTTTCTCCTCTTGATATATTCAAAACATTTTTACTCATGCTGGGAAACGAATCCAGAGCCATGCACATGTTAAACATGTATCTTGCTACTGAGCTGCACCCAGAACTTAAGAATACTTCTTATATTATAGTCAAATTTAATACTTTCTTTAATACTATTTGTAATTTTGTAGATTACTTTTTTAAATGTCTGACTTATCTCAATGCTGTGAGGACATGTCCTTATTACCACATAGATTGGTGGTTCTCAACCTGTAGGTCATGGCCTCTTTAACAAACTCTACCACAAAATATTTACATTATAAATCACACTGTAGCAATGAAATTAATTTTATGTTCAGGGGTCCCCAAAACATGAGGAACTGTATTGAAGAGTCACAGCATTGGGAAGGATGAGCTTCACTGCTCTAGATGCTTTAAGTTTTCTTTCATGATTAGTTTCTTTATTAGTTTATAAACAATTTTTGAAGTAGAAGTAGTGTAGTCTTGAATGTCCAACAGGTAAAAAATGTTTTAATACAATTTTTTAAATTGACAGATGAATGTATAACTTTCCTATAGACAAAATGTTTTGAAACATGCATTTGTTGTAGAATAGCTAAAGGAGGCCAATTAGCATGCATAATATATGGTACAAATTTATGGTAAGAACACCTAATCTATTCTCACATTTCCAAAATTGCAAGTTGTTATTAACTCTAGACATCATATTTTATCTATTAAATACATTTTTCTTGTTTGAGATTTGGTAATCCCCTCAACTCATTCCTCACTGACTGAGCTTTTGGTAACTATCATTGTGCTTCCTACTTCTGTAAGACTAGTGTGTTCAGACTATGAGTGAAATCCTGCAGCATTCATGCTTACTGAGGTGCAAAAGAGGTTTCTGTCAGCTGCTTTCCTAACCCAAAGATAAGTTGTAGGTAAATGGAAGCAAAAACGTTTGCTTAAATGGGGTGTTTATGAGTTGTTGCTTTTTAAAGAAGCATGCTAGGAACAAACAAAGGCCACATGTACCTCCCAATCCTGTCACTCCACTCCCTTGGGGAAACAACCTTTGTTAGGTAGGGTTTTTATTGCTGAGATAAAGCACTATAAGCAAAAGAAACTTGGGAAGAAGGGGGTTTATTTCACTTTAGAGTTCTACATCACACTCTATCACTGAGGGAAGTCCGGGCAGGGACTCAAAGACAGTAGGGACCTGGAGGCAGGAGTTAATGTAGAAGCCATGGAGGATTACTGCTTACTGGTGATGCACTCCATGGTGCACTTATCCTACTTGCCTACAGAACCTAGGATCCTCACCCACAGTAAGGTGATCCTTCCCACATCAATCATCAATCAAGAAAATTGTGTACAGATTTTTCTATTAGCAAATCTTGTAAAGGCATTTTCTCACTAAGATTTCCTCTTCCCAGACGATTCCACCTTGTATCAAGTTGACATAAAACTAGCTAGGGCATTTGACACACCAATATAGCATTATTAAGTAATAACCTTTCAATTGTTTTCATCACTAAGATCTCAGATTACTAACATAATATAAACATAGTATGACTTTAAAAGTTGCATTGTCTCACCAACCCTACATCTGACAGAGGGCTGATCTCCAAAATATATAAAGAACTCAAGAAACTAGTCACCAAAACACCAAATAACCCTATTTAAAATGGGGTACAGAACTGAAGAGAGAATTCACAATAGACAAAATCAAAACGGCTGAAAGACACTTTAAAAAGTGCTCAACAAACTTAGCTATCAGGGAAATGCAAATCAAAACAAGTCTGAGATAAAATAGCTAAATTTAGAAACACAATGTGAAGAAAGGGGAATACTTCTCCACTGCTGGTGGGAGTGCAAAGTTGTATAGCCATTTTGGAGATCAGTATGGCAGTTCCTCAGGAAAATGGGAATCAGTCTACCACAGGACCCAGCAATTCCATTCTTAGGCATATACCCTAATGATCCACATCCATGCAACAAAGATATCTGTTCAACTATGTTCCTAGCAGCATTATTTGTAATAGTGAGAACCTGGAAGCAACCTAGATGCCCCTCAACTGAAGAATGGATAAAGAATATGTGTCACATTTACACAATGGAATATTACTCTGCGGAGAAAAACAAAACAAAACAATGGAATCTTGTAATTCGTAGGCAAATGGATGGAACTTGAAGAAACCATCCTGAATGAGGTAACCCTGTCACAAAAAGGGGAACATGGTATATACTCATTCATATATGGATATTAGACATAGAGCAAAGGCTCACCAGCCTCCAATTCGCACCACCAGAGAAACTAGGATACAAGGAAGAAACTAAGGGATTTATACAAGGTCCCTCACAAAAAGGGAAAGGAACAATATCTCCTGAGCATATTGGGAGTGGGGTGGGCCAGTGAGTGGAGATGAAGCTAGGAGAAAGAGAAGGGGAGGAGAGGAAAGTGCTTGGGACAGGGAAGATCGATTCAGGGGAGAAATAGAGAGGAGAGAGAGAGAGAGAGAGAGAGAGAGAGAGAGAGAGAGAGAGAGAGAGAGAGAGAGAGAGAGAGAGAGAGAGAGAGAGAGCAAAAAAGATTGCCATTATAGGTTAGAAGAGAAAACTGACTCTAGAGAAATGTCCAGAGACCTACAAGACTGACCCCACCTGACAATTTGAGCAACTGTGGAAAGTTTACCATAAATGCCCTTCCCTGATAATGAGATTGATGGCTAATTTATCCACTATTATAGAGCCCTAATCTAGTAGCTGTTGGAAATAGAAGCAGACACCAACAGCTAAACACGGAGCAGAACTGGAACCCAGATGCAGAGATGGGGGACAAGACCAGGCTACAGAAACCTAAAGAGACAGCTGAACTAAACAAGGAAGAGCTAATGGGCCCCAGACTTATAGCTTGGAATCCAGCTATGGACTGACTCAGAGCCCCTGAAGGTGGATCTCATTTAGAAGGCCTGGGCAGTCTAAGCGTCCTCTGGCAGAGGAACTACGATGTAACCCTGGTGTACAAAAGGACTTTGGGAGCACATTCCCCATATAGGGATATTCCCTTAATCTAGAGACAGGAAGGAGGGCCCAGGCCCTACCCCAAATGACTTGACAGATTTTGATGATCCCTCCTGAAAGGCTTCACCCTCCCGTTGGAGTGGTTGGGAAATGGGATGGGAACGGTGGTGGTGGTGGTGGTGGGGCATTGTGAATGGGAGGGAGAGGAAACTGGTATCCATATGTAAAATAAGAAAAAATATAAGATAAAATAATATAAAAATATAAAAAGTAAATGTCAACTTGATATTGTTGCTGTAATATAAATTACAATTTATTTTGCAATGATGAGGATCAATCCCAGTTTCTTGTTCATGCTAAGAAAACACACCACCTCAATGTTAAGTTTCCAGAGAACAATAGCAATAATTAATTATGACAGTAATTATTATATTAAAAAATAATTGAATAGTCACAATGATAAAATACTAATAATTTTAAAGTATAAATATGACTGTTAGATATTGGCTACTTATCTATTTTCACATGCTGGAAGTTTATTCATGACAGCTGAATTATGTTTTCTTGGTGGTTTCCCAAGGAAGACTTTTGGGACTGTAGTCTAGTCTCTTTCCCATAAGAGAAAGACAGGACAGTAGAATCTGATGAGTAGATGCAGATTGTTTGCATTTATCTCATGATAAAGGCAAGTGAGCTTATCATACCTATTAAAAACATAGGCAGGCTTTGCAAATAAAACTTTTTGGTCAGTATTTATTTATTGAACTATATTCAAATGTTGATATTATATTATTTTGAGACTAATTTAGGTTTACTAGCTATAATAAAGAAAAGCTTATAATAAGGGTTTAATTTCAGTTTTCTTAGTCATTTTATAGGCTATTGTAAATTTATGTTACCAGAAGCAAATGTGAACTTCTTATATTGTAATATATTGTAATAGTTAACTTATATTTAGGGAAGATTTTAATTGTTTTATGCCACTTTTTCAAAACTTGTATTCATTAGCTTTCAAAAGACAAACAAACAGGATCCATCAGACTCATTACTTTACTTAAACAATGTCCAGAAATTCTTTTAACTGGCTACATGAAAACTATGACATAATATTAAGAGAATGACTTTTCTGAAAGTGTTTATCATCTGTGGAAGTTTCTTGTTGGAGTTTTTGGGTGTTCTTTGATTCCAGAATAAGAGTGGCATTATAAAGAAAGTTAGGAAATGTTCCATCTCTTTCTATTTTGCAGAGTGACTTGAGTATTGGCACCTTCTTTGAAGGTCTAGTAGAATTCTGCACTGAGAAAGGGAAGTGAATACAAAATCTCACCCCTAGTGAAGAAGCTGTTTACAATTGATACCTGCTGAGAAAGAATCTTGCTTATAAGGACTCTTTCCAACTAGTCTCTTACCTAATCCCCATGGGATCTGTAATGCCATTATGGATTGGGAAGAACAAGTATATGCATAATATGCTTTCATTCATGTAATGTTTTGTAAAAAGCTTAAATAATTACAAGCAAAGCCTTGTGGAGGCAGTAGGGATGAGGACTGATCAAAAAGGAACTTGAAAGAACTTCTAGTCTGGTAGGGATTTTCCATATTGTGATGAGGAGATAGATTGCATAGGTATATAATTTACCATGCAATATAAAAGATTTGCATCTTTAAAAGAATTTAAAATATATATAATTTAAGTGACAAAGTAAGCAAAGATTCTGTGCTTGGGTCTTACTGTAGAGATTCTGATTTTGGTGGGCTGAGGATGCAACCAAGTCATCTGGAGAGTTTTAAATATTCCTAGGTGATTCTAATGGGCAACTTGGTTTGACCCAGTGCTCTGTTGAATGTAGAAAGGAGCTGTGCACTGTCCTATAGGCATGACAGCAAGGCAGGGGAGGGGTGGAAGGGTAGATTAGGGGAACCAGGAGGCAAACAGAAAAGATTTTTGTTAAGAAACAGGATAATTTAAGAGAAGATTTTCTTTTAAGAATGCTCTGGAGCTAACTGGAACAAAAATGAAGCTTAAGAAAAAAGTCTATTCTTATGAGTTAGTTTAAGTAGAAATGTGGAGATTGAATTAGATTGCAGTATCATTGAAGGAATTTGTAGTTAAAAAAAGGTGATACCAAGTGTATCATTAGCTTGGACGAACTTTAAAAGTATGTGCTACTCACACCCAAATCTGACTTCTACCCTTATGTGAGTAATAGAATATTTATGTGGATTTCAGATATCCTAGAAATATTTGTCAGAAAGTTACTCTTGCAGAACTGTTTTGTTTCCCCTCCAGGGACAATCGAAGCAGAGAGCCTTTCTCTTCCGGTAGTTGTAAATGACATAACCACTTTGTTTATTCTGGCTGCTGTTATCCAAGTGCAAAATGTCTGTGTTGTTGCAGTTTCCAACTGTGAGTTAATCCTATAGCAAGGACCCTTGGAAGGGAGTTGCTATAAAGGTTTAGCAAAGGTTTATAACTAACTGTCCTAGCATTTATTTCTAAGTAGCATTGTAATTTTTGGCTACTGGCAATGTTTTACTGTTATCATGTGTTAGAGTTAAGTCTTATTTTCCCCATAATCTTTTGGGAAACCACACAAACATTCTATTGTGGAATTATTGTTCAGAGGAAAAAATTAAATTCAAACATTAACTTGGGGGATATGCATGACAAAAAGAGCTTTTTGTGCCTAAGCTTTTTTCTATATTTGCCTACTGGCTAATCCAAAGTCTGTTGAATTAGATGTAGGTGAAGGACCTTCAAAACCTGGAGTGGAATTTTCTACAGTAAATCTTTGCTGTATCTATGCAGGAAACTTCTATGGATGCTGATGGAGGGAAAATCTCTGTGCTCATAGTTCAGCTCTCTGTTGACTGAGAGAGTGATTTGTGCACTAGGAAGGAGGATGAAGTTTTTCATATATTATGAATTAGTGTGTCACATTCAATGTAGAGTGTCAGAGAAACAGGTACCTGCTCATCAGCATCCTCTCCTGAAGGGATCAAAGCAAAATTCACAGAAATCTTCAGACTGCCTGTGCCCTCTCAAATACCCTTACCTGAATCTCATCACTCCTGGTAGAATGGTTAGCACAATAATAAGCTCTGTATGTCACTCAAGTTGACCTCTAGCATGCTTTCTGTATTGGTAATCTGCTGTGTCTAGAGACAGTCTAAGAGAACAACAATAATCAGACCTTAAAGAAATTGGCCTTCTTGACAGTGACAAATTAAGGTACTGTCACCTCTGGCAAAATAGTGGACCTTGAAGCAATATTAGCTCAAAAGCTTTGGTTTTGAGAAGTTTGTGAAGCAGTGCTCTGTCTTTTGTCAGGGGTGGTATTTTCACACAAGGGGATGATTTTGTGGATAAGATCCAATGTTTCCTCCTGTATCCTGCTCTTTTGCTCCAGTTCCCACAGTGATTGTCTCTGTCTACCCCATAGCTGCAAGAAGAGGTGGGAAAATTTGATTTATGAACTACAACTTATTTGCATCATACCCATAGCCTTTCTGTGACTAATACTTTCAGAAAGCATAAATACTTGGGAGTTTAGTTTCAGTACTGAATCGTTAGATGTTTTATGTATGGTATGAAAATAAGAATGGGAAGCTGCTAGCTTAAAGCTATAACTGTGAAGTTTTATATTTTGTTTTATTGTTTTTTTTTTCAGATCTTGAAAGGGAATGCCAGGTTATTTTGTGCCTAATGAAATCTAACATTGGTATGAGGACCAACCTCATTGCAAATTCTGTTCGTGATTTTTGCTAGTTGGTATCCTCTGTTCATTTGTGTGATTCTATTTCTAGAAGACAAGAAATATAACCACTTTTTGGGTATCAAAGCGATGACAGAGATGAGTATTAGGAGAAAATGAAAAGGGAAGCATGATGTTTAATGACCTTGGGAAAGTCATGTATGTTATAGCTTGTCAGTCATTTATCTTATTAAAATTCTTTTCCTCGTTCTGCTTCATGAGAGCAGTATTTCATAATATAAGGGAATCCCCATGTTTCTAAAGAGAGATACTAAAAACTCATCTGAAGGACATTAATTTTCATATGTCTCTTTGAGATAAGATTAATACTTACCCATTGTCTAAAAAGGTGTTATTCTATAGAGGGAGGAGGGGCCCAGCAAGTGTGATCCTCACCTTTAGGAGTCACATAAATCTGAGACAAAACTCCAGAGCCCCTATATACTAGGTTTCTAAGTCATGAAAATTTCTTCTCTTTTGCGTAATTTGTAAATTAAAGCGAAAATTCTAAAACTTTAAATTTTCTGTAAGGATATAATACAAATATGTATCTAAGGAAGGTGTATTGTTTGTAGAATTGGATCTAGGAAATTGTCAGGAAGACACAAGGTGTGTATGACTGAGTGTCAATGAAAATGAACAGAACAATTTAAAGAATGCCTAGACAATGAAAATGACTAAAGACAACTTTTGTTTTCAGTTCATTCATCAAACATTTAATAATCACCCACTGTATACAACTCTTCAGTTTTGAATTAAGACAACCAGTGTAATGACAGTAGCTTGTATGGCAGACAGAACATAGTATACAAATTAGGTGTCCTGTATTTTGGTCTCATTTGTAGGCTAGCTTTGTCACCTGGAGAATGGCTTTTAAGTGCTCTGGATTTGATTTTCTTAAATACATTTCTAGCTACATTGCATGATAGGATTGTATGCTTTTTTTCATTTCTAGTATTGAACAAACAGGACTATCTGTCCTAATTTAACTTGGTTTCAGATATCTACCTGCATTCTTCTGATTCCATGGTATTAACAGAAGTAGTAAGATAAAATTTTGCCCCACACATACAAGGAAGTTTATTAATAAGCAAAGGAAGAACTTTTCAATGAGCTAGAAATAAAAATGGTGAGATTATTCCAAAAGGCTGATGGTATGCTGAATAATAAACCAAATTTCCCCAAAGTAGAGTTATTTCAGTAGTTTTGATTCTTCTATCTTGAGAAAATACTAACTAATATATACTAAGTGTCACAAGCTTGATAGAATTGTGTTAACATTTTTGGAAATTGTGGTGATATGGAAATATAGGTGTATTTGGTCATTTTTTCCAATTACTTTTGCTTATAAGTCATCTTAATACTATCATCTTGGTTATGCACCTTTATGGAAGACAAAGAAATAACCTTTTGCAATATGAAATGAAGAATCTTATTACCTTAAAAAAATTAGTAAGGGCAAAATGAAGACTGCTTTCATGGATATAATAGTAACGTAAAAGTTCATATAATCATGGATAGCTCTTAAATCTTGTCAAATAACACTTGTTTTATTTCCTCTGATGTGGTTTCATCATTTTAGATGCTCTAATTGCCTTTGTTTAAATGGACTCATGTCAATGACATACTTTCCCCTTAGTATTTTAATGTACTTCAATGTCATCTCTTTTGGTTATGAGTGTGAAAATATTTCCTCCAGATAGTTTTGAACACTGCATCAATTATTGATATGTCACAAGTCACATCAGAACTCAGTGCTCAAGACTGAAATCCTTTTTTCTTTTGAATCTGTCATTTGTATTGGAGAGTGGCTGACATGAGCAGGTTTTTACTGGGGTTACTGCCAGAGTCTAGACTGTGCCAAATCTCAATTGAACTTGAATAGAAGGATTTTGTCCATGTGTCTAAAGCTGCATTTGAATCAGTGGAGAAGCCCTTTTTTTGTTTTAGTAGTAACAGAAATTCACGAGGCTAAGACCACCTGAAAAAAAATTTTCTACTATCTGCTTACATTACTACTGTTTACCTGCTATTATCAAAATAGTATCAAAACAAAAAATTATAGCTGAACCAAAAATTGAAAGGCATGAAATCACTGTCCATTTATTATGGAAACTACAAAGTCACATAGCAATGGGCATAGATAATGAAGTATGAATAGTTGGGGTCATTGATTAAATATACTAAAGTTGTCTCTCATTTTGCCTCTATTGATATGTGTTAATCATTTTCCCTAAAATCAAATTGTTTACCCAGTGTCATTTTTATCCAAATAAGATTAGTTGATTTACAACAAATTGACTTCCAAGAAAGCAGATGGTTTTTAAAATCTCTGAAAATTATTTATGTTACTTGATATGTGATAGCCACTTCAGAAGGCTTGCTTAGATTGTGACCAAGCTACAATGCTCATGTAAGGAGGGTGTATTCATTGCTTCCATAAACCCATGGTTGAGGAACTGAATCTTGCTGCTAGTTTGCTGTGCAATTTAGCTATAAATACAAGCATTAGATCTTAGCTCCCTGATCCAGTTGGTGAAGAATATAATGCTGTTCCTAAGTATTGATGAGTTGGCAGGGCAGAGCTGGACAGAAGTTTTGCAAAGTCAGATTAAAATTATACTCTGTTCTCCATATTATATCAAGGCATAGGCTGATGGCCCTTTTAGATCTCGGAAGGCTTCTCTTGATTGAATGAATAAAGGGAGGGCCTCACACCTACTACTGGTACTTTCTTTGTGTCTCCCTAAATGTTCTTGTATATCTGGTGTAGTGTACATTCCAATACTTATATTCATGCTTTATTATTAAGGTATAAGTTATAAAAATTTGAGGCAGTATAATTCAATACCTGCAAATAATTTGAGAAATTAAAAGAGTAATTAGCATATTTTGTGTTTTAAACATTTATTATTTCTTTGGGTTGGAAATCTTCAAAATATTTTTTCTAGTTATTTATAAAATATGTTACAAATTACTGTGCACTATAGGCACCTCGTTATGTTGTAAAACATTAGAAGTCATTCCTACCTTGGTGCTTGTTATCTAATTTCCTTCTATTTCTTTTCCTTGTTAACTACCCTAGCCTCTAGTAACTTCTGTTCTCCATATCTATGAAACCAATGGTTTTAGCTTCCACATTTGAATGGGAACATGTGATATTTACCTTATGTGCTTGGTTTATTTCATTTAAGATAATGACTTCCACTTTCATCTCTGTTGCTGCAAATAAAGTTTCATTTTTTTTGCATCTGAATATTCCTGACTTTTCAGATGTAAACCTGCAGATAATATGGATTTTATATGTGGCTATTATATCACTCTGTCCATATACAGGAATATCATTTGAATAAGCTGAGCACACATAGAAATATACTGAGTTCCTGACACTCAATTTCATCTTTACTGATTTATATATGTTGGGGACAAATTAGGAAGGATTTGTTGAGAAATTGCTGTTGAGAAACAGTGAAATAGCCCTAGAAACCACAAAATTGAATTGATTCTGATAGGATTGTGCTAGAATTGAAGTGCCTTTTCCTGGAAATTTCACATTAGCTCGCTCCACTTTACTGCTCAAGCATTGTGGATATCAGGCCATGAGCACAAATCCCCTCATTCTGTTGCATTGCTGTTGCCTTAAATGTTATTTTCTCAAGAATGTTACAAAGTTACTGAGGGTTAAGAACTCCTCTGGTGATACCCTATTTGTCCTCATCTAAGTACCATAGCATATATAGCATAGTAGGTATTTCATTATAAATGAAATGAATTAATGAAACAGAAGAAATATAATAGAAGAAGCTCATGGAACCAAAAAGGCAATCCAGGGCAATCATATTTTTCTCAAACTTTAATGAAATCCATCTTTGTCTCTCAGGAACTCTCACAAATCTTTTCTCACTGTTTTCAGCTCTAATATCTTTCAGAGCTCAGGATTTCTACCCAGAATAAGACTCTGAGGGAGAGTATTTGGGTACTTATTGTTTCCTTTAATGACAGCAATTTATTTTAAAGACCACATTGTAGAATGCTCCTCTCTAGCCCTCTTCAAGATTTCTGTTGTCTTATGGAAAGAAAATTGGTGGGTCAAAAGGGATGTACTCACTAAGATACTGCCTCTTGTATACAAAGCTCTAGTAAACTACTTTCCTAGAATGTTTCTACAAAGAATTCATTTCTGCATTAAGGGCCATTCCGGTTCTTTCCAAGTCAATCCTTTTAAGATCACATGCCAATGCCAACATACACTCAATAGGTCCTAGGTGTGTCAGACCATATCTCTGTATGGAAGTTTGGGGAACAGTTAAAGTGTTCAAACTAACTAAAATGCCAATGTGTGTCTATGAATGTAATGTATTGAGTGCAGAGAATCTGAGAAAGATAAGGGATTAAAACACAAGCCACATACTTTTCTCATATGGCCACGTTCTTACTCAGAATATCAGATTTCTGATATTCTTTTATTGATTTTTGAACATTAACATAAAAAATAATGGATTTCATTATGCCATTTTCTCTTTCTAAAAAGATTTATTTTATTTGTGTATGTATGTTTCTGCATAATTGTGTGTACACATATGTGTATGCACCTATGTCCATCAAGGCCAGAAGAGGACATCAGATCACACAGAGCTGAAGTTACAAGCATTGGCTTATTATACAGGGGCAAGAATCTTGCCTCTAGTACTCAATATTGAGCACTAAGCACTCTTAACCCCAAATACACCTCTCCAGAAGCTTCATTATGTAATTTTCATAAATACTTGATTGTGCCTGATCTTTGCCCCTCCTTCTCCTGTTGATTTTTTTTTCTTTCACATGTCTAACCTCCCTTCACGTATTCCCATTACCTTTATTTATTTCTGTTCTGAACCTTCCCTTAAGACCTATTTTTCCTTTCTTGTGGTCCCTTCTAGTTTCATGACCTATGTCCCATATACATATAGACATATGTATATACTCATGTAACACTTAAAATATACTATCTATACATGAAAGAAAATGTGTTGTATTAGTACTTTTGAGTCTAGCATAATTGGCTTATCATAACATCTAGCAAATGTCACAATTTTCTATTTATGACTAAATAAAATTTCATTAGATATATATACTATATTTTTTTATAAGTTTATATGGAAATCTATCTTCTTTTCATTTCCTTCCCTTACTATTCATGGCATTGGTTCAACAAAATAGAAAGTTTCAGTGCATTTTTCTGTTTATCTGTCTTTATTTTTATTCTTGTTAAATGATTGCCACAAATACATTGTTCCTTGAAAGTAATGAATTCTATGTCCTGCCAGGCTTTTTTCTAATGAGATATATAGATACCTCAGCTGATTGTAAAATCCATGGTAAGGAAATCATCTTTTGCTTCATACAACCTATGAAAGTAATGGGGTTTTGTGACTTAAATTTGTTATCTGATCAATAATGAACTGTGATCAAGAAAATCAAATATGCAAATTATTTTAGAATTTTAGACAATGTTAATTCAGGCTTCTATAATGAAGAAACAGAGGAGTAGAAAGATGGAACAATAGGTAAGAGAACCTGTTGTTGTTGCAGAGGTTCTGGGTTTGGTTCCCAGCACCCACATGGCAGCAAACAGCTGCCCATAACTCCAGCTCCAAGGGATCTCACATTCTCTTTTGGTCTTTACTGGAAACTACTCATATGAACAATACCCATACACAGGCAGACACATATATGTATAATTAAATGATAATTAAATAAATCTTTTTTTAAAAAAATACCCAGGCCTGGATGGCTTAAATAACAATTTCTTTTGTTACAGTTACAGAGAAAAGTGTTCAAGGTCAAGATGGATGCATTTTGGAATTGGGTTTGCAGATAGCTGTTTCTGGCATGGGGATACTTTGTCTTTCTCTTTCTATATGCATTAATATATTCATGAATGGCTCACTCTTGTGACTTCTTCAAACTCCAATCACCTAACACAGGGACTTAATAACCACATGTCATCACACTGGGGACAGACTATAATATTTTCTTAAACATTCAGTACACAGCATATTATGGAATGGCTGAACTGGAATTTCCTGCATGTATTAAAGTTTAAGCTTTTTGTATGTTTAAAAGATCCCATATCTATAGTACTTCTTTTGTGGCTCTAGGAATCAAACTGAGGGTCTCATACATACTAGGCAAGCACCCCACTACTGCACCACCCTAGTCCTTACTCTGTTAAAAAGTTAGTCTCACTCAATTGAATTTTTGTTATTATTTTGTCCTCAACTTTTAGAGACAGTTTTTTTAACCTTGCTTTGCATCAGTATTCTCCTAGAACGGTTTGTTCTCAGAGAGCACTTTATGATATTCTCACCAGATTTTTTTCACTCTCAAATGGAGATCATTGTGGTTGATTCATCATCTTATCTTGTCAAATATTTCACTCATCTTGACATTTGCAGAAGGCCTTGAAGGTGTGTCTTATATTAGTAATATTGAGTTTCAATTGCTCTCATAATTTTCAGTAGAGTTTGAATAGAATGAAGAAAATTACCAGAATATCTGATTTTGGCATTTGTTAACTGAGTGATGCATTGCCGAAAACCTTGGCTTTTTGTTCTGTTCTGTTCAATTGAGAAAGTAAAGCACTCTGAAAATAATACCATTTTATTTCTTTAGAACAAACATGAATAGACAGCATTTGTTGTGTTGGCTTTCATTTCAGTACAGTTTGAGTTTTTATGATAGGCTGTGCACCAAGTGGCTCAGACATTCTCTTGACCCTTGCCAATGTCTCAGCCTGGGTGTCCTTATGAAATACTATTTAAATGAACCTAGAATAAC
This sequence comes from Cricetiscus sungorus, assembly GCA_030556225.1. Classification (NCBI taxonomy): domain Eukaryota; kingdom Metazoa; phylum Chordata; class Mammalia; order Rodentia; family Cricetidae; genus Cricetiscus; species Cricetiscus sungorus. Next base: position 8,963,775 of record JANBXA010000126.1, read on the forward strand.
AGTCTAGAGAAGAATCTGAGTTATATATCCCAAATGATCCCAACAATATTGTTAGTTATGACAGAAATTAGAAACAACCTAAAACACCTTCAGCAGAAAAAAAAATGGCAACCATTAGAATGAATCAGATAAATTGATATTTATTAACATGGATAAATCTCAGGAGCACACTGAGAGAAAAAAGAAAATTCATAGGAAGGCATGTGACATGTGTTGCTGCCTTTATTCATCTTCCCATATATCTAGTTTCTCTTTCCTATGGGGAACACAAGGTGATATTTGTACCCTGTTCTCTTGAAGTTAGGTGTTATCACAACCATGGCTTAGCTAATAAAGTATCGGCAATATTGATATCCTTTACATCATGGAAGCATGTAAGTGCTGCTGATTGCATCAGGTCTGTATACTTCTATCACTTCACTGGGGATTAGTGGAGAATCACTGTGCTATGTGTCATGTAGAATTTTGTGGCATTTCCTGAACCTGTATCAGCTCTGAAGTAAGTAAGAAATCAGCCTTAGTTTCTGAAGTCACTGAATTGTTCTTCTGAGTTTTTTTTTTAAGTTGGAATGTTGATTCCTTAACTTCTATTTCTTCTCAGTAGAAGTCATACTGAAACTGCAAGGTATTCTAGCAGTAGAAATTTCTTCAGGTAGAATGACAGAAATGTGGATGTTTTGTTTCTTTGAGATTGTAATATAATTACATCTACCCTCCTCCATTTCATCCCTCCAAACCCTCTCATATAACCCTCCCCACTCCTTCAAATTCATGTTGTTTTTTCGCTAATTATATATATATATATATGCAATAATATAACCTTCTCCTGTCTATATAATATTTCTTTTATATATGTTTTCAGCAATAACTATTTGACTCTAGACAGACAATTGTGTTTTTCTTGAGGAAGACCACCTCTCTGGGTCTGAGCTTTCTTTTCTCAGTTACCAATAGTTCTTTGTGTAGGACTGAGGTCTTGTGGGCATTTCCCCATTAAGTTTGGCTTGTCTATTGGTGTTATCCTTGTTCGGCTCATGTTTGGACAGTCATGTTGGTGCAACTTTATAGGTGTATCTCCTGATATTAATAGGAGATATAATCTCAATCTATACTCTCTGATCCTCTTCCTCTTCAACAATGTTCCCTAAGCCTTGGGTGTGGGGTTGTTTTGTTAATGTATTCATGGGGAATGGGCTCCATAACTCATTTTTATTCATGGTTTACTATAGTGGTCTCCATCTGTTGTAAAGAGAAGTTTCATTGAAGGGTGAAAACTACATGTTCTAGCTATTGGCAGCAAAAGATGCACTTTTGTCTTAAATATTCTTGGAGAGTATTGCTGTGTTTTGGAAGTCTCAGAGAATAATATATTACATGAAGAGACAAAATTGTACAGGTAAAAGAGAGCAAACGTTAGAAAGAAGGAAAGCAAAAATAATAAGCAGTGGTGATTCATAGAAATAAAAAAATTGAGGATGACAGTTCTCCAAAGGTAAAGTTTGTTCAATCACCAAAAGATCAAGTAATTTCTTAATAGGCATGTCAATAGTTGGAATGTGTCCCCTCAGAAACCATGTGTTGAAATACTTAATCTTCACAGTCATACTCTAAACATATCTGATACTGTTGCCTTTGGAGAATGAGTATGCTAGATGGGGATATAAGGTTGCATTAGCAGCTTTATAATAGGAAGAGAACACACTGACTGTTTCACTATGTAATGCCCTCTGCCATGCTGTGATGCAGCAAGAATATCCTTACTCTTTATAAATTACCCAGACTCAGGTCTTTTATTTATGGTAACAGACATCAAGCTTAAGGATGGTACTCTCCCTGTAGGTAAGTGTTGTTGTCACTAGAAGAATTATAATAAATTACATATAACCTCTACACTAAAAGATTTCTCATAAATGTAACAGTAAACTAAACAGATTAGCATTTGTTTCTAATACATTAGGTCTACAATGTCTAGTTATCTTTCAGACTTTATAAATTTTAGAGTTTGGAAAATAGTATGGTTTGCATTTTTATATTACCCAATACTTCATCATGTCCAGCATCACACTACCCAATAAAATGCATTTAGGTATAACATATAGAAATGTTTGAGCTATGCAAGATTTAGAGTAAATAGCTTCTTGACAGCTTATGCCAGTATTTGCTGACAGAAAGTTTCAGGGGGTTAAAACTGAATTGCCAGTAGACTTATAAGAAAAATATTTGCACTTGGGGCCTTATGGGTTTTATAAAGATGAATGTTTATAGTCTACTTTTAAAAATTACTATAAAGAATAAATGAAGTGAGAAATGCAATGTGGCATTCAGCTTTCAACATATCTCTGTGATCTTTGCCTCCACATTAAATATGACTCATATAAGACCAAGATAATAAATGATCATCTCTTGGTTTTTGGGGCTCAGTCATAAAAGGCATGTGACTCTTTCCTTACCCTTGCCCTTGAACATTAGCTCTAGGGAGATCTGTGAACCATCTCCTTAAAACAATTTTTTTAATTCAAAACAATCTTATTTTATATACCAATTCAAGTTCCCTTTCCTTCCCATGCTCTCATGCCCCCCCACCAACCCCCCATTCCATACCTCATCCACTCCTTAGGGAGGATGAGGCCTCCCATGGGGCATCATCAAAGTCTATTATATCATTTGGTACAGGACCTAGGCCTTCCCCATGTATCTAGGCTGAGAAAGTATCCCTTCATAGAAGATGGGCTCCCAGAGTCCATTCATACTGGGGATAAATGGTTCCACTGCCAGAGATCCCATAGACTGCCCAGGTCCTCCATCTGACACCCACATTCAGGAGGCTTAGGGGGAACCATCACTTGATGGACTAAAAATAGTTAGTTATGTCAGTAAGCATTCCTGAAATCAAAACCCAGTCTTGTGGTACCTTCTCATGACTACAGCCTTAGCCACCATTTTAATGAGAGGTTTTGGTCTAGAACCATCAACCAACACAACACCCAGATTTCAGACCTAAAATAACTATGACAGGTACTGAACTTTATTATTTTTATTTCCCAAAATTTGAATGTAGTATTGTTTTATTCTTTGACAATTTTATATATGCATGTAATGAATTTTGGTTATTGCTCTATTAACCCCTCATCCCTTTTCCTTCCAAATAAATCTTAATTCCCCAACAAGTTTCCTCTTATTTCATGTCTTCTGTTTCTGTAACTCACTGAGTTTAACCAGAGTTGTTTGCATGAACATGAATAGGGCCTAATTTACTAAAGCAAAGGTAAATTTCCAGTAACAACACTACTGATGACAATGACTACTCCTTCCCAGCAACCATTGTTTCTTACTGGAGAGGTAAAGGTTCATGAGCCCTTCTGTCATCCATGGGAATGATGGCTAGTTTTGAGTCAACATGACATAAACTGAAGTCATCTGAGATGAGGGAACTTCAATTAGGAGAATGCCTCCATAAGATCTAGATGTAGGCAAGCCTAAGAACATTTTCTTAATTAGTGATTAATGGGGAGGGCCCAACTCATGGCGTGTAATACTATCCTTGGGCTGGTGATCCTGGGTTCTGTAAGAAAGCAGATGAGCAAGCCATGGGAAGCAAGCCAGTAAGCAGCACCCTGCAACAGTCTCTGCAATAGCTCCCGCCTCCTTGAGTTCCTGCCCTGACTTCCTTCAATGATGGATTATGGTCTGGAAGTGTAAGCCAAATGAACTTTTTCCTCACGAACTTGCGTTTTGATGGTATTTTATCACAGCAGTGGAAACCCTAACAAGAACAGAGTTTGGAAGCTGAATAGTGGGGTATTGCTGTGACAGACCTCATCATGTTGTTTTGGGGAGGATTGTGGAAGGACTTTTGAATTTTGGGCTAGAAAAGCCATTGAGTGTTGAGAACTCAGGGAGCTGTTCTGTAGGAGCTTCAAAGATAAAATTATTGAGAGCGGTGCAGATAATGGATGCCTGGCTTGTGAAGTTTAAAGACGGAAGTTTAAAGACTCTTTGGGGCCATTTGCTATTTTGAGTTGAGAACCCGAGGTTCTGGTTAGCTGAGGCTGAAGAATGGGCCTTGATAAACAAGAAACCAGAACTACTACAGTGAAACCTTTGTTTTACTAGGACAATTGATGCTGGTCAGCTGGAAATAAGAATTAGTGGTAATTAATTAGAGACCCGAATCACTGATGTGAAATCTGGGAAGTGTTTCCTCAGAGGCTGCACACAGAAGGCTGTGTTACAGAGGCATGGCTATGTTTCAATAAAGTTTTTTGTTGTTGTTGTTGTTTGTTTTGATTTTTTAAATCCCAAAGTAGGCTGTATTTAACCCATGAGCTACATACTGTTGCACAATTCAATTTTGTGTGTGTGTGTGTGTGTGTGTGTGTGTGTGTGTGTGTGTGTGTGTGTGTGTGTGAAGCATATATATGTTGCGTGTTTGGTGACCAGAAGCAAATACTGGGTTCCTTGTTCATCATTCCTTCACTTTACTTTTGAGGCAATACTCCCACTGAACCTGGAGCTCACTGAATGAGGTAGACTTCCTAGACAGCAAACTCCTAGTGTCCTCCATCTGTCCTTGTCTGCACTGATATTACAGAAGCATACTACTGTCACTAGCTTTTTATATGAATGCTGGGGATCTAAACTCTTGTAATCATTCTGGTGTGCTTGTGTGGCAAGATACTTGCCTTCTTCTCAGACATGCCAAATGTGTTTGAAGGAATAACTAGAAGGACAAGTTTACTCTAGGAAATAGAATGATACTGGATAATTATTGCATGAGATGTCAACTTCACATTTTAAATTTCATCACTGAGCTAAAAGGACACTCAGTGAATGACCCTGACTCTTCAGATTTAAAACCTGGACATTATTTATTTATTTGTTTGTTTTGCTGGGTGTAGTGATTTATGCCTGTAATCCCAAGAAGCTGGAGGATTTCAAATCTGAAGCCTGCTTAAGTTATTTCACTAGATCTCAGAAAACAAATCCAACCACCTTGTACCCCAAACTGTACCTTCCTCAATACCCAGTAAGTTTAGATTTGTAGGTTTACTTATATAAAGAACACTATAGGTCAAATTACAAGTTATTTGGAAAATATCACCTGATACTAACAGCTGAGACAAATAGTAAATCCTTACACTTAAATACATTTTTGAAGTTTAGAAAATATTTTCATTTCCATTAATCATCATAATCTGTCAAAAAAGAAACTAAAACTGAAAGACAGAAACATAACATGCTAAAATTTTCTATCCCTTTCTTTATACCTAGGGGTGATAGATTTGAGTAAAATAAATATAAAAACCTCTGCCCACTGAATGTTGTGCATGGCCTGTTCTGATCAAGAGAATTTGTAGTGACCCTGATGTCTTCTAGCTTAAAAGCAAGAGAAAGTTGTGCTTAGTGTAGTACCAGAGTCTCAACCCGTCACTCTAGCAAGTCACTCTGATCTAAGCAAGATTCAACTTGTGACCTGTGAAAAAGAGGTCTCAAAGACTTTGATGAAAGTTATTTTCAATAGCATCCAATTTAGAAGGCGCTGAAACAAGCCCAGATTGACATATGGGAGAAAATCCCACCACTAAAACATATAAGGACACCCACCAACAAATTAGTGAGCAAAATATAGTGATGGGCAGATTTTCAAACTGGTTAGTCTTAGAACATACTTTAGTCATATAATATAAATACAGCATTTCAGGATGAACACAGCATGTGTTACTGTTCCTTCTCGATATTTGAAAATTCTGTGTATAAATTCATACATATACATACATATAAATAATTAGAAAATGAATTCAGTAAGCAGTAGTTAAACTTCAGGAAATAAAAATCATACATGCTCTAGGAAACCCATGACTGATTTTTTATGACAGTTTCTACCTTGGCACCAGTGGCTATATTAATGCTGTAAACATAGAATTTTGGCAACAAGAGCCTGAGCATAGACAATGAGTACAAGTAGATGTTGGGAGTTAGAAAGCAGGGTAATTGGTGGTTCATTTATTTTATATAAATCAAGTGATACTTAATCATTTTATCTTTTCACAGTTGAGAAAGAAAAGATAGATCAAATATTTCATATCTATGACATCACCTTATGAATTGGAAGGGGATTACGATCTATTTATTTTTAGAATAATGATGGTGTAAAATATATAATTTCCTTCATAATGTGCATATTGAATACTAATGCCTGGCTTCTACTGATAATAAAAGAAAACATGTTCCTTCATGTCAAGCAACTGAACTAAGTGAAAAAGGAACCACAGTACAAAGTAGTATATAAGGAAAACAATTGGGGCTGAAAAACTTGTAATGATACCTCACTGTAGACAAAGGACAAGTTAGCAAAAGAAGAATCAAATAATGAAGTGGGGTCCTAACTAATGTGTAAATCACAGCAGAGGAAATAGGAAACTGATAGAGATGCTAAAGTAACAATTACAGAATTATTGAAAATGTTTGAATAAAACTGGGATTGAGAAGGTCCTACAAGTGATAATAGTTGAACAAACAAAAAAGCACATATAAGGAAGACTGAGCAAAGAAATATCGAATAATTTAATATTTTCAGTAAGTCAAAAAAGATTTTGTTTATACACACACACACACACACACACACACACACACACACACACACACACACAGGTAAGCTGTCACACAAATGCCTTTGGAGTCCAGAAGAGGGCATCAGATTTCTTGGAGTTGGAGCTACCTGATATGAGTTCTAGCAAACAAACTTGTGACATCTGCAAGAGCCATATGTAACTGGTCCATGTTTCAGCTTTCTATATGAGTATATTTTAAAAATATATAACAAAATGGCATTTGCAGAAGTTTACTGGAATTTCACCCCCCCACACACACAGTGTTATGAGAACATGCACATACAACATTATTTGCAGCCTTATTGCAGACATATTTGCAGTAATATGTCAGGTAAGCTAATTTATGCTTGCTAATTTGTATTATAATCACAATATTTAAAGGACAAGTGTATTATTTTCCTTGTTTTAAAATTAAAGAAATGGGGGCATAGTAAGGTAACATATCTTCTCCAAAGCTGATTTAATGTCAGGAATCTTTTCTCCGAGAGTTCATATTTATATTTTTACTTTTACCTATTTTGTCCTATTGGTACTGGTAGTTTACTTTTAAGTATTTATTTATTTTTATTTTATGTATATGTCTGAGTTTGTCTGCATGCATTTCTACCCCACATGCATGTCTGCTGTCTGTGAATACCTTTACAAAGGTGTCAAATCCCCCGATGTTACACATAGAATTATCTGTAAGCCTCTGGTTCTATCCATAGCACTATCAATTTTTGAAATGTTTCTCAATTAGTATGATTTAATTATAAATTGTCTCCTTGAAAGTTTCATGTAGTAAAAGCTTGATCCCCTTTCAGTGGTGTTATTTTGGAAGGTGTAGAAAAAATCTGGTATGGTGATTTGAATGAAAACGCCTCCCCCCCCCATATCTCACAGGGAGTGGCACTGTTAGGAGTTGTGGCCTTGTTGGAGGAAGTGTGTCACTGTGGAAGTAGGCTTTGAAGTTTCATATGCTCATGCTAGGCTCAGTGTTGCTCCCCCTTTATGCTACCTGAGGATCCAGATGTAGAACTCTCAGGTACCTCTCCAGCACCATGTCTACCTACATGCTGCCATGATTCCCACCATAATGATAATGGACTAAACCTCCAAACTTTAATTCAGCCTTAGTTAAATGTTTTTCTTTATAAGAGTTGTTGTGGTCAGGATGTCTCTTTTTAGCAATAGAAATCCTAAGATAGGATATAGCTGGGGGAATTGAGTTACTGGGAGCAGGTATCTACATCAAATAACACCATTGTGGCGATTTGAAATGCTTGTGACAGATATTTTAATAGTATGAAGGATTAAAAAGATTAAATTAATAAAGAATCAATAACAGCAATTCTCAATAGACTTTTTTCAACAGCAATACTGGAAGATACAAGTCATGCTTTCAAATTTATGGAAGAAAACAAATTTAGGGAAGGAAACCTTAAAATATACAGAACATCAGCTCATTAATTAAATGTGTATATATTATGCATATATGTTCAGATAGGCTGGGAATTATGTTAATGTCTCACATATTCTTTCTTAGAAAATTGCTAAATAAGACTTTAAAATATATGAAAGCTAACATAAGAAGTGGGATATCTATGATTTGTGAAGAGTCACAATGAGAGAAATGAAATAAATTTTCAAGGTTTATGGCCAGGCAGGTTTTCTGGAGAGCCACCAGTTTTGACTAAGGCAGGTTGAAAGTTTTCAGAGATGTCGCCATGGAAAAGGGAGTGATAAATTTACAAGAATGCACATAATTTAGGAATAAATTAATAAATAGCATGTGGAAAGCTAAGAAAAACAATGACATTATTATTAGCCTCATGAAGGAAAAGTTATTCGAGAAAAGCAAATAGTAACTATAGTCAATCTATCATCCATATTTAAATATATATAAGCCCAAATAATTAAATTATTGATTAACATATAATCAAAACTATGTGTGTTTGTGTCACTAGTGAATATTTCTTAAAGGAACTAGAGAGTTAGTGGCCTATATTGTTTGCTTTCATTAATAAACAATGCCCACAATGGTAACAAATCTAGAAATAGTAAAACATACATGTTATTTAGGCTTATGTAGTTAATGAAAAAGTAAGCAAGTTAGTTAGAATGATTGGAAGTACTTCTTTCTGTGGCTCATGAAAGGTTATGGGAGAACTACCATCTTTGTAATGTAATTTGTAGATTTTTTTCTAGACAGGGGGTCTCTGTGTAACAGCTCTGGTTGTCTGGGACTCACTTTGTAGACCAGGCTGCCTTGAACTCACAGAGATCTACCTGCCTCTGCCGCCCAAGTGCTGGGATTAATGGCATGTGCCACAACCATCCAGCTTTGTAGATCTTTTTGATTCTTTACATTAACAGACAACCTCACTAAACATCAATACAACACAGCTTTATTTCTTCCTTTTGTATTTAAATTAGAAACAATCTTATTTTATATATTAATCCCAGTCCCCTTTTCCTCCCATTCTCCCATGCCCTCCCCCATTGACCCCATCCAATCTCTCTTCTGTTCCATAGAAAAGGTGAGGCCTTCTATGGAGGACCATCAAAGTTTGTCACATCATTTTAGGCAGGGCCTTGACCCTCCCTAGTGTGTCTAGGCTGAGAGAGTATCCCATATGGGGAATAGGCTCCCAACAACACAACTTTGATACCAAGAATTGTAAAACAGAAGGAACAATATAACTACTACTATATGTCTTATTAGGTAGTTTTAAAAAACAAAATAACAAAAGATATAACCTCTTTATTGACTCTTTGGGAGTATCACATCATAGACTCCACTTCTCTTCACTTCTGGTCCCCTATATTCTTCCCTAATCGCTACTATGACACCCTCCCCAACATAAGGAAACAAACAAGTGAATAAGTAAGCAAACAAGTAAATAAGAGCAAAACCAAAACCAAAACAACATAAATGGCAATTCTAAGGAAGCAGGGATAAGTTTGACAAACCACAAGGTCCTTTTGGACTCAAAAGCAGTCACTTTTACCTCAGAGAGGTGAATATTGAAAAGTTTAACAGTCATCTTTATCCCTACTTTCTTAGAATTGTCCTTTAGGAGTAACTCATTTGAAGTGCCACAGCTCTTAGTTCTTGTGCTATATTCATAGAACTCTTGATGGCAATCTTAGATAGCCCAATATCAGCCTCTAATCTTTTCTCCTTTTCAAAATCACTTTTTAAAATAGTGAAGCATCTTCAACTGAACTTTAAAAAAAAGAAAATTTGGAGGTCTTATGAGTGGTAAATATTTTGAAAGGTCGGGATGTGATGCCACGATGTAAGTGGCTGTCCTTGTAGAAATTACTTTCCCATCATCAAGTTATATTTTATATGAAGCAATGTATGAGTCTTATTTTTTCAAGTAGCTGTGAGTGTACTTGTCATAAAAATAGCTGGGTTCTAATGATCATAATGATGCTTAAGCTTTGGATTGAAATCATAATACAGTAGTACTAGTACCATTGACTGCAATAAATTGTGGCTTGAATTTTCTTTAAGCTTTCTGAAATTTATATGAATTTAATTTCTGTGTATTTAGCTGAATTTAACACAAAGCTAACACAAATACCTTATTATAAATATACTGCTGAATTATCTAGTTTATGCTTGTCTGGGTTATATTTCCAAGAGTTCCCTGGACTTTAGAGAAGGTATTGTACATCAAATACAACTTAAATTTTAGAGAGTTAATTAATGACATTTCTGATAACATTTACTTGGCATCATCACTCACTGATGGTTTTCTCTAAGCTATGTTGACTGTGACGTGGAACATGACCTCCACAATCTTTTCCAACAGTCCTGTTGCATCTCCATGTTTAGCCTCACTACATCTCTTAATCTAGCTGCAATATTAACATTTGCCACTAGGATAAACTTTCAGCTTGTTAGTTTCATAGGCTAACACATCATCCAGGATTTAATATTTATACTCAATTTGTAGTTAAAGAATTAGAAACATGTGAGACATGGACTATAGAAGATTCTAACATAATTTAACTGGAGCAAGTGAAAGAGATGAGTAGCAATGAGTAGGGTGCCATGAGTGAGCAGATTCCAATACAGGTAAATACATTTGGAAAGTTTCTCCAAGAAACAATGTTGTTGATAATGTTTTTCTTATAATGTCAGTCTAATGTCTACATAAAAATCTATAAAGATGAAATATTTTCTTAAGAAAAATTCCTCTGCTAGCATCAAAAACAAAGAAACATGCAGAAATTTATTGTTTTTAAATGACATTAAGTCAACCTAGAGTCAATATTTTGAGTTATGATTTAATAGGACTAAATCAGAAAGTCTCTTTTTTTAAGAAGCCAGTTTTTGTGTCTACTTTAAAAATAGAAGGCAAAAATCAGCCATTGAGAAAAGTTTTGGAATCACTGGGAGAAGGGATCTTAGTTAATATGATTTAAGTATGGCCATAAAGAAAAAAAATGATCATGAATTAGTTCTTGCAGCAGTAGGGCACTTTATGCTACACTCTTCATTGTTATTCTGGCCATTGTTTCCTATTCCATGTAATTATTATTAATGTAATTTATAAAAATAAATTGTTTTTGCAGGGGTGTCTAAATATAAATAATACTGTTCCAGGTTATTAAGGTTTATTACCTAAAATTTAAGTAAGAAAAGTATGAAATAATTAAAACATAATTAAAGGAATCAGAATGTTCTAAATATGATATCAATGTGTTTTAATTTTTCCTTTATTATTATTTTTTTCTTATTTTAGATATCAATCCCAGTTCCCCTCTCCCTTCCTCCTTCCCTCCCTCCCATGTGGAGTGGGGGCGATGGGAGGGAGTTGGGAGACAAAAATCTTAAAACAACAAGAAAAGAAAAATGATCCGGTTTTGATGAATATATTGATAATCATAGAAGGATGCTCCTTTGTGCTCATGCACATATGCATGGTCTGTATGGATATATGCACACACACTTAAGAATGAGCATGTGAGCACCTGTATTTTGTTAGCCCACTGAGGTTTTATTGTTTGATGTCAGGTTTTTCACTTTCTGTGATGAGTTATTAAAGTTGCTTCTTCACCTAAGCCTAGTTTTATTGTATTACAATGGGCCTTCTTTGAACCACTCTAATGTCCACAATCAAAGACACATGAAGAGTTGTTAAGAGCACTATGAAAGCAGATAGGAACCTGCTTTGTGGGGAGAGGAAATAGAGTAAGAGTGGAACCTCTAATGATCAGTGGATTCCTTAGGTTAGAGCACCTATGTGTCTTGTTCACTATGGTGGAATTATTCGAAGAGTCAACCAATGGATAGAGAAACACAGATGATTTTTAAGGGGCTTGATAATAAAGGTTAGATATAGAGGTCAAAGTAAGGAAAAGTAGGATTAGTTTTCCAAGTTATGAAGCAATTTACCCAGTAGACCTTTTCTTTGATGTATGAACAACTGGATCTTTCCTATACATTTTAATTCCATGTTTGTTAGCTTGTAATTTGACTGGGTTCCCCAAAAGTTTGCTTATTGAGTAGGAGGGTCTACAGTATATCTCATATCCCAAATGCTTCTTCTTGCCATTTGTTTTACTTTTCTGACAATTGTGACAGTGTTTTGATTCTTTGTCATTTTTCAGGGGAAGGAATTGTGATTGCATAGTGGGAAACACCACACTATAAAATGTAAGAAAAAACTGTAAAATCCAGGAATACAGTATTTGTTCTCCAAATAACATTTGCCATTTATAGTTTGCAGCAGTAAATCAGTGAACAATAATATTTCTGCCCTTGGAGAGGTTATATAGTCTTAGCCAATCTGTGGATATAAGGAAGGCCAAGGCTATATAACCACAGATGAGAATATATATATATGTATGTATGTATATATATATATATATATATATGATATTGAATACACCGAGTACCATTTAGTAGAGCTTGATTACTTCCAAAGGTAAGAGAAAAATTATTCCACAAATGAGTTATGTGTGCAAAAATATGAATACAAGAATGCAGTGAACAATGGACTTGTTATTTGTCTGGCATTCAGGGTTGGTATATGGGAGTAGTAGGCAACAACACTTGAAGGGTACATAAAGAATCACTGAAGTTTTGCGAAAAGATGGCATAATAAAGTTGATACTGGAACAGATACAGAAATCAACTTAAGCAGCACAGTGAAATAAATGAAGGAGTTTCTGACCCTGATTGATGATATAACACTGAGCATCGGAAAGATATACCTATACTACTATGTCCCATTCTATATAGAGCTATATTATTGTGACATTATAAGAGCATCTTGGTCCCTATAATTTCAGAAGAACATTGTTATGCATGACTGCTTTGTTAATGGTTTAGTACTTCCCTTCGTATCAGCCTTAACTTAAAAAAATGTCTCCTCTGCAGAGTTCAGACTCTTTTAGCCCCATCTTTGTGATTATGACTATGAAATTATATTCCCCATATAATCACCGTAATATCCTTGGATAAGCTTTTACTCTTCTGTCTTCTTGTTGCTACATCAATAATAGATAGGATATGTTTTTGGTTCAAGACTAGGGTCAAAGTTGATTTAAGAACAGTGCAGATAAGTTCAGAAATCCTTGCTGAGCTTTCAAATATAATCTGCCTGTATATTTTGTTCCTTTGTTCAATGGGGCTGACATTCTTAGGGTAACCTAATCCTCACTAATCCTGATATCAGATGGTCCTATTGTGGTTTCTACAGAAAGGTCAGTCACATGAGGCATGTCATGTAAACATGGAGCTCATGAATTAGGTCATGCATAACTCAAACATTTATTGTAAAATGTCATCAATACTGATACTTTTGTTTCTTCTGTCAGTCTTCTAGCCTCTACCTAGTCAGCTGAGGTGTGTGTCTCTGTGTGTGTGTGTGTGTGTGTGTGTGCACATGCACCTAGTCCCTAAAATGCCTAGTCTGACTCCATTACTATTATATTGAGGTGTATTCATTGTTCCTATTCTTTCCTGTTGACATTTGTTCTTTTGAGATAAGTCTCATTACATATCCCTGGCTGTCCTGGAATTCATTATATAGACCAAGCTGTCTTTGAGTTCACTGAGATCTTCCTGCCTCTGCCTTTTGAGTGCTGGGTGAAGACATGTACTATCATACTCAGCCTTCTTGTTGAATATTAATTATGCTATCTCCCCTTTACTACAGAGAACAATCCAGCCAACCCTAGTTTCCAATTGTTCACATAGCTTACTATTGATGACACCATTTTTCTTCTGAAGCTACTATAGTATGTCCTCTGATCACTTTTGCACAGTGACAACAACCTCCCTGAAAGATACCAAAAAAAGATACCACAGTGTATTAGTTTCTCTGTTAAGATTTTTTTACTTTGATACTATTCAGAGTGGGTTTTAAAATACAGAGAGTGCTAGCACATGAATTTGAACCAGCCTTCATTTTACACTGCCAATTCACTAAAGGAGAATAATTTTTCCAAAGATGTGACCCAAGAGAGACCAAACTAGCTCATCTTTATGAGTTTTCATACTAATTACTCTGCTATTGGTCTGTGATAATCTAATACCAAAGAAACTCTAGAGCAGCGGACCTTTCTTACAACAGTGTAAAGTTCTGATTTCTTAATGACTTCTGGCTAACAAACAGTAGTCCCCTTTCATTAAAGTAGTCCAATTTCATTCTCAGTGAAAGATGTTCAAGAATAGTCACTTTCTACAGTTACATGGTACCTTGTAAAGCATTGATTAATGCTAGTGGTTGCTGTTTTCTGGAGCACTGGCTGTAGGTACACCTTTGCTTTGGTACCTGAGCTCATAGGTGTTGGTTTTGTAGGTTGACTGGCCCACTTTTTACCAATAGGTTGTGTCTGGTATTTGCTTCTAGTTTCTTTATTACAGCCATGTGGATTCCTTCTAAAGCTGCCTTAATCATACTCTAGAATTTGACATTCTGCTGTCTCTGAGTGATATAGACTCAGGTAACTGTAGAGAGGTTCTAAGCAAGCACGGATTTAAAGCATAGAATACTCGTGTGCCATTTTCTACAGTTGGACTGCTATGTAACATTTGTAACTTAATGTTTTCCCTCAAAGCAGTCCCTACAGGTACTTAGCCCTTGAAAATAATTGGGCAAAAGTAGAATTTGGCAACTTCTGATTTTTAAGGTCATGGCAGTCTCCTGTGATATCCTGTCAAACTTCCTAAAGGCTCTATAATTTTTACTTCTCTAATCTGGTGCTTGACCTCCTAATCCATATTATAATTCAGAAAGAATATCCAGCCAAATGAACACTTAGTAATTGCAAGCCACCTTTAAAATTTATTATGAATAACTTAAAATGTAACATAATATATACATTGTTCATTTTAAGTGAGTGTATCCTCTTTTATTGATAAAAATTAACATTTACTGAGCACAAAGTGCCACAGCCCTATATGTATATTTACAGATTATTGGATATAGCTTTGTCAAGTTTGCCCAATAGTTAGAAGCAATATTCAGGAAAACAGCATTCTATCTATGGAGGTGAAACATGTCTAGAAGGGAAATGACCTTATATGAACAAGCAGATGATCCAATAACCCTATAAAACCAATGAGATGTAACCACTCCAACTGTGACTGACCATGAATCAAGTAGACAATACACTTTCCTACAACTACACTCCCACTCTGAAATATTAACAAGCATTACCACATCTGTTCTGGTCTCTTCTGTACTATCTAAGTCACCTTTCCTGGCTGCCTCCAAAGACAGCTATGGTATTCAGGTATTTTTCCTACAGATACCAGGTTACTGTGAAAGAAAGGGCACAGACTTCAGAAGAACAAAGATTTTAGAGTCATTACAGCTCTAATTATGATTATGAGACTTTTATAGAATTCAGCCTTCTCATCTGTGAAGCTACATGCCTATTTTGTATAATTGTTATGCAGGATTGTGCTAGGGAACATTCAACTGAATAAATGACATCATGCCTGCCAAGCAATGGCCATGTCAGTATTTTAGTCTCTTCCATTCTTCACTCTTTCCTTCTTTTACCTTTTACCTTTTACCTTTTTCTATAAACTTGAAATTTTCACCTAAGCACACTTCATGCATTTTCTTCCTGGTTTGGTCCATTCTTACCTTCATCTGTAACGGTGTATATATTTTGCTTATGCCTCATTGTTCCTTAAGATACTTTTGGTAGGTTGAGTATAGTATTGTCTAATGTGTTCTGAATATGCTGTCTGCTATAAGCAATTGTTGCTGTATGAAATATCTCTCTTGTTTCAGCCTTTTGGATCACTATTCTTATGAACCTAGAGCAAGAAACACATATTATATCTAATCCTATATATTATATAAAGTAAAATATATATAAATTATCACAAAATATTGTTATATAATGACTATGCAATGTACATAATACATTGCATAATATATCATATATAATGCATGATATATATTGTATACCTATTATACATTAGACACTATATAGTTGTATTTTGTATTACACATTATATAAAGTATAATGTTGGTTATATAATAACAGTTGTTATATGAAATATATTGTGCTTGGTATTGCACAATATACACAGGCATTATAAATTATATGTTATTGTACACATTGTATAATATGTATCACACATTTATCATTATATATTATGTATTGTCCATTAAGTATTCTATATTATATGTTGTATATATATATATATGTATATATATAATCTGTTCAACACTAAATAATATATGATGTTTTATAGATAATTTATGTAATTTTTGATAATTGAAGGTTGTTGGGAACATTAACAACATTTATATGTGAAGACATATATATATATATATATATATAATAAAGCAATAATAAAGCAGGTTACAAGCCTTTAGGATGGTTTAACAGGTGATTATGGTAATATTCATGCTTGATGACCCTTGCTCAATCTTGAGAATACACACACGAATGAGTCCCACAGACTGTCTCCTCATGAATTTTTTGTCAAGAATTGACACATGCACATATACACACAGAACAAATCAATATAAGGTAAAAATAAACCAAAGTACAAATAAGAGCTTCCCTAATCAGTAGGCTGTGTAAATTTAAAGGGATTTGCAACATCCAACTCCATATACTTAATATGTTATAAAAACATAATAGTGACTGGGAAATTGGTTGATGGTAAATGAATTACTTCTATGGAATTACTAATTTACTTCCTGGAAGTTAATTGAAGAATGTTTTTCAAGGTACTAAACAGCAATTAGCAGGGTCATAGCGATGTGCTAGACTGGAGTCTGATTGGATTCATATTATTTGATACTTTTTATCTTCTCTCAGTAGAGCCAAAATCTATTCAGTTCATTGCTGATTGCAATTACTTGCTTAAGACAATTATATACAACCAGATTTATACCACAAGAGGAATATGCCACATCAAGCATCGAGTCAGTTTATGATTATTAAAATGTTAAAATTTACTTAAATTTTAAAGGAGAATAAACTAAGCACATATTTTTTACATTTGTTATATGGGCCCAAGTTTTGATTATACTATGTGTCCCGAAGTACTTTTAGTTTGTAACTCCAGATCTGAAAGTGGGTATATAAAATCTTCTAGATAATTACTCCAAATATTTGTAGGGTTAACACTTTTCTCAAGTGTGTGGACTTTATGCTGCCTGCTTTCAATTTTTATATGCCGTTGTCTTGTGTTTGAACTATCATTTTCACTATTACAGGTAATTGCTTCCATTCAAATGCTGAACAGCAAATGCACTGTCAAAGGGGAGGGTGATAGATATATAAGCAGAGTAATGAATATTTACTTATCCTTGGGAGTGGCTTCAATAGAATAACAGTAACTTTATTTGTATTGCTCAACAAAACAAACAAAAGAACCTCTTAAACCAGCATGGTGATCTCAAAGTTTGTCATCTCTTCTATGTCTGAGATGTCATTGTGGATCTTAGGGGATGTGGCATGGTCAATAATAATTCAAGCCCAGCTGGGCAGTGGTGGTGTACACTTTTAATCCCAACACTTGAGAGGCAGAAACAGGTGGATCTCTGTGTGTTCAAGGCCAGCCTGGTCAACAAAGTGAGTTCCAGGATAGCCAGGGATACATAGTCAAACCCTCCTTGAAAAACAGGAGTTCCAGCCCCAGAGGTTTAATCATCCTCTAAAAATAATAGACATTGGATATTCCAAATATGGATCCTAGTAATGAGAGGTTAGGTTGATGTTGAGTTTATCACTAGGCTTCTTCCCCATTTAAAAACATCTTGATTTGTGGCTCTGCCACTTTTTCATGGAAAAGGAGCACTAAGAGTTTCAACAGATCTTCAAAGTAAGAACATCATAACAGTGTGGGTAAATGAACTTCCAAAATATGAATACCTCTCTGAAAGACCTTAAATAAGTAAAACTGGCTGGAGTGGATAAGTGAGCCTTTACTATAGGAAGCAGTGGTGCTAGAAGTGAGCAAAGATCACAACAAACTTTATTAAGGAGAGATGCTTATCTGGGTTGAGTAAAACAGATACTTATGTCCCTGGACCAATGGAGCAGTCTTCTGAGGTTAAATACCCGAATCACTGTTCTAAATCTTTATAATTCCAAGGTGATTCCACTGCAAAGTCTTTTATAATTAATTGCATGTATATTGCCATTCACATGGGAGATAGGTGATTACTTGCCTCGGTGTTACTGTAACACATTACAATATCAATAACACTACTGATTTTAATTAAAACTTCCAAATGTGTACCTGTTGAAATATTCATTATTGCACCCTTGATTGTGCGTGAGAATTCAAAGTCTTCTGTGCTCATTTTTTTCATATAATAATACCAGGGCCAATTAACAAAATTCAGACAGCTGAATGTTTCTTTTCCTTTTTTTCTTGAAGGCAGAATTACCATCTTTATTGAGTGTTTCAATCCATAGAAAAGACATTATTTTTTTCTTCAAATTGATAATCTTTTATTATGTCCATTTATGTTTTCTAGTTTTCCCTTTTATTGAAAATTGATTGTTTTCACATAAGATATCCTGATTAAGGTTTCCCCTCTCTCTACTCCTCCCAGTTCACCTCCTGTCCATTCCTGATCCACTCCCTTTATGTCTCTTATCAGAAGACAAATAGGTTTCTAAGGAACACTAATAAAATAAAACAAAATGTAATAGAATATAGGATAAAACAAAAACACATAGGAATTGGATCAAACAAGCAAACAGAAAGGGAAAGAGCTCCAGATAAGGCACCTGTTTCTACTTTTTAATAACAATGTGTTTGTGTATGCATGCATGCCCACACAAGCCCACATGTACATATGAGTGTCCCTTTCTGACATTTTTGGCTACTCTATAGTTGTCCTTTAGTCTCCATTGATAAAAGCTAGTAGGTGAAGTGAAACAAAAGGACAGGATGAAAGAATAATTCTTCCCCATCTTAGTTAGGGTTTCTATTGCTGTGAAGAGACACCATGACCATGGCAACTCTTTTTTTTTGTTTTTGTTTCTTGTTTTCTGTTTTTGTTTTTCGAGATAGGGTTTCTCTGTGTAACCATGGCTGTCCTGGAACTTGCTCTGTAGATCAGCCTGGCCTTGAACTCACAGAGATCTGCCTGCTTCTGCCTCCCCAGCCTTGGGGTGTGTGTGCCACCAATGCCCAGCTGGCCATAGCAACTCTGGTTTTTTTTTTTTGTTTGTTTTTTTGTTTTTTACTTTTTCCAAGTGCAGAATCATATATATTCTGAGTGACTTAGCTATCAATATTCAAGTTTTGACCAGTTTCAACATGTTGATACCAGACAGTGAGTGAGAAGACCATATTCATACACACCTGAATCTATATTACAGAGGACATCTTGGTGTTGGTATACATGAGTCAAGGCTTTCTGGTGATACTCCTCTCATGTTGTGAAGTATCTCTGGCTAGAAGGAAGGCCACTAAGAAGCTGTATTCTTTTCTTCTGGGCCCCTACTACTGCTGAGCTTGTTATTGCCAAGAATTCATAGTCTTTTCCTTTTTTTATTTTAACTCTCTCAAAGAGGAGTGATAAGAAACATGAAACGACATGTAGGAGGTGTCTGACACCACCTCCCACAAATGCACAGCTTACTAACTCACTTGGACCTCAGCGTGTACCAAGAGGTAAATGAAGTAGGCCATTTTCCCTGTCTAAAAAAGGAAAAATGGAGACAGGGAACTCAGGTGGTCAGCTGTGTTGGGAGAGCCAGAACCAGGCTCTGGCTCTGCATTCCCGTCATCCTTCCTGCAAGTATAGGCAGCTGTGGCAAGTATTGCTGGGCTACAGGACTAAGTAAGACTCAAGTGATTGCATGGCAACTCTTATGAGGAAAATACTTAATTCAGAGGGCTCACTTACAGTTTCAGAGGTTCAGTTTATTGTCATGATGATCTCTGACTTCAAAGCCTGCCCCCACAGTGACATCATTCCTTCAACATGGCCCTACCTACTTCAACAAGGCCACACCTCCAATAGTGCTACTTTCTAAGAGTTTATGGGAGGCAATTACATTTAAACTACCACATTCCCTAACCAGTTACTTGTATTTGGATCCCAGTTTACTTGTAAGAAATGTAATAGTTCTCATCTCTCTGTAAGGCATATGCACCTGTATTTTGAAGTCACATACTTAAGATACTCACATCAAATAGGAGAAATGTGCTAGTACTGTAAACTCAGAGAAAAAGCTGCATGGAACAGGCAGGTAGTGCATTGATGGGGCTGTCTGCTTTAAGATGTCTCCATGTCAGACTCTGTGGTACATAGGGCAAGCTTCACCAAGGATAACCCATAAGAGACAGTAGCGATGATCCAAGCTCATTTTTTTATACTGTACATTATAGTTGCAAACATCCTTTCTGGTAAGTGTTATTTGGTACAGTAATGAAGAAATATTCATGCCAGGTGGTGTTGGTGCACATCTTTAGTTCTAGCACTTAGGAGGCAGAGGCAGGCAGATCTCTGTGAGTTCAAGGATAGCCTGGTATACAAAATGAGTACAAGGACAGCCAGAGATGTTATACAGAGAAACACTGTCTTTTAAAAAAATCCAAATAGAAAAAAGATAGAAGAAGAACAAGAAGAAGGCCAAGAAGAAAGAAGAACAAGAAGATATGAAGGAAAACACATTCACTATGGCACTGCTTTTTTAATTTAAATTAGAAACAAGCTTGTTTTACATATCAATCCCAGTTCCTGAACCTTCCTGTCCTCCGCTGTTCCCCCCCCTCCAACCCCGAACCCATCCCCTTTCTTCTCCCCAGGGAGGGTAAGGCCTTCCATGGGGAGTCTTCAAAGTCTGTCATATCATTTGGATCAAGGCCCAAGTCCTCCCCCATGTGTCTAGGTTGAGGGAGTATTCCTCTATGTGGAATGGGCTTTAGACATAGAACAAAGGATTACCAGCCTACAACCCATACCTTCAGAAAAGCTAGGAAACAAGAAAGAACCTCAGAGAGACATACATGGTCCCCTGGAGAAGGGGAAAGGGACAAAATCTCCCAAGCAAATTGGGAGCATGACTTGAGAGAGAGGGAGTTATGGAGAAGAGGCGGGCATGAGAGAGCAGGAAGATTGAGTCAGGGAAAGAATAGAGGAGATCAAGAAAAGAGATACCATAATAGAGGGAGCCATTATAGGTTTTAAGAGAAACCTGGTGCCACTTTTTTGTAATCCATTTTTTTTCAGTCTCCAAGTTAGAATATAGGTGCATTTATGGTGTGTGTGTGTGTGTGTGTGTGTGTGTGTGTGTGTGTGTGTGTGTGTGGTATGTATGTGTGTGTGTTTATGTCTTCTTAGCATACCTACAGTGTTTGTGTCCCAGTGGTGCTTTCTGACATGGAAAACAGTGTTCTGAAACTTGGTGAGAAGCTTGCCATTGAATTATTGTTATTGTTACTGAAGACAGTTTATTGCAGTATAGTTTTATTTCTCTTGGACTCTTAATTTGTGTTATATTTCATATGGTTTTGTAGTTTTAGGTGACTCCATTACAAACATACGTAGTGAAGTTGAGTCAGATTCAGGGTATCACTTCCTTATGTGAAAAAGCATGAGTTATTGCAGTCAAAGCAGCACATCGCAAGCAACAGGTGGTTTTACTCAGTTGGATGTTCAGGGCATACACAGCCTGAACTGGAGCAGGTAGGCTGCTATATTACATATTTCTTTACACAGAGAAAATCTAGTCTTGATTGCTTCAACTTCGTGCTGACTCTAGAGAGTAGTTTCAATTAAAACTTTCCCTCTAGCTTTAGAGATAAATCTCATCCTTCTTTATTAAAGTTGGTTAGCGGATGAAAGTTTGAAAACCAGACAGAGTCATAATATTAAGAGTTTAGATTCATTATGTGGGGGAAAAGATAAAAATCCAGATGTCCTTTGTAGATTTCAAGTGAAAACAGTACTTTAATTATAGCAGTATTTGTAGGTAAGATCAGCAAATTCCCAAAGCACTGGGACCTGCTTTGTAAAATCAGAGAGCTATGACTTTGCAATAGTCTCTTTAGTGATGTGAGCAAATACAACTCATCTTTTGCTCCAAATCTCTTAATTGGTGGGCATTTTTTTCTGTTTCAAAAATCTCCAATTTTCATCTTCCATGCCAGAGTTTCTTTTACTCTTTGACTTATTTTCAGGATGACACTAGATATTAAGAAAACTCTTGATCCCTTGCATTGTCCTGAACTTGAACCACACTGAAAATTTGCTATTCATCCAAATGTTTTCCAGTTGATGTTCATCACATTCTATCTAAAGATCTTTAATTTTCCCTTATTTATTCAATTTTTCTTTTTTTTGAATTTTAGTATGCATTCACATTTTAAGGAAACATATGACAATTGCAGATCCTAAGTGTATTACCATCTTTTTGCAATGATGTAATTGATAACAAGGATATAAATTATTTTCATCATCCCGGAAAGCTTTCTCATGTGTCTTTTTTGTGATAAGAGATATCCATTTTCCTGATTAATTCTTCCTACTTAAAATTTTATGTAAAGGTATAGCAGTTTGCTCTTCGAGCCCAGCTTCTTTTGTTCAGTATAATATTTGTAAGATTCATCATGTTGTTGCATAAACCAGTAAGTGGTTTGTCGCTTTTTTTCTCAGTAGTTAATTGGTATGTGAATGTATCTTTCTCTTGTTTATAGCTGGATTGTTTTTTGTTTTGGCTGTTGCATATAAAGATGCTCTGAATATTCCTATATGGCTTTCTTTTTTGTTTGTATCTTTTCCCTTTTCATTTGGCCAATGTTTATACATAGTCCCTAAACTGGTCTTTAAAGACTATGTCTTGGAAAAAGGCTCAGTGGGTAAATGAATATGAAAGTGTTTTAAGTGTGAGGACCTGAGTTTTGAATCCCCAGAACCCATGAGGCATGCCTGTAACTCAAGTTCCTCTATAGGGAAATGGGTGGAAAGACAAGAAAATATTCACAAGCTTTTTGGCCGAGTCACCTCACATATTCAATGGAAGATAAAGACACCTTGTTTCAAACAAAGTGGAAGGTAAGAATACACACACACACAGAGAGAGAGAGAGAGAGAGAGAGAGAGAGGGAAAGAGAGAGAGGGGGGGAAAGAGAGAGAGAGAGAGAGAGAGAGAGAGAGAGAGAGAGAGAGAGAGAGAGAGAAATGTCAGGATACCTATCTCAGTGTAATCAATAAGAGTGCTGATTTGGATGCTCTAAGTCATTTTCTTGCCTTGTCATCTCTACAGAACCATATTTCAAATTGTGAGGTAAGCCCAGAGAAAGGACTCCATGGGTGGGCTTGGAAGGTGATCTGCTCAGGCCTTGTCAATTTATATGAAACCAGAAGTGGCTTTTTTTCTCAATTGAGTCTTGAGATGGCTATCGCTTTGACAAGCTTTTTTAATTGCAACCCCATAAAAATACTAAATTCAAACCATCTACCTGCCTTTTGGATTCCTGCCAACCCAAATGTTGAGATAATATATATTTGTTGTTTCTGTCCATTAAATGTCAGGGTAATTTCTTATAGAGAGTAGGTAGCTAGGTATATTCCATGTGTAGTTCTTTGCTGATTCTTCTTGAGAGGAAAATTTAGTAGAGTTTTGCATTGTTCACATCTATAGTTGAATACAGAATTTAGGGGCTTCACGATGGAAAAGCTTATTAATTTCTCCATGTATTTTTGAAAAACAGCTGAGAACTTATTTTTTTCCTCCAAATAAGTTTTATTCTTTATTGTTTAAAACAAAAACTCATTTAAATAGTCCAGTGAATATGGAAGAAATGATTTAGAAATTACATAAAATCACCATCACAACATAATCACTGTTAAAATTATGCTGTTAACTTCCCTAGACTTTTACCATAAAACACACATACAAATGAGCATGCTTACATTTGAAAAACTAAAGTCACATGAGACATGCTTTTTACATTTCCTATGTCATATTAATTCCAATGAAGACGCACCTATACATTACTTTTAATGGTTCTCTATACTCATTATCTATTCAGAGTTTGCCTATTCTGTATCTCTGATCAGTCATTCAAAACTTTAAACTGTCTATTTTACTATTGGTCACAGTGGTCATTGATAAACATTTTTGGTCATTTGCATATACCAAGCATTCCCTTAGCATACTCAATCAAGAAAATATTTCTTGATGAGTATGCATACTTAAGGGGCTTTAATGAAACTTATAAAATGCCATTCAGACAAAAGAGACTTAGAGGTAGAATCTGAGATTATGCCCACCATATTGAGCATATTCAAAATTTAAATATCCAGGGGTCTCTACTAGAGACCTGCATATCCATGTGGGACCACCCTGAGTACCCCCTTCCTGATCTTTGACCCCCATTGCTGGGCCTCTGCTGGAGTTGAGTCTGGGACCAGTTCAGGTCGAATCCCACCCATACTCTTCCCTGGGAACTCCCTGAGTTAGACCCGAATCTCGCTCCCCAACCATATCCTGTCCCCAAAGAGAACATTCCTAGTACTCTGATAAACAACCCCCCTCACCCAGAACCCTGTCCTCCCCCCACCTTGTGCCCTACTGAGCCCACTATTTCACTGCTCTGGTTGAGCCCTTGGCCAGAGAGTGGGTCCAACAACCAGTCCACCTCCAGGGAACTTCCTGGATTTGCTCTGAGCACACTAGACCCGCCTATTGTTGCAGGACCACCTTGACTCACCACCTGCCTGATCACTGACCCCCATCACTGGGCTCCTGCCAGAGGAGAGAACTCCTAGAGAGCTTGGACCACTCAGAGCTACAGACATTGAACTCCTGACACACCTATGCACACCAGGGGAGTAGCTGAGAGAGAGAGAGGGAGGGAGGGAGGGAGAGAGGGAGGGAGGGAAGGAGGGAGAGAGAGAGAAGGAGGGAGGGAGGGAAGGAAGGAGAGAGAGAGAGAGAGAGAGAGAGAGAGAGAGAGAGAGAGAGAGAGAGAGAGAGAGAGAGAGAGGAGAGACTCCACCTGCTCCACCTGCACCCATTGGAAGAAACGATGGAAAGACAGCAATACAAGAAAACACCTAACAATAGGAAGATAAGCATGGCACCACAAGAATCTAGGGATTATACAGCATCTAGACACCTCAAAGCAGATGAGAATGACTTAAAAATAACTTCATAAAAATTATAAAGGCCCTGAAAGATGATATGAGAAAAATCTCTTAAACAAATGGAAGAAAAAACAAACAAAAAATTGGAAGAAATGAAAAATCTCTTAAAGAAAGTAAGGGATGCCAAGAAAACAATAGTCAAACAGTTGAAGGAAATAACTCAAACAGTTCAAGACTTGAAACCTGAAATAGAGACAGTAAAAAAAATCAAAAAAATAAAACAAAAAAACCCACAAACTGAGGGAATGCTGGAAATAGAAAAACAGGGCAAACGATCGGGAATTACAGAAACAAGCATAACCAACAAAATACAAGAGATGGAAGAGAGAATCTCAGGTGCAGCAGATAAACTAGAGGAAATAGATTCATCGACCAAAGAAAATCTTAAATTCAACAAACCCTTAACACAATACATCCAGGAAATGTGGGACACTGCGAAGAGGCCAAACCTAAGAATAATAGGCATAGAAGAAGGCAAAGAAGCCCAACTCAAATGTGCAGAAAACATATTCAACAAAATCATTGAAGTAAACATTACCAATTTGAAGAAGGACATGCCTATGAAAGTACAAGAAGCATACTGAACACAAAATAGACTGGACCAAAGAAAAAAGAACCCTCGACACATAATAAACAAAACACCTATCATACAGAATAAAGAAAGAATATTAAGAGCAGTGAAGGTAAAATTCCAGGTAACATATAAAGGCAGACATATCAAAATTACATCTGATTTCTCCATGGAAACTCCCAAGGCCAGAAGGTCCTAGATAGATGTTCTAGAAATTCTAAGAGTCCACGGATGCCAGTCCAGGCTACTATAAACAGCAAAACTCTCAATCACTATAGCTGGAGAAAACAAGATATTTAATGACAAAATCAAATTTTCACAATACTTATCTACATGTCCAGCCCTACAGAAAGTTCTGGAGGGAAAACTCCAACCCAAGGGTGTTAACTATGCTCACAAAGACATAGGCAATAGATAATCCCACTTCAACAGAACCCAAGGGTAAAAGAGGGCAAATATATTCACAATACCACCACCAACAGGAAATCTAAAACAAACAAGCATTAACAACCAATGGTCCGTACTTTCCCTCAACATCAATGTTCTTACCTCACCTATAAAAAGACACAGGATACAACGACAGAGTCAATCCTTCTGCTGCATACAAGAAACACATCTAGACTTCAAAGATAGACATTACCTCAGGGTAAAGGGTTGGGAAAAGATATTCTAATCAAGTTGACCCAAGAACAAAGCAGGAATAGCTATCCTAATATCTAACAATTTAGACTTCAAACCAAAATTAATCAAAAAAGATGAAGACAGTATTCAATTTATATTCATGACAGGAGAAATCTAAAGCACAAAATCTCAATTCTGAACATCTATGCCTCTAATCAAAGGCACCCACATTAGTAAAAAAAAAATACCACTAAAACTCAAAGCTGACATAAAACCTCACACACTCACAGTGGGCGACTTCAACAGCCCACTCTCACCACTAGACATGACCACCAGAGAGAGCCTTAACAAAGAATCAAAAGAACTAACAGAAGTTATGTCTCAGTTGAAGAAACCATTAATGAAGTATCCCAGTCACAAAAAGAGGAACATGGTATGTACTTGCTCATATATGGATTTTAGACATAGAACAAAGAACCACCAGCCTATAATTCTCACTGCCAGAGAAACTGGGATACAAGGAGAAATCTAAGAGATTCATACAAGGTCCCTCACAGAAGGGGAAAGGAACAAGATCTCTTGAGCATATTGGGAGTGGGGAGGGCAGTGAGTGGAGAGGGAGCTAGGAGAAAGAGAAGGGGAGGAGAGGAAAGCACGTGGGACTAGAACAATTGAGTCAGGGGAGGAATAGAAGAGAGAGAGAGAGAGAGAGAGAGAGAGAGAGAGAGAGAGAGAGAGAGAGAGAGAGAGAGAGAGAGAACATAAGAGAGTGAACCATTATAGGTTTGAAGAAAAAATTGAGTCTAGAGAAATGTCCAGAGACCTACAAGACTGAACCCAACTAACATTTTGAGCCACAGTGGAAAGGCTACCTTCCCTGATAACGAAATTGAAGTTATCCACCATCATGGAGCCCTCATCTAGTAGCTGATGGAAACATAAGCAGATACCCACAGCTAAAAACTGAGCCAAACAGGAATCCAGATGCAGAAAGGGAGGACAAGACCAGGCTACAGAAACCTACAGAGACAGCTGACCTGTACAAAAAGAAGCTATATGGGCCCCACAGACTTATAGTTGAGAATCTAGCTTTGGATTGACTCAGACCTTCTGAACGTGTGTCTCAGTTAGAAGGCATGGGCTGTCTAAAGGATCTCTGACAGTGGAACCAGGATGTATCCCTGGTGCACAAAAGGACTTTGGGAGCACATTCTCCATGGAGGGATACTCCCTTAACCTAGATGCAGGAGGGAGGGCCTAGTCCCTACTCCAAATGACTTGACAGATTTTGTTGACCCCTCCTGGAAGGCGCTACCCTCTGTTTAGTGGAGGAGGGATGGAGTGAGAGGGTGGTATTGGTGCATGGGAGGGAGGTAGAGAGGGAGGTTTGTTTTCATCTTTAAAAAAAAAAGGCATGTATAATTATGTCCAGCATAAAAAAATAAATGTTTAAAAAACATAAAAACAAGACAAAACACAAAATAATTAATTATCTAGCATTGTGACAAACAAATGACCTGTCATTTTAAATTGCAATGAAAGAAATTAAATATTTTGTTTTCCTTTGTTGTGCTCTGAATTAAAGGCAGGGCCTCACATATGTGAGCTACACATTTTCTAAGCATCTTTTTATACTTTTTGAGCCATAGTGTAGTTTTGTCATTTTATTTACTCTCTTACTCTTTCTTCTGATACTCCTGTGTTGTCCCATGGTCATCCTTTATTCATGTTCATTTCAATATTTCCTCCACAAATTTTTATACGAGAGAGAGCTTGAAGTTAATTTTATAATCTCTATTTCTTTCCATTTCCCTACAAAGCATGTTACTTAATTCTTTATAAATGAAGAAAACTTGATTATGTTAAATACATTTTCTTTACACATTTATCTGATTTCAAAACTTAATTGTAAATATCAGTGTGATAAATCTGGGTATGTGTTATCTATATAATGGTTTATTTTTATTCTATTGAGTTTATTGTTAGGAGTGGTATAGGCAGATTATATCATAATTCTCTATTTTCTATACTATAAATAGATTTTTTCATTTAATATATTCTGCTTGTAGTTTCTCCTTCCTCAACTACTCCCATTTCTTCCCCACCTCCTCTCCCATCTGGATCCATAGATTGTTTCTGTCTCTGAGTAGAAAACAAGGAGGTATATAAGGAATAAGAAAATAAAATACATAATTCTATATTTGATTACCATAGTTTTTGGGTCAATTTACATTTCCATCAATAATAAGTTAAGGATTCACTGCCTGGCCCAAACTTGCCAAAATTTACTTTCTAATATTTTTTTTGTTTTTCTCCACAATTTGCATTCTAGCTGGAATAAGATAGGATCTCAATGCAGGTATATTTTCAATTCCATGATGACTGTGGCTATTGAAAAGTTTTCACACATTTAATAGCTATTTGTACTTCTTTTGAGGACTGTCTGATAGCTCACTTTCTTGTTTATTGAGTGGATTGTTTATTCTGTTGGTGCTTGATTATTTCAGTTCTTTATATATTATGGCATTAATATTTCATTGAATGAAGAGCTGGTAAAGATTTCCTCTATTTTATATGCCATGTCTTCCATCTGCTACTTCTTTTGCCTTTTAATTTAATGCTTTCCAATTTGTCAGTTTTTACTACTATGCAACTCCTCTAAAATATCCCTTTAAACATTAACTAGCCTTTTACAGCATTAAAGCAAAATATAAAGCCAATAGAAGTTACAACCATGAAAACAGATTCAATATGAAACTGTTAAATTGGTAGAAAAGAGTCTTTAGTATAGAACTGGGTTCAATTCTGAATACAACAAGAAAAGGTCGGGGTGTATAGTCAATGAGGGAATAAATGAATGGAAATACTTAAAGTAGGGTAATTCTTTGCTAGATTGTCCTAATAGGATTCTTGTTGAAAACAGGCCAAGGAAGTCAGTTATTGAGGGTGGAATTCTTTCTTAAGATCACTCAGAACAATCTCTTCTAAAATGTGATAATCCTGCCAGTAGCCATTGAATGGTGCTTCTCTGTATGTAACTGGGGGATGGGATTACAGACCATTATTGATTGTGAAGTAGTATTGGAAAGAAGGGAATTTTAAAGAAAACTTCCAAAAAGTACATGCTAGTTAATTTTATACTAATTAGAACTGAAAAAAATGTTTAAGTGTTTTCTTTCTTTTGAATCTTCTTTGAAGATATTTTCAGTGAATTTAGGTTTTATGCACAAGGTAGAGATGAACCTCATTTTTCAGATATATGGCATTTTAGCCACGTTACTTTATGCATTAGGTATTGACTACCTCACTGTGTGTTGGTAATGAAATTCATATTTCATATATGAATTGATGAAAAACATTTCAATCTATTGAATGATAAACTCAGCTTGCAAGGCAGTGTTTTCCATCACATCTCTATCTGTTATTTTAAAAACAATTATTTCAATATTATTCTTTGTTGTAGTATTACAACTTCTATTTTAAATTGAGAAGAAAAAGTTTGAAGTAAATGTGTGAATACTATTGAAAAGTGCTTTGGTCTCCTAAACTTCATACAATTGAGGTAACAAAAGAAGTCTGCAGAAAATTGTGCTTCTTAAGCCCCAAATATTTGTTCATAGACTCATGCCAGTAGACTGTAAAGAAAGTAATAAAAGGAATATATAGATATGTGAGAAGAATGTATCCAAGGGGCAAAATGTTACTAACTGTATTATAATATTTTTAGTTTTCTGATGTTGGCTAAAAGTTATAGGAAGCCATTGTTTTGACAATGTTACTAACTTGAACTCTAATAGAAAGCAAATGAAGTTTCATGTCAATTAATGGAAATTCCATTTTCCTAGTCTTACTACCTGGCATGCACATGATCTGCTTAACAACTAAGTTGTGGTCTTTTTCTCTCTCTCTCTTTCTTAGAAGTAGGGTATTGGTTTGCAGACCAGACTGACCTCAAACTTGAATCTGTTTATTTCAGACTTCTGAGTAGTAGGATTACAGGTGTGTGTCACCAAGCCTTGAACTATTGTCTAATTTTTTAGCTAATGAAGAGATAGAGAAAGCGAAGATAACAGCCATATTTTTTTTTTTAAAAAAAAAAGGCTAGCTATAATCAGCATGATAATGCTCTTCTTTATGCCTTAATCATTACACAAAAATGGCAACCTGTGCTGGGCATCATAATTTAGGGCAGTATAATCCTGTGATCCCAGCACTGAGGAGGCCGGAGTGGGAGGATAGAGAATTTGAAGCTAGCCTGGGCTATGATGATTTTTGTCTCAGAAAACAAAACAAACAAAAAAGTGATCTTAAGTAACTTGATGCTAACAAATAGCTTTTCCCCTCTTGTTCTGTCTTTGGTCATCCCCTTATGGAGAAAATTACTTTGAAATAAGTAACAAATCCAAGATATTTTTTTTCTTTCTGCTTTCTATAGCTTTTCTGTTTGTAAACCTTGCCTCCTCCATCTCATTGAAAGAAAAGCTCATTCTTTTTTTAATGAAGTATTTACCCCTCTAAAATGTCAAATAAAGCCAGTTACTATATTTAAACAAAAATAATAGCAGTGATCTTGTCCTTTGTCACATATAAAACATTCCTTTAAAACGGGCTGCTAAATTCAACTGACATGATTTTATTGCTCTTCACTTGGTTTATTTGTGTCAAATACTTTTTCAGTCCTTCTCTTCCTTTAGCATTTATTCTTCACATGACTTTGTCTTTTTAGGTTTTATATACTCTTTTATGCCAAAATATAGCCACTTCCACTCTGTGCTCCCTCCTGTTGTTATCAATGCTTACAGCACAGTGTACAGATGTGGCAAGTGCTAAAATGCTTTTTATTTTATTAATATTATGTGTATATTCTCCTCCCCCTACACTCCTCACCTCACCTTCATCTCTCCCTTCTACCCCCATCATGCTCCCAATTTTCTCAGGAGATCTCCATATCCCCTTCCCAGGGTGACCCATGTATGTCTATTTTAGGGTTCTCTTTGTTACCTAGCTTCTCTGGGGTTATGGACTATAGGCTGGTTATCCTTCCTTCATGTCTAATATCCACTTGTGAGTAAGTACTTATCATGTTTGTCTTTCTAAGTCCTGGGTTACCTTACTCAGGATGTTGTGTTTTTTTTTCTAGTTTCATCCATTTGCCTGAACATTTAAGATGTCATTGTTTTTTAATGTTGAGTAGTACTCCATTGTGTAAATGCACCTCATTTTCTTTATCCATTTTGCAGCTGAGGGGCATCTAGGTTGTTTCTAGATTCTAGCTATTACAAAAATTTCTGCTATGAACATAGCTGAGCAAATGTCCTTGTGGTATGATTGTGCATTTTTTGTGTATTTTTCCAAGAGTGGTATTGCTAAGTCTTTAGGTACATTGATTCCAAATTTTCTGAGAAACCACCAAAATGCCTATACAAGTTTACACTGCAACCACCAATGGAGGAGTGTTCCTCTTACTCCTAGGGTAAGCTGTCATCAGGCTGGTTTTTGTTTTTGTTTATATTTTTAAATTTTTTTAAATTTTAGCCATTCTGACTGGTGTAAGATAGAATCTCAGAGTCATTTTGATTTGCATTATCCTGATGGCTAAGGATGTTGAGCAATTCCTTAAGTGCCTTTTAGCCATTTGAGATTCTCCTGTTGAGAATTCTGTTTAGATCTGTACCCCATTTTCTAATCAGATTACTTGGTATTTTTATGTGTAGTTTCTTGAGTTCTTTATGTATTTTGGAGATTAGTCATCTGTCCTATGTGCAGTTGGTGAAAATCTTTTCAAATTCTGTGGTGAGCCATTTTGTCTTACTGATTGTGTCCTTTGCCTTACAGAAGCTTCTCAGTTTTAGGAGTTATAGTTAGGAAGTGGTCTTCTGTGTCAATCCATTCAAGGATGGTTAATATTGGGGAAGGACAGAGAGATATCTTGATTGAGGGAGTCAATATGGGGCTATTGAGAAACCTGGTACTAGGGAAATTCCCAGAAATCCACAAGAATAACCCCAGCTAATAATAAGCATCACTGGAGAGGGTGTCTGAACTGGCCTTTCCCTGTCTAATAACACCATAGAATCTTCATCTAGTAACTGATGGAAGCAGATGAAGAGATCCACAGTTGAGCACTTGTTGAGGCTCCTAGAGTTCAGCTGAAGACAGGGAGGCAGAATACCATGAGCAAAGGTGTCAAGACCAGTTTGTGAATACCTGCAGAAACAGCTGACCTGAGCTAGTTGAGCACACTGACTCTGGACTAATAGTGGGGGAACCTGCATAGGACCAAACTTGGTTCTTTGAATGTGGGTGACAGTAGTGTGGCTTGGGCAGTCTGTGGGACCACTAGCAGTAGGATCAAGAATTATCTTTAGTGCTTAATTTGGCTTTGTGGAGCCTATTCCTTTTGGAGGGATACCTTGTTCAGACTACATATAGTGGGGAGGGCCTTGGTCCTGCCTCAAAGTAAGGTGCTAGAGTTTGTTGATGCCCCAAGGGAAGCCTTACCCTTCCTGAGGAGTGGATGGAGGATAAGATGAGGAGGTTGAAGTGGTAGCAGGAGGAAGGAAGAGAGTGGGAACTGGGATTGGTGTGTAAAATGATAAAAATTAATATGAGTATAATATATAAATAATGATCAATGTAGTGGTTGAATTTGTGTGTTAACTTGATACAAGCTAGAGTCATTAGAGAAGAAGGAGCCTCAGTTGAAGAAAAGCCCCAATTGGATCTATCTGTAAGGCATTTTCTCAATCAGTAGTCAATGAGGGAGGGCCCAGCGCATAGTGAATGGTGCTATCCCTGGGCAGGTGGTCCTGGGTTCTATAAGAAAGCAGACTGAGCAATCCACGAGGAGCAGGCCAGTAAGCAACCTTCCTCCATGATTTCTGCATTAGCTCCTATGTCCAGGTTCCTTCTCAGTTTGAGTTCCTGTCCTTACTTCCTTCAATGATGAACAGTGATGCTTAAGTGTAAGCCAAACAAACCCTTTTCTCCCCAACTTGCTTTTTTGTTCATGGTGTTTTTTTTCACAGCAATAGAAACCCAAAGCTTTTCTACTGGCAACCAAGGAATAGGAATTAGAGATGTGAGGATACAGATAGTTTATAGAAGCTTTCATAAGAACTTGAGAGTTGAGCAGAAAAACATAATTGGGTATGTATGAAGTGTGTTGCCATTGTGAATTTTATTGGAATAAGGCTTTACTCGTTGTGTAAAATTCTTTAGAAGAACCCAGCTGAATATGGCAAGTATGGTGAATAACTGATTTTTGTAATGAAAAAATAGCTGGACAATACAGAAATAAAGCATCTATCCAAAGTTTGAAATGCTGGTTTTCTATTCAACTGTGTTTGAGGAGGCAGACAATTAAAATAGGTGGGCTACCAGATCAAGGGGGAGTAGAAAGATCAATGACTTTATGTTTTCAATGAAGCAAAAATAAAACAAATAAAATTTATTTCATTTTCCATTAATGTTTGGAAATGTTTTCCATTGGTGGTCTAAATGTTTAAAGGTTGTTTTTTTTCTACAGGCACCCACATTTAAGCAATGAACCATACTCCTGGAATCCAGTTGTATACAGGGAGGAGGGATGAGCAAAGGGGTCAAGACCATGTTGGAGAAACACACAGACACACAGTTGACCTAACCAAATGAGCACACACAGACACTACTCATAAAGCTGGGGAACCAGCATTGGACCAAACCAAGCCCTCTGAATGTGGGTTCCATTTAGGAAACCTGGGCAGGCTATGGGAATTCTGACAGTGGAACCAGTACTTATACCTAGTACACAAAAGGACTTTGGGATCCCATTCTTTATGGAGGGATACTCCCTCAGCCTAGATACATGGATGTGACAGAATTTGAGATCCCCCATGGAAGGCCTTACTGTCCTTGGAGAGTGAGTGGGTGGTGGGATGGGGGTGTCAGGGTGGCATGGGAGGATGGGAGGGAGAGGGAACTGGGATTGATATGTAAAATAAGATTATTTCTAAATTAAAAAAATAAATTAAAAAATAAAATAAAGATTGTTTATTGAGGACCTCTTAGCAGCATAGTGCAATTCAGTTTCTGTCTCTGGAGAATGTTATAGGAAGAGATCATTTACTTATATAATGTTTGATCCAATTTTTGATGTGAAATCGGATCAATTTTGAAAAGGAAGTCTTCAAAGTATTGCATTTTTTTTTGCATCATGTTCTTACACTAGAAGGCTAAAAGGCAAAAAGGGAAGCAGGCCAAAATTTGAGGAGGCACTTTACTTTTCCTTTCTTTTTTCACCTTTTCTCTTTCCTCTCATATACATCTGATACAAAAGGGGCTTGTCATACTTAGCTTCAGTTGTCTACTTGACCTACCTGGGAAGAAACCTCAATTAAGTAACTGCATCAATTATATAAGTCTGTGATCACATCTGTGTGGACATTCTCTTGATGGCTAAGTGATGTAGGACACTGTAGGTTGGTATCATTCCTAGGCAGGTGAGCCTATGCTGTATAAGACAGGTAGCTGGGGCATGAACCTGAACAAGACAGCAAGAACATTCCTGTATGGTCCCTTCTTCAGTTCCTGTCTCCAGGTTCCTGCTTAGAGTCCCTGCCCTGGCTTCCTTCTCTAACCCATAAGATAAGATGACCCCTTTGCTTTTCAAATCGGTTTGGTCTGGGTTTTATTACAGCTACAGAAAGAAAACTAGAAAGGGGTTATTTACCAACACATGCTTAGACAGAGTGGAACCACTGGGGAATTTCAAAAATCTAAAGCTAGTTCCAGCTGGGATTTTGTGATCTGCTGAGGGGAAGATGTGGTTTCTTTTGCAAATGTAAGCAGTTCTGTGGAACTGGTAACCCTAGGAAGTTCTGTGACTATTAGTCAAGGGCGTATTTACCTTGGATTTGTACAATATAAACAAATACCTCAACTTCATGTTTTTCCTCTCCAGTTTACTCCTAACTGGCTAAATTCAACTGTAAAGGAATTGTGGTCATGTGGTATACACAAATTAGCACTTTTAGGCAGAGAGCAAGGTAGGAAAGGTAGTTCAAAAACAAAATGAAACATAATAAAAAAATCTAGAGGATCAAAAAGATAGAGAGAGTTATTTGGCTTATATAGGGAGAGAATGGATGTTTGAGCTTCTTTCTGAAGTCAGATCTTATTTCAATAATTGGCTATGCATATGATGAGGACATAGCTATGGAATATTCCACAGTCTAGTGTCTTTAACATCCCATTCTTTAATTATGTCTTCAAATTTCCTGTGGTGTAAGTGGATCTGACCATATCAAAACCAAACAAATGTTTTATACCTTTTTGAGATACAGTATATACTGATAATGTAGCAATACACACAGTTGTATTCCTTTTTTAATTCATGGTTATTATTTTTTATTATCTACAATTACACTGTAGCTTGGAGAATGTAAAACAAAGTTTGCCTTTATGACTTTATATGTGTTTACTGTGTGCGCACGTGTGTGTGTGTGTGTGTGTGTGTGTGTGTGTGTGTGTGTGTGTTGTGTATGGTGTTTGAGGAGAGGTAATGTGGCTTCAAATAACTATCTGAACCATTTAATTATGACATTGTTGTCATCATATCACTCTATTGAAAAATTTTTATAATAAACTCAAAAGGCTTCTTTATATCTTTCAAAGACCTTATCTTTTGGTCTCACCTTGCCTTTCCAATGACATCTCCAGGCACTAGCCTAAAGTATTTTCTTTGCTTTCTGATTGGGGGTCTCACTATATAGCCTAGGTTGACCTTATTTAATTCTTGATCTTCTTGCTTCAGCTTCTGAGTGATTGGAACACAGGTGTGTACCACTATGCACAGTCCATGGGTAACCAGTGAACAGAAACGCACTTTTTGATCTGGGATAGATACACAAACTAAGTGGGATATAAATTTTTGTTGGCAGGTTATATGTACAGCTACAAACTAGCATATATATACATATATATATATATATATATATCAATTTATTACTCATTCTCTAATTTGAGAAGATATATACACACATGAGAAGAGAGGGAAAACCACTTCTGACAGTGTACTATTAGCATACAATGAGTCAATTTCCCTCTCTCCCTCCCTTAAAACAAAGGCTCCCTACACTTAAAACTAACCATTTGTCTAGGTTGGATAGCCAGTGAGCTACTGGATCCACCTGTCTCTGTCCCTGGACAGTGGAGTTAAATGCACTTGGGGACATTCCTGGTTTTACATGGGTGATGTGGATTTGAACTCAGGTTTTCTTGCTTTCCCAGAAAACACTCTTACCCACTAAGTTATTCCACCAGCCCTTGAATTTTTAATACTAAAAATTACTATGATTTTCATTAGTTGATAATAAAAACACAAGTAGGCCTTGCATGAAGTGTATTTTTCTTCTTATACATAGTAACTTGCTAATATTGCATGCTTTCAAAAATATTACTATGTAGTATTGACTGCATGTTAAAGAAACAATCAATGGTGTGCAGCAACACAAGATCTCCACTTCTTCATCCATGCCGTTTTTTGACACTGTTTCTCCTAAAGAGTAGACCTAAAAGATGCCGTTTCTTCCTTAGGAAGAGATAAGTACATTTGCTGTTCTGCTAACTAAAATTTCATCATTTTTATCTCAAGGTATGTCCTTAATTAGTTCAATTCTCCTTAGAAAAATTTCCATCTACTAAAGTATTTCACAATAAACCAAAAGGTTAAAAGCATTACTTGTACTGTAATATTCTTGCATGCATATACCATGGATTAATATAAGAAATGATAAACATTGTAAGGCTTTGAAATAATCATCCAGGAATATTAAATTACCTCAGTTAAATAGTGAACTTTAGAATATCAGTAGCAATTTATTTCACGATGTATGTAGGAAGCAAATAGTTCACAGATACCATCCCACAGCATAAACAATTATTGTGGAAGAAGACAAGAGAATTTTAGTGTTTATTGCACCAATATTTTCTCCTATTTGTGTTTTCTAACACTCCCTCACAAACCTATCTCTATTTGCATGATGATGAATAATCTTATGTACTCAGCACCCTTAAGACTAATGTCAGTTGTAAAAATTGCAAACCACAGATTATGTAAATTCTCCTTAGTATCTCAAACATTAAAAGAGAGAGGACTGCTTCCTTTATTTAGAAATTCATTTTCTGCTGTCAGAGCCAAGGCTCAAATGACCTTGTAGCTCACAATTAGGATTGCAAAAGAACTGGCTTTGACAGCCAGTGCCATAAAAGAAAAGACAGCAATTCCAAAATTTAAAAATGGGTTGTTAATGCCAGGCCTGTGACGAGGATATGTTTACAAGCTAAAACTCATTACAGAACTGCACCTTTCAGGTCTTAAAGAAAAAAAAAAAACAGAGAAAGTGAATTGCCCAACAAAAATGGACCTCTCATGCAAATGTTTTTGGCAATTAAAAGGAGGGTGCTAAGTGTGCAATATTCTTTCAAAGCAGAACTATTTCTGAGTGTAGGGTTAGGTTAACACTGCTATATGAGGCAATCAATTTTTTTTTTTGTAAGAAAACACTGTCTTCCAGGAGGGGCCATCTAAATCTGTCAAGTCATTTGGAGTAGGGAAAAGGCCCTCTCTCCTGCCTCTAGATTATGGGACTATCCCTCCATTGGGAATGTGCTCCCAAAGTCTTTGTGTACCAGTGATACATCCTGGTTCCACTGTCAGAGGTCCCTTAGACTTCCCAGGCCTTCTGAGACCCATGTTCAGGATGTCTGAGTCGGTCCCATGCTGGATTCCCAGCTATCAGTCTGGGGGCCCATTAGCTCTCCTTGTTCAGGTTAGCTGTCTCTATGTGTTTCTGTAGCCTGGTTTGTCCTCTCTCTCTCTGCATCTGGATTCTAGTTCAGCTCAGTGTTTAGCTGTGGGTGTCTACTTCTGTGTCTATCAGCAAGTGTGGGTGGGGAATGAAATGGGAGGGTGGTCAGGGGGCATAGGAGGGTGGAAGAGAGGGAGGGAGGGAAGGAGTGAGAGGAAACTGGAATTGGTATGTAAAATAAGGAAAAAGAAAACGTTTTCAACTTTGATAAGTAACTCTTAAAACTCATGTTGTTTAAAAAAGCCATAAAGAATGAAATCTTTAATGACTTTTTCCTGAAAATAAAAATGGGAAAAATTTTATCAATTGCAAGCCAAGGCAGAATTCTACGAGATGCACAACCTGGTAAGATGATAGGGTAAGTTCATTTTTGTAAGGAGAGAGGAAAACACTAGGAAGATTGGGATTCTTTTGAGCCCCTCGTTTGAGTAACAATTTTACAGTCTGAAAATGCACTGATTGCATTCTTTCAGTCCTTTTTATGGAATGGCTTAGTGGAGGATCAAAGGCTATTTTGAAAGTTTCCCTTTTGTTTGCTTCCTGGGATCCATTTGTTGTAAAAGATGTCCTGGCCAAAATTAGCTTTAGTCATCATTCTTCATTTTATTTTATGTGGTACTCTCTGGGCATTGTTTAACCACCCAAGAAAGCCTATTGCCTAGTGATGTTTAGGAAGTACTGTGAAAAACTGGGAGAATGTGAAGAATTGTGGAAATGGGATCTTGTGAGGAAATGTGAGAAATTATCTGTCTTCAGTATAACTATTGTAAACCCCAATCCATGCCCTAAATATTCACTGTCTTTATAGGCCTCTATATGAAGCCTAAGAGTCTCAATGGAATAATTTTCAATGTTTTAGTTTTGAAATTTTTGGGGACAGGGTGTTGCTTTGTTTCGTGGCTTGGTCAGGAGTTGCAGTTTCCCCTTCAGCCTCCTGAGCTGTGGGATTAGAGATGCACACCATCATGCCTGATTATCATTTTGCATTTTGGTTCTTTTGTTGTGGAGATGTTTTTTTTTTTTTTTTTGAGACAGGATCTTACTAGGTAGAAACTGTGTGCAACCTAGGTTGACCTCAAACTCATTTTCCCTTTGCTTTGACTTTCAAAGAACGAAGGCTACAGTTGTGTGCTCCAAGGCTTAGTAATTTAATTTTAATTTTCACCACCCCACTACATGATGCTGTGCATATTTTCCACATGCTCATTGGTTATTGCATGTCTTCTTTCACAAAGTTGTACCAGTCTTACTTTCATGTGGTTGTGCATAGTGAAAAATATAAGAGCAGCATGACATTTTTATTATCTACAGCAAGGTCAACAAACATTTTCTGTAAAGGGCATGATTATAAATATTTCCAGCTTTGTGGTCCATATGGTCTCTGTCTCAATCACTCATCTCTGTCATTGTGTCATTGTGGTCTGATAGCAGCCATAAACAGTGTACTCCTGTGTTCTGCTAAAACATTATTTACAGAGAACCTGTTAGGTGGCAGATGCAGGTCACCTCTGATTTAGTGAGCCATTTGTGAGCAATAGTGCCTCTGCTTGTAACATTGCCTTCTAAAGTTAGCAGCAGACCTGAGAGGAAATGCTACTTTGGATTTAATTCTTTCCAACAAGTGGTCATTAGCAATAGAGAGAGCTAAGAAAGGGACACTGAGGATATTTTAACTATTTGATTTTGAAAAATGCAGTACTTCTGAGAAGTCCTAAAACTCAGCAGGAACACTGGGAAGTTGTTCTTCTGGGTCAGTCTGTGGGAGGATCCCAGAGGCATGGGATAGTTTTACCTTCTGTCATTCTGGTCTCCCTTTGTCCTACAGTGAAAAGAGAGTTCTGTGTTAGTCTTCAGGTCATGTGTATTACAGTTCTGGGTCAGAGAGTATCCTGCTGGTGATTCATTCAAAACATTCATTACAAACTGTAAGAGTTGCTAAATGGTGAGTTTGGAACAGAAATACTCACCTAAAAAAGAATCCAGTCAATTCTCAATTATGATTGGATAGAATATACTTTCTCTTAAAAGGAAGATCTATATTATTTCCTTCATCTATTGGGGCATAACCTGTGTTTTTCTGAGTTATCTCCTAACAGCTTTTTGTTTTACCCAATTATTAGTTTCACAATATTTAAAACAAATACCAAGTGAAGGTAGTGTAATCAATAATGTATCAGTGAAAAGGGAGATAAAGTGGGAGACTTAGACTTCCAAGGAAGTTGTGGCTAGAGGTGGTTAAAAGTGGGGAAGAGGGGCTCTAATTCCTCTGAGGGTTCCTGCAGGACAGGTTTTGAAATAAATTCTTGGGTTTATATGGCAGATTTTTACAGAGTGGGCTCTTCAGTCTCAGCTGC
Source organism: Cricetiscus sungorus (assembly GCA_030556225.1). Classification (NCBI taxonomy): domain Eukaryota; kingdom Metazoa; phylum Chordata; class Mammalia; order Rodentia; family Cricetidae; genus Cricetiscus; species Cricetiscus sungorus. Next base: position 9,004,380 of record JANBXA010000126.1, read on the forward strand.
TACTTGCTTGACTAAGAGGGCTTGGCTGACCTGCCTGCTCTGGATCATGAACACTTTCATCCAGAGAGGCAGAACAGAAGTGTCCTCAGCACAGGACAAAACATATCCAGCTTGATCCAAATGATTAGGTTTCCCATAAATTATATTTACTATTACCCAGTACCCTTGGGAGGCCTGTTTACCCCAAACTTGGGCCACTCAAGCTCACAAAACATTTGCAGTGACCTCTTGGTGATAGAATAGACAAAATGTTCTTTATCTGTAAGGGGTAAGTTTATTCAAGTTTTTTGAGAACACAGGTCAGAGGGCTACCCAACCATGTTGTCCATCTAATTTAGTCACACCAATTGCTAATACATGAATACAGACCAGATTCAAAACAAGACACAAAGCAGAGAGAGGATAGTTAACAAGTTGTGTCACACAAAGGTTTCACCAGTCTGAACAACAGGATTTAACAGATAGGTGAGTCTTTTAGTTGTCTTCTTGCATAATCCCTAGGCTGCCTAATGTCTTCTGGGCATTTCCAAATTCTAGGTCTGGTCCCCAGTATCCTGAGTGTCCATGGCTTTGTTGTGCAGCCTATGTGTTGTAACTGTGCTGACGGTACCAAACTGCTGAGCCTGAATCTCTGAACCCAGTCCCCAATGTCACCAGGTCATTGGTACTCCAAGGCAAGTCAGAAAACAATTGGTGACTCTGGCTGAACTGCTAACTAACCGAAATAACCAGTGAGATGTGGAACATCTCTTTGCCTTAGAGGAAGAATCGGTGGGTCTCATCAGGCCTCCTATATTCCCAGACTAGAATCCTGCAGAACCAGTGTTTAACCAAAGTGAAGTTTCCTTGGAAAAAGGAATAAAATCTTGCTGTTTTTATTTTTTTTTTATGTGTAGCCATTCACCTCGGGAATCCTCAGAGTAGAAAGCACTTCTTGGGTGCCTTGGGTCAGCTATTCTAAGATGAGCACAACCTCCAGCTTTTTGATGATCCTGGAGTGAAGAGTCCTACCCCAGTTTCAGCAGAATTTGGGTGGAAAGTTTATCTCACTAGGACCTCCATATGTTAATCCTGAGATTCCCAAGAAAGAAAGGACATAGTCCACAACTGTCAAAATTAAAACAAGCTATATTTTGGTGTACCCAGAACTGGCTAGCCAGTTGTCTCCCCCTAAGTTAAGGTTGGAGAGAGTAGCCCCCACAGGCCTGTTGAAGTAACCCTTATAGAAAAGATAAGTGTTCCTAGGGGTGAGAAGGTGAAGGCTATTCATTGTCAAGAGGTTACAATGAAAGGCTGAGGAACAAAGGTAAAGCTATACATCAAGTTAATGGGGGTATAAGCAGTTTACATGAGACCAGAAATTCTTGATTACAACTAAACGCCCTTTTTTGTTTTTTGGAGACAGGGTTTCTCTGTGGCTTTGGAGGCTGTTCTGGAACTAGCTCTTGGAGACCAGGCTGTCCCAAACTCATAGAGATCCACCTGCCTCTGGTTCCCCAGTGCTGGCATTAAAGGCACGCACCAACACCGCCAGGCTGGCAAAAATAGAATTCTTAACCTATAAGGTATATTTTTGGTTTTGGTCTTCCATAAACATGTGAGATATTTGTTGCTGTTTTAGTTTTACAATAGTCATATTCATTGATTCTATGATAAGCTTAAATTACCCTGAATAAAATGGAAAAAACAGAAACCAATTTTATCAACTCACACAATCACTGTGTCCTTGAAAATTTGCCTGGCCATATATATATGTCTATTGGACAGGCTTTCTTCCTGCCTGCCATATTTACTACTTTCTTTTGTAAGATTAAAAGAATATTTTTATTTTGTTGCAGAAAGTGCTTTCTGACACTGTTCTTTCATTCTGTTTGAAGCTACAAAGTTTTGAAAAATCAAAACTAAAGCCTGAGGTTACAGCTTCATGCCTAGCATGAAGTCCTGGGTTTGAACACTGTCACTGCATAAACCAGGTGCGATAGAATTGGCCTATATTGCCAGCATTCAGGAACTGAAGGCAAGTTCTAGGTTATTCTCTGCTACATATTTTGAGGCCAGCCTAGGCTACATGGAAACTTGCCTCAATGGGAAAATATATATGATGTTCTTTGACTTCTCAATTTTGAATTGTTTGTGAGATTCTATCAGATTCTTTGTGATAGACAGAGATAATACAACATTTATTCATTAATTTCTCAGATAGAATCTAAGAAGACATGAAATGCAGGGAGATTGTTTAGTAGTTTTATAATATGCATTGATTAGTTTCTTTAAACTTGCATTTTCTTTAGTTACATGATGTTTAAATTTGATTTGTTTAAGAACTGTCTGGAGTCTGGGTCTTTATGAGAAGGTGTTTCTGCAATATCGACTGAGAGGGGAAGACCCATCCTTAATGTGGGCAGCAACATCTCATGAGCTAGGGACAAACTGAGTAAAAAGGCATAAAGGCAAAACCAAGCTCTGAGCATGGGCATTCCCTTTTCTTTGCTCTCTGATTAGCCACATAGCTAAGCTATCTTCTGCCATATATTCTGGTTGACTTGGTACCTATTCTGTCAATAGCACCAAACAACCATAAATGAAACTGTGAGGTGACTTCATCCCTTTAATATGTTTCTGATAGGTATTTTGGTGACAGTACCATAAAATAACCAGTAGTTTATATATGTTCATTTTAAAGTTTTGAACTCCACACATTTTTTTTCTATCCTGATAAATTGTTTTCTAAATTCACCAGGAAATGGTATAAATCATATTCCACTTGAGGTGAAATCATGTTTTGTATAGCTTTATACACCAAGTACTTGGTGAACAGCACAATCTCAATATATATTTCTTGAGTTAAATATAATTGGTAGAAATACCAATTAAATAACTTGTTTTCAATAAAATTTTGATTTTAAAATCATTTTATACTTAACTTATCACTTACAAACAGAAAAATTTTATTTTATGTGTAATATATCTAGCATAAAAACCATTATGGGAAGTATTATGTGTTAAAATATCTTGAATATTTAGGGGACTTAGTAGATAAAGCATTAAGTGCAGACACAGTATGCATAGATAGTAGTAAATATATAGAGATGTTATACTGTGGCCTGAAAAAAATTATCCAGGTGGATAAAAAGAATGTGAAACAAAATTAAAAACTTCCAGGCAAGTGACATGTCTTATGCTCATAATTCTAGCTTTTGAAAGGCTGAGGCAAGAGTACTATTGAATTTTGGATGAACCTGAGCTATATAGTGAGTTCCAGGATAATATAAAATGCAGTGTAAGAACTGTTTCTCAAACCAAACCAGACAAACAAACAAACAAACAAATACAGTAAAAGAGAAGCATCCTCATTTATTACTACTCTAGTCTCACTCTGGTTTCTTCTTTGTTCCCTGTTTCAACTATTCAGAGCAGAAACATAGAGCATATAATGTGAAAGATAAATGGCATTTGTTATAAGATAAAGTGGTGGCACTCTCAAGGGTAAAAGTGGGCAATAGCTAAAGTGACAATTTCCTAGAGACAGAAATACTGCCATGTAGGGAGAGTGGGTCATGTCCCCAGAGATCAGTGTGTAAACCTACATGTTACTCTGGGTTTATACTGTTTCTTGAAGTTTCTGAAACAACTTCTTGAGGGGCATTTCCCTGCCCAGCTGATTGACAGGGTTATTAGTTTGGATTAACTTTTGAGGGAGAAGAAAATGGTATGCTTTGTTCTTTACAAGATAGCCTCTTGCTAGACAGAATATAATCTTATTATCTTTCTCGCAGTACAATGTCATGTCTCTATTCATGTCCAGAATATAAGTAAATACTCTTTCTGTTAATTAGTAACCAAAGTCCTACCTAATTAATTTCTGCTTTTACAAGTCACTGAGTGTGTGGGATGTCTATACTCAATGATAGCCAAACCTGCTAGTATGTGACTATGCACTTAACTATACTGCCCTACAAAAATTAGCATCAGTTGCTAATATTAACTGTCAGACTCAAAATTAAAATAAATAACTCTGCCTATAATACCACTATGAATGAGTTAAGGACCTTGTGGACACATCCCCCATGGAAGGATACTCTCTTAACCTAGAGACAGGAGAGAAGTCCTAGTCCCTACTTCAAATGACATGACAGATTTACATGACTCCACCTGGATAGCATAGCCCTACATGCGGAATGGGGGTGGGGGAATGGGAAGGGAGGGTTGTCAGGGTGCATGTGAGGGGGGAAAGAGGGTAAGAGGGAGGGAGAGGAAACTGGGATCGACATGTAAAAGTTTTAAATTATATTATTAATAAAAAAGAACATCTCCATGAATATCCCAAGTAAGACTTCTTTAAATATACAATACCTAAGGTTCAGAGTGCTGAGATTTTCCTTTATTTTTATCACATTGATTCTGAACACAACAGTTTGCAGATGTAGGCCTCCACCTATTGTTTGTATAGTTTAAGTTAACAAATAAATAAGAGGTCACAGGGAGTTTACAGGTGTGCATATTTAAAGAGACTAATGGAAGCATTTCTTATGTATTCCCATCCCTTGGACTCTCTAACTCCCCATTGTCTGAGTTTACCAATGCTGTGAGCACAGAGGGCAAGACAATAGGTTTTGCCTTTCTAACTCATTATTTGTCTCCATTCTTTTTATTCATCCATATCATCATAAGTCAGAATAAAGCATGTACTTCTCTCATTTATTTGCTCATTCACTCATTTTGTATTTAAAACAGTTAGATTGACATTGTAATGTCAATGTGGGCCATTGAACATACAGTGCATTTTTACATCACATTTTTCTCCTCTAATTTTACATGGAAGGTCAGTATTATAATGCAGACACATAAACACAGGTAAAGAAATGCACAATGCACATTATAATCCTAACAATTCCACAAGCCTTATATTTCCATGCCGTTGAGGTTGAATGTACTTGAAATTGTCTTTGAGTTTTGGTGACCTTTCATGGTGACATTCTCATGACTGAGAAGCATTGTTAGCTTTATGTGTTTATTTATTCAACTTTATTGAAATGGATATAAATAATCTCTTCTAATGTATTACCCTTTATCCAATGGCAGGGGTGGGAAGGGTATAAAGAATAATTTAATTTGCACTCTGATAAGTATGAACAAAACTAAATCTTTATTAGCATGTTCCCTTGAATAAGGGTAGTTTCAATATTAAACTATTAAACCTAACCTCTCAACCACCTAAATTAACATGTGCATATGTTCTCAAAATCATTATGAGATGTATGATAAAAAATGCTTCAAATTGGCAGTGTGTTTGGCCTTAATATATATTTGTTATTGGGATTATAGAAGAGTGTTTTAGGAAACCACAGACAGTGTTTATTCCTATATTAACTATGCAGGTATTAATGAAGTACGATTGGGTATATTGTAATATTTGAAAATACATTAAAGATGTTTATCAGGGTGAAAAATAAACATTTTACTGTAAGAGTTTATTAGTTTTAGGACCTTGCATGTATTGTGTAGCTGCAGCAATGAATTATTTACAAACTTTATTGAAAACATTGCACTCAGAGTATTTGGGGAGCATAAATTTGACTCATGTTCATAAACTTTATGCAGTTGGGAGCTATAATTGTCAAATTCCTGAATCAAGATGAACTAAAACTGAAATAATCTGGAAAGCAGAACAAGGTAGTAAATAGATGCCAAGTGGCTAGACAGCATGAATTCTACTCTGTCATCTAAGAAAGCTGAAAGATGGATTTATGTGTAGAATTGGAGAAGGTGGCTAGAAACCGAGTCCTGCTATGTTATTTCTATAAGGACCTTGGACAAGCTTTGGAGTACTTGTCCCCACAACTTTATTGTGTTTCTACATCCCTGGGGATATGGAAAAAGTGTGTATTCTGTTATACAGTATTCTTGTATTGATGCTAGATAAAAGATACTGGTTTTATCATCAGTCCTGCACAAGAAATATTTCTTATTTTATTTCACAGGAGAATATATTTCAGGGCTAGAAGCAAACAGTTTCCAAACATTGACAAACTATGAACTCTTACCATTTCTTCTTGGAAATAAATTTTTGCAATATCTTTTAAATAAATGTAGACTCTGAATCACTAAGTGTGGAATGGAGACAGAAGGGATGCAGTTGCCCAATGATGCTGGTCCAAATTTGTGCAGCAAAGGTCTAGGCATGTAACAAAGATTTAGAAAATGGTTAAAAGTATAGTTCCTATAGTTATATAAATTTCTAACCACTCACTGAAAAGGTCTGTAGAAATGGAAATCCATCTAGTGTTTATGTTCCTAAGCCACAGGTACATTTCTTGGCTATGATGTTTTATTTAAGTGTTTCATCTTATTCTCCACACACCCTGTGAGAGGAACTGTTATTATCTACACTTTACAGATGAGGAAGTGAACTTAAGAGATGTTAAGAAATATATCCACAACACATACAACTATTGAGAGTTCAAATCAGGATTTCAGAACTAGATAAGCTATGCTTTCAACAATCTTATAACTGCAAGCTGTGGACCAGAGCTAGTTAAATCATGTTGAATTGAGTTAGACATTTATAATGGGAATGATGGAGTAAATGATGACAGCAACAGAGATTCAAAGAGAAAAAAATACAATTTTTCCAGAGTTGAGTTATTTGTGTTAGAGCAGGGATCCAAACTAAGGCCATTTGACTCCAAAGAAGAGAAAGCTTGGGGTAATATCTGTAGAGAAAAAAGAACAACCAAGTCTCAAATAATTACAAGAGTATGCTTGCAAATAATTTAAGAATGGGGAAGATGTTTCCAAAACTTAAAGATCAAGTAATATCATTTGCATGAGAATAGGAGGGGTAGGTTATATTAAAGATATATTGACTTCCATCAAAGCCTTCAGTTTCTAACTTCTATACCCCACCATCTGTGCTGATAATGGTTTTTGGAAGATAATATACAGTATAACTTATAAAAATACATATTTCAATATTTATTTATTAAATATAATCATTCTATCTACCAGGTGTGTTTAACATTTCAACATCATGGAAGACATTGTCATCTACAAAGTTCATACTCAACAACCATGCATTTGAGTTACAAAAAACATCACAGGTCTCATAATTTTAAGCAAGTTTACAATTGGGTATAGTCATAGCTATCCTTAGCTGCTTGTGGCCCATGGCCTATAGACTGGACTTGCCAGAACTTTACTTGAAAATTGAATATTGAAAAATAACTAGTATTCTAGTGATACATCTTTTTGTCAGTTAATGGAGTATGTTTTATAAATGGAGCCCATTGAAGTGCCTTTATTTTTTTCTCTCTAAATGGCTACCCAAATAGTTTGCATTTAAATGTTTCCTTTCTTTTCCTTTTGGAAGTCATTTATTGAGAATTTTTTCGCATCTATATTCCATCAGAGATAGTGGAATAATTTTCTTTCTCCCTCTTTTATTTAAAATAGTTTTGTTTGTTACACAATATATCCTCATAATAGTTTCGTCTCCCTATTCTATTTGAGTTCCTCCCTCCTCCCCTCCCCTTCGGCTCTATCTATCTATCTATCTATCTATCTATCTATCTATCTATCTATTTTGTCTTTCATTAGAAAGAAACAGGCTTCTAACATAAAATATTAATACTATAATAAGATAAAATATGATAAAACAAAATCTGTGATATAAAAGTTGGACACAGTAACCCAACAGGAAGGAAAAGAGTCCCAGGAGCAGACACAAGAGTCAGAGATCTATTTGTTCTTGTATTCAGGAGTCCCATAAAAATACTAAGCTGAAAGCTATAATCTATACACAGAGAACCTTGTGCATACCCATACAGGCCCTGTGCTTGCTACTTCAGTATCTGTGAGTTTACATGAGCCTTTCTTAGTAGATTTAGAGGGTCTCATTCTCCTGGTATCCTCTAACTCCTCTGGCTCTTAAAATCTTTCTGACTCATCTTCTGTGGGATTCAGTGAGGTTTTAAGATAGGGATTTTATGGAGACATCCCATTTATGTCCTCTCTCCAGATAATATTTGGCTGTGAATCTCTGCTTCTGTTCCCATCTGCTGCTGGAGGATGCCTCTCTGATGATGACTGGATAAGGCACTGATCTATAGTTAAAGCAGAAAATCCTCTTGTCAGGTTCTTGGTCACCCAACAGTGTCATGTATGGGTTCCATCTTATACAGTGGGTCTTAAGTCAAATCAGATGTTGGTTAGCCACTACCACAAGTTCTGTGCCACCATTGTCCTAGCATACCTTGCAGACAGAACAAATTGTAGGTCAAAAGGTTTGTCGCTCAATCGGTGTTCATGTTTTTTTTTTTATTTTGTTAGGCTGCAGAGTACCTTCCCACTCCAAAACACTTCAATATAGGGGTGAAGGTTTTATGTAGTCACCACCTAGAACTTTCCATGCTGCTTTGTAGGCATTTATTTTGCATAAATAGCTATAGTATATGATCTGTATTTCTTCTGGCCTGCAGAACACTGAAACCAGAGTTTTGGTGTTTAATCCAGTTATAATATTTGTATGACATCACTATAAAACTAATACATTTTTTTTGTGCTTGAGAAATTGGTTTAAGCTCAAGTTTTTTTTCCCTCCAGGTGTTGCGCTGTTTGTTCTAACTGTGGCAGTGAAAAAGCACCTGTGGAAGTAACTGGTCCAGAAGATGTAAACAACTGAGACAACTTGTAAGTAGATACTACCAGGATCTGGGAACAAGCATAGAAGCGTACGGAGCAACCATTCTGAGGCACAATTGGTCTGTATTGCCTCAATTAATGATCAAGTGCAGAGCATGTAGAGATAGATGTGGCTTGAGCAGAGTCTAACAGGAGGGAAGATGAGTCCGTCTGGTGGCCTGTAATTTGCTTTTAGTATATCTTCTGTATTTTCTCTAAACTATTGGGAAACTGAGAGTCAGCTTAGGTTTTTTATACTATGCAAGAATCCTTTAAGCAACCTACAAATCTGAGGTCATATCAATGAAAAGAATTTCAAAAGTGTTTAGCACAAATGAAATATAACTTGAATAGCGATACTAATTCTCAAAATAACTACTTGGAATTAGGCAACAAAACTGGGTATAATCAAGTCTTAGGACTGGCTGTTGACCACTGATAAAATTGCATTACAGCACAGCATGCTGTATCAGTCATTTATTAGATTCTTTCAATTGTCTTTTCGGGTAGCTTCTAAGTTGACATGTATACATGGCCCAGTACCTGAGCATTTCAACAAAGCACCTTTCCGATAAAAAACAATTGAAACAAAACAAAACAAAACAAAATAAAAAACCCAATAAGGGGCTACAAAGAAGCAGAAATTCTTATTGTGAAATGATTAGTGGATGAAGATATCAAAAATTTCTCTTTAATGGGCATCATTTCCTTTCACAAAATTATGCTGGGAGAGAAAATTTTTTATGATGGTAGATTGTGTAGATTATACTCTGCTCAAAATGTATAACTTGTAAGATGCAAGTCCACGGGGAACTGGGTTCATAGGCAGTATTTCAGACCCAGAAGGATTGTATCAACTTGTCCCTTTATAGGAAAGGAAGTTTTTAAAAAACTATGCTGTTGTTGTGTGTACAAAGCTGTCATGTGACTGGTACATTTTTTTCCTTTTGCAAAGATAAACCTGGGTTTTACTAAAATAGAGCCTTTAAATATTTGAATTGTCTTTCTGCCACTTTGCTACTGGAAGATTTCCCAAAACAGCAGTCTTCTTCTAGGGAGACGGAGTTACTCACACACTTTTGCCTTTTGGGGCCTAGGGAATCATCTTGTGAGTAGCAGTTGATTGGTACTCAGTAAGGCTTCTGGAATCATCATTATTCTGCAGTTTCTAGAAACTTAATTGGGTGTATTCTTTTGGGATGGCTAAAGGAATGTAAGTGCTTACAGATTTAAATTTCTATGTAATAAGGCTTGGACCTATTGTATGGGAAAACCAGGTTCTTTCTAGACCTTCACAGAATCAACTGGAATTGAACCAGCTTGGATACAGAAACAAGTCTAACATCTGTTTGATTTCCTGTGTTTAGCAAGCTATGAACCTTCCAATTTACCTGGCAGAGCTTGCTGGATAAATAGGAAACTTTTGTCCAAAATTTTTATCTCTGAGTTAAAATTCCCAGAGAAATAGTTAGCTTTCCAGGAATCCTCTCCAAGTTGTAATAAACCACCTGCATTCTGTAGGCATAACCCACAGAAGTAGAAAATGGGCCAGCATTACTAATCACATTTAACTTAATCACAATAGCGTTGTCTCAAAACTACTTATTTAGTGAAATTGTTTACTTCTTACCTGCTTTTTTAGATTTTATCATTAGAACTACTTATTTTTGGAAGAGAACTATTTTAAACTATTTGATATTGACTGGAAATAAAAATTTCCCAAATTTATTCACAATCATTTTATTACAGCTAGGGGTGGTAGTATAAACCTGTTATTCTTGTACTTTGGAGGGAGAGGCAGTAGGAATAGGATTTCAAGACCAGGCTCAACCACACTATTTAGATGCCATCCAGGATTACATGAGGCTCTGTCTCAAAAAGAAAAAAAGCATAAACTGATTCATATAGAAAATAATTTCAGTGGTTATGTGGTTGAGTATGTAGACTGATGACTGGTATTGAGAGAATCCAAGTTTTATATACTATTACACAGTTTTAATATCATAACTGAAATGAAAGAAAATTAAGGAGACTGGCAGGAAACACACATATGCCTTATACTTTGTCAGAATGATTTGACATCATCTTCAGCAGGATGGTCTGATGGGTAGACACCCATGATTTTTTCTACTGCTACTTCAGAATTTCTAGCTATTGATTTGAGAATGTTTCTGCTAACTTCTCATATTTCCTTTACCTACAGATGTGAGTGACCCAGGCTCAGCAAATTCAAATTGCATCAGTTCAGAATGGCATTAGCGAATATCTTTTCCCACTCTGTGGGCTGCTGTTTTGTCTTGACTTTGTCCTTTGCCTTACAGAAGCTTCTCAGTTTCATTTATTAATTGTCGATCTCAGTGTCTGTGCTTCGGGTGTTATGTTTAGGAAGCAGTCTCCTGTATCAGTTTGTTAAAGGGTACCTCCTACTTTCTCTTCTAAGAGTTTCAGTGTGGCTGAATTTATGTTGAGGTCTTTGATACATTTGGACTTAAGTTTTGTGCATGGCGATAGATATGGATTTATCTGCAGTCTTTTACAAGTCAGCACCCACTTATGACAGCACCATTTGTTGAAGATGTTTTCTTTTTTCCATTGTATAATTTTAGCTTCTTTTTCAAAGTCAGGTGTTCATAGGTGTGTGAGTTAATATCAGGGTTTTCAATTTTATTCCATTGGTCTTTCTGTCTATTTTTGTGCCAATATGAAACTGGGTCTTTTGTTTTTCACATATTGTTCACAATGATAGATAACAAAAATGGTCACTCTCTCCCATCCAAGCTAGACAGACAATAAAGTATTTTCCCCTGCTATTCCTTGTGGAGAACTCTGTGTGGTATTACATGAATCTGAGCCCCAATGCACTCCTTGGAAGCAACTTTGAGACATCACATTTGTTTTCTCCAGCAATGATTGAGATCTGTCTTTGGATTTTATGGTGCAGTGGATATATTTTCATATGCTGTATTTATGTGTATAAAACATTGACTATATTTTTCTGTTAGTGTTTTTCCTTTAGTGGACCTCCTATCTTTTCAGTGGTAGGGAAAAGAAGTTTAGTAAGTTCTGGAAAAGTAGTTGCTTAAGATTTAAATGCATTTAATTAATTAAGGATTACTTACCTCCCTTCTCAATATAGCAATTCAATTCCATGTTCTGAAAGCATAGTTTTGTTGTAAATTTTGTGGTGATTAGGGGTGACTTAGGAGTGATAAGAGGTGGAGGTTGGTACTAGATGTCAGCATTCATGAGACCTACATTGGTGTATGGTCTAATTAGCTTCAGCTGTCAACTTGACAGAGTAGAGAGTATTTGAAGATATCTACATTGGGGAATTTCCAAAATCAGATTGGCCTATGACCATGTCTTGGAGAGACTCTTTTTTTCTTTGTTTGATAAGTGACATAGGAGGGCCAACCCGACCACACATGGCACCATCCCTGGGCATATGGTCCTGGAATGTATAAAAAAAAATAAAAAGCTATGTGAAATGAGCCAGAGGAGTCAGCCAGGAAGTAGCATTCCTTTGTGTTCTCCTATTATTTTTCTACCTCTAGGTTCTTGAGGTAAGCTCCTGCCCTGACTTTCTTCAGTGATGGACTGTTACCTGGAAGTGAAAGGTGAACTAAACCCATTCATTTACAACTTACTTTTGGTCATAGTAACCACAGCAACAGACAGCAAACTAAAACAGTATCTACCAAGATGGATTTTACTATATTTCTCCTTGGAACCAGAAAAGATATCTCTGTTCCTATCATCCCTGTGGGTCTCATTAGTGCTGCCTTAATAAATGTCTGGCTTTTCTCCAGATATGCAGCGGTAGAAAGGAGCAGCTGCAAGATTAGTTTCAGGCCCATTGTACTTATGAAATAATGGCTTAGGAAGTAAGGGAAGCTCTGTTGACCACCTCCCTTCTGTTCTTAGTTAGCAAACCTTGACTGTCAATTTTCTTATCCTCTGCATAGCTTAAGTGACTACTTCTGTGATGAAAAGTCACTTTCAGGGTAATTGTGTTCTAAAACCATAATGTCACATTTTCTGGAGGAAGAACAGGATAAATACACATTATTTAATGCTGAAAAAACTCCTTCCTACATAGGTTACATAAGTAGACTTAACTTCTATGGGGAAAGTTTTGGTTACCAGAAATAAAAGTAAGTACAATGGGATACATGCGATGATGTAGTACATTTCATGTGGTTCTGGAGTTAAAGGGAGTTGTTAAATGTATATAGGCAATGAGGGCATGGCTAAGCACTGCACAGAGATGAAAAGCAGTTAATGTGCAGATTTAGATAGTTTTCAAAGAGATATATGTGTGTTGAGTATTATGCCTATTAAACATACTAATTTACATATACATATACATACTTGCTCTTTGCTATTGTAAATTGATACTTTGTCCATTATATTTTGTAACTGCTTACTGTTAGTCTACATGGAAAGTATTCCTTTTTTAAGTGTATGTAATAAAATGATAACTAACTCAACTTTATTTTTTATTTCCTAAAATTTAATGTGTACACATAAATGCATGTGTACATCACTGCAAGCATGTAGAGATTAGAGAATAACTTTCTTTAAAAATATGTATTTAGCTGAGCCTGGTGGTACATGCCTTTAATGCACTTGTGAGGCATTGGCAGATTCATCTCTATGATTTCAAGGCCAGCCTGGTCTACAAAGGGAGTTCCAGGATAGCCAGTGCCACATAGAAAGATCCTGTCTTAGAAAATACATTGACTTGTTTTTATTTTAGATGCATGGATGATATATGTACACGTATACGTATACGTATACGTATATGTATATATATTTGTACAAAGTGCATGCCAGTACTTACAGAAGCCAGAAGAGAGCATCAGATCCCCTGGAAGTGGAGTTATAGATAGTAGTTAGCTACAATGTGGGCAAGTACTTTTTACCACTAAATCTTTTTTGATATAAATATTATTCAAATTAGAAACAATCTTATTTTACATATCAATTCCAGTCCCCTCTCCCTCCCATCCTCCCATGGCCCCCACTGTCTCCCTCCATCCCACCCCCATCCACTCCTTAGGGAGGGTGAGGCCTTCCAAGGAATCATCATTGGCTGTCACATCATTCTGGGCTGGGCCTAGACACACCCCAATGTATCTAGGATGAGAGAATATCCCTCCATAGAGAATGGGCTCCCAAATCCCATTCATACACTAAAGATATATACTGGTTCCACTACCAGAGTCCCAATAGACTATCCTGGCCTCATAATTGGCATCCACATTCAGGGGGCCTGTTTCCATCCTATACAGGTTCCACAGTTGTCAGACCAGGGTCCATGAGCTCCCCCTTGCTCAGGTCAGCAGTTTCTTCAGGTTTCCCTAGCCTGGTCTTTACCCCTTTGCTCCTCACTCCTCCCTCTACAACTGGATTCTAGGAGTTTGGCTCAGTGGTTGGCTGTGGGTCTCTGCTTCTGCTTCCATCCACTGGATGAAGACTCATGTTTGTGCCTCAACTTTACTTTTCATTAAATATAGTTTCTCAGTAGAAAATTCTGCAAATAATAGGAATTTTGAAAAATAATTTCCTAATTTATCAAAATGTCTTTTATTGTTGTTTCTTTTTTTTCTATCAAAATAGGTACTTAACAATGGTATGGCATTTATGCACAAACAGGGATAGTTTCTTCTGGATGATGATGATACTGCACAATTATTGAACTTTTCTACAATTGTTTTGGAGGGTCTTTCTTATAAAGTCAATGGTTGCTTTAATATGGGGGTAGTTTAGACCTGAATTGGTAACTACTTACAGTAATTTTTACTGAGTCTGTTAAATAAGCAGTTAATTAATTTATTGGGGTATATTGAAAGAGCATATATTAATTTATTATGGTGCATTATATGTAAGAGCATGCATTTCTATGTGTAGTAGTCTTGCAAATTTGGGAACTAGATATGGGGCTGGGTCATGAAGTGAATTGAGAGGCTTTAATTCCTTTTCTCTAGTTGGATAGAGTTAACACACCATGGGAATTATTTGACCTTATAACATTTTAAAGCCATGGCTGTAAAATTCTGTGATAATTAAATAACTTTTTAAAAGTTTAATGTTAATTGTTTTATTTTTTATTTTCTAATTATTTCCTTTTCCCATGTTTTGTTTCCTTGTTTTAAAGCAAGGTAGCCTTGAATTTGCTGTGTGGTCTAGGTTAGCTTCCAACTTTCAGTTTTCAGGCCTCTATCTCCAGTTTTGGACTCATATTATTATGAGTATGTATCATGCAATATGTATCTTTCAAAGAATGTCTTTGTTGTCTTATTGGATTCTTCATTGGTTTTAGCCTCCTTTCTTCTTTCAGTAGACATTCCCTTTGCATCACATGCATGTATGTGTGTTGTATATACACTTATGTATCAAACAAATTACATTTCATTAGCTACAAAGACCAGTGAGACAACAGCAAATATTATAATGTGGAAGAAAACCAACATCAACTTAAGAGAAAAATGCAAATATTAGTACACACAAATATGAAGGACAAACGGCCAAGTATGCAATATTCAATAAACCTAAAACAACAAATATGGGGCTGAGTATATGGCTCAGTAGATAAAGAGCTTGCTGTGCAAGCATGAGGATCTGAGTTAGAATCCCCAGCTCTCACATAAAAATCCTGATGTGCCCTCAAACATCTGTAACTCCATTGCAGGGAGAGAAAGAAAGGCAAATTCTTGGGACTTTCTGGCCATTCAGCTTAGCCCAAATGGTGAGGTATGGATTCATTAAAGAAACCCTGCCTCAAAAATTAAAGTGGAGCATGATTATGGCAAACATTCCAACAATGACCTCTATTTTACATAAGTATATACTCCTTCCTGCATACACATGTACACATACATAAGTTGACTTGACAAATTCAGTTTTAGTTTTGAAGACTGAACACTGCATGTCATTTATTAAAACTCTTATCTATTAAAAATATTAAGTGATGCTTCTCGTGGTTTAAAAAGAATCAGGAGAAACAAATTGGCTGAATAGATGTTTATTCTGGGAGAAATAACTTACAACATAGCCAGATGAACACCAGCAGGTTCCTCTGGATGCTCTCCTGTCTGTGTGCTGCCAGCAAGAGAGCACTCCCAGGCTCCTCCTCAGAACTAGTTTCCCCAGGTCACTTCAGCCCCTGTCTCTACCCCCAATGGGCATGGTCAGTGCCAGACATGGGGACAAAGTGAATATCTCACTACAGATGCTCATCAATTAAACAAAAGACACTGTTTTTGTTTTATTATAAGTCTCCCCATTCTCTAATAATACCTGCGTTTGCCTCTTGTATTATGTTTTAAGCCACATTCTAAAACTCCTAAGTTCCTGATTTGATTACCCAAAGGTTCCAAGTAAAATCAGACATTTTCTGTGAAAAGCATAACAAATTCTTTTAGTAAATAGTACTGAAGTGTGAAGGGCTTTGGCCAAATTCCTTAGTCTTTTTCCCAGGATAGGAAGACTGTGATTCAGGTGAGCTGTAATAGTTTTCTTCCTAACTATTATGAAATACTTCCATATAGACAAAGAGAAAAATGTTTATAACTAGGAAATCAAAACTCAGGTACTTTCAAACAAAAACTGAAAACAGGAATGAAAGGAATAAAAGAGAATAAAAGCTAGACATATGTAGTTAAGTGGTATATGTCTGCTAACCTAATCTCATTCCCATACTCTCCACCATCTTGCCACCAGAGTTTATTTTTCATTACTCAAATACATCATATTTCTCCTATCTTAGGATTTGTGTTGTCTGATCCTTCTAAGAAAACATCTTTCAAGACTTAAGGGATCTAATTCTTTCTTGGAAATCTTAGTATAGTTTACCAAGACTATTCTAAATCCAGATTTGTGTGTGTTTGAATTTGATCTCTACCATCAACTAAAAAGTTTGTATTACCTCTCTTGCCCTTAGTTTTATCATGTATTAAGTTTGAATAATAACCTTACCTCCTCCAATCATGGGAATTAAATAAGCCAAACCATGTTGATAATAATTATTTCACATGATTGTAATTCGTGTATTAGTTCCTTGTTCACTGCCTCATTCACTCTGAAATTTAAATACTCAAACAATTATTCACCTCTGTGAATTAAGAAGTCTTTTTCTTTTGGCAGTGCCTGCCAAATAGATGAGATGTTGATGTCCACAGGACCTATACAATACGATGTCATTATTTTGGTAGTTTTAAATGTTCTGAAACAAGCTAATATTATTATTGGCAAGTACTATATCAGCATATTCTTGATTGCATCTATGCATCTATTCAATGGTTTCTTTGTAAGTGAATGTCAACAGTAATATTCTATTACCTAAAGCTATTTTTATTCTTAGTGGCAATGCTCCTTAACAAAAGACATAGCATATAGCTTATTGCAAGCTTCATTACACTCAACCCTGCTGATATTTATACTTTGGATCAACATTTATTGACAAATGTGATCCAATGGATTTATTTGAATTCAGTCAATAATCAACCTGCTGTGTATCTCAATATAGGTCATTAAATTTATAATCAGACATTAATGACTTATTAGTTGAAAACTTTATGGAGCAATACAAGACAGTATCTGCTTAGGTACATTAGTTCTGTCATTCATTTGACTTGCAGGTCTGGCTTTGGTGAGAAGGTTGTAGCAGAGTTTAAGTGCAATTTTAAGAATGTAATTGTATATTAATAGATATTCATATATGACCTTACAAACAATGCAATGGATAGAGATTTACAGAATAACACTTTAAAGTTATGGGTCTTTCATCAAACACGTTTTGGGAGATGTGACAGTTAAAGGCATTTGTGTTCAGTTACATTCTTCTGCTGTATTGCTTGCTCCTAGCACATTTTAATCAGAATTTCAAATTTGTTCCTCCCAAATCTGCCTCATTTATGCTTTGTTTATGATTGTGAGTATATATTTTTCTCAGCAGGGCCTTGTGATTTGAATAGTTGCCTGAATTCAATATTAATATAGCGTTGGACTTTATTGGGTTTCTCTTCCTTTCCATTCTAGAACACTTCTTTACATGTAATGTTTATCAAGATACTAACAGGAAAAAAATCACAAGAGTTTAGACATTTGTCTGTAATTCTTTTTGTTAGTCTGCTTAATTTATGTCTTATTTTCTGCAACTCTATATGATCAGAAATAAAATCCAGGATTATTTTGCTAACTTTGCTTGTTAGTAGTGGGTTTGGTAGGAAAGGCTGAAAGAGAGAATAAAATGGCATTCCTTGGGATTAGTGTTTGAATCTAGGAAAGAAAGTAAATTGTAGCAATATCAACTTAGAAGTATAAATAATGACACCATTTGTATTTCTGATGTTTCCATGAAGTCTGACGTCATTTTAATTTTACTCTATTTTTCAAGGCAGGGTCTCACCATGTAATATAAACTGTTTTGGAGCGTTCTATATAAGCTGGGACAGCCTTGACCTCACAATCCTCTTGCCTTAGCTTCTTGACTGCTATAATTTCATCATGCCTTCTTACTCCCATTAGACCAAATTTATCAATCAGGCATGATTTTACTTCATGGAGGAACATTTGACAATATCTACGACATTTTAATTGACATAACTTGTATGCCAGGGTAGGGTTTCTTACTGGGACCTAGTGAGTAGTAGCCACTAACTTTCTTCATTGCATAGGGTAAAATTTACCCTAGAGTTATTGGTCTTAATGTTCATGATGCCATATTTAAAAACTTTGCTTTTGCAGAGGAATTACACCCTTTGCTTTAAATCTAGTCATCAGAAGAAGAATTCAGTATTCATTCTTTCAGCTTGCTCATATTATGCAACTCTGTTTTTGAATTGCAATTTACCTGTGTCAAATGCACAGTAGTGAATATCCTTCTCCATATGAGAGAAAGTGCTTTCTTCTAACTGGTGACCTTAACATAACAGTTTCTTTGCCAGCATATCAATGCCCACAGTGAGACTTGCTGCAGCACGTGCACTTTTGAATGGCTTTAAGACATCTAAAGACCCTCTTTGGCTTCCATACTGTGATGGTCTATTGTGTATAAGCTAGCAGTAAATTATTTAGGTAGATTGGACTTAGATGTGCTCACTTTCACTCCTCTTTTTCCTATCTTCCTTTTCTATCATCCTCTCTCATTTCCTCCCTCTATTTTCTTACCTTCTCCTAAAACTATATTTTGCCTGGAGGCAAAAATTTAAGTGAAAATCATCCTCCCTGTGTGTGTTTGTGTGTGTGTGTGTGTGTGTGTGTGTGTGTAAAATGTGTTCTCTTGACATTTATGTGACAAATTTTATACTACTAATATCATCTCCTTTTGATTTGTTAAGAACCTGTTTTGTAAATAACTATTCTATTAACTATCTCATATAAACAACACATATGTTTTGTTTATCCTTAGAATCCCCGTTTTCATGTAATTCAGGAAGGTCCTTCCTGAACTGGTTTAGAGCAGCATCATAAACAAAACTTCATTTTGGTTATAAACCCTTTAGGTTTTTTATAAACTATTATTTTATAGAAAGAAAACATAACATGGACACCAAATGATGATCATGTATATGCATATAGATGTATGTATATCTATTTGCATACTGGCCATAATGTCTCAGTTCCAACTACTCGACTTATAAATGAATGAGTATGGCTATATTCCAAAGAAACTGTATTCAGTACACTGACAATTTTGAATATATAATCCTTTGACCTCCACATGATTTTTTTCCAAGAGTCTACTGACTACCAAAATCTTCATATGGTGAACTCCTTAATGTAAAATAGCATATCACTTGCATATAACCTATACAATCCTCCAAATTACAATAAATGTTCACATTTAGATTAGTAAATTATCTATTGAGAATATTTTGCTATTTTATATTATCCGTTTATATATATATATATATATATATATATATATATATATATATTATTTTACATGTTGATCCCAGTTCCCCCTCCTTCCTTCCCTCCCTCCCTCTTACCATCTCTCCCCCCTACATGTACCCTGACTACCCTCCCCTTCCATCCCCCACCCCCATTCCACATGTAGGACTATGCCATCCAGGTTGAGTCATGTAAATCTGTCAAGTCATTTGAAGTAGTCATTTTCTCCTGTCTCTAGGTTAAGGGAGTATACTACCATGGGGGATGTGTCCACAACACCCTTTTGTGCACCAGGAATAGATCCTATTTCTACTGTCTGAAGTCACCCAAACTTCTCAGTCCTTCTAGCTGAGACCCATATTCAGGGGGTCTGAGTAAGTCCCATGCTGGATTCCCAGCTATCAGTCTGCAGGGTCCCATTAGCTCCTCCTTGTTCAGCTGTCTTTGTGTGTTTCTGCAACCTGGTCTTGTCCCCTCTCTCTGAATCTGGACTCTAGTTCGACTCAGTGTTTAGTTATAGGTGTTTGCTTCTGTTTCCAACAGGTACTAGATGAGGGCTCCATGATGGTGGATAATTTAATTGATGATCTTACTATCAGGGAAGGGCATTTATGGTTGCCTTTCCATGGTTGCTTGAATTGTTAGTTGGAGTCAGTCTTGTAGGTCCCTAGACCTTTCTTTAGGTTCAGTTTTCTCTTCCAACCAATAATGGCTCCCTCTTTTATGTTCTCTCTCTCTCTCTCTCTCCCTTTTTTGTCTTCTATTCCTACCCCAACTCAATCTACACAGTCACACATGCTTTCCTCTCTTCCCCTTCTCTTTCTCCTAGTTCTCTCTCCATTTACTGCCCCCCCTTTTCCCATGTGCTCTGCAGGACTTGTCCTTTCCCCCTTTTGTGAGGGACCATATATGAACCTCTTAGATTACACCTTGTATCCCAGTTTGTCTGGTGGTGTGAATTATAGGATGGTGATCCTTTGCTCTAGGTCTAAAATCCATATATGAGAGAGTACATACCCTTTCCTCTTTTTGTGACTGGGTTACCTCATTCAGGATGGTTTCTTCAAGTTCCATTCACTTGCCTGCGAATTTCAAGGTTCCGTTATTTTTTTCTGCAGAGTAGTATTGCATTGTGTAGATGTGTCACATCTTCTTTATCCATTCTTCAGCTGAGGGGCATCTAGGTTGCTTCCAGGTTCTTGCTTATAAATAATGCTGCTATGAACATAATTGAACACATGTCTTTGTTGCATGGATGTGGGTTATTTGGGTATATACCTAAGAGCAGAATTGCTGGGTCCTGTGGTAAACTAATTCCTATGTTCTTGAGGAACCACCATACTGATCTCCAAAATGGCTGCACGAGTTTGCACTCCCATCAGCAGAGAAGGAGTGTTCCCCTTTCTCCTCATCCTCTCCAGCAGAAGTTGTCATTGGTGTTTCTAATTTTAGCCATTATGGCAGGAGTAAATTTTAAAGGGACTGATCAACACGAATAAGGTTCCTCTAGAATTTCTTTAAAAACACACGATGAGAGGTTCTAAACAGTTTCTGAGATCATAGTAAAATTAAAAGGCAAAAGATAAAGTTTACTTGGAATAAAGTAATTTTTCCTCAGGTTGGTTAAAAGTGTTGGCAAAAGAATAGTCAAATGTGATATTAGTTTTTAAAAAGTATTTCTTTGTTTTATAAACCTATCATATTAAGGACTAGAGGATTCATAGTTTAGAAGTGCTATTAGTGTGTGTGTTTCTGTCAAAAAGAAGTTGTAAAAAAGGTTAGCGCACCTGGAATTTGAGATACTGTAACAATTCTTATCTTTTGGATGACTATTTTATCAGTTGAATTATTTTTTTTTTACAAGAAAGTAGAATTACCAGTTAAGTACTTCAGAAAAAAATCAATGTCAGTGTAAATGGTAATTTAAGAGGTTTACAAATCATTATACATGCATATATGTATGATATGAATTTG
Source organism: Cricetiscus sungorus (assembly GCA_030556225.1). NCBI lineage: Eukaryota > Metazoa > Chordata > Mammalia > Rodentia > Cricetidae > Cricetiscus > Cricetiscus sungorus. The sequence goes on from JANBXA010000126.1 coordinate 9,025,932, forward strand.
TTTTATGATATATATATATATATATATATATATATATATATATATGTATATGATTGAAGGGCAGACGAAATAAGGAAAACTAGCACAACAATAACAAAAACTCCAGTTAAATATTTTAAATGTATTGAACAACATTGAGTTGTTGGCATATCCTGGTTGATGACTTACTCCTCAAAAATTTCCCAGTTGGGGCAGTCCAAGGGACCTCTGACAGTGTAACCAGTATTAAAGGATTTTGGGAGCACATTCCCCATGGAGGGATACTCCCTTAACCTAGAGGCAGGAGAGAAGTCCTAGTCCCTACTCCAAATGACTTGACAGATTTTGATGATCTCTCTGGGAAGATATAACCCACCCTGTGGAGTAGGGGGGAATGGGATGGGAGGGGGGTCGGGGGACATGGGAGGAAGGGCGGGAGAGGGAACTGGAATCAATATGTAAAATAAGACATAAAAATAAGTATGTAATAGACATAAATATTTTTTAAAAATGCCCCAGTAGTATAACTCAGTCTTGTGGTGGCTGAATAGTATCTTATTCTATGTATTTATCCATTTTTCCCTTGATAGATACTTAGGTTGCTTCCACATCTTGGCTATTGTGAGTAGTACTACAATGGACATGGAAGAGCAGAAGGATTTATAAGGCAATAACTTCATTTCTCTTCATTATATACCCAGAATACTGATTGCTAGGTCACCTGGTAGTTCTGATTTTCAATTTCTTTTGGGACTTCTATAATGTTGAGTGCATTCCAATCTGCATTCTTATACTGAGGTTTCATTTTCTATATATTGTCAGTATTTCTTTACAGTCCATAAGCTTCAACTGAATTTAGGTAGAATTTTTAAAATAGTACTTGCCAAGGGGAGGGGTACTGGGAAGAAATGACAATATGTATGCCAGAAGACACCAAAAGAATTAATGAAATTATGCTTCTATGGGGATTGCTTTTATGTAATGTAAGTAGATTTTAGCTGCCCCTGCAACACATAAGTCAGTCAATATCTTTTACTATATATTGTTTCATGCCATCCTGTATAATTTACTTATACACAGTGAAATTTAATTTTTCAACGTTTCTTGGATTAAAATGTTTGTGGCTATCTCTAGAGGTTTGAATTAGAATGGCCCCCAGAGGCTCATGTGTTTGAATACTTGGTTCTGAAATCTTTTTAACTCCATGGGAAGGATTGATTAGGAGATGTGGCCTTGTTGGTGGAGGTATATCACTGTTTAGGGGACTTTGATGTTTCAAAAGACTCATGCCAGTCCCATTAGTGTCCCACTAGTGTCCCTTCCCTTCTGCTTGTAGTTGAGATGTGAGCTCTCACCTATTCCTGCTGCCATGCCTTTGTTTTACTTTCAGGGACTTTAAACTTCTGGTCTCATAAGATGAATTCAATGCTTTCTTTCACAGTTTCCATGGTCATGTTGTTGTGTGATAGCAATAAAAATGTAAATAAAAAGCACACAAATGAATATAAGTGAACCCTATGTTTGAACTTATTAAATTGATACAATACACATTTCTAAAGATAGTTCAGCTTCATAATACCATTCTTTACTTCTTTTCTTCACACAGAGAAGCTATGTGGAATTTGTTAACTGTCATTCATGGTCATTTCATATTTAAATTATTGTCATTATTTGTATTCCATTAAACATAAGTTTGGAATCTACTTCTTAATAAATCATGATTTCTTGCATCTTTTTAAAAACATTTTAAAAAATTTAAACTAGAATCAAGCTTGCTTTACATGTCAATCCTAGTTCCCTCTCTCTCCCTTCCTCTTTTACCCCCACCAACCTCCTATCTGCTCCCCAGGGAGGGTAAGGCCTTCAATGGGGGATCTTTAAAGTATGTCATATCATTTGGATCAGGGCCTAGGTCCTCCTTCATGTGTCTAGGCTGAAGACAGTATCCATCTTGGTGGAGTGGGATCCAAAATTCATTCATATACTAGGGATAAATACTGCTCCTTTACCAGAGGCCCCATAGATTACCCAGGCATCCTAACTAACACCCATGTTCAGGGGTTCTGGGTCAGTCCTATGCTGGTTTCCCAGATATCAGACTGGGGTCCATGAGCTCCCCATTGTTCATGTCAGCTGTTTTTGTGGTTTCTCCAGCCAGGTATTAACTCCTTTCTTCATCACTCCTCCCTCTCTGCAACTGGATTCCAGGAGTTCAGCTTAGTGTCTGTTTCAGCTTCCATCAGCTACTGAATGAAGGCTCTAGATTGGCATATAGGGTAGTCATAAATCTCATTATTAGGAAAGGGCATTTAAGGTAGCCTCTTCCCTATTACTTAGATTGTTATTTGGGGGTCATCCTTGAAGATCTCTGGGCATTTCCCTAGTGCCAGATTTCTCTTTAAACGTTTAACAGCTCGATCTATAATGGTATCTCTTTTTTTCTTCCAACTCAATATTCCAGCTCCCACATGTCTTCCTCCCCCCTCCTCTTTTCCCCTTCTCTTTCTCATAACTCCCCCTCCCCTCCCCCATGTTTCCAATTTGTTCAGGAGAACTTGTCCCTTTCCCCTTTTCTGGGGAGCCATGTATGTCTTTCTTTGGGTCCTCCTTTCTTCCTAGCTTCTCTGGCAGTGTGGGTTGTAGGCTGGTAAACCTTTGTTCTATGTCTATAATCCATGTATGACTGAGTACATTCCATGTTTGTGTTTCTGTGACTGGGTTTCCACAATCAGGATTGCTTCTTCTAGTTCCATCCATTTGCCTGCAAATTTCGAGATTCCATTGACTTATTCCCCCACTGTGTAGATGTGCCACATTTTCTTTATCCATTTTTCAGTTAAGGGGCATTTAGGTTCTTCTAGGTGCTGGCTATTACAAACAATGCTGCTATGAACATAATTGAACAGATGCCCTTTTTGCATGAATGTACATCTTTTATATGCCTAAGAGTGGAATTGCTGGATCTTGAGGAAGACTGATTCCCATTTTCCTGAGGAACCACACCACCACACTGATTTCCAAAGTGGCTGTACAAATTTTTACTCCTACCAGCAGTGGAGGAGTGTACCCCTTTCTTCATATCCTCTCCAGCAAAAACTGTCATTGGTGTTTTTGATTTTGGCCTTTTGTGATGAGAACAAGATGGTATCTCAGAGTTGTTTTGATTTGCAATTCCCTGATGGCTAAGGATGTTGAGAACTTTTGAAAGTGTCTTTCAGCCATTTTTTTATTCCTCTTCTGAGAATTGTCTATTTAGATCTGTACCCCAATTTTAATTGGATTATTTGGTGTTTTGGTGACTAGTTTTGTGAGTTCTTTGTATATTTTTGAAATCATCCCTCTGCAGATGTGGGGTTTGTGAAAACATTTTCCCATTCTGTAGGCTGCCTCGTCTTGTTGACTGTGTCCTTTGCCTTACAGATGCTTCTCCATTTCAGGAAGTCCCATTTATTAATTGTCAATATCAGTGTCTGTGTTATGGTCAGGAAGGGGTCCCCTGTACCAATTTGTTCAAGGGTACCTCCCACTTTCTCTTCTAATAGGTTCAGTGTGGCTGAATTTATGTCGAAGTCTTTGATCTATTAGGACTCCAGTTTTCTGCATGCTAATAAATATGGATCTATCTGCAGTCTTCTACAAGCCAGTATTCAGTTATGTCAGCACCATTTGTTGAAGATGCTTTCTTTTTCCGTTGTATAATTTTAGCTTCTTTGTCAAAAATCAGGTATTCATAGGTGTGTGGGTTAATATCAGGGTTTCCAATTTGATTCCAATGGTCTATCTGTCCATTTTTGTGCCAATACCAAACTAATTTCAGGACTATACCTCTATAATAGAGCTTGAAATCAGGGATGGTGATGCCTCTGGTAGTTCCTTTATTGTACAGGGATATTTTGGCTATCCTGGGTCTTTTGTTTTTCCATATAAAGTTGAATGTCATTCTTTCAAGGTCTGTGAAGAATTGTGCCAGTGATGAGGATTGTATTGAATCTGCAGATTTCTTTTTGCAAGATTGCCATTTTACTATGTTTATCCTACCTATTCAGGAACTTGAGAGAGCTTTCCATTTTCTGGTATTTTCTTTAATATCTTTCTTGAAAGACTCAAAGTTCTTGCTACATTGGTCTTTCAATTGTTTGGTTAGGGTTACCCCAAGATACTTTATGTTGTTTGTGGCTATTGTAAAGGGTGATGTTTCTCTGATTTCTTTCTCAGAACATTTATTGTCTGTGTGTAGTAGGGCTACGTTTTTTAAATTAATCTTGTATCCTGCCATTTGCTGAAGTTGTTTATCAGCTGTAAAAGTTCCCTGGTAGATTGTTTCATGGCATTTATGTAAACTGTCATAGTCAGCTGCAAATAGTGGACGCTGACTTCTTCCTTTCCAATATTTAACCCCTTCCCCTTGGTCTCCTTTTATCTGTCTTTGAAGTTGAGTTGTACTTTTTTTCTGCAGCAGAATAATGGATTCTGTCTTCATATACGTTCTATTAATCTTTTTATAGGCAAGCTAAGGCCATTAATATTGAGGGAAATTAAGGTCACTGATTGTTAATGCTTTTTTTTTGGTTTTGGATTTGGTGGTGGTGGTGGTATTGTGTGTGTATTTACCCTGTTTTTCCTTTTGGCTTTTGGTAAAGTGGGATCATCTATTGCCTGTGTTTTTTGTGAATGTAGTTAACTTCCTTAGGTTGGAGTTTTTCTTCCGGTACTTTCTGTAGGGCTGGATTAGTTGATATTTTTTTGTTTAAATCGGGTTTAGCTATGGAAAATCATGGTTTCTCCATCTATAATAATTGAAAGTTTTGCCTGGCATCTGTGATCTCTTAATTTTGGCATATATCTATCTAGGATCCTATAGCTTTCAGAGTTTTCATGGAGAAGTCATGTAATTCTGACAGATTTTCCTTTATATATTACTTGGCATTTTTTCTTTCCTTCTCTTAATATTCTTTCTTCAATCTGTATGTTTAATGTTCTATTGTGTGGCAAGGGAACTTTTTTGTGGTCCACTCTATTTGGTGTTTTCTAAGCTTCTTATACTTTCATTGGCATGTTTTTCTCTAGGTTGGGGAAGTGTTCTTCTATGATTTTATTGAATATGTTTTCTGCACCTTTGAGATTGGTTCCTTCACTTTCTTCTATACCTATTATTCTTAGGTTTGGCCTTTTTATGGTGTCCCATATTTCCTGGATATTTTATGTTAGGGATTTTTTGGACTTAAGATTTTCTTTGGTCGATGAATCTATTTTTCCTAGTGTATCTGAGTTTCTCTGTTACATCTGTTGTATTTCATTCATTATGCTTGCACCTACAGTTCCTATTCAGTTACCAAGCTTTTCTATATGCAGCATTCCCTCAAACTGTGTGTGTGTGTGTGTGTGTGTGTGTGTGTGTGTGTGTGTGTTTGTCTCTATTTCAGCTTTCAAACCTTGTACTGTTTGAATTGTTTCTTGCAATTATTTGTTTGTCTATTCTTCTATTTCTTTATAGGATTTTCTCATTTCCTCTTTTAGGATATCTGTCATCTTCATGAAGTTGTTTTTAAGGTCATCCTCTTCTGCTTCATCTGTGTTGGAATGTCCAGGTCTTGCTGATGTAGAGTCCCTAGACTCTGGTGGCATCATATTGGTTTTTCTGTTGTTGAATGTGTTCTTATATTGTTGTCTTCCTATCTCTTCTTCTAGTGGGTACAGGTGGGGTCTCTTCCTCTTCTGGTGGGTATAGGTCCAGGGCTCTCTTATGGTGTGTGCAAGCAGGTTCAATGCTCCAATGGGTCTCACAATGGGTGCAGGCATGTCTGAGACACTCTCTTTCCTGGTGGGTGGAAGCAGGAATAGCACTAGGATTTTGGAGACTTTGAATTGTTTGATCCTGCCTGCAGGGTGGAGGTCAACCTGCCTGTACACCCCATGCCAGGAAATCCCAAAGAGGGCAAATGGAAGTTGGGCTTGAGACAGGGGGCCATGTTCACCTTTCCCCTGAGTTGGGGTGGGAATAGTACGACAATGTCAGCAGACTCTGGATTGCTTGGTCCTGCCTGCAGGGTAAGAGTCAACCTGCCTGCAGACCCCAAGCTGGGAGATCCCAAACAATTTCCTGTATCTTTTTAAGTATTTGTACATCCCATGCTAGCAATAGAGTAACTTAAAAATTGTTGTTCAGTAGAGTTTGAGGAATTTATCCTTTAAAAAGCCTTGATGGCAAAATTATATTTAAGATTTCTGACACTAACTGCTACTGAGTACACAGTTCTGTTTGAATTAGTGACTGTTCACTTTTCCTTTGACAATATAATCAAAGTTAATTCTTTCCCATGAAAAATACACCCACAAAACTTCCAAAAATTTAATGGATTCAAGAACCCCTTTGTGTCCATAAAAGCATCTTAATTTGAAAAATACAGTTCTAGATAACAGACAAGACATATTTTCTTCACATCTTAACAGTACTCTTTGCCTTCTTACCCTCCTTTTAAAAAATAGATAAGTCCCAAATTGTTAATATTAGGTAAAAAATGCTTCCATATAAATATATGATCTACTACTAATATGATCCTGCTTTAACTGAATCATCTCACTCTCATACCAATTTCTTTGAGTTAAGCACAAAATTTGGTTCAGTTCACTGAGAATGATAAGGAGAGTAGGAGAAAAATATCTGAGTTAATTGATTTTACTTTCCATGAACCTTAGTTTTCTTGCCTTTCAAATACAAATTCTTGAATTAAATTCATTCTGAAGTTTTTCACATTTAATGCTATGCTTATTATCTCTCAAGTTAAAGTTTAGTGTTTTGCTTTTATTAGTATATATTCATTATATACATGTTATGTATTTCCATTTTTCATAAGGACATTATCTCTCAAAAATACACCAATTTCTTTGACCCTATTCATCTCATATATCCTTTCTTTATCCTCTTTCTACCATTCCCCTACCTTGTAACATCTTTTCTATTCCCAATTTCTTTTCTGGTTTCATGTCATATATATAAATTGTTTTTATGTCACAACATAAAATTCAGAATCTGCTTGTGGGAAAAATATGTGATATTTGTCTTCCTGAATCTTCTTTATTTAACGTAATGTGATGATCTCCAGATGTATCCATTTCTCTATTGCTGCTATATATATATATATATATATATCACATATAACATATATCACATTGGCATATATTTATATAATATACCATACTATGTATGACATTATATATATATACATATATATATATGTGTGTGTGTGTGTGTGTGTGTGTGTGTGTGTGTGTGTGTGTGTATACACACATCATTTCTTTCATCTATTCTTCTGTTAATGGACATATAAGTTGATTCTGTAACTTAGCTACTGTGATTAGTGTTGCAATAAAGCTGTAAGTTTAACAAGAAAATTATGTATTAACTGATCCTATGCCCTAAAACCCACTATAATCGTAATTATGTTCTTGTAAATTCTTCCAAGTTCTCTCTCAACCTGAATTTCTAGTCTGTCCTATAAACATTAAGAAATTAAAATGAAATTAGATATTTACTAGTATCTCTACTGCTAGTGTTCATATGCATTAGAAATGTTTCATTTATGATCTTTCAATTTCAGACTCCACAGGTAATAAACAGCTCTCTTCATCATTGTTATCTTTTCTAATGATTATTTTAAGCTATGAATACCATTCATAATCAGATGCCATTGTCTGTTTTAGAAGCACATGGATTTATGTAACTTAGTAAACATGTATCATGTGTGGTTACTTATGCAAACTCTCTTTTTAACCATTCTTATTTGAGACAACCTCTCTATGTACCTAAGGATGGCCTCAAGCTCACATTACCCCTGCCTCATAGCCTCAAGTGTGCTGGGATTACTAGTTCCACCATCCCCACTAAGTAGACATTATAATTAGGAGAATCAAGGGAAGACCTTTTATTATTCATCTCCTCCTTTTCCTTTTACTCCTCCTTTTCTTCTCTATGTAGTCCTGGCTGTCTTGGAACCTGTGCTGTAGTCAAAGCTGGCTTCAAACATACAGGGATCAGCCTGCCTCTACCCCCAGTCCTGGCATTAAAGATATACACCCCCACAACTTACTCTTTGCCTTCTTTTAAAGAGACTATTTAAGCTTAACATAATGGAGGATCAGAGAATCAGGTACAAAATATTGTGTTTTCTATTACGTGAGTGTTGCTATACCATTACAAAAATAGACTCAGTGAAAAAGCCATAATGTAAATATATATATACATATATATATATATATATATATATATATATATATATATATATATATATAAAATTAACCTGCTCCATATAAAGAGCAAGTATGAATTCATGAAGATTTGTGGAAATAAAATTAAATATAAGAGAAAGGTTTTAAATCAATCTATTAGATACTTAATATCTTTTATTATTTTCATTTGATCTATTTGTATAAGATTACATTTGATTTGTTCTTTTTTGCTTTATTATTATTTTATTGTAGATATATAGGTAAATAACATAATAATTATAAGGCATAGTTATTAGAAAAACCTATTTGTTATAGAATTTTTAAAACCTTCTCAAAATTAGAGAGAATAATGTAATAAAATCCAGTCTATGGCTTAACAAGATTCTACTAGTTTATTGTTTTTTAAAATATTCTCAGATTTCTTTAAATTTCAGCCCTTGAGTCATTTCACTCATAAATACCTCAGTACACAACACTATCATTATTGACTGTTGCATACTAAACTATCATATACTAGAATGCATGATTCTATGCTTTGGTGTTGGCTGAGATGTGTGACATGTCTCTGTTCCAGTGATGTTATCTGGGTTTACTAATCATTTTCAATCATATTCCATTTAACTTGAGTCTGAAGGATGGAATCAGCTTTACTCAAATGCCTGGCATTTACTGCTGGCTATAAAACTACTTTACTTCAAATAAAATTAATCTGTCTTTTTTTTGCAGTAAGATAGTGCATGAGGAATTCTTGTATTGGTTGTATTCTGATATGAGATTCTAGCCTGCCACTGATGAATGCTCTTCTTTTGCTATTGCTGATGTTTGATTGATTTCAGATAGAAGAGTTGCTAGATGATCTAACAAGGCTAGTTAATAGGCCAAGAGACTTGAAATAGGTCTTCTGGGAGTATAAAAATGGCATGGATTGGTGGGGATTTGGTACACTCGAATGGCTGGACAGGTGTATAGGCTGCATGAGCCAAACACCCTTAGTGTATTTACCTGATAATTGGATAATAGGTATGAACCAAAAACCTGGATGGGATCATGAGCAGGCTGCATTGCTGAATGTAGGCCAGGAAGTGTAGGAAAGGGAGGGGTAGTTGGTAGCTTGAGCATTATATCTGGCTCTTTTTGTTTTGTTTTCCTTTTAAGTATCAAAATTCTTTACATCCAAGATCTTGATATTCTCCCATATTTTCTTCTCTAAAAGTTTGATCATTTTAAAATTTATATTTGTATGTATGATCCACTTACTTATGTGTAAGACTTGTGTTATGCACAAAAGTTATCCAATTATCCATCAATATTTCTTGAAAAAACTCCTTTCTTCATTGAGTTTGAAATTTGTCTGCATGTGTGTACATTTGTGCTTTGTAATTTTTCAACTTATCTGTATACCTACCTTGTCATTATTATTGTACTATATTATAGCAAATTTACAGTAAGTTTTAAACTCAGGAAGTGTACATTTCCAACTTTCTTTGAGTAATAGCTCATAAATATAATTTGATATTCATTCACATTCAGGTTTTTCCTCAAATATTTTAAAAATTATCTCTTTCTTATTGTTTTGTTTATATTTGGATCAAGAAGTATGGATATTAATGAGTAGTGGAGCACTTATAACATGCTGAGTGCCTTGACTTGATCTGAAGAAAACAAACATGATATAATGAAATATACATACTAGATTAAATGATCTCTTAATTGTCTTATATAATGATGTCTCATCTCCCAACTTATCATACCATAAAACTATGCCATTTGCCAATAATATGCCACATTCCCATTCTGGCTAATTTCCCAATTTGTGCTGACATTATTGCAAGTGTTACAGCTCTGTAAAGAAAGGTAACCTGATTGTCAAGAAGTCAGACTATACCTACATCTGTGAAGGGGAGGCATCCTGGATACCTGCAGCTCTGAAGAGAAAGGCATCCTGACTGTTGGGATGTCACATTATATCTATAGTCGTATTCTGGTGGGGGTGGTCTCTGTGCATGATGTCGCAATCCTGCTCTTCTCAGAGAGAGCAGTTATAACTCAGCTCTGCTTCACTCTGCTAATATAGTTACTCAGCAGAGATGTCCATTGCTTCTCTGCTCTGGCAAAAGTTATTTCTTTGCTTCACTCTGCTAAGGGGGAAACCCCTGAGATATGTAGCAGTCTGCTCCTCCAGTGTAAGTTGTTACTTCTCTGCTCCATTCCATTAAGGTCATCTTCCAGCAAAGATATCTGTTGCTTCTGTGCCCCACTCTACTCTGCGGGATGAAGGACTTCACATAAAACTCACACAAGAGATTTATCAGGAGGGAGGTATCCAGGAGAGTGGCTGCCAGGCAGTCCCAAACTTCACAAGTTCAGAGTTTTTATAGGGTCTCTTAGAGGCAGAGATTTCCACGGTGAAGATTTTCAGGTTGGAATTGGTCAGATTTCAATCCCTGAGCATGAACAACCTGGATTTCATGCTCAGGGATTGGTTGGTTTTCATGTTGAATTGGTGAGGGGCAGAGTGTGTTTTTTTGGCTCTGGTTTCAGGGACAGGGTGTGTTTATTTGGCATTGGTTTTAGGATCAAAGTGTTTCTTCCATTGGCTCTGGTCTCAGGGTCAGGTTGCATTTCTTTCACTGGCTTGGTTTCAGGGTGAGGTTATATTTCTGTAGCTGGACCATTTATCCTGTGGTTATTTTAGTTTATTTTTGAGAAAGAGTCTCATAATGTATCTCATGCTGGCATGGAACTTACTATGTATCTAATGGTTGGAATGAGTTCATTGCAGTCCTCCTGCTTCAGTGTATAATCATGCTATGATTCTAGGTGTGTGTACTTATGGTGTCATTTAAGGTACTTTGTATTCTGCAGATGTCTTATGAAGAGGACACTGGATGCATATCTAAATTTTAGATAGGCTACTTTTCAGATTGTTTTTAAGCTAACATGACTGACTTAATAGTTACCCGGGTTTAAATAACTCTGTGTTTTAACTAGTGACTTCAGAAAATTTTGGTTTTTATTCAATCCTTATGAAATTCTCCATTAACCTTCCATCTAATGGAATTAGCAGAGATCGATGCTGTTTCTCTGGATTATTATTTTCTAAGATTTTTCTTTATTTTTATTATAAATGTATATGTATATATACTTTGCCTACATATATGTCTATATATGACCCTGTGTAGTACCCATGGAACCCAGAGGAGGTCCTTGGATTCACTAACTGAAGTTGCAGGCAGTTATGAGCTACTATAGGACTGAGAATCCAACTCAGAACCTCTGGAAAATCACCCAGTGCTCTTAACTCCAACCCCTAGATTAATTACAATGGTAACATTCTTAGATATGCTTCTCCTTTGATTAACAGAAGTTTCCATAAAGAAAGACTTTTCTCTGACAAGTCTTTAGTTCTCTTAAAAGATGTTTAGCAAGAGGAAAGGAAGAGCAAATGATTTACTTGTGTCAGAAAAACAAGTATGCCCCTATTTGTAGTCAGTAATTATTGTTAATCTTATTATGAAATTATATGTACCTCATACATTTAAATTTACTAGACGTTTTTATTTCTGATGCTTAAATTATCTACTCTCTGTGAATTCTAGATTTTTTCATCTCACGATTAGCCAATTGGTCTTTAATAGATTTCTTGCTGTCTGGCATAGCCATTTCTCCAAGGAATCCCTAGAACTTTCAAATAAAAAATAGGATTTAGAAGCCATATTTTGGGAACCATGACAAAATATACACATTTTGACTATTAGTTACCATTTCTTTTAGCTTTTGGGTTGTAAAGATATTTAAAATTTTTATGGATTTTTTTACAATTATAGTGTTCTCTTAATCTATGTTGAATTGTCTGCATAAAAGTCTGGCCCTTTAATAGGAATGTATTAATTGTAAGTCATAAAATGACTTTCCTGAATCCCTATACCAGTTCATTAGTTTGTCTATGATTGAAAGGGTTTGGAACATTCTGGATGGAACCAATTTACTAGAGGATTTCTTTGAGGCAACATTTTACTACCATGAAAATACCTGTGACATGCCAATAGGGCTGAATTACTGTTAAGTTTATATGGAGGTGCAATTTTACCCATATATCAAATTTTAATTCATGTCATGTTATCAATTTCCCTTTCATCAGTGTCAAATTTACTTTCCTGTCATATTTGCTTACTCAAGATTGGGGAAAAACAACATGCTCCAGGATTAAATATGCTGTGGGTGTATAACATTTAATTAAGCTAGACTCTTCTCAGAAAGTGTGCATTTCAAGTGACAAATTTTGTATGGAACTAACTAGACATCTTGATTTCATCACCTTGAATAAAGTTATGTTCTATTTTTGCACTAATGTGTTTATTTTGTTTATTAGTGATGTCTGAAGCAATATAAAAAAGCTATGCAATTTAGTAATCCTATGACAATCTTCAGGAAGGTGATATATAGTGCATCAATTTTTCTATTTTTCATTTTCAAGAAAAGAGAAAGGTCAAGGATTGCTTCATTTTTTATTTAAAATCCAAATGATAAACTTTCTTGTGGTCAGATTGTTCTTCACTACTTTTTTTCTAAGTCTTATTTGTATGGAATATTAAAATAAGCAAAGATATACATGAGTAAGAACCTAAATATTTTACTCTCTATATTATGTCTGTATTTATAACATTCTATCATTATCTACTTTTATCATAATGTGGTTCAACTTGTAAGAACTGGCTAACTTTTTAAGTAATTTTTTTTGTCCTTGCCTTCTAAAGTTTAGCCAACATCTCAGAATAAGCCAGGCCTGCTGCTGTACTTTCTGTAATTCAAGGACTTGGGAAACAAGAGGCAGGAGGATGGAGTTTAAAATCATCTAGTACTTGGGAAGTGGGAGGCAATAAGAGCAGGCATTTAATACTCAGCTACATAGTGAGATCAAGGCAAAAATAACCCCCCCTCCAAAATCCAGGGTGCCAATAATTTAAAGTAAAGCACTAATAGCTATCATAATAAAAACGTAGGCATCTGTCTTCTGATGTGCATGTATTTGGTATTGATTCAAACACACAAAAAAGTTTTGTTCAAGTACTTGAGTAGTTCAGTCTCTATCCAGTACTCCAAACAAGAACCTTGATTACTGGCCTACAGTTCACAGACTGATGTATGACATCATTCCAGTCATTTTGTAGATAGAATTTGGCATATCTGTTTATTGTGCAGCATATAGAGTCAGGGGGTCTATACAAATATTTTGGCTCTACTTGTATTCCATCTGAAATAAAATGAGCTGTAGTTAAGGCTTTACAAACAGCTCCATTTATGTATCCTTCAAACAGCATGACAGTCCATTGTGTATCACTGGGGCAAACCATTCTCCTTGTCTTTGCATTTCATTTATGAATTTTACATGAAATCATTACCATTTTTGTATTCAGTTCTTTTTCAGTAGCGGAAGCAGGAATCTAAACAGGCTGTTACATCTCAAAGATACATTCATTAGGCCTGAATTATGAGTTCAGCATATCCTGAAAATAGGAACTGCTCAGATCCTCCGCACAGCTGTCGCTTTGCTTCTCCCTTACAACTGCTATCGTCCCACACAGACTGACGACGCCATTCCACACCCACCAGATGTTTTTGCCCCCGTTTTAGGGCATCGGCCTTGAATACAAAAATCTTGGTTTTCTTCACAATCAAAATAGGCTGTTTTAAAGTAAGATGAGTGAATGAAAAAGAGAAGGTTCTTGTCATTAGAGTAAAGGTGCTAGAAAAAAAAAATCCACTGGTTTTAGTCACTCTTCAGAAGGTAGAAAAAACTGAATATGTTGTATAAAGATAAGAGACCTTGCCAACATATGTAAAAGAACCATGACTTATCCCTAAAAAATACCACCTGATTTAGTTCAAAATGTCTGGCAATACATGCCATCATCAATATTGTTTTGAACTAACAAATTAATACACTTATTTTATTATAATAGTAACTTACTTAATATGTCACACAATTCTATGAGTTAATAGGAACATCAGTTTTACATCTTTGTGTGTATAGTATATTATTAAGCTTTTCTAAACCTTTATGTGGAAAATTTTTTGAAGGCTTAATTGAAATGGAAGGAGTTCAGGGATCCCTAAAAATAAGGAGAGAAGTGAAAATTGCAAGAACATTTTAATTAAAACTAAGCAATCGGTTTTAAAACCAAGCCAAATGTACATTTCTTGCACATTTGTGTTCATTCTTGTCAACATAGCCAACTCATAGTTAGTATTCATACAATCTGGTAGATGTGGAAGTGATTATATTAGGTTGTTTTGAAAGGTCAAATAGAGTATAAATATGTGCCTTCACAATGTGCCCCATGCGTTCTAAGTTGTTACATAGCTTATTTGGTTTAACCCTTTAGTATTTCATGTTAAGGGAGAATTTATAACCCAACACTACAAATGGGGAGATGGTGGGGGAATGGGAGGACAGGAGGGAGAGGGATTGGTATTGGTTTTCAAAATAAAGTTGTTTTCAATTTAAATTAAAAGAAATAATACAAAGCATCCATTAAACTTATAAATGAAGCTTCTATGGACTTAAAACTCTTTAAAGAATGCACATTTACATTTTCTTGGGTAGATCTCTAGCTACATTTGCATGACATTTTAAAATTCCTTTAAATATTGTTTTAAAGTAGGGTCATTTATAGAAAGCACAATACTGATGGATGCATTTTTAGTCTATTTTGACAATTTGTGTCTTTTGATTGGAATTTTTGAAAGCTGATATAGAATTAAAAAGTTTCTGCCATCTCCTCCATCTTTCCTATATGTTTATTCCTTTATTGCCTATTCTTTATATTTTCATTTAGATAATTTGAACAAGTGCTTTTTAATTTTATTTTTTTCTATGTAGATTTTATGCTATAGCTATGTGGTTTCTTTGTCAGACACTGATATAGATCATGTAGATCATGTATTATTCTTTTAATTTATCATTTTCATAGACTACTTTTCAACAATATTTCATGTTCTTATAAATAACATTAAAATTGTTATGGTAGTAATCATTTTATTTCATCTGTTGTCGTTTGTGCAATTTCTAAGGCATGAGGAAAATCAATACATACTGTAATCCTGTAAACCGAGTTCTGTCTGATAACTAGTCAAAATAACTAAGCTATGAAGGTCTTTTTAATTTCTGGTTGTGAAAATAACAATATAGTAAAGTAATTGATGTTTATTTAATGATAAATGAAAATGGAAACAAAAAAATTAAAAAGGTAACAGATTCTGAGAAGGCCAAGATGATGTTAAGTGAAAATGTGCTTAAAGTATGCTTTTGTATTAAGACCAGTACCTAATATCTGTGAATTTGAATATGGTTTTGGTGCTTTAGTATCATAAACAAAATATTAGTTAGAAAGTGATAGAAAATGAACAGATGGCTTAATAAATACTTGAGCAGGAAGAAATTTAAGCAGCTGCAAAATATATGAATACCTGTTCTAGCTTATTGGTGATTAGCATAAAACAAATTAAAACCAAAAAAGCAATACAGAGCCACTAAAATGACAACATTTAAAATGAATAATGATTACAAATATTACCGAGGAAGAGAAGCAGTGTGAACACTTATACATTACTGGCACTAATAGAATTTGCTTCTAACTTCTGAGAGAATTTTATATTTTGTAATTGAGTATATTATCTGGTCATATAAATTCAATGAGAAATATGTGCACATTTCTCCCAGTACACATGTACAAATTGTTCACAGTGTATTTTGTAGATGCAAAACATAACATCAGTTCTGGAATCAAGTCATTTCTACACATAAGAAAATTTGTATTGAGTACACAGTATAGCTAAACATTGGTACCTTATGTAATATGGAAATGTACATTAGCTTGCATGCTTAAAAGAAAGCCAACGAATTTGAACAGATTTTGATTCTGTTTCTGTGAAAGAAATAGTCATTGATATATTAGTCATGTTGTCTCATTACTTCATATAACTTGAAATGCTAACATGAATAGTGAAGTAATGGAAAAGCCTGCCTTACTTTCAACCATTTTGATGGTAAAATTTAGGGCTCTTTTTATATATGGTATTAACATATATTAGTGAGTCATTTTTGTATATTCTTCTGTTGAAATATTTGTTTTAAAATTTAAACTACAGGAATTATCTGTATAATAATGTTCTTCTTGTCTATTGTGCATATTGCAAGTATGCTTACCATATTATCATTTCCTTTTCACATTTGTGTGATAATATATAAATAATAAATAATCCTAAGATTGTAAATAATTGAGCTTGACCATTTTTCTTTATGACTTTGGAAGTCATTATTAGTAGATCATCCCTAGGTCCCTCTTCCCATTTATATTATATTGTACATATTTCAAAATATGTTTTAAGAATTTATGATCATTTACTTATTAAGGATGGCTTTTGGGGGCACAACCTGTGGCCCCAAATCTGGCAACACTAGACATGTTAAAAGATCACAGAATTTGAACATATTAAAGGACAGTTCAGTAAATAATGATTTGTAATTAATTAATTATTTTAATTGAAAATTATAAATATATTGTATAAAGTATAATGTTTTTGAATATGCATGGGTCAAAAAATCCTCTTTACTACACACTTCTCATTCTTCATGGTGAGAAGAATAAAACTTTCAGTTTTTTTAAATTAAATGTAGCTACAACAATTATTAAGTGATGACACATGAAAAAATCTATCACAAAGGATAAAATATGCTCATGATACTAACAAATCATAACATAATTAATTTTGCTCATCACCAAAATAAATATTTCATAGGACACAGGCCAGTATCACTCAAAAGTAATACTTTAGACCCTTCTGGGATACCAAAACATGTTCTTTTATCTCTTTTATCCTCCATTTATTCAGTTTGTGATTTCAGTCAAATAGGTAAGTATAGGCTAACATAGTCTATAGAAAGAATGCAACTTGGTTTAGTAATTTTATTTTATTAATTACACAACTTATTTAATTAATTTCACTTACAGGCAATTATATCTCACAATTATACAAATTCTAGGTATGAAGTACCGTTAGCATGTTTACAGGAAGGTTTGCTCATAGTCACTCATCCTGCTGGTTGGTAAGAAATAATTCAAGGGCTTGTTCCTTAACTATTCCTTCTGAAGACTATTATTTGTTTTTCAAGGCTGGGGATGTGGTATAGGATTAGAGTACTTGACTAACATTTGAGAAAACCTTGTCTCGATTGCCATCTCTATAAAAATCAACAACCAAATCTTTTCTTCAGTACCTCCTTTGTATACTGCTATCGTTGAAGGGCAGAAAGAACATAATACATTTTTAATATGAAAATTTATATTTGAAGACTTTTCCTTGAGATGATTTTGATAGTTAATTTTTGAGTAGCCTTATTTTATTTTCTATATTCAGTATTTTGCTTTTCAACTGAGAGCCTAATGTGTTCTAAGCAATATGCTAAGTAATTTTCACAAGCCATCCCACAATTAAATTTTATAGTCAATACTTGCAACCTTTAAGATAGTGAACTATTAAAGTCTTTAGAGCAATAAAATTGGTGGCAATAACTTTTACTTGATATTATAAAGAGTACTGACTTTTCTTTTGATCACATCTACAGTTAATACTACTAAAATTTGAAACATAAGGAAACTATTATTTTACATTATCTAACACTTTTAAGCAATAAATGTCAAATGTGCTTGTATAAGTTCCCTTTTTCTGTGTAACAAGTGGTTCCCAAATTAAGTGGCTTAAGAGTCAAGATTCTGTAGCTTGTTAATTAGATCAAGGATTAGTTGGGAAGTTAGGTTTTTGAGGTATGTATGTGTTTCTTAGCTTGGTATTGCATCTCTCTTAAGATGCAAGTTAACAAGTTGGCCCTACTTCTAGGATGTATGGGTTGTCAGCCATAATGACAAGTGACAAGTAGGCTTTATATATATCCTTTAGCAGAGTAGTAACATTTCACATGGCAGAAGTTTCCAAGAAAAGGAAGGGAATCTCAAATTATGAAAGAGCACAGTCTTGAGTGAGTGAGGGAGATGACTTCCCAAAGAAAAAGAGTTTTGGGGCAGAACTTGGGGGGGTTGTGTGGAAACCTAGTTTAAGGGAAACCTCCTGAAATCGATGAAGGTAACCCTAGTGAGGCCTGCTAATAATGGAGGGTGCAGAGTCTGATCTGCCCATCTTTTGTAGCAAGGTAAGACTACCAGTGGTGGGGACTTAGTTGAGTTGTTGGCCAAGGAGATCTCTAAACAACCCAGACTGATGATAGGACAGGTCTGTCTCTCTGAATATGGGCAGTGGGGTCCCATTTCAGAGGATAACATCCACACAGCTCATTGAACCTAGAGAGGTCAAGTTGGCACAGGCATAGTCTTCACTCCCTATGTTCTAGTCTCTTCTGTACAAGAAGGTAAAGGAACTCTGCAGGCTACAGAAATAAATATCTGGACACCAACCCAGCTACAAAACCCTCAACTTATCTTCCCTGAAAATTGTGTTTGGAAAATGGTGGCACAGAACCAACCAATATTTGGTTTGACTTGGGACCCAAGGCACAAGAGCCTATAGCCTATACTACCTGGAAGGCCAGGAACCAGAGACTGGATAGTCCAAAGTCCTAGGTCTATGTTGTCCAGTTATCATCAGAGAGTCTTCCAGTTAGAGGCAGCAGATGGAAGCAGGTGCAGAGACCTACAGACAGTTATAATGCAGAGCTAGCTAGCTAGCTAGCTAGCTAGCAAGATAGATAGATAGATAGATAGATAGATAGATAGATAGATAGATAGAGTATAAATTTGAGGAATCCATCAGGTTCCCTTCCCTAGATCAAGGAACCCCACAGAAGAGGAGGGGGAAGGACTTTGTAGGAGTCAGAGGGGATGGAAGACTCCAGGAGAAAATGTCCCACTGAATCTGCTAAGCAAGACTCACATGTGCTAATGGAGACTGAAACAGATAGCACAGGGCCTACATGGGTCAGCACCAGGTCCTTTGTAGATGATATGGCTGTTAGCTTGGTGGTCTTGTGGGATGGATAACAGTGGGAGTGGGTGTGTCTCTGACTTCTTTGCATACTCTTGGGACTCTTTCCCACCTATTGGATTGCCTTGTACTACATCAATAGGAGGGCTTCTGATTTATCTTATTGTATCTTGTTTTATCTTATTTGGATGTTGTCTCTTGGAGGCCTGCTCCTTTCTGAAAAGGAAACAGAGTAGGAATATATCTGGGGAGGAGGGTAGGTGGGTTAGATCTAGGAGGTCTGGAGGGAGGGAAAATTGTAGTTGGGAGGTATTTTATGAGAGAAGAATCCATTGGAAAAAGAAAGAAATGAAAAATGACCCAACCAGCATACTGAGATTCAATATATTTATAGTATAAAAGAGGAAAATCTATTTTGGAATGGGCAGCAAAAATGACTGGGGACTTTAAGGAGAAGTGGCTCTCTTGGGAGACAGAGCACTTGCCAGGAAGAAATTCCTCATATGGACCCAGACCTGCCTTGGAGAGAGATAACAGATGGAGCAAATCCAATAGTATCCAGCTCTGGGCTTGCATCTCATCTCTTAAGAATTTTTTATGCAACTGAGCCAAATCATTATTGAAAATCAAAGTATTCAGAATTAAAAGGCTTTTTTATCTAAATATAAAATCCCAAAGTGTTACTAATCCAATTATTAAACAACATCCCATAAAACAATGAGGAAAAAGAATAGAAAAGGAGAAAAGTAGTAGATGCAAGCAAATATGGACCACCACTGTAATAGTCTGCCTCTAGAAATGTACTGTTTTTTCACTAACATTTCTTTTCCCAATTTCCCCAAGTCCTCCAATGAACAGTTTGTCTCATCCAATTATCTAATAGCTCAATGTCTCTCTGCACTCCTTCTTTTCCTCCTTCCCTCACCCCCTCAATACACTGACACCACACACACACACACACACACACACACACACACACACACACACACACACACACACACACACACGCACGCATACATTCCATTTGTCTTCTATCAATATTCTTGGTAGAGGTCTCTGAGCTCTGGCGGGCTAGATCCTTGACCCCCATAGCTTCTGGGACTCTGCTAAACAGGCCTCAGCTGGAGAGTGCCAGGCCCCAGCTAGATCTGTCCATCGGTGTGGAAACATCCCGAGTATCAATCAGCCAAGTCTTTGACCCCCAGCATATTTGACCCCCATTGCCAGGCCTTGGCTAGAGAACATGAGTCCTAGCCTTCGGGAACTTTGACCCTCATGGCTGGTCTTCTGCTGGTGCCTGATCTTTGACCCCCATCGCCAGGCCTCTGCCTGTGGAGAGACCTCCTAGAGAGCTTGGCCACCCAGAGCTACAGACTTCGAGGGAAGTACCAGAGAGAGAGAGAGAGAGAGAGAGAGAGAGAGAGGGAGGGAGGGAGGGAGGGAGGGAGGGAGGGAGGGAGGGAGGGAGGGAGGGAGGGAGACACCCCACCTACCTAAACCTACTGGAAGAAGCAATGGGAAGACAGCAATACAAGAAAAAACCTAATAATAGAAAAACAAGCATAATACCACCAGAATCTAAATCAAGTAGAGCTGAACACTCCAAAGCAGATGAAGCAGAAGAGAATGACTTAAAAATTATCATCATAAAAATGATAGAGTCCCTCAAAGATGATGTGAGAAAATCCCTTAAATAGAAGAGAAAACAAACAAAAAATTGGAAGAAATGAACAAATTTCTCAAAGAAAGTAAAAAAGCCAAAAAAAGCAATTAAACAGGTGAAGGAAACGGTTCAAGACTTGAAAACTGAAATAGAGATAATAAAGAAAACACAAACTGAAGTAATGCTAGAAGTAGAAAAACTGGGCAAATGATCGGGAACTACAGACACAAGCATAAACAACAGAATACAATAGATGGAAGAGAGAATCTCAGGCACCGAAGATAAACTAGAGGAAATAGATTCATTGACCAAAGGAAATCATAAATCAAACAAATCCTTAACACAAAACATCCAGGAAATGTGGTACACTGTGAAAAGGCCAAACCTAAGAATAATAGACATATAGGAAGGTGAAGAAGCCCAGCTCAAAGGTTCAGAAAACATTCAACAAAATCATCGAGGAAAATTATCCAAATCTGAAGAAGTATATGCCCATGAATGTACAAGAAGCATACATAACACCAAATAGACTGGAACAAATTAAAAAGACCCCCTCAACACATAATAATTAAAACACCGAGCATACAGAATAAAGAAAGAATATTAAGAGCAGCGAAGGAAAAAGGACAGGTAACATATAAAGTTGGCCCTATCAAAATTACACATGACTTCTCCATGGAAACTCTTAAGACCAGAAGGTCCTGGATAGATGTTCTACAAGTACTGAGAGTCCACGGATGCCAGCCCAGGCTACTATACCCAGCAAATCTCTCAATCACTATAGATGGAACAAACAAGATATTTAATGACAAAACCAGATTTTCACAATACATATCTACAAATTCAGCCCTACAGAAAATTCTGGAGGGAAAACTGCAACCCAAGGAAGTTAACTGCACTCACAAAGACATAAGCAATAGAAAATCCCACTTCACCAGAACCCAAGGGTAAAGCAGGGCAAATATATTCACAATACCACTGCCAAAAACAAATCTAAAACAAACAAGCATTAACAATAAATGATTTTTACTTTCCCTCAACATTAATGGTCTTAACTCGCCTATAAATAGACACAGGACAACAGAATGGATAGGAAGACAGAATCCAACCTTCTTCTGCATACAAGAAACGCATCTAAGCTTCAAAGGCAGACATTACCTCAGGGTAAAGAGCTGGGAAAGCATCTTTTAATCAAATGGACCTAAGAATCAAGCAGGTGTGGCTGTCCTAATATCTAACAAGTTAGACTTCAAACCAAAATTAATGAAAAGAGATGAAGAGGGTCATTTTGTATTCATCACAGGAGAAATCCATCAACACAAAATCTCAATTCTTAACATCTATGCTCCAAATACATAGGCACCAACATTCCTAAAAGAAAAGCTACTAAAACTCAAAGCTCACATAAAACCTCACACACTTATATTGGGAGACTTCAACACGCCACTCTCACCACTAGACAGGACCACCAGGCAGAAACTTAACAAAGAAACAAAAGAACTAACAGAAGTTATGTCTCAATTGGGTTTAACAGGCATCTACAGAAGATTTCCATCCAAACACAATAGAACATACCTTCTTTGCTGCTCTACATGGAAGCTCCTCTAAAATCGATGACATACTAGATACTAAAAAAAGTCAGTAGCCCTAGCTTATTCAGATGACCAAGGGGCTGAGAAAGAAATCACAGAAACATCACTCTTTACAATAGCCACAAACAACATAAAGTATCTTGGGGTGATGCTCACCAAACAAGTGAAAGCCCTTTATAATAAGAACTTTGTGTCTTTAAAGAAAGAAATTTAAGAAGATACCTGAAAATGGAAAGATCTCCCATGCTCTTGGATAGGTAGGATAAACATAGTAAAAATTTCATTCATGCCAAAAACAATCTACAGATTCAATGCAATCCCCATTGAATTCCCAGCACAATTCTTCACAGACCTTGAAAGAATAATAATCAACTTTATATGGAAAAACAAAAGACCCAGGATAGCCAAAAACAACCCTTTACAATAAAGGAACTTCAGGAGGTACCACCATCCCTGACTTTAAGCTCTATTACAGAGCTATAGTCCTGAAAACAGCCTGGCATTGGCACAAAAATAGACAAGTACACCAATGGAATTAAATGGAAAATCCTGATATTAACACACACCTACAAACACCTGATTTTTGACAAAACAGCTAAAAGTATACAATGGGGGGAGGAAAGCATCTTCACTAAATGGTACTGGAACAATTGGACTGCAGATTGAACAAAAGACTGCAGATAGACCCATATCTATTGCCACAGACAAAACTCAAGTCCAAATGGATCAAAGACCTGAACATAAATCCAAGCACACTGAACCTCCTAGAAGAGAAAGTAAGAGGTACCCTTGAACAAATTTGTATAGGATACTGCTTCCTGAACATAACTCCAGTAGCAGAGAAACTGAGATTGAAAATTAATAAATGGGACCTCTTCAAACTTAGAAGCTTCTGTAAGGCAAAGGACACATTTGACATGACCAAATGGCAACCAACATACTGGTAAAGGATTTTCTCCAATCCTACATCTGACAAAGGGCTGATCTCCAAAATATACAAAGAACTCAAGAAACTAGTCAACAATCATCAAATAACCCTATTAAACATGGGGTACAGAACTGAAGAAAAAATTCTCAATTGAGGAAATCAAAAAGGCTGAAAGACACTTAAGAAAGTGCTCAACATCCTTAGCTATCAGGCAAATGCAAATCAAACCAACTTTGAGATACTGTCTTACTCCTGCCAGAATGGCTAAAATTAGAAACACCAATGACAACTTATTCTGGAGAGGATATGGAGAAAAGGGACCACTCCACCACTGCTGATGGGAGTGCAAACTTGTACAGACATTTTGGAGATAGGTATGGCAGTTCAGGAAAATGGAAATTAGTTTACCAAAGGACCTGGAAATCCCCCTCTTAGGCATATACCCAAATGATCCACATTAATGCAGCAAGGACATGTGCTCAACTATATTTATAGCAGCATTATTTGTAATAGCAAGAACTTGGAAGCAACTTAGATGCCCCTCAACTGAGGAATGTATAAAGATGATACTGCACGTCTACACAATGAAATACTACTCTGTGGAAAAAAATGGAATCTTGAAATTCACAGGTAAGTGGATGGAAATTGAAGAAACCATTCTGAATGAGGTAACCCAGTCACAAAAAGAGTAACATGGTATGTACTTGCTCATATACGGCTTTCAGACCTACAGCAAAGTATCACAACCCTATAATTCACACCACCAGAGGAACTAGGATACATGGTGGATTCTAAGAGATTCATTTAAGGTCCCTCACAGAAGGGGGAAAGGACAAGTTCTCCAGAGCACATGGGAAGTTGGGGGGACAGTGAGGGGAGAGGGAACTAGGAGAAAGAGATGGGTGGAAAGGAAAGCTCGTGAGCCTAGGAAGATTGAGTCAGCATAAGAATAGAGAGAGAGAGAGAGAGAGAGAGAGAGAGAGAGAGAGAGAGAGAGAGAGAGAGAGAGAGAGAGAGAGAGAGAGAACAAAAGAGGGAGCCATTATAGGTTTGAAGAGAAAATTGTGTCTAGAGAAATGTCCAGAGACCTACAAGACTGACTCCACCTAACAATTTGAGCAACATTGGAAAGGCTACCATAAATGTCCTTCCCTGATAATGAGATCAACAACCAATTTACCCACTATGATGGAGCCCTCATTTAGTACCTATTGAAAACAGAAGCAAACACCCACTTCTAAATACTCAGTCGAACTAGAATCCAGATGCAAGCAGAAAGGACAAGACCAGGTTGCAGAAACACACAAAGACAGCTGACCTGAACAACGAGGAGCTAACAGGCCCCCAGACTGATAGCTGGGAATCCAGCATGGGACTGAACATAGGTCTGTGTAGTGGGATATTCACTTTGTCCTCTTCTGTGGCACTGACCACGACCATTGAGGGGTGGAGCCAGGGGCAGAAGTGACCTGTGGAACTAGGTCTGAGAAGGAGGAGGGGAATGCTCTCTTTCTGGTGGTATGCAGAGAGAAGAGCATCTGGTTCCAACTGCTGTGTTCATTTGTCTGTGTTTTGAGTTGTTTCTCCCTGAATAAACATCTATTCGACCTATTTGTTTATCCTGACCCTTATTAAACCACAATAGGTCTCAGCTAGAAGGCCTGAGCAGTCTAAGGGACCTCAGACAGTGGAACCAGGATGCATTCCTGGTGCACAAAAGGACCTGTGGGCATATCCCCCATGGAGGGATACTTCCTTAACCTAGAGACAGGATAGAAGTCCTAGTCCCTACTTCAAATGACTTGACAGATTTGGATGACTCCTCCTGGATGGCATCACCCTACATGTGAAGTGGAAGTGGATGGGAGGGGAGGCTGGTCGGGGTGCATGTAAGTGGTAGAGAGAGGGAAAGTGGGAGGGAGGAAGGGAGGGAGGGAGAGGGAACTGCGATCGGTATGTAAAACAAAAGTAAAAAATATTTTTAGTAGGGAATATTTAGGCCAGTAGCATGCTTCAGAACAATGACAAAATTTTCATTTTTGTGTCACACTAGGTTTATGAAACATCCATAGGTAGGTTTTGGAGATTATACAAGTAGATTGCTATGAAAAATACAATCCTTAAATTATTTTTTGAAAGCAAACAAAAAATGGCTGTGTACTAGACATCACAGAGAAGTGCTGAACGCAGCAGCTAGAGCAATGCAACGCTGCTGGAAAAGAGCAGCGTACCAAATTGCCTTGCCAACCTTGCTACAGAGTGGCTGTTCAACAGGGTTCCCAGGCTGTGTTCAATTCTTGGTTTCTATTTGTGCTTTTCTTCAGTGTTAACTTCCAATTTAGGCTTTTAAAATGGAAACTCAATCTTAAAATCAGCTCAGATGCCAGAAAAGCACTTTTGAAAAGGCAAGAATAGGAAGGCATTATGTTTACATAAAAAGTCGGCAGATTGAGGAACTGTAATAAGAATTTCAAGTGACTTTTATTCTAGGCTGTCCTTTTTCTGCTACTGCCATATATTCAGTATCTCTAGATAACTTACAAGATTTGATGAAAAAGTTTTGCAGGTCACTTAAAATACATATTTAGAAAAACACATAATCATTTCATTAGTCTAAAAAGTAATTACCTATTTGATGCAACACATTTTTTGCATATTTATATTCAGTCCTTCATTTGACTGCCACTGAAGCTAAAACCCTTCATATTTAGGCACACACACACACACACACACACACACACACACACACACACACACACACACGCTCACTGGAAAGCTTAGAATAACATGATTGATAGGTGAATATACCTCAGTGGAAATTGGTAGCCTAAACTAAGCAGAATCTGTTTTCTAAAGGCAATACACAAAACATGAAAACCATGTGCTAAAATAATATATGGAACTGTTAATATTCAAATTAAATTCTTTTAAAACTCACAACTAAATGATATTTTTCTTGGTTTATTCAAGGGAGATGAGAGCTTTTACTTATAGAGTGGCATGTCTGAAATTTGAACATGTAATTCCCTCTCTGGCTCTAAAATCCATATTTGTTTTATTGTATTTTCTCTTAAAAGTAATCATAGAACCAAGGCATTGGTAGTGTGCACCATTAATCCCAGCACTCAGGAGGCAGATGCAAGCAGATTTCTATGAGTTCAAGGACAGCAGGGCCTATAGAGGATAGGCTCCAAAGCAAGACAGAGAAATCCTGTCTCAAAAAACCACCCCCCCACACACATAAACATAGGTAGCTGGGCATGGTAGTATATGCCTTTAATCTCAGCTCTTGGGAAGCTGGAGCATAGCAGGCCTCTGATTTCAAGGCCAGCATGGACTACAGAGTGAGTTCTGGGACATCCAAGGATACACAGAGAAAACCTGTCTCAAAGAAAAACAAAACAAAAAACAAAATAAACAAAATTAAAATAGGTTTCTTATCTTTAAAAATGTATATAAATATTTTCCTTCATGTATGTCTGGAACCATATGTATGTAAGTATGGTTCTCATGGAGGCCATAAGAAGACATCAGATCT
The DNA here is from genome assembly GCA_030556225.1 of Cricetiscus sungorus. Taxonomy (NCBI): domain Eukaryota; kingdom Metazoa; phylum Chordata; class Mammalia; order Rodentia; family Cricetidae; genus Cricetiscus; species Cricetiscus sungorus. The sequence continues at coordinate 9,052,856 of JANBXA010000126.1, forward strand.
CCTGAAACTAGAGTTACAGACAACTATGAGGCATTATATGGGTAGGGATCAAACCTAGTGCCTATGGGAGAACTGCCTTTACTCTTAACTGCTGAGGCATCTCTCTGGCCCCCTGTCCTGCTTTCTCATATCTTTTAAAAGATTTATTTTATTTTATGTGTTTGGGTGTTTTGTATAAATATATGTCTGTGTACCATGAGAATACAGTGCCCATGGAGGCCAGAAGAGGGTGTGAGATTCCTTTGAACTTGAGTTAGAAATGGGCATTAACCACAAGGTGGGTACTGGAAATAAAATTCAAGCTGACTAGGATGAACAGCCAATACTGTTCACTACTGAGCTACATCTTCATCTCCTGTATCCCTTTTTCATAGGCAGAAAATATATAGCAGGTACTCATTAAGCTTAATTAAATGTTCTTATTTTTGTATTTATGATCAGGCCTAATTAAGTTACTTCGCTCCTTTTTACTGAAACTGTGCATGATTATAATTTTGAACTTAAAAAACAAACGTGATGTATCTTATGAACAGAAACAAAAAACTTATTTTGAAATTTCACATCGATGTGGAAGATTACACCAATTGTTTATCCAACACCAAGTGGTCAGTGCTGAAAACATATATACACAAGTATTATTATATGGACTGAGTAGGTTGTATTCATTCACTTAGGAATATATATGTATATAACAGTTTTCTTTAAAAAGATGCCATATTTAAAAGAGAGTAAAAAGGGTACAATGTAGGTGGAGGGGGCTTGTAGGAAGGAAAGGTAAGGGAGAAATGATGTAATCATATTATAATCTCAAAAATTACAAAATGGGATAAAAAGAACAAAAATAAGAAATGAGATGGAAGGTGAAATGACAGAGAGATACAATCCAAATGTCTTCATTGTTTCTCTTGATTCTTTAAGAAAATTTCTATTCCCACATTTTATACTTAGCTCGTTTAGGACTGGCACAGTTAGAGAATTCATAGTTGGTGAACTTTCATACTTCACTGGTCCATGGTGTTATTTAAGTAACATTATTATACTAAACTGTTGGCCTTACATAAAGCATTTCTCTCTCTCTCTCTCTCTCTCTCTCTCTCTCTCTCTCTCTCTCTCTCTCTCTCTCTCTCTCTCTCTCTCTCTCTCCTTGTGATATGGGGAAAATAAAGCATTCATATGTTTGTGAAGTGGCTCCTAACATCTGTTGCAATGTGATACCAAAAGGAAAAAATAAGAATTCATAGAAGAATAAGAAAAAAATACACAAGTATCTGCCTATTCATCAAAAAGCTTACCTAGAAAAGATTCAGAAACTACAATTAGCTACTTAAGTACTATGGAGAGTAACAGGACACAGCAAAATTCAGGAATAAATTCTACATTAAATACAAATATTTGGTAAATTTATTTCCCATTTAATTGGACTATAGTTATGTAATGGTATGTTCTTGATCTAGGAAATAAACACTGAAGAATTTACCTGTACAAAGATGTGTTAGCTGTTATGTTTTCTAAATATTCAGAAAAAGGTGTTAACAATTGGTGCATCTCACTGAGTGCTATATTGAAGGTATTTTTAAATTCAAAGTAGACAAAAACACTTTAATTCAAAGTGTGTATATTCTGAATTTGAAAATGGAGAATGAGAAACTATAACACCTTGCTATTAAATCAAGTCCACCATCTTTCTACAGTTACTAGTATATTTTGACATAATTTTAAACTGTGGTCCTTGAAGACTAGTACATTATTTTTAAGCCTGTATTTACCTTGGCAGAATTGTATACAATATTTAAAAATAATGCATTAGATGCTGAATATAATGCATCTCTTGCCAGATGTTTAATCTCCTGTGAAATATAGCTGCTGTGGAAATAATTTGAAAAAATGATTTTATTCTTAAAGTATTTGAATGTGTGGACTGAATTATAGCTGTCCCAGTCTTTAACTCAGAGGTGGCCTACAAAGCAAAGGTGGGGTCCAGGAGTTGGCAATTTTGATTTCTTTGTATTTGTTATTTGACAAGCCACTAGACAAGGGTTTCTGTTATTAAGTATGATCAGTTATTTATACATTATTTAAGAGTTTTATATCTTCAAATTTCTTATTGTCTTTTAATAAAATAAATAAATCCATAAGTCCTATTACACGCTTTCCTCCAGCACACTGATTAGCAATCAGATAGAATCAAGAATTTCTAAACATGTAAATTTGGCATTTAAGAATACTCTTTATTTTTTGTACTCTTAGGGCTAGGACTAGGACAGGTAACACACTGTCAGTCAACCATGAGGTTGTGTTCAGGAATAAAGATTCCCTTTGCATACTTGATAATAAAGTGAGTTGAACACTGAAAACAAATAAAAATGCACAAATGAAGCCCAGCTGTTAAAAAATATATATGCATGTCTAGCTCCAACTATTTATTTTGCAGATAAGGGCAAAAGTTAAGACCCCAGGAAAATGCAGAATGTGTGAAAATCATGAGGTTATTTATATTACTAAAGAATATGAGACCATGGGGATATACAGTTGGAGAAATTGCCTGTGGGGTCAGAAAGGGTTCCTCAAATGGCTCTTTGCTGACAAGATGTCAGTATATAGTTGAAAGCATTTTTGATTTTGGTCTGGGAGCAGGAGGTCCTTCCATGATGTACATAGCACAATTATCAGATTGAGAGGACAACAATATTCCTTTTTGCTTATTTTTAAAAAAATACAAAAACAAAACCTCTGGTTTTACATGTTTACAAAAGCTATGACTGTAAACATTTTCTGCCTAACTTCTAATCACAGAAGGGGTGTACCCTTAACTATTTAACCAAATTTTACCTTCAACATTCAAACAGTCCCAGTTCTGCGTATTCAGTATAATTTGAAGTATTAGCCAAAGTTTTAATTAACTAGTTCAAATTATTTTCCCATTAATATATTCTCTAGAATTCTTCCAACATATATTTCTACTACTACCTTCAGGAAACATACTATTTGGAGCCACTGAGCCAAACTATTTTCTGTCTCCATAGTCTTTAATTATCATTCATTGTATAAAGTCTAAGTGGTACTATCTTACAATGTAAACTTAAATAAATAAAAGACAAATAAGTTTCAAAATTCATTTTCTCAGTTGCACTAGCTATATCTGTTATTCTACATGGGCCTGGTGTTTAGCACATTGGTCAGTAAACACAGAATACATCTGTGGTTGTAAAAAATTCTGTTTGATATCACCAAAAAGAAATGGCTGGTTTGTGGTATAATTGATTTCTACATTGTTTGAAGAACCGATTATGTATATTATGATCATCTTATCCTTCACTGATTATTGTATTTCTCTAAAAAGGAATTTCTAGTACCAGTGTAGAAATCTAACATTCTCATGGGAACCAAATATGTTAGTGGGTATAAATTGCTAGAGGATCTATTTCCATTCTTAAATAAAAGACTAGAAATGAGATGGCATGCTTATTTACTTATGGTTTTCAGGGTAATTTCAGTTACAAAATTTTGTGACCTCATTATGGTTTTTGCAGAACTACAAACTGACATTATTTTGGTTTACACCCTACATGCCTCTCCCTCACCCTTTGGAGAAAGTAAACAGCACAAATCATTCTGCTTGACTTAAATAGTTTCATACCATTGTCTCTTTGTAACCACCAGACAATAGAGTTTGATTTCCAGAAGAAAGCTAGTATTTGAGTCATGTACTATAGTTTTAGTTTAGACATCTCATAATCAGTGCTATCCAGAAAAGGCTAATCCTGCCAATGGCCATCCTCCAGGTAGATGAGAGTAAATGAAACTTGATGTACTTGTGCTTTAGAGAGTCAGAAAGTCAAGCTTCTATATTTATTGCTTGCAGAAAACACAAAGTCCTCCAAGAAATGGCAGGAGTTTCTGGATGGGTCAGTCAGACCACATTCCTCCTAGAAATATATTTTTGTAACAATAAGGAAATGCTATATTATTAACTAATGATGCCATCACCTATCACTTTTTTTCAAGTACCTTAGTAGTTTAAGCCTTACTTCTCATCATAGAAGATAATAAAATTGTTGTAGTTCATGTATTAAATGATTCAAGCACAAGTAAAGTAGTTCATTTGACTCTGTTTCCTGTATTTTATATTAGTTTTTAACTTTACCTTTCTTCTCCTTAGCTTTGTAGTAGTAAACAATTCTAGTAATTCATAATTTAATATAACAGAATATAGTTTAAAAGACTATTACCTTTATAATGGATACCTTTTGGTCTTCAATTTTTTAATCTCATGAGCTGTTAATAGATTATTCTTCCCTTACTTTTTCTTCAAACTCTGCCTTCTTTTTCCCTTTCAGCTGCTCATCATTTTTTCCAGGCTTTTTCATTTTCAATTTCTTCTTTATTTTTTTCAAATTTCAAAAATGTAATGATGAGATATCATAAATATCCCCCATCTCATCATACAACTTTTCAGGTTACACTATGTAGCCCAGGCTTATCATTCATGAATTCTCTCAAGTGCTAGGACTGAACACTGATTTTATTTTACTAAGCCAAATATTGAAAACATTTATTGTTTTCATATGTAGATATGAAAATAAGAATGAGTAAAATATGGAATGGAAGTCCAGAGAGATCTATAACGACTACCCAAAATACTTCTAATGATGGTCTATCTCTACCACAACTCTTTGGACAAACCCATTAATATTTTCAACCTTACTATCCTTCTTAGCAAAAGAGGAAATAATAACTTTAAGGGTAGGGACTAAGAAAAAATGAGAAATTGCCTATAAAGTTCTAAGGGTTATAGGAATCTATTAAATTGTCAATAACATTTACAATTATTAACACGATGGTGAGGCAAATTTCAGGTGCTACTGAGTTCCTCCAGAAGTACAGGAATATCACCTAATGTGTCAAGGTACCTGACCAAAATTAACCATACACTATTAAACTCTAATTCTTGTGCTGCTTGTTTCTACTCAATTGATTGAGATTACATTAACTCATCATTTAAAAACAGGGGCAGTGGAATGATGAATGATGTTCCATTTCATATTACAAAGTATTTGTGGGAAGATTATATTGGTAAAAGCACATACAATACATGCATGGAGACATACACATATGTACAGGCACTCACTGATTTGGTTGTATACCAGTGGAATCCTGAGGTGACCTCAATATCTTCAAGGATTTCATAATCAATGTACTGATGTTTGTAACAATTTTTAGTGTTCTAAAGATTTCCATGTCCCCATCTTATTTTTTGTTCAAAGAAATTCGAAGATAAAATATTCAAACTCTGTATGTCCAAAGTAGTACTTAATACAGGCCATTTTTTCGTTGCATGCTCCACAGTGGAAAATGATTCCTGACTCGGAATGCATTTTTACCCATATATAGGAACGTCCAATGAGGTCTGACAACAGTTTTATCTGTCTCTCATGCTTGAGGCCATGGGGAAAAGGATATTGGGATCTAGTAAATAGAAATTAGGTATTCTGTTAATTATTCTATAATGTTCAAGATACTTCCCCCCTCTAATTATTTGGCTCCCAATGCTACTGAGATGTAGTGAAGAAACCTTAATTTTTCAGTAATTTCAAAACCTGGTGGTCCAGATTGAGGGGCATCCTTTATTTCTTTCTAGCTCCACTTCATATAGAATAAGTATAAGTCAGTCCATCAGAAGGAATTTGTTTCTTCTAAAATTTGTCTTCTATCACCACTTCAAAACAAAATGGTTTTTACTTCAATGTTTTAAAGTATCACTAACAATAACTCTATATTTTAAAACTTTCTAAAATTTGATTTAAATGAGAAACAATCTTATTTTACATGTCAGTCCCAGTTCCCTCTCTCTCCCATCATCCCATGTCATCCAGCAACTCCCCATCCCATCCCCCAGTCACTCCACAGGGAGGGTGATGCCCTCCATGAGGGATTTTAAAAGTATGTTGTATCTTTTGGGGGCAGAGCCTAGGCCTTGCCTTGTGTGTCTCGGCTAACACAATATCTCTCCATGGGTAATGGGCACCAGAAGTAGTCCCTTCATGCAGTAGGGATAAATACTGTTTCCACTGCCAGAGGCCTCATAGACTGCCCAGGCTTCCCAACTGACACCCACGTTAGGGGGCCTGATTCGGTCCTGTGCTAGTTCCCTAGCTGTCAGACAGGGGTCCATTAGTTCTCACTTACTAAGGTCAGCTGTTTCTGTGGGTTTCCCCAGCATGGTCTTGACCCCTTTGCTTATCATTCCTCCCTCTCTAAAACTGGGTTCCAGGAGTTAGGCTCAGTTGTTAGCTGTGGATCTCTGCTTCTGCCTCCATCAGCTACTGGGTGAAGACTCTTGATGGCATTTAAGGTAGTAATCATTGTCATTATAGAGGAAGGGCATTTAAGGTAGCTTCTCTTCTATTGTTTAGATTCTTATTTGTTGTCATCCTCGTAGAACTCTGGACATTTTCCTACTGCCAGATTTCTCTTTAAACATATCATGGCTCCATTTATTAATCTAAACAACTTTTGCTTTATTCTTTGTATCTTTCATATCATGCATCTTGATACCATTCATTCCCTGTCCCTTCATATCTGTTTCTGCCCTTGCAACCCCCCAACAATAAAATAAAATAAAATTTAAGAGTAAAAGAAGAGAAAAAGTAACAGAAAAATCAGAAAAATCTCTGCATGGAAGCTGTGTTACATAGTGAGTCACAAAGTAAACCCTTTTGTATCCATGTATCTTTGTGTGCATGTGTTTGTTGTTATGAATCATTGGTCTGTTTTAAGACCTCTGGTTTCTGCTACATCACAGATAATGGGCCCTCACTGGAAATCTTCAATTTCCTGCTGTTGTCCTGTGTCAAGGAGGTCCTAAAGCTTTAGGTCTGCAGGACCTGCCTGCCACTTCATGTGCTCAAGCAGATGATTTTTCCACTGCTCTAATATCTTTACTCTCAGAAAACACAAATTTTAGAACTGGATCATTTTGCCCTTTTCTCTTCTTGTCTCCTCCCAGTTCAAAATACTGGTATCTCTTAAAGGCCAGCATCCTCTTGGATCTGCAGTTGACTCCATTCACTCAAGCCTGAACACAATTTTGTTTGTGGTTTTGCCTTCAGAAAATTGGCTTTGTGTGTTCAACTATATCTCTGCTTCTGATTGATCATAGCATCACTTTCCTTGGGTGTATAGGGAATCCCTACCTTTCTTATACTGTATTACTTTGTGAGGCTTATGCTTATCACATTTCTTACAGAAAGTCCTTCATACTTTAGGTATGTTGACCATCTTTGCAGTAGAATTGTCTATGCAATAAAAACAAGAGATCCAGCATCTGAGATCACTGCCTCAACTGTACATTTGCTTCAAATTTTTATGATTTCTTCAGAAATAATTTATATGCTTATATTTTCAGAATTTTCCAAAATATAAGAATGAACATATACCATTTATAATGATTTAAGAATAAAAGAAAACAAAAATAGATTAGAAAGCCTTTTAATATTAGAATATCCTACACTACCTCTCCAGGATCACATCTTGTTAAAACTCTATTTATATTACAAGCTCCCAGTGTACTGAAAGACATGCCATATTGGAATCTCTCCCTCTGCCACATCCTTTGATTTCTCAAACGTCTGCACTGTTGTCATCCTGAGTTGTTTGATTAAAATGTCCTTCAAGCAAATTCCATACCATCTCAGCAACTCTGCCTCATGAATGCATTAGTTATTTTTCTCTTGCAGTAATAAAATACCATGAGCAAAGCTATCTAAAAAATAAAGAGATATTTTGGCTTATGGTTTCTGAGTGATAATCATTATGGTGAGGAAAGTATGGCAGCAGAAGCAAAAAGTTTTATTGTTCAAACACAGCAGAGAGAGAGAGAGAGAGAGAGAGACAGAGAGAGAGAGAGAGAGAGAGAGGAAGTGGAATGAGTTTATAAACCCTCAAAGCCTAGCTCCAGTGAAATACTTCTTCCAATAAAGCTGTACTTCCTAAATATTCTGTAACATTCTCAAACAGCATCATGAACAGTGGACCAAATGTTCAAATACATGAGTCTATGGAAGACATTTTTCATCTAAACCACCAATGGAAGTGCTCTGATTTTTGTATGTGTCAAGAAGTTTATGGGCTATAACCTTAGTGTGGTCTAACATTTATAGGAGATAGGGCTTCATAGGAATTATTGGGATCATTGGGATTAGAGCTCTTATAAATGGTGAACTACACTGGTAAATCAGAAGTTTCTATTTTAGTCACCATGAGAGTATATTGTTATAAAGCAAAGTTGCAGTTCCCATATTTTAATTCTATTGCATATGTCTGCATGCCTCCATTTTTTCTGCCATGAGTTGTAGCAGCATAAGTCTCTCACACAATGTGGACCTTCTTCTTAATTTTGCCAGCTATTAGAACCCCTAATCAAAATGAGTATCTCTTCCTTATAAATTACAATACTCAGATATTCTACTACAGCATCAAAAAAAAGTGCAAAGCCATGAAAGATATCTCTGACTCTTGGTGTTTGAATTAAATTACCTTTCCTTGTAATACCCTTCATAATACTATTATATACATACATATACATATGTCATATACATGATACATAAAACATATAATATATATTAACATAAGACCTGTTTGTTGTTGAAAGACAAGATATACAGAATATTGCCTTATAAATAATATAAAAGGCCCCACACACACAATCTAGTAACCAGTTTATCAATATGGAGATGATATTGTATGAGACATCTATTTGCAGAAGTGGGATCTGGAAGGGAATACATGGTGAACTATGAGTATTCATCTGAAAAATGTATTGTCAGCAAGGGCTAAATGAATAAAGACAGCAAGATTTACCTGTAATAGAAGGAGTGTGGCACAGAGACGGGCTTAGAGAGATGAATGAATGAAGAATGAGGCAACTTCCAAATAATAGCTGTCAGATCTCTGGCTGATATTAACTGGGCTAAAGCCAACTGCAGATAATACAGCAAGAGAACGTTTCAGTGGAGTACATGTAAATGTAAATGCGAATGGAACAAATGAAAAATATCCACTGCACCAATGGGACAGAATAAAATGTGTTCTCAAAGTCTAACATATCTTAGTTTCAAATGCAATTATTTGTTACTAGTCACTAGTTGTATTGTGTTTGACAAACTTGTTCATATCTGAGTTTTGTTTGCAATAATAGCAGAAAATCTTTTGCATGACTATCATTAGGTTGGAAGAAGATAGTGTACAGACATGACTTAGGCATTGTTAGCTTGTAGTTGGGCTAAAAAGATCAAGATCAAAATTTAAGTGTTATTTTTAAAAAGTTAAATTATCCTGTCATTTCTTAACACAATAAAATTGTGTCTTTCATCTTTGCCAATCATCTCACAACTGGTAAACTACAGAAGAACTAGTTATATTAATGGAAAGTTTCCCAAATTATCCTGAGTCAGTATTATCCTCATAAGCTTTTGTATATATGTACATACAAAATGAGGAAAGAAGGCTCAAAACTGCCTGCATCTGTAACTTTAGTATCTGTTTATTTTATAGTGAAGTAAAATTTGCAGGAGAAGTATTTATATATTCCTCATATAGACTATATCTGCGTTCAGATGCAGTCCGGTTTAAATAGCAAGAATTAATCCATTGAAGAGAGACACAATTTGGCTGAAACATCTGTTTGATATTCTGTGCAACTAACTCCATCTCTTCTTCATACAAAAAGAACACAATCTTACTTATAATAAACATCTTTTGTAACAGCAATCATGCAGCTGCAGGAAACATGGCTTATCATTAGATAATCACATCCTTGGGGGATTGGATGCACCCAACTGTGTCTCAGGCTTTCTATGTTGGAAATTTAATTTTCTTATCAATGTCAGAACTGTTGCTTTCCACATATTGCTTAATTAATAACTGAACCATAATTCCATCCCCCAAAACTATATTTAAGTCTATATGATATACTTGTGTGTGTGCAATCCAAGCTGGACTAAATATAGATAACACTGACTTTTGCATATCAGATAAGCCCATTTACACTTTATGCCCTAGTATTAAGTTGCTCTAGTGGGAACATTTCTTCCATCCATGAAAACATCAACTCATAAAACTGATTTAATTGGTGAGCCTAGTACAGTTATTAAAGTCTTGTTATCCCCACCCTGATAACATACCATCAACCCAGACTTAAGAAAATCAAGGTAATGGTAAAAATAATGATGAGTAAGAAGTGAAGGTGATAATTTTAAAAATTGAACCTGAACCCTAATTGTCATTTGCAATCAGGTATTTAAAATCAAAATTGTACCTTATTGCAAATGCCCCATATTCTGCAACAATACAGCTAAATGGCCGGCAACATAAAGATCTGTGATGGTTCATATCACATGAATGTAATTCACCTTTTGAACAGGCTAGCCTCTGAGCAACTGCCTCTGGAATGGATCCCTTCCACTAGAGGGCAGCATTGAGATGACCAGGGGGAGGAAAGATGGATTTCTAAGGCTGCTTCAGTTTGGCATCCTTTCAACAAATGAAATATTATAACAATTACTCAGCTAGTCAGGTTATTTCTTGAATTTCTTTAACCACTATTGAAAAATTCTTTGATCTCTCGAGGATGATGAAAACCACGTGGAGCAGAACCACTCCCAGTTGATGCTGTCCTAAATCAATTTGTTTCTGGCCTTTGGCTTACTCATGAGTAAGTAAAGCCTCGTTCAGATCAAATAATCGGATGGCCACTAAATACAAGTTTGTTTTTGTATGTCATTGCAATTTTATGACTTGTTTTACAGTATGGTTCTGACCATCATTAACTAGTCCTTTGCGCTCTTTTCTTTTAATCTCCCCTTCTGTCATTAGCAGAGCTTTGCTCTGTCGTGATAGTGGTTACCACTTACTTGATTGCCTAGTATGTGCCATGCCTTTTCATGATTTGGTTCTTCTATATATTAAGATAGTTGTACAGGTAAGTAAAACGAAGGCCAAGAATGTGAAGTATGTGTACTTACTTCCTTGGCTTCTCTGTCTTGTATTCTTAGTCATATAAGACATTTGATTAAAATGGGGGCCTTACCTAGGTAATGACAATCTTATTTTTCTAGTTTCTCTGAAACAAAACATTAACTCATTTTTTTTTATTCCTGATTCCTAATATGAAATCAAATCATCTAGAACTGGGTGGTGGTGGCGCATGCCTTTAATCCCAGCACTCAGCAAGCAGTGGCAGGTGGATCTTTGTGAGTTCGAGGCCAGCCTGGTTTACAGAGGGAGTTCCAGGACAGGCTCCAAAGCTACACAGAGAAACCCTGTCTTGAAAACTAAACAAAACAAAACAAAAATCTAAAAGTATTAGATAATTTCATTTGCTTTTGCTAGTGGTATTGCAGAATAAAAGGCAGAATCACTGAAATAGCATCAAAACCTTGTCAGGTAGGCTTCACTAGGGCAGAGGTTATTACATTTGTTCACTGATGTTTCTGTGGGAGCCTGCAATACCTGCCCTATAAGTGGGTGCTTGCCCAATGTTTGCTGATTGATTTGATAAAGACAAATTTGGTGAATGTTATTCCATCAAATGAGTAGTTGTATATGCCTATTTTGGTGTTATACAAATAAGAACTGAATCTAGATAATTTACAAAGAACATTTTTCTACTTCTGGAGTCCTGGAAGCCCATGATCAGGGTGCCAGTAGTGCAGGACTCAGTTTCTCCACTTCTGAGATGATATCTTCAATGCTATGTCCTTTGGAAGGGGAGAATGGTACCTGTCCTCATGGTAGATATGTTGGGCAGAGATAAAGCTCACTTCTACAAGCCCTTTTTTAAATAATGGTACTATTTTTATAGTAGTGCCATTTATAAGATAGAGCTTTCATGACCCATGTATCTCCCAGCACATCTCACTTCCCAACACTGTTGCATTGGTGGTTATACCTTTACTATAAATTCAGAAAGGATTCATTCAGATCATAGAAGTGGTTGAGTTTAAATAATTTTCATGTAACTCCAATTACTTCCTACCTCTTTCAGAGTTTAACTTTCATTTGATTCTTTCCCTATTATCTCATATTCCTCCTTCCTTTAACTACTTTATTAAAGTTTTCTTGGATAAATATTGATTGGGGTCTGGAACATAATTCAGTGAGTGTTCTTATTGTGCAAGCATGGGGGCCTCAGTTTGGATTGTAAACACTTACATAAAAGCAGACCGTGGGATAAATACCTATAATCTCATCACTGTAGGTGTTGAGACAGACAGGTTCCAGGAGTTCACTGGCCAGGTAGTCAAGAAAAACCTTGAATTTAGGTTTAGTGAAGAATTAAATTTCAAAGTGGAAGAGTGTGAGGAAACAATTTAGAAGGACAACCCTGGTGTTCATCTCCAGTATTAATGTACAAATGCACTATTAAATATACCTCCTGTCCCACATCCCACATATAGACATGCAAAAAATAGATTGGTAGTTGTGGTAGAAGAGAGTTATTACTAAGGCAAATATTTGGATTACATAAGATTACCTTAGAAGAGTGAAGAGAGATTCTGACACCTGTTTTCCTAGTGTTAGAAGTAGTTCTGCATAGTAAGGTGGTGCTAAAATGGGTTTTCACAAAGGCTCTTATCTTTCCTTTTTTTATAGCAAACTTTATATAACTTTAAAATATTTTCACTTAATACCCAAGAGTTGTGTTTTTTAAGCCTTTGCAAAATGCATCACAGTATTTCAGCAGGAAATTGTGATTCTACATTTATTTCAGTGTTTCTTTTTATTCTGTTAGTGCCAGAGATAGACACTCATTTCTTATGACATGTCTTCGTGTTTAGGGATCATTATTAAAGCATCTCACTCCTTTCTATTCTTTAGTTTTGTATAATGTCAAATTATTTAACCTTAATTCCTAAATCCTCTTTCTTAATCATTTTTCATTACTTATCTGTATTAAACTTCCCATATTAAAAGCTGAAAGGGTTCTATTCCCATTCTTCACTATGGAATTTTTCTGTTTTGTTGTTGAAAAATAAACAGAGTAGGGTTAAACACACAGCCTCTTTTGAGCCTGGTGAGAAATATATATATATATATATATATGTATATATATATATGTATATATACATATATATATATATGTATGTGTGTATGACATTATTATTATTATTATTATTATTATTATATTGCTGTTATATACTAGTGACATATTTGTTTTGACAGTAATGTTCCACTATTTCAAATGATTTTAAACAATTCTCCTTTGTATACAAATAATACTCTACACCATTTATAGTTCATGCTTTCTAGGACTTATGATCATGTGTTTTTGTGACTTTTATATTTAAAGCATTATCATTTAACTACAAGAGAAATTGCTACTGAATACTACAAGGTCTTTGTCAAACAAAGGCAAAAATAAAAAACCCTTTGCTGTCAACAAAAGCATTGAATTTCATGGTATGTGCCTATTCTTCATGTATTACCAAAGCATTCTTTTTCCATGGAACAATGAGGCTGATCTAGGGTTTCTAAATTTTCTTCATAATTCTAGCTGCTTCCTAACATTATTGAAGACAGCCAAGATGACCATTTGTTTCCGCTTGTTTTCTGACTGATATTATAAAAATGAGAAGGTTCACTGGTCAAAACTTAAAGCCTAATGTAATATCTTTTACATATATTTAACCAAAAACTGATTCTTGTTTTAATCTTAAAGTGCAAGGATAAGATGTTCTGGCTTAGCTACTGATGATTGCACCTTTTGTTAATGGCAAGAATGTAACTTGTATCTGAGTGAACAGTAAAGTGATAAGATGCCTTTCAATGTAATTTCAACCTAATCTAACATCTAAATTATAGTCTATTTTGAAATTAATAATTGTGAAACAAGCTAAGGTCTTCTGTCAAAAACCTTTAATTGAAATGTTTTTAAAGTAAAGATAGAAATGTTTACTAACATTATAGCATTAAACCAGTGATGTTCAGTGAAAACTTACATGGAGGTGGAAATTTTACCCTCTGTCTACAGAATATAACTGGATGGCCTTGGGCCACTTGTAGCTATTGAGCTTTTGAAATAGCTATTGAATTGAATTTGTAACTTTATAAACTCAATAAAGTAAATTTAATCCAATTCAGTGCATTGAACTGAGTAATTGAATGTATAATGTAACTTTAATTTAAAAATATCTAGTCATTTGTGGGTAATGTGGCAATTGCTTTTGTTGTTACTTGTTTCCCAGCTTCCTTTCTGGCAAGAAGAGGAGGTTATGTTATCCATGACAACACGAGAGGACAGTTTTAGGCCTCTGTCCTGGTTATCAGTTGATTAATTACAAACCACCCCAAATTTAGTAGATTAAATGACAGCAATTTTTTTTAACATTATAGCAAGTATTGCAACCTCATTACTTAGAGGAATCTTCCAAATTTTACCTATTGTTATCCTGCTATTGGTTTGTGTTGAATCATCATTCTTGAATTGGTTCCAAGTTGTATAACCTAATTTTTGCTTCTAACTTCTAACATTGGGGGATGCCATTTGAAACATAGGATGGTCCCTGTGGATCCTAGTTCTAGTGCTTTTAAGAAAGTTTTCAGTTGAGGATAAGAGATACTTCAACATTATTTGAATAAATAATGACAATTGTGCATACTGATTGTTTTTCAGAAGTACACTTCACCCATGCTAAGCATACTGTCCACCATTGAGGCATGAAGGCCTTTTCTTTTAGCCTCTACAGTAGATCATATACATGGACATGATGAGGAAATCAAATATTCTTGATGGATATTATAGGCCATGTGTTCTTCATTATATTCTACAGTTAATTTTACATTTTTTTTCTTTTTAGAAGCTATCAAATTTATACATGAATAATAATAACATTCTTTAAAATAGAATAAAAAGTATAACAACAACAGTTACAGATTTCTTGAAATAATTACCTTTTGGTTTAGATTTGTGAGGTATACCAGGTTCTATGGCCCTTGAAATTCGTAGCTATTTAATGACAACATTGATTTCTCTGGAGCAGGTGTTTCACTAGAAAAACTCAAATTATTATAACAGCAGTCTAGTTGGCTTTTAACTTACAATTGTGACTCAGATGTTTGTGAATTTTTACCTTTCATATTGAACTTTAGTTCAGAAAAATTTCATTTGATATTATAGTTAATATCATGTACACCTACTGTCAAATCATAATTTAAAGTCAAGTAATTATGTATTTTCTATCTCTTATTCTTCACAGTGCACAGAGGGATTTGAAGGTCCTTTATAACTTACACAGGATGCGTGCTTTTTCCTAGATGTGTGTTATTTATCACCATGTATCAAGCTGCCACAGAAACAAATGGCTTAAAAATTAAACTTGTTATTATTGTTCACAAGTAATCAGACAGGTGTTCATCAGTGCTCCTGCTAGGTTAATTTGGGTATCCAAAGAAGTATTGATTTGTCTGGTGAGTCATATGTCAAGAGTCTGATCATTGTTTGCTTTTTCTGGGATAACTGTTTTCATCTAAGTGCTCTTTCATCCTTCAGTAGGATAGTCTGAGCTTGTTTATGTGGTTATGGAAAGGTTGAAAAAGATTATACAAAAGGGCATATAGACTATCAAATTTCAAAGTCAGCTGGCATACCACCACTGTGTTCCATTCTGTTGCTTAAAGTCACTGAAATAATAGATAAGTTTCACAAGCTGGAAGAATAGATCCAATCTTATGATTGGGATGTGTTGATAATGATAATTATTTTGTTATTGGCTTGCTAAAGTGACATCAGAGGAAAAGAATCAGGTGGTATGCAGTGCTCCAACTTTGATCACCCCTCTCTGAAGGGCTTTCATTGATCTTGCTGTTGGATGTCATTCCTGTTGCTTGGCTCCACCATGAGGTATCTGAATTTCCTATGATGTCCTCTGATCATGATGAGTATGAAATTTATGTTCTTATCCCAATACATGATTCATTAAGGTGTCCATTCTATATTCTAATTTTTATCTTCTATTGGATTATCTTTAGTAAGAACATATTTATTGCCATATACCATTTTAAACATTTTGCAATGTTATCTCAGGTTTTTGTACTCTACTAGTTAGTATCTCTTTGATAAAGGGAGAGACATTTTGGCCTGTTTTAATTATTGATATACTCTTAACAGCCAAAGCACTGAAAAATTACATTAACAAATAACTACTCATGCCTATTGACTTAAAAATCTCCCTCAGTTTTCTTACTCTTTACAATTAAAGTCTAAACCTGTTAAATATCTGGATCTTAATATGTATGAGAAGTCTTTATAATAAAAAAGCAGAGGAAAGTAGTATATCTATCTATTGTGGCTTCTTTGAAACCATCATTTTCAGAAATACCATGTTTGCTATATTTGTTTCTATAAGGAAATTGTTTAACTTTAATATTTAATTCATACTCTCCTGAAAGATACTGAACATTAAGAAGCATAAAAATGGGATCATGGAAATTTATAATGACAAAAAGCTTATAAAATTACCTTGGTACCCAAGCTACACAAAGACACAACTAAGAAAGAGAACTACAGACAAATATCCCTCATGAACATTAATGCAAAAATACTCAATAAAATACTGACAAATCAAATCCAAGAACACGCCAGAGAAATCATCCACCATGACCAAGTAGGCTTCATCCCTGTGTTCCAGGGATGGTTTAACATACAAAAATCTATTGTTGTGATCCACCATATAAACAAACTGAAAAAGAAAAACCACATGACCATCTCACTAGATGCTGAAAAAGCCTTAAAAAAATTCAACACTCATGATAAAGGTCTTAACGAGATCAGGGATAACAGAAACATTCCTAAACATAATCAAAGCAATATACAGTTAACCAACAGCCAACATCAAACTGTATGGAGAGAAGCTTAAGGTGATTCCTCTAAAATCAGGAACAAGATTACAATGTGAGGAGTAAAGCATCTTCAACAAATGGTGCTGGCACAAGTGGATCATGGTATGTAGAAGAATGCAGATAGACCCATGTCTATTGCCATGCATAAAACTCAGGTCCAAATGGATCAAAGACCTCAACATAAATCCAGCCATACTAAACCTATTAGTAGTGAAAGTGGGAGGTACTCTTGAAAAACTTGGTACAGGAGACTGCTTCCTGAATGTAACTCCAGTAGCACAGACACTGAGATGGACAATTAGTAAGTGGGAACTCCTCAAACTTAGAAGCTCTTGTAAGACCAAGAACCCAGCTGACAAGACCAAACAGCAGCCCACAGACTGGGAAAAGGTCTTCACCATCTGACAAAGGGCTGATCTCCAAAATATACAAAGAAATCAAGAAACTAGTCAACAAAACACCAAATAACCCTATTTAAAATGGGGTATTGAACTGAAGAGAGAATTCTCCATACAGGAAATAATAAAGGCTGAAAGACACTTAAGAAAGTGCTCAACATCCTTAGCTATCAGGGAAGTGCTAGTCAAAACAACTCTGAGATACCATCTTACTCCTGCAAGAATGGCTAAAATTAGAAACACCAATGACAAATTATGCTAGAGAGGATGTGAAGAAAGGGGAACAATTCCACACTGCTGGAGGGAGTGCAAAATTGCACAGCTATTTTGGAGATCAGTTTGGTGGTTCCTCAGGAGAATGGAACCAATCTACCACAGGACCCAGGAATCCCCCTCTTAGGCAAATGATCCACATCTGGGCAACACATACATGAGTTCAACTATGTTTGCAGAGCATTATTTGTAATAGCAAGAACCTGGAAGCTACATAGATGCCCCTCAACTGAAGAATGGACAAATAAGATGTGGCACATTTACACAACAGAATACTACTCTGTGGGGGAATAAACAAAACATCAATGGAATCTTGAGATTTGCAGGCAAATTGATGAAACTTGAAAAAACCATCCTGAATGAGGTAACCTAGTCACAGAAAGAGGAACATGGTATGTACTCTCTCATGTATGGATTTTAGACTTAGAACAAAAAAATCACCAACCTGTAACTCACACTGCCAGAGAAACTATGATACAAGGAGGAATCTAAGAGATTCATACAAGGTCCATCACAGAAGGGGAAAGGAACAAGATATCCTGAGCATATTGGGAGGGGGGCAGTGAGTGGAGAGGGAGCTAGGATAAAGAGAAGGGGAGGAGAGGAAAGCATGTGGGAATAGGAAGACTGAGTCAGGGAAGGAATAAACAAGTGAAAAAAAACCAGAGAGATACCATAAAAGCAGGAGCCATTATAGGTTTGAAGAGAAAACTCACCCTTGAAAAATGTCCAGAGACCTGCAAGATTGACCCCAACTAACAATTTGAGCAACCATGGAAAGACTACCATAAATGCCCTTTCGTGATAATGAGATTGATGACTAACTTATCCACCATCATAGAGCCCTCATCCAGTAGCTGATGGAAACAGAAGCAGACACCCACAACTGAACACTGAGCCGAACTGGAATCCAGTTGCAGAGAGAGAGAGAGAGAGAGGATAAGACCAGGCTACAGAAACAGCTGACCTGAACAAGGAGGAGCTAATGGACACCCAGACTGATAGCTGGGAATCCAGAATGGGACTGATTCAGACCCCCTGAACATGTGTCTCAGTTAGAAGTCCTGGGCAGTCTTAAGGACCTCTGACATTTGGTGCACCAGGGATACATTGATGTATCCCTGGTGCACCAAAGGACTTTGGGAGCACATCCCTATGCAAGGATACTCCCTTAACCTAGAGGCAGGAGGGAAGGCCTAGTCCCTACTCCAAATGACTTTCGAGATTTATTGACCCCTGTGGAATGAATCACCCTCCCTGTGGAGTGGGGGTCAATGGGATGGGAGTGTTTTCGGGGCATGGGAGGGAGGGAGAGAAGGAGGGAGAGATAGGGAACGGGGCTTGATATGTAAAATAAGAAAAAAGTCTCAAAATACAGTCCTGCTTCACAAGTAAAAATTATTTGATTCCTTAGATGATTTAAAATTATGCTGAGGTGTATGTATAACTTTATTGAATTAATTTCAGTATTTAGAATTTAAGAGAGAAAATTATCTCAGAATTAATTCATAATGGATAAGATTGTCCTATGTTTGATGTCAAACAACAAACCACCCAAATCAAACAAAAATCCTTGTTTAGCAATTCTGAAAATCACCATCATAAAACTTCATTAGTAACAATGAAGGAAATATCTCAGCTGAGATACTAGTGGAAAAGGAAAAAAACAGTAATTTATAAAAACAATCTTAGATATGCTTAAAGATTACATTAAATTATTGTAGAATTCCAGTCTCTGACTTATTATGCTGCTCTCCCTTACTTTTTCTATATGATATATTTGGAAGGATATCAGTCTTGTGTACCATAAGGTGATGGTTCAAAGCTAAATGTTGCTCACAGTTACAGAATAGATACTGAATAGATACAGAATAGATACTGTTGGTGTTCAGTATTTGCTACATGCTCAAATGGACTCTAAAAACCTTTTCCTGTTTTGTTTTTACCACTGATTTGTGAAACCTGTTTATGATGAAACCAGATGCTAGAATTCAGTCTACAATGATGTTAAATGGTCTACAATAATCTTAAGTGATCTGGGGTTAGATAATTGTTTTTTGAACCAAGTAAAAATTGAACTACCAGTGGAGGAAAGATTTGACACTGAATCTAGGAAAACAGTGGATAGGCATATTGCAGACGTCATGTTATCAGTCAGTCAGATGTGTGAGTGGGCTCTGCCTTTATTGTCCCCAGACTTAACAATACTCCCAGTTTCAAATATAGCATCAGACATCTTATTTATTGTGGATCCTATATATGGACCCGGCAAACAATCCAGATTGTTCTCATTCTATCAGAAGTACTGTTATTTACATTAAAAAGAAGGGAGCTGGAAGTTTTTAAGAAGCTATAGAAAACTAGTTTTTAATCCTGTGGTTTACCACAACTATGGCTAATATATTTCATCTTAGAAGGAGAAATCTTGATTATCTTCTTTTCTTTATTTATCTTTTCTGTCTTCAATAACATCAACATAGATAAGCTATAGATTTTAAGGTAAATATCACTTAAAAGTGAGATTGCATAATACCAATTTACATTTGGATAAGTTCCCAAATCTATCTTAGGATATATATATATATATATATATATATATATATATATATTCATACATAATCATAAATTATTATTCAGGGTATTATCCAGGCTTGTATAAATAAATCTGACACATGAGACTTTATTTTTATGTATTTATTTATGTATGAGGGAAGGGAAAATGTTTTGTACTACTCTACTATATTTCTCTTTTTTGCCAACAATGCATGTTATGTATTTGCTGATGGAAAGCAAATAGTTAACTCCCAGATTCACTGAAATATTAGCATGTTCATTGTGGAAGATTTTGGTTGTTCTTGTTTCTGGTAAGATGCAGTGGAAATGTCAGGAAAATATAAGAATGATAGGGGGAATAATTCTAGTTGTTAGGTTCATATAAACAGTAGGGAGGGCGATACTTTCAAATTGAATTCTCTATACTCAAGGATGATAGAAAGCAGTAAAATCTAAAAGAAGACAGTATTTGAGGAAATTATGGACAAAGAAACATCTCCTTATATATCATTTGATGCAAGAGAAAAGAATCACACTGAGTATATAATATTGTTAGAGCTATAATGTGTGCTGTGTTTCAGAAAGAAGAATTGATTTGTATCATAGCTCCCAAAATGAAAGTTGTAGCTTACAAAAATATCACATTTTTTTCAAGCTGGGCTTCTTCTATGAACTGAATGTTTATGCTTCCTCAAAGCCCATGTGTTGAATCCTAATATTAATTGTATTAGTAAGAGCACCTTTGACAAGTCATTAAAGGCTGGAACACTCATTATGAAATTATGAGATTATGAAAGGAGACCTTAAGATGGTTCAGTGTGTTTAGTGTGCATGAGGGTAGATTCTTTTGTATTTTATGTATATGACTGTCTTGACTACATGTGTATCTATGTAAATAGGCCTACTAACATTCAGAGGCCAGAAAAGATCACCAGATCCCTGAACTGGAGTTAAAGACAGTTATGAGTCATCATATAGGTTCTGGAAATTGAGCCCAGTTCTGAAAGAGTAGCCAATGTGCTTAACCACTGAGAAATCTCTCCAGGCTCCACAAGTCCGAATTCTATCCCCAGAATCAAAACTGAATAGTCAATAGAGATCCATTTTCCCAATCCTCTATCTTTTTCCTTTACTCCCTCTGCCATGTGGGGATACAGAAAGAATTTTTGCATATTATAGGAAGAGAATAAGCATGTGACTTATCTGTTTCTTACAGCTTTCAAAAGTGTAAGGAATGAATTTATTTTTGTGTAAGTCTATGCAATTTTTGTTGTAGCAGTCTTGAAGTAACTAAGTTACTTCCTGCAGGAACTTTTGTCTTAAGCAACAGAAGTTGCTTATTTCAAATCCTTATGAGACATTCATTGAGTAGTTTTCAACATGATACAAATTGTAGCACACATTGGCTCTCTCTGAGTTCAGTAGAAAGTTATTTTCTTCTCTAGTTCTATACACTTTTAGAGGAAATTTCTTGGGCAAACATTCCTTTGATTTCTTGTATAATATTCTGTATTAATCTTCCCCTGTCTAGATATGTTCTCATTTTCTCTTTATGGCATCCTCGTTTTCTCTTTTTCTTTGTGTTGTCACTTTCTACTTTCTGTTAGAATGATCTCATCCCTTAAGTTTGTATATTGATACAAAGTTATAGAAGGAGAGAGAGAGAGAGAGAGAGAGAGAGAGAGAGAGAGAGAGAGAGAGAGAGAGAGAACATAAAAGAGGGAGCCATTATTGGTTTGAAGAGAACACTAAACCTAAAGAAAGGTCTAGAGACCTACAAGACTGACTCCAACTAACAATCTGTGCAACCGTGGAAAGGCTACCATAAATGCCCCTCCCTGATAGCGAGATCAACAACTAACTTATCCACCACCATGGAGTCCTCATCTAGTACCTGTTGCAAAGAGAGGCAAACACCCATAACTAAACACTGAGTTGAACTACAATCCAGATACAGAAAGAGAGGACAAGACCAGGTTGCAGAAACACATAGAGATAGCTGACCTGAACAAGGAGGAGATAATGCCCCCCCAGGCTGATAGCTGGGAATCCAGCATGGAACTGACTTAGACCTCCTGAATGTGGGTCTCAGCTAGAAGGACTGAGAAGTCTAAGGGACCCCAGATAGTATAGCCAGGATGTATTCCTGGTGCACAAAAGGACCTTGCAGACACATCCCCCATGGAGTGATACTCCCTTAACCTAAAGACAGGAGAGAAGTCCTAGTCCCTACTTCAAATAGCTTGACAGACTTATATGACCCCACCTGGATAGCATAGCCATACATGTGGAATGGGGGTGGTGGGATGGGATGGGAGGGTGGTCAGGGTGCATGTCAAGGGGGAGAGAGGGTAAGAAGGAGGGAGGGATGGACAGGAAACTAGGATTGACATGCAAAATAAATAATAATAATAATAATAATAATAATAATAATAACAACAAAATTGAAATAAAAAAACTTTATTTCTAACTTGAACACAAGCCAAAAATGTCACATTTTATAACATGGTGACCACATAATTCAATGCAGAAACATAATAGTAGGGGAGAGTGAAAACTGGTATTATTAACTTTGCTGAGGTGCTAGGTCCCTGAAAAGTCCAAATAGTAAAATATTACTCTTCAGCATAAGCATGATGTTATTGGTAGGTGGTAGATGTCTTTTTTAAAATTAGTATTTATTTAAATTAAAAACAATCTTATTTTACATTCTAATCCCAGTTCTCTCTCCCTTCTCTCCTCCCATTCGTCCCTCCATCTCCCCATCATACCCTCCATCCATCTTCAGGACGGTGAGGCATCCCTTACGCAATTATCAAAATCTCCATTGTATAAATGTAGGGAATTTTCTTTATCTATTCTTTGGTTGAGCGGCATCTAGGTTGCTTCCATGTTCTGGCTATTACAAATATAGCTGTTCAAATATAGTTGAACCGATGTCTTTCAGGTATGAATGTGCATCCTTTGGGTATATGCCTAAGAGTAGAATTGCTAGGTCTTGTGGTAGATTGATTCCCATTTTCCTGAGAAAATACCACACTGATTTCCAAAGTAGCTATGTAAGTTTACATTCGGTGGTAGATCTCTTAAGAAATGTGTCCTAGAGAGAGGGCTTCTAGTAATTGACAGGATTCGTAAATATGGTTAGGAAGGGAGGAGCCTGGTGATTCTGGTTAGTTTCAGGGACTTTCTAAAGCTATTTAGTTTACTTCCTGAGCTTAACAAGTTTCCATATAAGACGGAATGTTTTACCTCCTCTTGGAATAATACCCTGTTGTTTTATCTTTCTTTAAACATCCTCTCTTACTGAGCTTCCCTCTTAGATGAAAGGTTTTAATCTTGGAGGTAAGAGCTACATAACATTTTCCCCCAAAGGTACCAGTTTTTTGATTCTTTTCTAGCAGGTTTATTTTCTGGTTAATTATCAATCTTCGTGGCTACTATTGCATACTAACTCTCCTGGAAAACCTTGGCAGGTTTTTCTTGAATATCTGAATTACTCTTTGTTGCAGAGTAATTTCTGTTCACAAATTCCACCCAAAATATTAATCTTCTCCACTTAGTATTATCCTTTTAAAGTTATATCAAATTTAGAAACAGTAAAATATACAGAACTTCGCTGAATTGTGAGATGAGTTTTGACTAATATATGTACATAATGTCCCAGAAAACTAACATATAAAACCTTTATGTCATTCTATAATGGTCTATCATGTCCACTTCTAATCTACTCCTGTGACACTAGAGCAGCCACTCTTCTGATTGCTATCAATAAAGATTATTTTTTCCTCTCTGATTTCATTTATGTTACCCATTTACACGGAACAACAAACTTGCACATGGTAAACATACATATATTCAGACATACACACTTTAAAAATTAAAGGAAGATAAGGAAGATAATTGTGGAGGCATCTTGGCTTCTAGTGTGGTTGTTCTGAAAAATACCATTATGTAATTAGATTTTTATTGAGCACAGTTGATTTAAATGCTTATAGATGGGAAAGAAAAATTTGAACTACTTCAAAATATACTTTCTCTAAGAGTCCAAAATTATGAGTACTTTTGTATTTGTGGACTGGTCTCATTTTCCTAAGCTTCTATAACTTATATTTCTGAAATTCAATATTATCTCCTTTTTATTTCATTAAAATAAGGGTCTGCTTCATTCAGCAAAATTCTGCTTAATAAGGTATACTTATAATGTTAGAAATTTGTCATCTATGAACGATAATGTGTAACTTGAGCAAGAGTCCTAATGAGCTCTGCTGGGGCAATATTGCTTTAGAATTCGGAATAAGGAGAAGCTAGTTGTTAGATAAATTCAGTAAAAGGAGACGGATCAATGACTATATTAATGGGGAAATAAGGAACTATATTATACATTAGAGCAAAAAATCAGATGTTCTTATATAATACTTGTCAGTTGAGACTACTTTTTATAACAAGAGTTTTTGCCTGAAAAATGGGAGAAGAGATTTATTAGCCAATTGCAAGGCAATCAGATTTGAATAAAAGCAATAAATTTATCTAATTTACCACTATAGATTCAATTCTGATAAGAAGAATCTAGACAAAATATACTTAGTAAGGTTTTAATGAAGAAATAATCATGCAATTGAATTTTATGTTATGGTATATTGTATAGTCTTAAAAAAGGAAAAACTTTCATTTCTTTAAACCATGTATGTTCAACTTTTCCATGGGATACTGTGTATAGAAAATGAAACAGTTAAGACTTTTGGGGGAGCTAGTTATATTGTTGAAAATATTTTATTGTTTCAAAGGATCTGCAGGTGAGGCCAGGCAACATCCATATGGCATAGAGGTTAAAATAGCTGACTATTTTGTAACTTTTGGCTAGGGCATTGCATTTTTACCTAACCAGAGTCCAAGCCTCTTTCAGAAGCCATCTCAATATACAATCTCTTTTGATTGTTAGCTACTGAAGGGCTTAACTTTTGGAAAAAGCATTTTTTTCACTTTCCCTGATGTAACCTATAAACTATATGTATACCCCATACTTTTATGAGATTGATACAGAACTGAGCAAATGGGTATTGACTGAGAAAGTGACTAATCTTGAAACTTCCCTTAAAAGAAAAAAGACCAGTAGCTTGTAAGGCTACATGGAACTGCTGGTGAATGTTGCCATTTGCAAAGTCACCTTGACTCTAGGCACTTAAAAACAATAAGGTCTGCATTAATTTATGCCATTGTAATTTGTTGATTTTAATAAATACTTTCCATTTATCACCCTTAAATTAATGATTGTCTCTCTTCATTGAATATATGAAATTTGTTTTGGGGAGTCTGGTAAGAAATGCAGGAATGTGGAATTAAAAAAATAAAGTAAACTCTTTGAATGAAGTACGGAAAAAAGGAGTATGATGAGTCACTTTGATAAAGTAATTTAATTTTCTTTATCATCAAGCCCCTTGATCACGTGTTTAGTGTTAGGGCATTTAGTATTTGATATATCTGTATCACTAACTGTCTATAATATCTTATGAAGTTTATCCTTTTGATGAATTAAGTATGAAAGTGGAGTTTTAGAGAGAATAATCAACCCACCCAAGAAACTAATCGGATTAAACACCAGTGTATGAAAGTCAAGAAAAAAGCAACAAAAATAACAACGCATACTCTCTTCTTGCAGAAAATTTGAAAGCCATTTATAATAATAATCAGAAGGGTTAAATCTTTGAATCTTGTGAAGCTGTAAGATGTTCTGCTTAAATATCGGTGATTGTTAAATTACTCTAAATGTTCTTTGAAATGTGTATTGGATAATTACATATGCTACTATTACATCTCTCCAGTGGGGAAGTCATCAGAAGGGAGACACCATGGGGAAGAAGGCTGGAAAAAAAGAATACTCAGTGATTAAAACCAACAAGTTCACATCAAAATTCAAAGGGATCATTTTTAGGGCAACCCAAGTTCTGAAAGCACTTTAAATACAGCATAGAACAACCCGTCACTTTCTAATTATAAATTCCTTTTGGCCGGGGAAATGAAGTGTTCTTATGGAGATCTTTTATGTTCAGCAAGTAGAATTGAAATGCAGGAAAACAGAGCAATGAAAGAAACCCATGCTGTGTGGAGGACTAAAACACTGCCATTACTGAGCACTATGGGCCCCATGGGCTGGAGTAGATGACTCTTAAGCATTAGTTCATGTTTTCCCAATTAAGCATAAGTTGTGTTTCTTTATGTGCTATAGAAGTGTTAGTCATTTAGTTCCCGTAAGGAGCATTTTACCAAGAGCAACAATTATAGCCAGAGACAAAGGAGCTTGTAACAGGATTATAGGCCTCCCCTGACTCTAGCTGGACTCAATTCCTTACATAGCTAATTGTGATGTAATAGTGATAGCATTTGGAACAAAAGCAGTTGTCAATAAAAGAATAAGGCAGCAAGATATTATGAATGAAATAAAATACATTAAGACTTACAGAATCACATTAAGAAGTGTAAGAGAAATGAGCAGATATATAACATTTAATCTGTTTTTTTCTTAGTCTTTTATTGGTCGGGTTATATGGGTATGTTTCCTGTGTCTTAATTTGTATTTTCAGGCCTGATATCTATTTGAAAGTGGTTGGACATCTTCATGTTTTAACTTTAGATTTAAATTAAAAATGAATATGTTTTAGTCAAAAACCTTTGTTTTGTGCCTGCTAAAGTTTATGTAATATTCAATCACTCTTAAAAGGAAGAGGATCATCCCATATACATTATTAAAAGATTATATAGGTACTCCAGGTTATGGAAAGGGCACATCAAATGATATTTCTTCTTTAGGCATGTAAATATGCTCATCCAATTGATTCATATAGGCCTTGCTCTTCTAAGGAATGACTAATGTGTTCCAATTCCAACTTGAGGACACATCAGTTGTGGCTGCTTTGCAATGTAATGCAGTATTGTGAAGTGAATTTAATTTTGTACTTCAGAAACATCTGTTTACTTCTATTACTTCTAAAACCTAGTTACATTTCTCATAGGAAAAAATAAGGAAATAATAATACACTCAAGGGTTCTTGTTGAACAATAAAGTGAAATAACAAAAGAATCTGTAGGGCACATGACCATGTCATTAATACTCAATGATACTAACTCTCATTGTTGCCAAGCCTAATTGTACAAACCAGATGGGAAGTTTTCCTTTCAGGTTCCTGTCACTGATCATGTGTATGAACTTTTCAGATTAGATGGTCTTTCTTACTGGAACCCTAATGAAGGGTACCAAGGAAACAGCGGTTTGTCTATTTCTTCAAAAGGAAAAATTATATAGTTGCTGGCATGGACATGGTAGAATCAGTTTATAATTGTGGATTATGTTTTTTATTTTATCTGATGGTGTAAACAAATCCCTATCATGTCATTGTTGCTTTTTTCATTGTAGCTAGAGGCAGAATGAAAGGTAGACAATCGTACAGTATTTAAAAATGCAGAAGAATAATATTTTGGTATGTTTGGAATGTTAATATGCATGCAATTCTCTTATACTTCCTCCTTCCATTACATTTTCTGTGTTTAGGTAGCTAGGTTAAATGACTTAACTCTGAATTTCTGGCAGAAAGCAGAAGTGACTATGTTCTAAGTGTTTGAACTCCAAAAGATGATGACACTTTAGAGATGAATGAAAAAGCCTACAAAATAAAATAGTTTTGGAGAAATTAAAAAGTATCATTAATGTTTATTATTCTTGACTGTAGACAGATTCTGAAAATGAGTCAGGGAAAGTCAAGAAGCTACCAAAAAGTTGATTTGGGTATTCCCAGGGAAAAGGTCTTAGAACATGCAAATGCCCTGTTTTTGCTAGTATCCAAGCAGAAATTTTATGTAGATATCCAAGAATAGAGGACACTAGAGATTCATGTCTATTTCTTCCCTTTCTAGACGAGAGCAAAGGAAGTCAGAAGCTGTTTCTCTATAATAAGAATGGTGGGTTTGAGACCCCATCCCAGAGTTTTATGGTAGGAGCATAAGAATATGTTTCAATCACTTGATAGTGGCATGGGCCTGTCATAAATATCTAAGACATTTGGAGATAGTTTGTTTTTGAGGCAAGTGATTCAAATTGTGTATTGTGAAACCCCCCAAAAATGAGTGATAACATGTGGGTAATGTGCATAGAGTGAGAGACTACAGCATTCAGCACTAAATGGAATGTCATTAGCAAACCCCTCTCTTCAAGGCTCAAGGATCTAAGAGTGGTGGAATGATTGTAAGAGCCAGAGGTGGTAAATAACTCCAAGGAAACAACATCTGCCAAGAAAAACAGGACTAATACATATATGAACTCAGAGAGACTGTGACAGCATTCAGAAGACCTGCAGTGATTCAAACCAGAAAAAAATCTCAGCACTTCAGTGGAAGTGAACAAAGTCCCACCCCTAACCAAGAAGCTATTTGCAGTTGATCCCTGCTGGGAATAGGATAATCAGTTTTCTTTAATGGAGTGACACTAGGCATATCAACCATACTCTAGGGTATGCTCCATGTTCAAGAATAGTTGGCCAACACAAAATAGAATCCAAGCTCTTTGTGTGCTGTTTTTTGTTTTCTTGGTTTGTTTTGGTTTAGCATTTTTGTCTCCTTGAATTTATTATTTGACTTGGAGGTTTTTTTTTTTTTTTTAAGACATGATGTGGGTGGAAAGGATAAAGAGGTGGGGAGGATCTGTGAGGTGTTTGGTGAAAGGGATAGAACAAAATCAAATATATTGTATAGAAAATGGTAAAAACTAATCAATACAAAAATGTTTTAAGAACTATCAAAACCAAAACAAGAGTGTGCTACAGTACATGTCCTGGAAACAAGCAGATTATAAACTTCCCCACAAGCCACATCTGCCTTCCTTCAAAAATTTATATTATCTTAAAAATTGTGGTGTGTGTGTGTGTGTGTTTTAATATGTACATCAGAGTGAAGTAGCCCACAGGAGCCAGAATAGTGTGTCAGATCTCTTGAGCTTGAGGTACAGGTGGTTGTGAACTACCATGTGGGTGCTAGGAACTCTTTAAAGGCACTAAGTGATTTTAATTACTGAGTCATGTCTCCATCTTTGTTATTGTAATTTCTATTTATTGGGAGAGTGAGAACAAAAAACATAACATTGCTCCAGACATAGCAATTCATATATTTGTGGTATAAAACATAATTTCTCACACATAGTTTGGGGTCTAAACCAAGTGTATGCCAGGAATAACTAGACATGCAAGCTTAGTTTTTATTTCAGAGGAGGAATAACAATAAAGGGATCAGGTGATAAACGTCATTTTCCTGTGTTCATCTACGTCAAGTGTGTGGGGGAGATAAGATAAATTTGTCTTTATGGCTATGCATCACTTAAAATTGAGATGGGAGTAAGCATACTAAGGTAATCATGAGGTGCAATGAAATTCTGCTGTGAGTATATCTAGAGCTCAGCTCTGTGATTTTTACATCATGTTATTTTGAATGTGTATTAATATTTGTGACTCTACCAACATGCTATAAGCTTGGATCCATAGCTGGTTGTGAGGTGAGTGCTTAAATTAACAAAATATTTTCCCAAACAAACTGAGGAAAAAATTCCTTGTCAGTCCTCCCCATTATAACAATATATCAAGGAAGGTGCACCAAATTCACCTTTTTCCATAAGCTTGCCAAAGCTGCATAAAAATATTTTTCACTGTATCAGAAAGAGTAACAGCTTGGTGTAGGGCCTAGGAAATTGTCTCAGAGGACAGTCGTCTCCTTTAAAATGAGCATGGTAAATATTTTTAAAATAATGAACTATAATGTAAAACAAATAAAAAACCTAACACTTTGGAACCAGGAAAAACAAATAGAAGGGCACAAAAATTAGAGATGTACTTTTTTGCACACTAGAGAATCTCATAAAACACTAAACTGGAAGCCATAACATATATGCAAAGGAGCTGGTACAGACCTGTTCCAAGGTCAGGAAAGTTTATCCCAGGAAGGTGTGTAAGGTTTAGATGAATACCTGACATATGGTAATAATTTTGATAAATGTTAAATCTCTTTGTTACACTTTTTTCTTCTTCTTATACAGGACCATAACCTATAGCCCAAGCTGTCCTTGAAGTGGAGCTAGGTAATAGAGATGTCCAATTGCTAGAATACTGCTTAAATTGGCTTTTGGGATGCTTTTGATCATAATACCAAAATGAACTTGGAGAAATGGCACATTATTTTTGGCCCAGAATCCATTAACATTCTTTGAGTCCTTCAGTTAGATTCACAGTTTATCTCTTCTCTGTCATAGGAGACAAATAAACCAGTACAAGTTTTTGCTTCAGTTTATAACTAAAAGACTGTGTGGCATTGGGGTTTACTAGGTATGTGTTAGAGTACTAATAATACTTTTTAAAGGTTCAAATATATGCACTCTTAGGAAGTGTACTGGAAAAAGAAATCAAGCAGCAAAGGTATTTATGTATGTTAAAGCTTTCATATTCCACGAAGTATGTCTGAGTGTGAGAGAATTGAACTTCAGTTCACTGGCCTTTAATAAAGTTATTTAGCTATAATCCTTTGGTGGATATAAGAAAATCACAAGTGCTTGATTCAGATAGACACCTGGTAAAATGAAAAGAAAACTAAAGCCTGGAACTCAGGGAAAGGTAATGCTACACAAGCTTTATCAAATCCTCCCACCAGCACTGTAATTCTCAGTAAAGCTCAGCATGACAGCTCCAAATAAAACAGGGACATGACAAGGCAATAACTCTGAGAGCATTAGAGCAAGGTACATGAAGTTTTCTTTCTCCCACTCCTTTCACTTGGATTCTTCTAAAACAGCCAAGGGAGCTAGAGTAGTGTTTTCATTTATTCTTGCATGTACAGAAATATTTCCCCTTCTTTTTGTGGCTTCTAACCTGCTAGTCCTTGCAGTTATCGAACTTCTCTTTAACGATCTTAATCATGAGTAAAAAGGGAAGTGTGAGTTAGCAATGGTAACAACAGTTCTGTCTAACAAGAAGCCATAATATCTCCTAGGCAAATAACAATCGATAAGGATTGATTCCATGTGTGAGTGCGGACTGGTTAGGAGTAAACTAGTATACAATACGATCTGCTGGAGTGGCTACATGTCTGCCTGATCCAGTTACTATGTGATGACACAGAAGCAAAAGTAGGCAATGGAAAGGCAAGCTAATTTTCTTGATGCTCAGGTCTGGAAATAGCAGACCATCATGACATTTGGTGTAGGGAAGTATTGAAATGGAGAGTTATAGTGTATAGATATAGCTGTGGTGTGAATTTTGGTTGTTAGTATGAAAAATCTAGCAAAAGACAAAGACTAGAAGCTTATATCTATTTTAAGTAAATATGTTTTAGAAGAAAGGTAAAAGAAAAATAGTGAATCCAAACAGGAATGTTTAGTTGAATCTGGCCTTCAGATGAACTATTTCCTTTTTTTATCATACAGTAATGGATTGTGGAGTATATGGTGATTGGCTGAGAGTAACTAATCTCTGTTGGGATCATGATATATTTAGGGCACACAAAACGATTATTCATTATTTGTCTTAAATTAAGTTTTCCTTAGTCTTTATTATTTTCACCCAAATTCTTACTACTTTTTATTATTATTTTTCTTATTTTACATATCAATCCCAGTTCTCTCTCACTCCCACCCTCCTATGCCCCCATTCCAACCCCCCCTCCACAGGGAGGGTGATGCCTTCCAGGAGGGATCATCAAAATCTGTCAAGTCATTTGGAGTAGGGACGAGGCCCTCCCCTTCTACCTCTATGCTAAGGGAGTATCCTTCCATTGGGAATCTGTTCCCTAAGTCCTTTCGTGCAACAGGGATACATCCTGGTTCCACTGTCAGAGGTCCTTTAGACTGCCCAGATCTTCTAACTGTGACTCACATTCAGGGGGTCTGGGTTGGTATAATGCTGGTTTCCCAGCTTTCAGTTTGGGGTTCATGAGCTCCCCCTTGTTCATGTCCACTGATTTTGTGGGTTTCTCCAGCCTAGTCTTGGCCCCTTTGCTCATCTGTCCTCCTTCTCTGTAACTGGATTCCAGGAGTTTGGTTCAGCTATAGGTGTCTGCTTCTGTTCCCATGAGCTACTAGATTGGGGCTCTAGGATGGCATATAAGTTATTTATCAATCTCATCATCAGGGAAGGGCATTTATGGTAGTCTTTCCACTGTTGCTCAGATTGTTAGTTGGGATCATCCTTGTAGGTCACTGGGCATTTCTCTAGTGTCAAACTTTCACCTGCATTTTAGAACACAAAGAGTGAAGGTGCTGAGAGTGATGGGCTCACACCCAAAAATAGAAGAGTGATAATGATGAACTAAAGTAAAGGCATGATGAGGCTTAGAAAAAATAAAATTTGTTAAACTTATTTCCTACTTTTGAGGAGAATAGTCTCTCAATTTAAAACCCTTGTTCATGCCTGTTTCCATTCAGGAACACTGGTTAGTTCTTTGTTAATTTTTTTTGACAGATCTGGTATTTGGCATAGTGGCTTTCTATATAATAAAAAAAACTAATATTCTCTCTGATAGATTGGGCATGTGTGTGGTTGTTCTATGCTCATATCTTAATAGTTCAATACTTTGATTATTTCCCCTAGCTACTAGAAACAAGAAAGCACCTGAATATGAGATGTTGATGTACTTCCACTGAAAAATCTGATCATTAGTGCTTGACAAAACATTAATCTTTTAATGTGTCCCAAAGCATTTATTTAAAATCAAGGGTAAGCACTGCAAGAAGAAAGAGCAGATTGCACAAACCTCTCAGCAAATATGAGCTAGATAGTTTCAAGAAATTCTTTCCTTAGAAAGCAATTTCAAGCCTGTCTGCTCTTATCTGACTATTAATTTCCTATTGTTACATAACAAATTTCCACAAATGCAGTAGTTTAAAATCAGCACCCACGTTCAGGCTCATAATTCTATGATTTAAGTAGATAGCATGGGCTAGCAGTGTTGGTGCACACCTTTAATCTCAGTACTCAGAGGCAGATGCAGGTGTATCTCTGTGAATTCAGCATCATCCTGCCTAAATAAAGAGTCCAAGGTCAGCCAGCTCTATAGTGAGTTTCTGTATAAAACAGCATGTTCTGGCTAAAGTTTAAGGACCAAGGTATTGTAGACTAAGATCAAGAGGTCATACAAGCAGAATTTTCAGAATTAGGCTCTAGAGGAATAACTGCTTCTAAGTGATTTTTTGTTGATAGTACAACTCAGTTATTTACAGTGTGGAACTGAAGTCTCCATACCCATGGTGGCTGTCAGCAGGAGCCACTTTTCAACTCCGGAGTTTTTTTTTTCATCTTCAAGCCAACAATTGTAAAGTGGTACTTCAGATTTCTGACATACTCTTTTGCAACCAGCTTTAGTATATCCCTCTCTTAAATGACCCATATGTTTAAGTCAGGACCATACCAATGCTCTTTGTATCTTCAAGTAAGCCTACTGCAAAATTCTTTAACAGCAGTGCCTACATCAGCATTTGGTAGAGTAACTGGGCAAAAGTAAATGGGTACAAGGGGTTTAGAGTCTTAGATGGGGTTTCTTGGAATTCTGCTTCCCATACAAAAGACCCTGGGGTACTTTGACATCTTTTGTCCTACTCCACGATTCTCCTCTTCCGCCATCAAATTCATGCATTCCATATAACTATGTCTATCAAAACCTCTTTCAGAATAAAAATTTTTTTCTAAATAATCTTCATTTGCCAAGACTGTTTGCAGTGCCCCAGATGCCCAGTTAACCTATCAGTTGATTCTAGTCTGTGCATTCATTTATTGACTGTGTGTGGTGTGCTGCAACACTTTTTCTTTTGTAAATTTCTTGGTTCCATGTTTTTATCACACATGTGGTTAATGACAGGTAGAAAGGTGTACAGCTTGTGTTTCATTCTGTTTAGACTTTGCATTTCTAATTTTAAAAATCCTACAGTGACATGAGCTGTTTACACAGGCTCACTCCTGGAAGAGAGATTATCATTTTTGTGCAGTTACCGTCTCTTATTTCTTCCTGGTGATTAGCAACTAACATACATCTTCAGACTTCTCATTTGGGGGCACAAATGCACATAATTGATTTTTCTCAGGATTCTGATCTTTTAAAATATCATAATTAGGTCTTATTCCACTTACTCCAGAAGATGGCACTGCTGCTTCTGAAGTGAAACAACATAGGGGGTGGTATACAGCAGGATATTTCAGTGTTTCAAAATAACACATCACGCATCTATATTGGCAAACATATACTTTTAATTGACATTTAAAATACCTACTACATTATTTTTCATCCTTATGATGAGTTTAATTTTATATAAAAGATAGTCACAAACACAAAAAAGATAATTAAGATGTTGAGGCAGAAGGAGTAGACAGCCTCTATACTTCTTTGGTATCAGAATTAGGACTCCGGTAATGCCTGCATTTCATGGACAGTTCTTGAAGCAGATACTGGTGGTGGCTGCTATGGCAGAGAGGCCTTATTCAGCGATTCTGCTTTTGTCACCAGTGGTATCCATTTGCAGCATGGGCTGTCCACATTGTCATAATGTCACTGATAGAAACTTGAACTCTTACTATTGAATTAAAGGAGGTATGTGTGTGTGGCAGGGAAGGTGCACGTGTGGGCACAAGCACAAACACTTTTGCAGAATTCAGTAAGTGTCAGAGATCAACCACTATTTTATATCAGGAATGTCATGTTGAATTTATTAGCTAGACAGGTATTTAGAGGCTGAATGCCTTATTTGCAGGTTGCATCTTATTTAGAATTAGTATTGTTGTGTTTTCTTCTACCAAGACTTTTTGCAGAAATGGAACTAAATCTTTACCAGCAACAGGAAACCAAGGAATAAAGTTATTGTCTGCCTTGAAAAAGAGGGCTAAAATCAAATATGTAGTACTGAATTCTTCAGAAAGTAATACACTACCTTTGAAAATACATTCCATGACAATTCTGTAGTAATGTAAGTCACTTCTCCATCTATAGTATATAGAATGGTTCTTGACATACATTAATATTTAGTAATTACTGAAAATTATATTCCTAGCAGATTATGAAGTATTATTATATCCCATTTCATTTTATTTTCACTTGACGATATGTTATCCATATTTTGTATCTTTAAAAATAGAGACTAAAAGTGGTTAAGTAAATTTCATCAAGTTATAAAATATACAAATGGCAGAGCTGGAGCTGGCACTCAAATGTAAGTGATCTATCTCCCCTCTCTCCCCTTCTATTCTATTACAAATACTGCTACCTTTAAAATGGCTTTGTAGCTGGGTGGTAGCATACACTTTTAATCCTAGCACTTGGGAGGCAGAGGCAGATAGACCTCTATGAGTACAAGGCTATCCTGGTCTACAAAGTGAGTTTCATTACAGCCAGGGCTATCCAGAGAAACCCTGTCTCATAAAACAAAACAAAAAGAAATAAAATGGTCCTGCAAGTATTTCTTTTATATCTTGTTTGTTTCTTTGGCTATGTAGTAATACATTACTGATTATTTTAAATGAATTGTTCAAGAAATTGTTAGTGGGATTTCATAGTTCCTGTTTTTATTTTATTTATATATATATATATATATATATATATATATATATACACACACATATATAATTTTTCTTATTTTATATATTGATCCCAATTCCCTCTCACTCTGCCCCATTCCACCTGGGCCTCTTCCATCCCATTCCCTCCCACTCCACAGGGAGGGTGATACCTTCCAGGAGGTATCATCAAAATCTGTCAAGTCATTCGGGGTAGGGACTAGGCCCTTCCTCCTATCTCCAGACTAAGGGAGTATTCCTCCATTGGGAATGTGCTCCCAAAGTCCTTTCGTGCACAAGGGATAGTTCCTGTTTTTAATCCTCGTTTTATAATGTATTTTGTCTAAGTTTTCTTGTCTCTATGCAATAATTATGGACTTCTCTTTAGGTATGAACAATTAAGTAATTAATACAGCTATCTAAGGTACCAGACAAATCTAATCATCACGGATTATCAAGGCAAAAAGAGTCACTCCAAATTTATTTTTTGGGACTTGGGAGATAGCTTGGTTAGTATCATATTCAAGCATGAGGACCCCAGTTTGTCCTTCAGTACCTATCTCAAAAAGCCAGCGGTGGTGACACATACTTGTACTTCCAGCACTGGGAAGGTATAGAACCCCTGAAGCTCCATGGGTTGGCATCCTTGTGGAACTTAGGAGTACAAGGTCAGCCAGAGACCCTGTCTGTCTCACAAAACAAGATCAATGACACCTAAAGAGTGACTGCTAAAATTGATCTCTGGTTACTAAATAACATGGGCACACGTGTACCCACATAAATGTGCATTCACAGATTCATTCACACATAATTATTTGCATTTTATTGGTTTGTCTACTTAGGTATTTAGTAGTTAGTTCAGTGGGATATTCTGCATTCATTTTTTACCATAAACTATACTGCTGTCATAATTTTATTAGAATGACTTCAGGAATCTGACATAAAATTCCTTAGTATCCCCACCCCCTTTTTGTGCCTGTGGCAATATTAGAAACAAATTGGGAGCTAGGAGGAATTTTTGAGAATGCTTGTAGGAAAGGGAGCACAGCTTGTGGCAGTTCTAGGAACAACAGGGCTTTTAAATGCACTGAAACCCAAAGTTGAAGTAGGCCATTTGCTAAGATCTTGTTGAAGAACACCAAGTTAGGAATGATTATTGAAGAGTTGAGACTGCTTTAAAGATGCTGAGCTTGAGACAGTTTTGAAAACTCTAAGTAGTGATGATAACAAGCATTTGCATGAGCTCAGAGAAGAGAGGGCAAAAGAAGCCTTTTATGAACTTATTCATCCCCCAAATGCATTTTTGATCACTTGTGTAGAGACCTGCGAAGTGCCGCACCTTAAAGATGGCACTGGCTTCTGCCTTCTACCTCCCCGATGGTGAGTGCACTCTGGCGTAAACAAGTCCTTATTTGGTTAAGTCTGTTTAGCCTGTTTGCTTCCTCATTAGAGTAGCCTATCTGCAGGGTCCACATAGCTCACTGGGGTTGGTCAGCATAAGGGGATTTAAGCCTGTGCAGGCATTTCCCTAGGGTCAGAAGAAACATGTTCAAGGATCCTGATTAAAACTGCATGAAGAAGCTCTTCCCGGAGTCGTGTCTTCTTTGCTGGTAGAGGTTGGGCGCATACACACTTGTATATTTGGTTATTAGGTATTTTCCCATATTCTAAGACTATTTAGTTAAATCATAATTTCCTCTGACTTAGCTGGGTTTATGTCTGAAAATTTATATTTGAAAATATAAAATATGACCTCAAGGAGTTGACTTTAATTACCACTCATAGTAGACAAATGAGAACAAAAGTCAAATTAAGTGTTGCAAATTGAAAGCCCACATAGAATACAGATGCTAAAACATTCAAATACTTTTATGTAAAGTGTGATACTTAATTGAAGTGAAAATATTGGTTCATATAAAGAGATGAATAGCATCAAATGAAAACAGCATTAAGGTATGATTAAGTAAAGAAAAGGGTAGTTTCTAGAACAAAAAATATGACAAAATGATAAAGAGATAATTGAAGGAGCAAGCTTTAAATATTTTAATTATTTTTTGGTAATTTCATGCTTGAATACATTGTACCTGGATCATATTCACTCCCTCCTCCCCCTCCTCCTCTCCTCTTTATAATTCTGAGAGTCCTATTAGAGCTGCTTAAGGGTATAAGGCCATCTACTGTAGAATGGGCAAACTACCAGGGAACATACCCTCACAGGAGACTGACTCTCCCTCTCAAAGAAGTCATCAGCATTCAATAGCTTCTAAGTTCAGATTCCCAGCATGCACATAAATACTCAGCATTGCAGCACATGCCTATAATCCCAGCATTGGGGAACACAAAGAAATCAAGATCCTTGGCAATTGCTGGCAATCCAGTCTAATCAATTGGTGACCTCCAAGTTCACGGAGAGGTCCTGTATGAAGCTATATATTTCTGTAGGACACACACACACGCACACACACACACACACACACACACACACACACACATGTACCACACACACACACACACACACACACACACACACAGGTATGTGTGTATGTATGCATATATATTTCCACAACAGGGTCTTAATATATAACTCCAGCTTTCCTGGAACTCACTGTGTAAATCAAGCTGACCTTAAACTCAAAGAGATTCTATTTCATCTGCCTTTCAAGTTCTGGCATTAAAGGCAAGTACCACCATGCCCAGCTGTAAATATTTTAATGTCGAGAACAATTGATGAAGACAGGGACAATGACATTTCTTTCATATATATATTTACCAAATGACACATTTATTCATCTTTCACCTTTTAAGACATTTTCATATGAATGAAATACATGTGATTTATCTTTTTCTATTATCTGGAACAGTAAAGTAGCTTTAGTTAATTTAGCCTTTGATATATTGGGTATATTTTATTGGCAACTTTGTATATTTCTTTTATAGACATTGGTATTTGAGTTGTATTTCTCAGAATATTACCAGTTTTATTTGTACTTTTCTTATATGTTTATATTGAGTAGCAAATGACTTTTTCAAACTAATCAAAACTCTGCTAGATAATGGTTATCATATTTAATCTGG
Source organism: Cricetiscus sungorus (assembly GCA_030556225.1). Lineage (NCBI taxonomy): Eukaryota > Metazoa > Chordata > Mammalia > Rodentia > Cricetidae > Cricetiscus > Cricetiscus sungorus. The sequence continues at coordinate 9,091,614 of JANBXA010000126.1, forward strand.
TAATATGAAAGTTAATAAAAGGGTAGTGAGTAATGATGCATGTAATGCCAAAAGATGCCAAAGAGAAATGATAGAAAATCCTGGGCAGGCAAACTGAAAGTATGATGACTGAAACTGAATGGAAAGGAGCTGTGGCTTTTATAGAGGAATCTAGCTGGTTCAAAGTAGCCTGCTGAAAGAATTTTCTGGGGGGTAGAGTGATAAACATCCCAATCTCATGACCTGGCCTTTCACCATCTTTTTTTCAGAGAAGACCAAAAGAAATCCAGAGGACAAAAACCATTGTAACATCTGCGAGTCAGTCTTCCAAAGCTCACGGTGAGGGAAAAATGATAGAGAGTGGCAAATGGAAGGTGTCCATCACAATTTGTTCACCTTAACATTTTTGTACTAAGAAGGATTATTTAAGGATTAGTTCTTTGGGCTGAAATAGTTTTCTTACTTTGCAGTCTATTCTTAGTTTCATTTACACTTTTGTAGTTGTTGGCATGGGCTTTTATAAAGTACTTTTGTTTATGTGTATGTATTTTTGCCTGCTTGTTTGTGCATGTTCCATATGTATGCAGGTGCCCTTCTGAAAATCAGAAGAGGGTATGTGATACCCCTAGAACTGGAGTCATAGGCAGGTGTAAGTGGCCCAATGTGGGTGCTGGGAACACAACCTGGGTTTTTTCAAGAGTATTAAGTATTTTTTCTCATGACATTAATGTTAGGTTAGGTGATTGGCTAATTGCCTATCGTGAATTTTATATGACTTTTCCCCAAGGTATTAGCATTTTTATCCACTCTCATATACTTTTGTAAATCATAAAGTCAGTTTGATTCATATTGTTTACACATATTTAATTGGAAGGCTGCACAAGTGACATATAGTTCAATCCATCATCATGTGATATAAGTAATTCCACAATGATATTATACTTGATCATTGATGGAAATCATAATTTCCAGGTCTCGCTGTAACTAAGGACAAATTTTATTTGTAATTAACAATCTGTAGTATGGGGTTTTAACCTTACAAGTATTCATTTTGCCAGTATTTTTTCATATCATTTCTTCTTATGTATATCTTGTGCTTCCTTTTCCAGACTGAGTTAGTGGCTGGTGTAGTTTCAATCTTTCAGAATGCGTTCTCTCTCTTTTAGATCATCAAAATAATATAGATTTCTTATTTCTTATGTCCTTCTGATTTTCTGTTTCCATTCTCACTTCTCTGGTTGGTTAACCGAATTATGTTAATTTTTGTTCCTGGTTTTTAGTATTTACAGTAATGGGCTTTGTTGTGCTGTAACTGCATCCTTTACCACTTCTGTTCTTTGCAAGACTTTCATTTGTGGTTTCTGAGTTCATAATTTATAACTGCAAATGTGAGTTGCGAATAAGCTTTTAAAGGAGCACTAACAATCAGCAATACTTTCCAGTGTATCAAAAAATACCCATTTGCAGGATCAATATGAAGAAAATAACAGTCCCGTAATCATGAAAAGTGGTGCATGTAAGTCTCAATAAAGTTACTAGCCACAGCATTCTATGTGGAATTAAAAGGTGCTATTGCTCAAAGAATCTTTGTTGGAGTGGCAGCATGCCATTTAATAGTCTACATTAACTGGCTTGAATCTAGTATTAGTAATTTGATGAGGTATTACTAAACTATCAAAGTGTGCCAATAAAAACTATTTACAAAACTGGCAAAATTAGAAAATTAAGTGTCCTATTTTAACTAATATTTCATAAAACTTTACTTTTTACACTATTTCTACTATTATTGAAATATTAAGTCAAATATTGAACTGAGATATTTGAACATGTTACCTTAAGGTCTAATAAATTTTAAAAATACATGTTCTTGTTCAAATAAATATTTTTGTTTGTATATGGTGCTGAGTGGGTATTTTCTAATTAGGAAAGGAAGATAGTCATTTAAAAAATTTAGGATTCAATTAGGAACATGACCTTAAATATCTTTTCTACCCCGTACAAATTGATTCTTTGAGATACTTATTTAATTCTTACTGTAGTTAACCAGTTGGGAATATTTAATTATTTCTATATGCTGAGCAGGCTGTCAGAAATGGTTTTACATGTAAAGAATGTATTTTAACTTTTAACATGGAAGTTAATTAGTATATTAATGAGAAGTTAATGACTATAAGATTACAGTATATTTGTTTCTGCCTTCAGTTTTTCCCAGACTGGGTTTTCAGGATTTATTCTATCTTTAACAGTAGCAAACATAGAATAATTGTGCCATAATTAGTTCCTTTGGATGAGTCCTTTATCCATAGCAACAAAGGACACTGTAAGGCACACATTTAAGAAAAGGGGAGTTGGGGAGAAAAGTAGAATAAGTGATACAATTAAAATTTAAATAGGAACACAAACAAATTAAATGCATTCCAGATAGCAACTAATTCATGAATAAATGCAGAAGCATTGTGATTTAGTGGGAGGAACAACAATGTTGGAGGTAAATGTGAATTCTAGTTCAGTTTTCTTACCATTTGAGCTGTATATTTTTGGGAACGTTATTTAACATCTCAACATACATCTGTAACATGTTGTAAAAAATGATACTAAAATGGCTGCAAATTAAATTTTATAGATCATAGTATTGTTCTGATGATTACCTTGAGCTTTTGTGGTTATAGCTATAAGAGATATGAGCTCCCATGCCTAACTGAGGAAGTGTTTCATGACAAAACTTTTCTTCAAAACTTAAGTACAATTTAGATTTAATTGTTAGTTAAATTCTGTTGGTTAAATATGTGATCTTATGAAGCCAGACATTGGTGGCACATACCTTTAGCTCCAGCACTTGGGAGGCAGTGGCAGGCGGATCTCTGTGAGTTCAAGGACAACCTGGTCTACAGAGCGAGTTCCACAATGGTCAGAACTGTAGAAAACCACTGTCTTGAAAATGCCCTCCTTCCCTGATAGTGAGATCATCAACTAAATTATCCACCATCATGGAGCCCTCATCTAGTACCTGTTGGAAACAAAAGTAAACACCCATAACTAAACACCAGAGTCAAACCAGAATCCAGATGCAGAGAGAGGGGACAAGACCAGGTTGCAGAAACACATAGAGACAGCTGACCTGAACAAGGAGGAGCTAATGGGCCCCTGCAGACTGATAGCTTGGAATCCTGCATGGTACTGACTCAGACCCCCGGTATATGGGTCTCAACTTGAAGGACTGAGCAGTCTAAGGGACCTCAGACAGTGGAACCAGGATGTATTCCTGGTGCACAAAAGGACCTTGCAGGCACATCCCCATGGAGGGATACCCCATTAACCTAGAGACAGGAGAGAAGTCCTAGTCCCTACTTCAAATGACTTGACAAATTTACATGACCCAACCTGGATAGCATAGCCAAGTGGAATAGGGGTGGGGGGATGGGAGGGGAGGTTGGCCAGGGTGCATGTCACAGGGGAAAGAGGGTAAGAGGGAGGGACATAGGGAGGGAGGGAGAGAGGGAGAGGAAACTGGGATCGACATGTAAAAAATTTAAATTATATTATTAATAAAAAAAGAAAAACAAAAAATTTAAAAAAGAAAATGTTGTGTTATGACAGTAGCTACAAAAGGTTGTAGAATCATTTTTTTCATAAAGTTCAGTAAGTGATGTTTACCCTATATAGTTTTCTTATCATCTAAAATGTAAAATTTAATTTTGGTAAGGAAGACTTAATTTTCCTAATTTGAATGCTCCAAATAATAGATAATGAAAAATAAAATGGAGGTTTATGCATTTTGAAAGATCAGAAAACTAATATCCTTGATATTATATCTGATAACATAGGAAGTTGTGACCCCTTTCTCCCCAGTATAGTTCTGGGAGGCCAGGGTAATAGGATCTATAGTTGGAATTGCTCAACACTGGCCATGCACATTTACTTATCTATTCTTGTGATTGAACATGTTTCTCATTTATTCCATGCCTTGTATAATGTTTTGCTTGATTTGTCTCTATAAACTGGGCTAGATATATAAAGAGTTGCCAGTGTAGCCTTTCCTTCTTTTTAAAAGTTTCTTTTGTTTGTGGAAATTTATAATATAATTAAAACATTTTTGTCCCTCTACTTTCCTCCTTACAAACTATTCCATATATCTCTCCTTGCTCTCTTTCACATTCATAGCCTCCTTTTTCATTAATTGTTGGCACATACCTATATATGCGTATTCCTAAATATAACTTTCTCAGTCTTTATAATGTTACTTGTATACATGTTTTCAGGGCTGACTATTTGGTATTGGGCAATCACTGTGCTTTTCCCTGGGGAAGACCATTTCTCCCACTCTCAGTGATCTTTGTTTGCCTGTAGTCTTTCACTATAGGCTTTCTAAAGCAATATCTCCAAACACTGATGCTATTCTGGAAAAAAAAAAGAGTAAGATTCTTCATTTATTGTACCCAAAATGTCCCAATTGAAAGATGACAACAAACCCCTGTATTCATAATTTGGCAGTTGTTTCTTACTTGTGAAGTAATTATGCTGAATAACAACAGAGAAAATGAACTACTTTTTTTTTTTTTTTTTTTTTTGGTAATGGAGTCAATGTTGTGTTACAAAACAAATCCCTCACAACTAAGTTCTGCTACACAGGTTTATGTCAAAGAAAGAATGTTTTGGGACCTGGACCTGAATCTTAGCTGCTTGTTTTCCCTGTCCTAGACTTTTCTTTTTCTCTCCTAGACATTTATTTTTAACACTGCCAAATAAAACTGCCTTTGCACTCTCTATTTTCAGTAATGTTATTTGTTAACAATTGAATTCACTTCCTGATTTTGATTATTATGAAGGGGCACACTGAGATTCAAAAATTATTTTCTAGTTTACTAAGCCATATACCTTTAAGAAATGATGAAGCCTATTTCAGACTTAGTAAAGAAAAGAAGACAGTCCAACTGTGGGATGCAGAAAGGTTTGAGAAACTTGGGTAACTATTGAAAAAGGTGGATTGCTGATCTTTGTTATAGTGAAAGAGAAAATTAATGAATGCATAAAGGGGGATAATTCATGTTGAATTATAGTGCACAGTAGTTCTCTAAAAACAAAATATATTTGGGAAGTACAAGACAATATAATCTGAGGTTGTAATATCATTTTGTAATTTAATGAAAACAAAGTTTTTCTTAGTTGAAAACAATTCAGGAAATTTGATAAACTTTTCAAAATGAGCACAATGGGAGGTATATCTTAGAGGACATAGTAGTTAGGGGTGTGTGTGTGTGTGTGTGTGTGTGTGTGTGTGTGTGTGTGTGTTCCACCAACAGTACAAATTAAATTTGAGTAGTATTTATTATATGTTGGCTGGCCTAATAAAATTCTGATAGTGCAATCTCTAATGCTAGAGAAGACTCTAAATTGGCAGGTGTGCTCTGATTTATCCAATGTTTCACTTAAAGCTTCTCTCCATTACTTTTTTTTTTGCTTTCATTAAAACCATATACTGACTTCCCTAAAAGTTATTATGCATCTGTCTTTTTCTACAATGATGTAATTACAAGCTGGTCATTTTATTCTTTGACTAGTAATTTATTTTTGTGTAGAGATAGGATCTTGGTATTTAGGCTATTCTGGCCTATAACTTGCTATGTAGTTGAAGTTGCTCTTGAACTCCTGATCCTTAGATCTACCTCCTGTGTTAAGACTATAGGAATTCTGTTAAGTTTTTATGTATTAGTGGGCATTAATGGTTTTCTCGTGCCGTTGTGTGTGTGTATATATAATGCACTTTGATTATTTACTTTTGTTTAAAGCCTTCAAATATAAACATTTTAGTTTTATATATTTACCCAGAATTATTTACTCACAGCTATCCTAAATTATTTACTTAGTAATCTCCCCTTTTCTTAAAAAGCAATTATAATACATACCAAAATGGATTGCTAAGATACAGCACATATTTAACAACCTCAAATATTAGATAGGCAAAAAGAGTTGATATGTATAGCCAGACACTTTAGGATGGGAACCCTCCTCAAACCCCAAGACAGCTGAATTCCAAATGAGGTCTAACTCATTGAAGAAACTCAGAAAAATATTTACTACTCTCTCTGAAAGATTGCTCAGGTTCTTACAATAGGCTCACTTAAATGTAGAGTGAGAGATAGACAAAGACAGGGCATGAGGTGACAATTTCTTAAAGTCTTTGGCCCTTGCTGGGGTGCAGATTTATCTCTACTTTCTTCCCAACTTTTCCAGCCATGATCCTATTCAAAGATTTTGTTCCTGTTGTTTTCTTAAGAAATAGAATTAAAATGGCCTTACATGTCTTCTGGCACTACACCACTATTATCAACCCACAGAGATAAAAATTGTATTTAGCAATCAGCACTGTGCTTACTGATGGTTCACCTACCTTGAGGAGCTCATTTCAACTCATCTCACAGATAAAAATCAATGTTGGAGATTCATACAAATTATTTTTGATGTTAATCAAATTAATAAGTCAATAAATCAACACATCCCAACAAAGCAGCACGTTCCTGTCATTGCTATGAAAGGAAAAGCAGTGCTGAAAATATTTAAAAGACCGCATACATATATTTGGAAATTCAAACCTGGGATCTTCATTCATAACTCCAGATCTCAAGTATCTACATATTCCACTTCTTCTATCTTGAGGCCAAAAGATTAATAATAGTTTGTACACACTGGTTCATGAATCATGTCATTAATGTTGCTTTTAATGATCATAAAACACTATGACAGGGTTTTATGATTTCTTTACATTTAAGCTACTATAATCTTTAGAAAAACTCCAAAGTAGATGTCATCATAATGCCTATTTAATAGCTGATGACATTTCAGTTGAAAGGGTTAAACAGAACACTTGAGATTGTAGTACAAATATTAATAAAGTTTGTTAACATGCAGAGACATTATAAGAAATAGAATTATATAGAAGACTTCTTATGAAGATAGTTTAATGTTTTACCTTTAATATATTTTGCCTGCATTTATATATGTGTGCACCGTGTACATGCAGTGCTCATGGAGGGTAGAAGAGGACATCTGATACCCTGGAACTGGAGTTAGAGATAATTTTAATGGCCATGTGGGTGCTGGGAACTGAATTCTAACCCTAACCCTTGGTCTTCCACAAGATCAATAAGTGTTCTTAATCAATGAGTAATCTCTCTAGTCCCATGCTAGACTTTTGATCTTTGTCTTTATTTTATTTAGCCTCTACCTCACTGTCTTGCTCTTATCCTCCCTCCAATCACTACATCAGAGAGACTGATAGGCGTACAATCATGTATGTTTCATGTGACTCAGAACTATTTAAGTAAGACAGCTAATTATTCTATCTCCAATAACTTGAAGAGAAAATTTCACCAGTGAGCAGGATTGTATAATTTGCACAATATTTTCAAGTATCTGTTTTATTGTTAGCTTACCCGTATGTGTCTGTATTTCTCAATGTTGGGAGTGGAACCCAGGAACTCTAGGAAAGTGCTCTTCATGGATTGCACTTCCAGAGCTAGGGCAATTTTTACACCCAATATTCTTTGTTTGTTTTTCACTGCCTTCCTCTTTGAGCCTCCCCTTCTTTACTCATTCTAGAGTCTGCTGATTCTACATTTTTCTCCTCTAGTGTCATTTCTTTAAAATTATTTTTATTAATTCTTTGAGAATTCCACTTTGCTTTCATATTTTTCCTTTCTTGCACAGTTCTTATTATCCTTCTGAATATTAAATATTCCATTTAAAATTGTCTGGTTCATTTGATTCTTTTCCCCATGAGTTCACTTCACAGATCTTTTTTCTTTCTCACTGGAGCTATACAAACCAAAATGCTGAATCAGTCTTTGAAAGAACTTGGCATTTGTTTATAATGTCAACATTAATTACAGTAGTCAGTGCCCCTTTTTACTTTTAATGAACACATACAACACACTTCCTACTTATCTGCTCCAATTATGCCTTCTGATCAGTGAATTTGTTCACAATACTGAAAAGCACATGGGATTCTCTTGCCCTTTCTCTATTTTGTTTTTGATTTTTTTCTGTTTCATCATTTACTGGCCTTATGAAAACCAAAATGTATGCATCATGAAAAGGATATAAGTGAAAAACTATTCCAGGGAAAGATGACAAGAAATTAAATCACTTAGAGGGAGATAACACTCAGTATATTTATGATAGTTTACAAGTATTATGATAATATTAGGGTTGGATGGGGAGATATTAACTCAAGGCAGTTCTAGTAAATATATGAAGTAGAGGAAAAATATGTTTTTTAATTAATAATCATGATAGAACTCTAGGAAGCAGAAGGCATATATGTTTGTAAAGTGGCAACAGAAGTGGGAAACTCATTAGCCTGTGTCCTCTTTCAAATTTGCTTTCTTTCTATAACTGAAGTATTAAGAGATGTCCAAAAAGAGAAGATGAAATTGTTCTTCCAATGAATGCCATCAATCACTTTAAAAGATTTAAAAATTAGATGAAAATTACTCACATGATTATGATAAAAAGAGCAGCGGATGGGGATAATTTGTCTTGAAATGATGCCAACGCTTCAAGACAGAGAGAGAAGGAGAATGTGTAGCAATTAGTGGAGGCTAAACTGGCTTGACCTTTTGGAACAGGGTTGAGTACAGTTAAACATTCTGAGGTATCTGGGGAGAACTTGGTGAATAGCTGTTTCTAGCATCATTTGGGGGAAGTAAAGCTCAACTTCTAAGAGCTGAGATAGGCAACATGATAATAGAGTAACAGAAGTAGTTACTGGCTGCTCTCATCTGAAATAAATTTGCATAGGCATCTGCAAGTGTTTGTGAATTAGTGACTATTACTCAAATGTTGACAGTGATTCAAAGGAGAACTAGCAAATGCTGGCATTGCTACTGGTGCAAGAAGAACAAGAAGAGTCAATACTTTCTGTTGGTTCAGGACAGATATTTAAAATAATGAAACTGTTAAAAGCACAATATTTAAAGCTTTGTTTTTAGAATTTAATCATGGCTGAGGGAACAACTTGTTAGTTGTGAGTAAACCAAAACAAAACAAACCTCTATAGCTATTTCCAATGAAGATAATACTAGCAAGATGTATAAACAGAATTTCTGTGCTAATATTTCCTGGTATTTCTTTTGGGGTTGAAAGAAGAACTGGTTGTAGCTTAAATTCTCTCTACACTCACATTTCCATTATAATACTATTTGTCAGGGTGTTATTGATCCATCTCAGTTTCAGAGGTTTTTGACAATTTCAAAGATGAGTGGGGTGTGGTATAACTAACTAGTCTGAGCATTTTTATTATTAAAATTTTAAAAAGCTTATGAAACCTGTTACATTGTGTTTTCCAAGGTTTATGGGTCATTCTTTAGAAACGAGATAATATGTGGTTAGGTGAAATTAATGTGTGATAACATTGGCACTAAAACCCAATGGAGAGCTGGGCAGTAATGATACATGCTTTTAATCCTAGCACTTGGAAGGCCGAGGCAGGCATATCTCAGTGAGTTCGAGGCCAGCCTGTTTTACAAAGTGAGTTCCAGGACAGCCAGGAGTGTTACACAGAGAAACCCTGTCTCAAATAAAAACAAAAACAACAACAACAACAACAAAAACAACAAAAAAACCACCCAATGGAGAAAATGCAGGTTGGGCGGTGGATGATGATAAGATGAACTTATTCTATATAAAATAGCTGTTTATTTGCCCAAAGTTTATCAGATTATATATTAAATACACAGGTTTCTATGCGTCAACAATACCTCTATAAAGCTTTTGAAACTATAAATGCCTTATTATATCACTGCACAATATATATACATAAACATAATACATATATCTCTATCAAATTTGAAATGGTTTAAGACATGATGTGAGATTAAAAGCTCTAAAATAAATGTAAGTTAAGTAGGAGTATTTGGGGAGACTAAGGTATGGGAAGAACTTCATTGACTCTTCAAAGAACAAATGTGATAATTATTCTGAAAAAGAATCTGATGGTATGCCATTAAATATATGTATGCCTAGTGACCTTGCATCATTATCCAGAGTAAATAGCTCAGAGACTATCACAGAGTTGTGTCAAGAAAGCATTTAAGTGTATATTTTTCATGGAGCTGTTTTTGAGAGCAAAAATAGGAGACAGGGTTCAACCTCAGAGGCAAGTGATAAGTTAAATATGGTGGATAAATACTATGGATTTCTATTGTAGAAGTTAAAAACAAGTACATCTGCCTAAGTAGGTAAGAGAAGCTACTAAAATACTTTAGTGCTAAATTTACACAGCAAGAGAAAAATTAAATTGCATGAATATAGTATAATGTGAAAACAGAGAGAATAATGACTATCCAGAAAAGTAGGAAGGTAAAATATCTACAGAATGAGAATAGAGAATGGGAACAGGAGATATTTCGTCTATTTTTTATTAAAATAACATAAAGCATGAAAATAAAAGGTAATACATAAATCAGTATATTGGCTTTCAAGGGATGAATGATGTTGGTGTTCTATGAATAAAGGCATATGATTAATTCAAAATCTGCACACAAAAAGCAAAGCAAAGTAAAGCAAAAAAAAAAAACTCATGATTAATGACTTAGCAATGGAAATGAGCTGGCTATTATTTAGACAAAAGAGATATTTATTTATTCTAATGACCTCAGGTAAAGCCAATGGCTAATCAGAAAAAGAAAATCCTGGTCTACTTGAAGAAAAACCTGAAGGATGTATTAAAAGAGACTGGGGTTGAGTCTTGAGTTTTAGCAAATGATGTCACTTTTAAAAATTGTCAAATACCTCGATCCATGGTTTTCTTTTTATTAGAATACATAATTACACAAAATATCATATTTCATTGTGACATTTGTATACCTACACAATGTATTTTGATTATATTTCTTTCCAATGGCTTCTTTTGCCCATTTACCTCATCTTGCCATTCTCTTTCCTCTGCCTATATAGCCATTTTTACTATGGCATTTTGAAAATTTTATATTTTATATTTACATTTATCTTTCTGAGTCTAGTTTATTTCACTTATTATGATTTTAATTTCTGTTTTTCTGTATATATGTTATGATTTGATTTATTTTTATGATTGAGTAAAATTCAAATACAAATATGTTCCACATTTTCTTTATTCATGCATCTATTAATGGACATCTAGTATGATTCGAGTTCATAGCTATTGTGGCTATTACTAAAATAAGCTAAAGTTTGCAAATGTCTTTGGTGTGTAGTAATATCAAGTCTTTCACATATGAGACCTTTTGTTATTTCTATTTTTAAACTTGATAAATCTCTGTCCTGTTCTCCATGGTGGCTAGATTAATTTATATCTCAACCAACAGTGTATAAGTATCTTTCTTCATTGCATCTTCTTTAGCATCTGATGGTCTTTGTTTTTCTGATAATAGCCATTTTGACTGAGGTGAGATAAAATCTCAGTGTAGTTTGTTGTGTGTTGCCTTATGGAAAAAAATATTGACCACTTTTTCATGCATTTATTGACAATTTATACCTTGGATTTTTATAACTGTTTGGATCATCTAATTATGTATTGTTTGAATTAGTTTTATATTTAATTTTTATAAGTTCTTTATATGGTCTTGTTATAAATCTTGTTAGATGAATGGCTATCAACAATTTTCTACATTCCATAGGCTGTCTTTACTTTAGTAACTGATTTGCTTTGCAGTCTCATTAGTCTGTTCTTGAGATGATTTCCTAGGCTATTACAGTCCTTTTCATAAAGCTCTCATACACTTCAGTAAAGCCTGAGTTTTTTTCTAATGGTTTCAGAGTTTTGAGTCTCATTTTAAAGTATTTGATCCAGTTTGTGTTTTTGTTTTCTTTTGTTTTATGTTCAAGTTGAGCAGTAGGAATCTGCTTTATACTTTTACTTGTGCATATCCAATTTCTCCAACATTATTTGTTGAAGGTGCTATTTTTTTTCCAGCTTCAGTTTTGGAGATCTTTGTTAAGAATAATTCTGGTCTTGCATACTATCCTTATAGTCTATGTGTTTATGTTCTAGTACTAGGATGTCTTATTACTATGTGAGCCTAAGTTTTCTGACATATACATGAGAATGCTAACTATTTTGAGTGTATAACAGTTTTACACATTTTTTATAATTTTTCTTTAATTTAAATTTGAAGTAAACTTGTTTTACATGTCAATACCAGTTCCTGCACCCTCCTGTCCTCCCCTTTCCCCCTCATAATCCCCATCCTGTCCCCTTCCTGCTTCCGTGGGAGTGTGATGCCTTCCATGTGGAGTCCTCAAAGTCTGTCATATCAATTGGAGCAGGGCCCAGGCCCTCCCCCATGTGTCTAGGCTGAGAGAATATCCCTCTTTGTGGAATGGGCTCCCAAGCACTATTAACTTTATAAATATTCTGGGCTGGAGATATGGCTTAGTGTTTAAGAGCACTTATTTTTCTAACAGTGGACTCTGGTTTGATTCCCAGTGCCAATGTGATGACTCGTAACCATTTGTAACTCCAAGTTCAGGGGAAACAATATCCTCTTCTGAGCTCTGAGTGCAAGTCATGCACATATTGCACACACATTTACACAGGAAGCACACTTACATATATAAAATAAATATGTCTTTATAATTGAATATACATTATAAATATTCGTGGTCCCTGAGAAGGTTTTAAACATTAGCTTCAAATATTTTTTGTATAATACTATCTTCCAGATCTTTTCTTCCTTCCTACTTGGAATCATATATTCTCTGGCTTGACATCTCTATTTGAATATCTAGCACAAACATACAAAACTGAGTCTTTCTTGCCTTTTTTTTCTATTTTTTCCATTCCTCCATGAATGATATCATTATCCAAATGCTTCCTAAGATAAACATCTTAAAAATTCCAACACTTCATTTTCTGTTCATTTACTTGTTCTAATAATGAAGTTCCATTCATTACAAGTAAGGAGTTTGCCCTTTACTATTTCCAAGTAGTTGTCTTCATTCTGGCACTACTAGCAAGAGTATTGTGACTGCAGTCGTTTAAAAAACATGAAATTGTTCTTAGAATATGGTTTTGTCTTCCTCCAGGTGTAGCAGACAGATATGACTTTACTTCAGTTATTTATGACAATTGGCTATTATTTGTTTGCATGCCTCTATGGAAACACATATTTATGTAATATAGTTTTTCCTTGTGATTTTACACTATACTCGTGCAACTCTTCCTAACTCTCACAATATAAATTGTCTGATGCTTTGAATAAGTTTGGCTATTGCATGAGACTTTAGTCCACTTCATTTTTAGGCTCTATTCTTCCAGGTTGAACACATTTGGAGTGACAAACAGGATATCTAGTTCCATTTCTTAATATACATTTACTTTATTTAAATTGTATATGTCTCAATCTTTACAGATTTGCCTTATCATTGACATCTCATAAATGTTATTTTTGATCCTAACATCCCTTCAAATCAAGAGTTAATATCATATTTGCAGCCCTATAATCATCCATATTAATTTCTATTTTCCAATTCTTCCACTGTATTGTAATTTCTTGGTTGGATAACCTTGTTAAACTGGAAGCTCCTTAAGACAAAAATATACATTAATATCATGTTTAATTTATCTTCCATAAACTGATGGATCATACAAGATAATCTACCAGATCCCCCCATCAATAAATTTGTAGACATGTAAATCTTATTGTTGACATGTCAGAGAAGATTTATGATGAAGTGTGTAAGAGTTTACTGCTACACTTTAATCATAAATGAAACTGTCTTTTCTTGATTAAACCTCACCACTTGTTGTATAGTATAATTTCCAAATTGGTGCCAATATCTAAGACAGAACATGTTACACACTGAGGTTTGGGTGGTTTCTCTTAGGCTCTTGTTGTGCATTTATAAGCCTATAAATCAAATATATTTAAAACCTCAACTATTCAGTCATGATTCTTCAAATATTCAGTTATCTGCTGTAATGATATCATACAATTTCACATTGCTATTTTATTTGTATCCAGCCATTTCAACATTTTATATGTTATGCACATGTTTTGGTCTTATATCAGAAAATTTAAATGATAAAATAATATCTTTATTAACATGTAGTCATCAAAATACATGTTACCCTTCCTTCGGTATTTTTAATAAACTAAAGTTATCTTCTACTCTATGGGAATGTTGGCACATGAAAATAATAACAGTACCAAAGCAGCCAATTTTGTTAAGGCCAAAAGCAAAATAGGAGAAAAGTCAACAACCTAACTACTTACCTAATGAAAACAAATCAATGGTAAGAAAAAGGACATTGTTATAAATGCCCTAGCTTTGCTAATTAACCATCTCATTTTTCTTTTTAGAATAAAAAATTAAATCTCAAGAGTATCCTTTGGAAAAATGTTTTTTTTCTGAATGCTGTTAATGCATGATTTTAATTCTAAAATTATATTTCCAGACACTGTTCCTTCACTTTTATAATTCTATTTTTAAAATGCCTTTGGAGTTCAGTTTTCACTTGTGTCTTAGATTTATTCAAAGAGCTGTGGGAGCTTCAAATAAGATAGTGTCCCCTCCTGCTATCTTGTCTCTTGCATTTGCTATCATCTACCCTGCCCTTTTCCTGATCATACTCCTTCCCCCTTCCTTCTCAAAGTACTTTTTCTTCTTTGCTGTGCAGGACATTCATTCCTTCTTCTGAACAAATTACGATACAAAGAATTCTTTTTCATTTTGCCTTAATCACTTTTCACTCAATCAAATTTGAACCATTAATAAGTGATATTCTGGTTTCTTTGTACTTGGGAGATCAGAAACACAATGTTGCATTTGTGTGGATAAATTATGAGGACAGACTGAGTCTGCTCTTCCAAAATCTAAATAGTCTATTTTAATGGATGTTTTTCAATATAAATGTCTTCTACCTGTGGCATAACTCCATAAGACAGTTAACTCAAGAAGAGCAGATTTAATGCTCACTCTAAAAGCTGTATTAAAATTGGATGATATAATACTCAGATACAGGGAGGTAAAATACTTATATCCATAACATTAAATAGTTTAACACCATATTATCTAATAATAGTACATATCTAGATATTAGGTTTTGTAAAATGTGTTGATGAGGTAGAATATGGGCTTTAGAAGGCAGGTCATTTATAAAGGGACAATTCTGAAAAACCTTTTATTATGTAGATGGTGTGCAAGCAGATGGGGAAGAAAAACTATTTTGCATTTATAAAATGTTAATTTGAAGTTCTGATGGTATTAGTTAACTGTCTTCCATCGAATGTGAAGTACTCAAAATTCTTTAAGAATTATTCTACACTTTGATTTTGTGGTTCTTATGTTGTTAAATTTGTCAACATTTACAGAAGATTCTTCAACATACACATCTAATTTACAAGCAATCATTTAATCTTCACAATCCCATGTAAATTTATTAGCATTTAGTATGTTGACAGATGTTTGGTATTTAAACAAATTAGAGTAAATTTTGTAGGCAAGAATGAACTCTTCATAATTCTTGATCACATTTCCATTCACTGCTGGATTTTCTTTTAATTCATAGAGAAGTGTATAGTGAATAAATCCATAATATTAAGGCAGAAAGGAAATAAATATGCAGGAGAGCAAAACTGGTTTTGAGTTTTTCGGCCACCCCCATTCATATCAAGTATTTGCTAACTCTTTTAAAGGTAAAGTTGTTTGCATGCCAAATTACCTACATAAAGATTTCCTTGTTTCTTCTGTTTGACAAAGGAGTGAATATTTAAAACAGAATTTTAAAGTTAGTACACAAAGTATTTGGTTTTATTGTGATATTTTCAGACATATATGTCATTATACTTTGTCCTAATTTGCACCTTCCCTCATTGTGTTCCCCAGCCCCTTTTCCTACAGTCTTGCTTTTTCCCTTCCCTGCCCCT
This sequence comes from Cricetiscus sungorus, assembly GCA_030556225.1. NCBI lineage: Eukaryota > Metazoa > Chordata > Mammalia > Rodentia > Cricetidae > Cricetiscus > Cricetiscus sungorus. The sequence continues at coordinate 9,107,498 of JANBXA010000126.1, forward strand.
TTGCTTCCACACTGCATGTATTCTATTTTCCTATCATTTTCCCCCCTCACGCTTTAAGATCTCTTCTGCCATTTCTATGGTCCACCATTTAAATCCATGACCTACACACAAATTAGCTAGCAAATGAAATCATAACATTGCAGGAATATGGATGGATCTTGAGATGATTATGTGAAGTAAAAGAAAAAACAGACTTGGAAAGAGAAACACTTCACATTTTCTGTCATATGTGGAAATTAGATTTAAAGAAGTAGTTTTCAATAAGTGATGTATTTAAATCATTTAACATACTAGGCTACTTACAGAATCGTGTATTGGATTCCATTAGAATTTTCTAACGGTATTCTTTTGAAGGATTTTTGGGTAGTTTTATACTAATATGACTTTTATACAGATCTTATCTTGTAAACTAATAATTCATAATCCCAGATAACATTAATATGCATATAAATATACAAATATGAAACTGTTTTATATGTGCTTGTATATGTGTATGATACATCACAATTGTTCTTGCTTCTAAGTTTGTTTATATGAAACCATTTTATATATATTTATGCACATGTATGATATGTTGCAATTGTTCTTGCTTTTTAAGTTTGGTTATTTATAATTCCCCCTCCATATTTTTATATTCTCACAGTTATTTGACTCGTGAGTTATTTTGTTTTATCCCTTGGCTTCCTGAAATTTTTTAGAGTAGATTTTCAAAAAAGTATCTTGAGGAGCTGACTTCTTTAACTTTTAAAAAAATCTATCCCTGATACTGATCTTCTTAAACAACAATGTGGCAGCCTAGACATGGTACTCATAACTCATAGACAATGTTTCATTGCCCTCTGGCACTAACTACTCATGTGGAGACTTTGAGACCTGTGTAAAACTCTGCTTTGATAGGTGACTTGCTTTTATTGCTAGGATTCCTAAAGAAGTATTCTTTTATATTTAAAAACGTATTAAGCCTTTACATTAGAAGTTCACCTAATTTTTGCTAGTGGATCTTTTGATTTTAAGATTATCATCTTTATTCATTTAATTAATATTTCCAAACAGTTATTACTACTAGAAATTGTTTTATGTTTGAGTACAGTTTCATATTTGAATTATTGGATTAGCTATTTTGGGAATATTAATTATGCATAAGATTTTCTTTTCAGACAGGGAATTGTTGTAGTTATTATCTAAATATCAGATGTTGAAATTTTCTTTTAATTGTAATATAAGAGTGACAATTTGGTTATATATAAACTTTTATATCTCACCTAATTACTCTTGCATTTTTTGCTAAATGGAAATAACCATATGTAGTACACATAATTGTTACTTTATTTCTATTGTTTTTTATTATCTTTATTTAATGTATTTTTTGAGATTACATTTTCCCTTCCCTTTCCTCCCACCAAATCCTCACATATATATCCTTCTGCAATCCTTCAAATTCATAGTCTCTTTTGTCAATAATTTTTATTGCATGTATCTTTCTATATGTGTATATTCATATATATATATATTCCTAAATATAACCTGTTCCATCCATATACTATAACTCATATGTGTGCTTTTAGATTCATCATGACCATAACCATGGTTATAATCTATGATGAAGGATGTTTATAACCATAATGAAGGATGATGAAGGAAGAGAGGCTAGATTTATCATTTTCTAAGCTCTGTGAAAAGAAAGAAATGAAGTAGATCTTGTGATTTCTCTGGCCTGTTGCTTGAAGCCATATGTTTTTCCTCTATAGTAAAAGGAATCCCAAGTTGAGCTGCAAAGTTTCTCTGACCTGACTCAAACCAACCAACCAACAAACAAAAAACTCAAAAACAAAACCCTAGGAAAGCCAATGAACCCAATCATGAATGGTAGACTTTGAGACTGGAGATAACACATGTGGAGAAAAGGTACTGGAATCCTGAACAGAAGTACTCTTTGTTTCTTTCATAACACTAAGTCAGTCATGTATTTGGAGAAATATTAGCAACATGATCCTTTCTCCAAAACAGAGGAACAGCAAGAAAGTTGTATCTCAGCAGTGTTAAAAATTATTTAAGTCTGTATACAGTTCATAAAAGAAATTATATAACACTGTAAATATTCTGTTATTGTTTGGTGCTTTTAAATAAGAAAAATTGTTTCTATTAGCACAAAGTTAAAAATATAGTTCATTATGACAGAAAAGTTAAGGTAGCAGGAGCTTGTGGAAGTTTGTCTTGTTGCATCCACTATCAGCCAGCAGAGATGTTAGTGATCAGCTCACTTTCTACATCTTATACAATTCAGGATAAACACACAGGGAATGACAACCACAAGGAAAGCAGTTCTTCCCATATCAATTAACATAATCAATGCAAGCCCTCACAGCATAGTCAGAGGCCCATGTTCTAGGTGATTTTTGATACTGTCAAAATGGCAATATTAACTATCACAACAATCACACTACTCTTCACTTTCAGCACAGAGTTAAAAATATATCATGAGATATTCAACACTTTTAAAATATGTTTTATGTTCTATATGATGTTGCCTAACTCTGAGCTAATGTAAATGTTCTGAGTAATATAAAATTCACCTATCATTGTAGCTTGTTTTCCGCCAGCCCGCCCGCAGCCAGTCTGGCATGCCGGCCCCAAATAACACTCAGAGACTCTGTATATGATACAGTCCTGTTGGCCAGTTACCATTATTCTTTATGTGCTAGCTCTGTCGAATTAGTAACCCATTTCTACTTATCTAAGTATTTCTATGTGGTCATCTTATTGGGGAGCCGCTGCCAGCATCTTCTTTCTCCATTCTCTCCATCCTGACTACTCCTAACTACTTCCTCTTTCCTCCTTGTCTCCTATCCCCGCCTATCTTGCTTTCTCATTGGCCACAGTGCTTTATTAATTAACCAGTATGAGAAACATATTTACAGAATAACATCTCTCATCTTATCATATTTTTTTGTCTGGAGAAAATTTCATTGAGAGGAAGGAAGTGTCTAAGAAGAAAGCTTCAGTTAGTGTTCTTGCTAAGCTCTATTATACTCCTCAACAGTCATTTCATATCTCACTGGATGTGGCAGAAGTTTTTCTGATAGCAGACTTACGTGCTTTTCTCCATGCAGTGTTGTTAAGTTGGGAAGTATTGCTAGGGTGGTACTTACTCATTTTCTACCATGAACAATTACCTTTGGCAAGAATGGCATTGACCATAGTTAACTTTTCTACTGTCTGAAATTCCCACCATCTATTTGTCACTACTTCCTATTTCAAGTTCTAAGTAAGAAAATTTCCTTAATTTTTCTCTTTTATTAGTTACCTTTTCTTGCCCAACTATTATGCTAGTTAATCCACAATAAATGTCTTCTATGCTTCAGTTCATTAATAATAGTTACATAGATAATATTCTTACACTATAAAAGGTTAACACCCACATAAAAACTGTGTGGAAAATTTTATGATCATTCAAAAAATTCTAGAGAGAAAATTTAAGTCTAAGAGAAGTTAGGAAAGTATTTCTTACAAATATGAAGGATTTAGAACAGGCCTCTATCTGTGCACTCTTATTATTTGAGTCAATTTTTTTTGGTTTGAGAGCTTGTTCTGCATATTGCAGATTATCTATTATTATGTTTGATATCTACCATCCAAATATCCATCAAATATTATCAAAACAGTTTCCACACATTGCCAATATTTCTTAAGGAATCAGAGACCTAATATTTATGTGAAATGTTTCTATTTAAAAGTAATTTAATAGGACTAAATACTAGAAAAATTATGTATTATAGAATGGGATAATAAAAACTCTCACTCTTTTATCACTCTCAAGACAGTATCAATTTAAAAGAGTGATGGGGTAAGATAATCAAAGTGTGTTATCATTTCAGTTTTACTGTTGGTAAAACTGAAATAGAGATAGAAAAATTACTCTGGCTTCTGATTTCTATGTTTTAACCAAAATCTTGAAAATGTAAAGGACTTCTGTCTTAGAGTTTATATTGCTGAGAAGAGACACTATGACCACAGCAACTCTTATGAAGGAATGCATTTAATTGGGGATGGTTTCCAGTTTCAGAGGTGTAGTCCATTAACGTCATGGTGGTGACCATGACTGTGTGAAGGAAGTCATAGTGCTGGAGAAGGAGCTGAGAGATCTACATCTAGATTGGTAGGCAGCTGAAAGAGAAACTGAGACACACTACCTCTATAACAAAGCCACACCTACTCCAGCAAGTCCACACCTTCCTATAATGCCATTCCCAGTGATATTATGGGGGCTATTTTCTTTCAAATCCCTACAGATGGTGAATGGGTGATAAAATCATAAAGTAACTTTCAAGAGTCTCTTCTCTCATTGCACCATATGAGTCCTGTGGATTGAACTCAGGTCATTAGGCTTAATGGCAAATGAGTTAACTTCTGAGCTGTCTTTCTAGAACCTAGCCTGTGATGCTATCAGGAGACAGCAGAATTTATAAAAGGTCTAGGTGGGAGGAATTCCAGTCAGTGTGTCATGATCTTTAAAGCAAAATTGAAACCTAGGCCCATCTTGAATATCTGTCTTTGCTTCACAACTGCTGTGATGTGAGTGAGTTACATCCTCTTTAATGCATTTTGACAGGATGCTCTGCATTGAAATGGGTACTAAAAATGCAGGGCCAAGCAACCACAGAATGAAAGTACAGTGTGTCTGTGTGTGTGTGTGTGTGTGTGTGTGTGTGTGTGTGTATTAATTCTTCCAAGTTGATTATTTCAAATGCTCTATAATAGTGTTTGAAAGTCCACAAAGTTTCTTGATGAAATGAGTAAAAATAAAGATTATGATTGTAGACACCATATTAAGTTAATTTACTTTGATTAACAATATTGATTATCTCTCAGAAAAGAGGTACAGAACAAATGGAAAGGTTTTATATTAGACTTCTGTTTTTCCCCCTGTAGTTTACAAAATACATATGACAACAAGATAAAGTATTTGTTAGCCACTTTTATTGACAAATTGCTGCTATCAAAATTAAGGATCAGTGCATTTGATCACTGGTATAGTTAGATGGCATTCCTCATTCTTACATGTATAAATTAGAAGGAGATAGAACTTATACAAGCTTGATAGTGGCATTAGATAAAATATGGAAAAATCAAGGGGTAAGGACATGGTCACATTGTAAATAAATTTCTGTATTATTTACCTTTCTCTTGCTAAGATAAAATACCATGACTAAACAAACTTATACAAGAAAGAGTTTATTTGTGCTTAAAGTTTTAAAGGGGTGGTGTAATGGTATCAAGCAACAGACATAGAGGCAGGAGCAGAGAGTTGAGAGATTACATCTTTAACCTTGAGCACAAAGCAGGATAGAGAAAGGTGAGGGAGGGGCATGAGAGCACTGGGAATGGCACCATTCTTTGAAAATTCAAAGCTCATCCATCATGGTGTACTTTCTCCAGGCCATCCAGGCCACAAGACCAAGAATACCTCCCCAAACAATGCCACCAAATAGTGACCACATGCTTAAATAAATGAGGCCATAAGAGAAATTCTGATTCAAATCACCACAACATCTATTTAGTTATGATTCAACTATGTAAGTAAATTAAAATGAAGGGAGTTCATATATGGCTGGGGGCTGGTATTGTCAGAAAGAGGGTTCAGAAATGAGTTTCAAGGTTCAGGTGATCAGAATTTGGCTGATACATAATACAAATGATGGTAACTAATATTGACCAATAAGCTCATGTTCTAGGGATCCTGCATTAAAAATATCACTTAGGCAGTTATAACATCTGCAAGCTCCTAGCGGAAAATGAGACCCTGCTTTCCATTCATGCCTGTCTAAATTTTATTGAAAGTCTGCTCTGAGCAAGCTTGATGTAGGTATCTAAAGGCTGTTGGTAATTGAGAACAGTTGGCTGCATAGTGAATGAGGCCAGGGGACCGATTATCTTGGCAGAGATATTTCATCAACACCTGTTGTGCTTTATAAGTTCCACATTTGCTTCTTAATATTTCTGCTCCTCCTTTGCTGCTGATCTGACACCTTTCCTATCATATTTACAGCAATGCATTGACTTTGCTTCATATTTGAAGCTCTTCATGTGCATAGCAAGCAGATAACTCAACATTTTCAAAATATATTGAGTGAGATAATGTGTTTCATTTGGCTCCTTCTGAGAGCAAGGATTGTGCTTTAAATGACTTACATTTGTATCTGATAGGGTTTATATATTTTGAGGAACAGTAGCTATTTAAGTGTATGGTTCAATCAGCCTCATCAGCACCACCTGGGAATGCAAATTATTTTGCCTCAGTGCAGAGTTAATGAATCAAGACCTTCATGGGTAGAACTCAGCTTTCTCTGTTAAGTATGTCAGTGGACTCTGGCATCCTTTCAAATCTGAGAACCATTAAACCTGAGACTTGCTATTGAAAGCTTGGTTAGTGGAAGGCCACACAATTATGAGAAGGATTATCAAAAATCCAGAATCTTGGGCCAAGCTTCAGACTTATTCATCCTTTGCACATGAATCACTTGATTTACAGTTTAAGGAGCTCAGTTTGAGACTCATACTTGAGTTCTGTGTACTGGGATTTCTTAAGGACCGGGCCTCTTGTTATTATTCTTTATGAACTTATAAAACATAGTATGAATATAATATACACAGTAAATAGCAACTTGTGCCTTGGCATTTTAGTTATTTATTGTTTTAAATTGTGTGTGTGTTTTGTTTGCATGTATGTATGTGTATATATATATATATATATATATATGCACCATGTGTATGCAGTGCCAATGGAGGCCAGAACAAAGGATCTGATCCCTGATATTAGAGTTACATATACTTTGATATTCCATGTTAGTGCTGGGAATCTAATCCCTTGTCCTTTGTAAAAGCAGACATTACTCTTAACCACTGAGTCATCTCTAGTCCCAATCCTTGATATTTTTAAAGTTCCTCACTCAAATAACTGTAATGTGAGTGCAGGGCTAAGTTTCCATTTTGAGAAAGGAAAATAATAAAAAAGGAAGCCAAAACAACACCAAAATCTCTTGTGTTCTTAATAGCTTTCATTCCTCACTCACTGAAATCATATTTTAATTTTTTGATCTTCTTATGAGGCTGCCTGAAATTGTAAATCATGCATGCCTTCTCCTGACAATATGGACACTAACCACATTCACAATTAGGATACTCTCAGTGTGTTATCTTTTCAGAATATTCTGAGTGTTCTTTTCTTGAAGGTGCCAAGGTTTTGAAAAATTTTGTCTGCTCAACTTCATTAATATTTCATGAAGTGCTTAGATTAAATTGGGCTGATCATCAAACAGGTGCAAAGGGACTTGATTAATAAACAGAGTATTTCTATAGCATCAACATAGTCATATTCTTTGTAGAAAACTAACTTAAGATTTGGTTTGTATTCAAGAAGCACAATTTCTCTGTTGGCCCAGATGTTGATTACCAAGACTAAAATTGAAGGGGACAATCTAAAATTCTGGATAGAGATCTAAAGTGTTTGTTAAAAATGAAAAATATTTGTGGCTCAGAGTGTAAGAAATGGTGTACTGTTTAGCCCCTTGCCACAGGTAATTACCATCAGAATAACAGTTGTGATTGTGCTGCTTAGGCAGAGTAAACGAAGAACATCATTAATTCAATTTATGTAGTTATAAAACTGCGCCACTGATACCTTTACTATTGGGCTAAAATGAACTGCAGTAGGACAGGGAGGAGGCTCAGTGAAATGTTTATTGTGCAACTGTAAGTCTCTGCATTTGGATCTCCATGTACACAAATCCACCCAAGGATAAGAAGCAGACCCTTAACAACAACAACAACACACACACGTTTTAAATAATGCAACAGAATATAAAACAACAAAATTAATATTAGCCTTCAAGTGTTTCCACCTTCACTGTTAAACCGAAAAAGAAAGAACCCCTCCAAATAAAAATGGCTGTTATTTCTATGAGTAGTTTTACTTTTTATAATAATAAGAAAAAAACTGCCTCAAATAAGAGGAACAATTGTTACTAATGTTGGGCTAAGTCATCATATAACATGTGAGCAAAAGCATCCACAAGTGAGACATATTGACAGAATGTAATTTAAACCACCACTCCTTGTACATAGTCTCAGTGATTTGGAATCCACTAATTGGAAAAAAACCCACTGTTTCTGTCTTATGATTTATGCAGGTTCTAAAAGCCCAAAATGGCTAAGAACATGAACTCTATAGTGTTAGAATTGCTATAAATGAACAACAGTAATGAGATTTAAGAAGGAGAAGTAGAAGGTTATTGGGATATTGTGGGTAGGAGAACAACAAGAAATTAGAATACTCTCATTATACATTGTACATTAAAACCAGGAGTTTATATTTATGTTACTGAAACTAAAAAGGTTATGAAGAAAATATAATCCCAAAAGGAAGGGAAAATGGATATTTTGATTGTAATGAAAAGTTATGAGAAAAATAATCTGTCGTGATCTTGTAATTAAGGATTGAAGGCAATGCTGATAGAAATGTAAAATTATATACTATATTTAGTAAAGTTTTATATTTACTCAAAATATTAAACATAAAGCCATGTAATTCTACTCCCAATAGAGCTAAAAACATACCCATAAGGCTTTGAATATAACCCAGTGTTAGAAACAGATTCAACCTCCTGGTATTCTAGCCCTGATAGAAGGAAGGAAGATGATGAGAGGGAAAAAAGGAAGAGGAAGAGCAAGAGAGAGGAAAAATTTACCACAAAATTTATTCCACAGATAGTCACAAAAGCAATATTCATGTCTGTATGAGTGTTTTGCTTGTGTGTATGTCTGTACACTATGTGTGTGCAGTACCATTGGAGGCCAGAAGATGGCATGAGACACCCTGGAACTGGTGTTATAGATGACTGTAAGCCTCTAGTTGGGTGCTGGGAATCAAATCTTCTAGAGGACCAGCCAGTACTCTTAACTGCTGAGCCACTTCACTAGTTCCCAGAACCAATATTCATAATGCCCCAAACTTAGTAAAACTGGAATGTATACCTGAATAAACAAAATATCCACACAATCAAAGATTCATTAATTATAAAAGTAAATTATTGCTATATGTTACAGCTTGTATAACTTCTTTAAATATGAAGAGATTATAGTATATGGTTTAATTTATATACCATATCTAGAATAGGAAAATTCATACCATAAACAATTAACTACTTAGTGATAAATACTAATTGCTTCATAGAAACTGTGACTTGAGGAAGAACAGAAGTGGTATAGAGCTCATTTTCTATCCTAGGGATATTGTGAAGATGGATGTCACAATGTAATACTTGGCTGGCATAAATATAAATTTTTTATGTCAAAATTTAAGCAATGGATAAGAGTAATTCATATTGTGTTTAAAAGTTTCAGTTCAGGTTTAAACTGAAGTGGGGGATAACCAAATTTATCAATTCATCAACATCAACATAATAACTGTCTTTGAGACTATTGATTGAAATTATTAATTTGAACTGTAATTAGTAATATGTCTTTATATTTTCTACATTTGTTGAATTGAGATCCTGTTGTTACATTTTTGCCATGCTTAAATATTTCAGGTAAAACAGATTGTATGAAATAATAAAATATTTTCTATAGGAAACTGTTGTTACACAATTTGCTTTGTTAATTATTATAGTCAAGAACATTTAAATTTCACAGATTGATAGACATTCAACTAAGCAAATCCAAAATGTATTTTTCTAACTCAGTAAATCCAAAATATATTTGTTCTAACAGTTTTGTCCTTTAGAAACTTTAGAATTTAATGTTGAATTTTTTCCTAGCATCTCTCCTGGCTTGACATAACTGAAATCTGGGTTGTGAAAATAGAAGCAGAAACATTACTTTTTCACTTGATACTTTCCCATTTAGCCTAGTCCCCAAATTGCCTATTTGGATTAGTCTATCAGTAAGCTATCAATTGGATTACATCTTATAGTAATGGAATTAAATTATAGGTAAGTATATAAAAGTGGCACAAGGATTTATGTGGAAAAGTCTACAGAAATATGTGCAATTTGTTTATGTTGTAAACAAATTGGTGAGAAAGATAGGAATATAATAAGCCATGTATTGAGGGATCTACTTGAGCTGCTGTGATTATGAGAATTTTAGGTTACTGATATACATTGGTCAATTGTTATACATGACAATTTAGGTTTTCTACTGTTTTGAGATAGGGTCTCACTGTAGCCCTGGTTAGGCTGGAACTAACAATGTAGACTATGCTGACCTCAAACTTACAGAGATTATTTTTTCTGCCTCCTGATTACTTGGATTAAAAGATGTGCTTCACCACATCTGGAAGATTTCTTGCTCACTTCTAAATGACATAATTCTGGAAACTGAAAGCTGGTTATGCAATAAGTAGTCCTGCAAATGTAGCCCTTTTGATACTAGATGTGAGTTTAATGGAGCTTAAAACAATTTCAGCAGATGGAGCAATGGAATAGGGAGCATTCATATAGTTCCAATTAAAATGTATATAATCAATTATGGATTTGAATTTTATGAGATGAATTTAGTGGAGCACAGCCATGGAGAATAGAAATTGTGAGTGTTTTCTGCATAACTATCATTTCAACTTTGATATTGGGAAATAAGCATTTGTAAGTTGAAGTACTTTGCATATTTATTTTGTATTTTCATATTAATTTGGTTTAATGTTCAAGTATCCTTCATTTGGTTTGGGGGAGTTGGAGCAATAACCTTATAGATAAGAGCTTCCACAGAACTAAGAGTTCACCAGAATTTATGCAACAGTAATGAACATGGGTAAAGGTGAATGAAGTGAGAAAGTGCTTAAAGTAGTAGACATCACATACAGTATTTATTGTGCATAAGTTTAGAACCATAGTGTTGAAAACTGGATAATTTTATGTAAAATCTTTAAACTCAATATATTAGTTATGTTTGTTGCTTTAAAAAGCTAACATGATCAAAAGTTTCTTTTGGAATAAGGAGTTTATTTAAGATTACTGTTACAAAGAGATAAGAATCTATTTTTGTGGGGAAGCATGACAGTAATCAGCAGGTACAGTTAACAGAAGCAAGCTGAGAGCTCACATCTTCAAACATATACACAAAGCAGTGTGAACCACAAATGGTGCAAGGCTTTAAACTCTCAAAGCCAGCCTCTAGTGACATACTTCCTCCAGCACAATCTTAACAATTAATCTATTCAGTTTGACCTAGGATATCCTTTTCACTACCTTCATTACTATATCCAAAAGAATGCAAACCAAAACTGCCAAGATGACTCAGAGGCTTAAAAGCCTCTGCAGGCCACTCCTGATGAGCTGAGTTTGATCCCTGAAACCAACAGGGTGGATGCACACAAGTGAAAACACAAAGTTGTCTTATGGCCTCCACATGTGCACAGTGACCAAACTCTGTATGTGTATTGTGTATATGTCCAAACACAATAATAATAATAATAATAATAATAATAATAATAGTTCCATAGTTTTGTAGATTTTTTTTCTTTGTATTACAAACCTCTGCCAAGTGTTATCTGATATCTAAATTGTATAAATCCATTGCATTTATTTATCTAGGTAGCATTTATGTTATTCCTTTCTTTTATTAAAATGGGTTGTCATCTTTCAAGTCTTCCCTTATTAGTACTTGCATTGTATTCTCAATACTTATCATTACATTTTAAAACTTTTTATTTATAGCATAATGGTTTATTAGTAGCCCAGCATAGGAATTATCTAATTCAAATTGTCTAATATTTAGCACATTTTATAGATATTATTATAGAAATCCATGTGTTGCATTTTATGTAATTCAATTACAAGTAACAAGATTTGAATTCTCTTCCTCATTATAGTACTATTATTAAATGAGGGCATTTTTTTAATTCATTGTCATAATTCATCTTAATAATTCCATCACATTTTAAAGTACAATTGTGACCAGCTGTAAACACTTTTTATATGGTGGCCACATTGTCATTTTAAACATTGATTCATATTTCTCTGAATTAACACAATTTCTGTCTCTTTAATACAATGACACATTTCAAGATTCTCTTAATTTTATAATAAAAGATGTTTCTCTTTAGAAAAATACAACAATAGGTTTTACTTCAAGAAAGAAGCCAGAAGCACAATGATAGAACATTTTTATCACATGCACAAGACTCAGCACTGAAAAATGAAATGGAGAATCAAAAGTTCATACTGATTTTTCAGTTTATCTTTTCTTTTACTGACTTTCATTTATCTACTTTTCTAATTTTTCCTATTTTTATCCCCTTGATTGAAAACAGCTTTTCACCCTCCTCACATAATATATCCTAATTATATTCCCCCAGCTCTATTCCTCAAATTTCTCCCCACATTTTCTTCCATCTGAATCTATCCTGTTTCTGTTTCTCATTAGAAAACAAATGGATATCTTGGAGATGGTAACAAAATATAATGTATGTGAAAACAAAAATCAATGTAATGTATCAGAACAGGAAAAATAAACAGAAGGAAAGAGCCTCCCCCCCCAAATAAAGCATGTGAAAGAAATATGCATTCAAAGGCTCACTTGTTTGTACATTAAGAAATCCTATTAAAATGCTAAACTGGAAGCCATAATATATATGCAAATGACATTTAGGGTAGAAAGAGGATGTGTGTATGTATAATGAAAATAATAATAATAGCCCTTCCATGACATTATGACAAATAGAACCTCCAATTATGCCACTGAGTTCATTTTGTGTTATCTATCTACTGCTGGTCATTGGGACCTAGTGGTTTGTTCCTCAAGTGGGAGAAAACTAAATTTTCATTTTCAAAGTTTTATCAGATGGAGATATCTTCTGGATTGGAGATGGGAGTATGTGTCCTGTTCTCCTTTCATCTCTAGGGCTCAATCTGGTCAAGACTCATGTAGGCCCTGTGCATGTCCCCCAGTCTTTGTGAGTTCATATGTACATCAATCATATTGATAAAAGGGCCTTGTGTTCTTGGTGTACTTCCATGCAATGTGGCTCTTACACTCTTCCTACCTCCTTTTCTGCAGGGTTCCATGTGCATTTAGGTTAGGGATTTGATGCATATATCACATTTATGGCTGAGTGTTTGAAATGTCTTTCCTTTTCTGTATAATGTGTGGTTGTATTTTCATTTGCTCCCATCCACTGCAGGAAGAAGTTTCTCTGATGATAAATGAGGCACTGGTCTATGAGTAAAGCAGAATGTCATTAAGAGTTAGGCATTGGTGGTACATGCCTTTATTTCCAGCATTTTGGAGGCAGACACAGGTGGATCTCTGTGAGTTTGAGACCAGCCTGGTCGAAAAGAGCAAGTTCCAGGACAGACTCCAAAACCACAGAGAAACCCTATCTCCAAAAACCAAAAAAAAGTAATTTTACTGCTACATTTTTAGACAAGAGTATTTATTGGTTTTACCCTCAGACACTGGACTATCTATCTAATCTCAAGTTCTTGGTTATCCTGTCTGTGTAAAGTATGAGTTCCATCTTGTGGAGTGGGCCTTCAGTACAATCAGATATTGGTTGGTTACTCCCACAAGATTTGTGCCACCATTGTACCAGTATATCTTGTAGCAAGGACATGATTGTAGATAAAAGGGTTTGTAGCTGGCTTGCTTCCTGTTTCTTTTTCCCCTTTGGTAGCATGCAGAGTACCTTCTTGTAACAAGAACACTAGCATGTAGATGTGAGACTCTGTAAAGTCATCAGCTCTACTTCTTCATAGTCAATGAGTGAATGGGTGTTTTTTCAGCAATGAGGCCTTACTTTCAGTTTGTGGAGAGCAACATATAGCATTGTTGGGGCTTCACATGGAACCCCTTTGCCCAATAACTCAATTAGACATAACCCAATTCCAGTAATGGAAGCTTTCTTTGGTGATGAGAGATGCTGGTTGGAGCTCTGTCTCCCCTGTTATTTGGCAACATCATTTAGATTCCTCAAATGGCCCTTAATTTAACTGTTTTACACTATATTTCCCTTCTAATCCTTCTTTTCTCTTCCCCTCCATAATTGATCCTCCCATTCTAGCCTCCCACTTCTGTCAATAGCTAAGTATTCCATTTCTTTCCCAGGGAGATCTATCTACCCACCTTCCCCCAACCCCTTATTCTGTACCTGACCTCTGTGATTCCACAGATTGTAGTTAGGTTATCATGGTCTTAACAGCTACTATCCATATATAAGTAAATATGTGCCACATTTGTCTTTCTGAGTCTGGGTTAGCTCATTTAAGATGCTTTTTTGAGTTCTATTTTATTTGCTTGAAATTTTCACTTTTAATGGATGTTTAATATTCCATTGTGTAAATGTAGTCAAATTTCTTTATCCATTACTGTAGTGAGGGATATCTAGATAGTTTCCAATTTCTGGTTATTATTTATAGAGCATTTAACACATGTTTCTATGGTACAATGAAGCAGCCTTTGGGTATATGCCCAAGAGTGGTATAGCTGGATCTTGAGGTAAATCAAATACTATCTTCCTGAGGAACCTGTACACTGATTTTCATAGTGGCTGTACAAGTTTGTACTCTTATGAACAAGGGAGGAGTGTTCCTCTTATTCCACATTCTCTCCAGCATGAACTGTCACTTGAGTTATTGATCTTAGCAATTCTTACATCTGTGAAACGAAATCTCAAAGTAGTGTTGATTTTTATTTCCTTGATAATTAAGGATGTTGCTCCTTTCTTTAGATAGTTCTAGTCATTTGTGTCTCCTCTATTGATTACTCTGCTTAGATCTGTACTTCATTTTTAATTGGGTTATTTGTTTTCTTTATATGTAGTTTTTGAGTTCCTAATATTGTTTGCATATTAGCCATATATAAGATATATAATTGATAAAAATCTTTTCCTTTCTGTAGGATGCCACTTTGTCCAAATGATGGTATCCCCTTTCCTTACAGGAGCTTTTTTCAGTTTCATGAGTTCCCACTTATTAATTGATGATCTTAGTCCCTGTGATATCAGTGTTTAGTTCAGAAAGTCTACTTTTGTACCAGTGAATTTAAGGTTATCCCCACTTTCTCTTCTATTAGGGTCAGTGTATTTTGGTTTATATTGAGATTTTTTGACCTATTTGAAATTGAGTGAGATTCTTAAATGGGAAAATTTTACATAACAGTCCAAAACATTTATTTTGTCTTATGTACCATATTTACTTAAAAATAATATTGCTCTTTTAATTTTAATTATGTGTTATACACCAGATTTTCTATTTAAGGAATTAAAATTTTAATCATTTGAGTATTTTTACACATCATTAAATATGGTGAATTGGACTAACTAGCAAAATACAGACAAATTATAATGAAACAATGAATGTGTGCTCTTAAATTCTTTGTAGAAGGATATATTAAATTGAATCACATGGGAGTGCCAATTTTGGAGGTTCAATAAGTTCATATAGCTATTCATGGTTGTACATATTTGTTTGTCCAGCAGTCAGAAAGCTGAGGTTGGAGGACCTGGAATTTCAGGTTAGCCCATATTATAGGATGAGTTCTAGATACACTAGGGATATACAGAAAGACCCCATCTCAAAATAAAGACAGAGAAACAATGTTCACATATTAAGAACTTCATATTGTCTGACAAAATAAAAGACCAACAATAAATTCTATTTCTTTCCCTTATTATGGCTATAGCTTTTAACCTCCGTTGGGAGCAAGGAAGCCCTAATTGGATGAAATCCTCAGCAAATATACATTTTAGCATGGGCATGACATGTCAAAAACTCCAAGGCCCATTGTCACATGGGGAATTGGCAAATCCATTACCCATATGGGCCTGGCTCAAGAGTAATAGTAAAGATTTCCTTAGGAGTCTAAGTATAAGTGTTTATGAACAACTGACCTCTTGTAAGAAGAATAGCAAGCAGCTTCCTTCTTCAGAATGTTTATAACCTGAGACTGCTCACCTACAGAGACCTCCTTCAAAGACTAGCTGAACCTCTCCCTGTGCTGTATGACATAAGAAACATGCTGGGGTATCAGGTTGTAGCAGTGTGCATTACATTGTTTCACCTCATCCTAGCATCACTGTGCATGTTTCCATCTGCCTTTTCTTTAGTTCTTCTCTACTGTTATCTAGGGTTCCAGGTCACAATCTTTGTGGGATATGGCAAATTTCTCTTAAGGTTATAAATCAGCACTTGTTATACCCTTTAAGGATCAAAATGGGTTTCATCATTTTATCTTTCTGTTTATACATGCCCCTTCCTTGCTTTTTTAAATTCATTTTCAAAACTGTATGAGTTTTCTGATAGTTCTAAACCTCCATTCTCAACTATGAAACTGATAATGGTGATAAATATTATCCCTTTATGGCTCAAATTAAGGAAGAAGATATTTCAAGTATTTAACTTAGAATCTGGAAATTAGTATGCATTTAATAATTTTAAACATCATTGTTGAAAGAATTTAGTATTGCTTCTCATATTCATTAGTTCACTATTTTGTACTCAAAAACTTCCCTTTATATGGCATTATCTTGGTGTGATTAATAAGATATTTTGATGAAAAGTATTCTGCCTTGATTGCACATAATAAGGAGGAAGTTAAAGTCTTTAATTGAATTAATTTCCATTTAAGAAAAAATAGATTACATTTGACTTCCAAACCATTCAAACTATAATTTGTTCATCAATTACTGAGGAAGTACTTAAGAGTAATGTAACACCTGAGGGTATTTCTTGGAGCCATCTGTTATAATTGCATTATGGGAAAGTTGTTGAGTCAATTAATATACAATGTTAGTCAACAGAGCCTTGAATAAAGTTGATCATATTGTAAGGTTAGAGAAATGGTTTAGGGGCTAAGAGCAAAGAATCTAGGGTCAGTTCTCAGCATGCACAGGTCAGATCACAACTATCCTTAACTCCAATTCTAGGGATATGAAGCCCTCTTCTGACCTCCAAGAGAAGCGGGCACACACAACACCTGTGATGCACATACATACATACATGCAGGCAAAAATGCTGTGTACATAAAACAAAAATTGATGAACCTTTAAAAATTAATCACAGTGTATTGTCTAGTTTATCAATCTATTTTCATTACTTTATAAATTTTATTTTTCAATTAATAATTATTTCATTTTTAGTCGACATATAATTGCACACACTTATGGTGAGGTGATTTATTTCTTCAAAAGGAGAAGAGAAGTTGTTCCAAAGCTGATTCATTTGCCCTCATTTGGCCTGACTCAAATCCATCTGGTTTCTGATTCCTGGCTTCATCCCTGACCCCAATTCTCTCATAGGACCTGATGTTTCTCTCTTCCTGGCTTTCACTGTTGGCTTTTCTCAAGGACATTGGCCTAGTTTTGCATCAGGAACTCTTTAGAGGGCCCACAGTAAGATGACATGCCCAGAATGTGTTCCCTTGGCTTTAATAGGCCAGCCAAGCAACAGAGTGGGTTTGCCTGTTCAAAGGACTCCTCTTCTTAAAGAGAGAATTGAAACATGGGACCTTTCATCAAGGATCTTTTGGAAGCTTTGAACTATGTGAAATTATTTTCCTTAATAGCTTTCAGTTGCTCTTAGAGGGATAGAATTTGCAAGTCAAAATAAATTCTTGAAGCTTTAAGAGAAGCATCATTATAATATGTAATTTAACTGAAAACCTTCTGGTTACATGTTGATCTGTTTCTCTTTTGCAATGCTAAGCATATCAAATATGTAGCCATGTCTATTCATCTGCTATCAAAAGTCTTTTCTAAACAGCGTTGGCTATCAACCTTTATATGTAGAAGAAAATGCAAGAACCCCAAATCTAAAGTCAGAAAGTGTTCATGATATCTGAGGTCAGTTTTCAACATTCATTCTTGCAGATATGGTTAAATTCTGTGTGGTTTTTTAAAATATCATCTTAGAAATGAAGACTTTCTCTTTGTTCTATTTATTTGTGTAACATAAACACTGGTGGTTTCAAATAATAAAACAATGAAAATTGTTGACACTTTCAGCTTGCAATTAGCAAGCAATGTTGCTTTAAGCATTTACTTTGAAGTAAGAATTTGCACATTCATGACATTTATAAATGAAAACATTTGGCTGATTAATTTTGATTATAGTACTATGGGAGATATATTTCAGAAAAGTGAAATGCTTTTTATTCATTTGCAGTTGTGTTTCAGTGTAGCAATCTGTTATGAATATGTCAACTTCCTTTAATTGTTCAATTTTGCAGTCACTAATAGACATTCTGTATTCAAGAGATGTGGGGACATCTACAGGCTAAAGCTAATGCTAGATATCTGAACATGAAAGTAAGAATTGATATTTTTCCCAAGGTCAAATAAAGTAGTATGAAACTGACTTGAGAGTGATTAAAGACATGATAGTAAAAGTTCAACCCAATGGGCTATATCTTAGCTGATAGGCACAGGGTAAAGGCAAAAGCACCTTAGAAGTATGGAGGATGACAGTGGGGATTTCTGAGGTATGACGTATAAAACAAGATAGGATGTAAGCAAAGATAAGTTGGAAGACATGCTACAAGGCTTGTGATAGAACACAACAGTCTGATTAGAGAAGTGAAGGGGATTTAGTTATGTGGAATTCAGGAATAACAGGGCTAATCCAAGTATGAGGCAGTTTTCCTGGAATAATTATTAACATTGCCAATGAAAAAATGTAGGGCTAGATAGTGGAATCTTACATGGTAGTAAGTAAAATACTACAGACTACTCTAACCCAATTCTTTTTTTTTTTTTTTATGGCTGTGGATGTTTATGCATGCATCATATGCATGAAGTGCCTGTAGAGTCCAGAAGAGGGCACCGTATCTCATTGGATTAAAGTTACAGATTGTTGTTAGTCCCATATGAATGTTAAGAGTTGAACTCTGATCCAATGGAAGAATAGCCAGTATTCTTAAACATTGAGCCATATTGATAGACCCCCCTGTAATGTGATTTTTGTCTAAGATTGCGTCAGTAAAAGAGGAGATTCCGAAAGTAGCCTTGAAATGAAGAATTACCTAATGTCAAAGATTAGCTGGAGAGATTTGGGGTACCTGGAAACAGTTGATATAAAAGCAGTAAGTCACCACGAAATGCACTTTGGGGTGAGAAGAGTGGTTTAATGTATGTAAATGAGTTCAATGCAATTGTTGATTGTGGAAACAATTGTGCAAACAAAAGAGCCTTTGAAGGGAAAATTCCATGTATTGTCATTGTGAGTGTTGTTTGTTTCTTTACAGACTTTTCCTATATATCCTTGGTCTATCTGGTACTCATGATGTAGCCGAGGCTGATTTTGATCTTTGGGCAAATCTCCAGCTTCATTTGAGTACTGAAATTACAGACATGTGCTCTCACCTCTACATTATTTATGTCAGCCATGGAAAGCTAAAATAAGACCTAATGTAGCAATACAGAACAAGGATAATAAACTCTATATCTGATGATTTACTAGTAGACTGCTAAACTAGATGTATATTTTAAAAATTCATCAATGTAATTTAGTACATTAGCATAAAAAAGGAGAGAAATCTTGAGGATATTTTGCCATCAGTCATGGGGTTGGTACTCAGGCTAGGCAGTTCTGCAATAATAATAGTTTTATAAGTTCCACTATCATTCATAATTTTAGTAAATTCTAGTAAATATGAAAGCAAGGAGATACTTTAATTTGGTAAAGGACTAATATAAAACCTCTACACCAGTACTTATATTTGACTGAAAAACATGAATAGGTTTCCTCCAGAGACATGGCTGAGACAAGGATTCATGCTGTCATTGGTTCTGTTAATCACAATAATGGGAATTTGACCTAGGATACTATGTTAAATAAATGAAGTACAATGTACATTCCTTAAAATGGAAGACATAAAAATTAGGTAGTCTGAAATGAAAGAAATAAAAGTGAGAGAAACTAAAACGTAAATAGAATTAAGCTAATAGAATTGTAGTATTGTATTACAAATGCATAAAAATCAACTATACACAGTAGAAACAAAAATGAAGGCATGGGAAATGGTATATTAAGATAAATTTTATGATACCATTAAATATATAGGAATAAACCTAACAAATTATGTGTAAGTCTGATATTGGATTATGTCTTCTAGAAGTGCCAGAGAATCAACACCTATGAAGTCTAACCTTGCCTAAACAATACCCAAAGAATTATGTTATCAATAGACAGGCTAACATGCAAAGGGGAAAGAACTCCTGGGCCTCAACCCTAGCTTAAGAGCTACAGGCAACTAAGACATTCTGAGAAAGGGAAAAATGTCTTCCCCAGGGAATAACACAGCAATTGAGTATCCAGTATCTAATGGTCAGCATTGAAAACATATATGCAAGGAAAATTATATAGACTAAACAAATTATATTTATGTATTACATATTTAGAAAACTATATATATATATATAAATACATGTATATATTAACAACTAATGAAAAAGAGCTCATGAATTTAAAGAAAGTAGGGATAGTTTATAGAAGGGCTGGAGGAAGGAAAGGGGGGAAATTATATAATTATTATGTCAACAAATGTAAAAATTTATAATTAGAAAAAATGCTCTTAACACCCATATCTAATAGAGGCTTGTATCCAGACTAGTACAGATAATTTAAAACTCAACTTCAATTGCAAATAAAGAGTTGGGAAATAGTTCATAAAAGGCCACATCCAAATCGGTAAGAAATACATAAGAATCAACATTAAGAAACAAAACAAATTTGTGACACAGATCATCCAATTTTTGCTTTCCCAGAAGCTATTGCACAAGTAATTTATATCACTTGGTAAACTTTATCTCTTAGAGAGATGAAGGCATTTGTCTTTAATTTGTGCAAATGGCCAAATAGACGTAGGTACATATTGATAGGTAACAAAGTCTTTAACTGTGTAATGGCTGGAATGTAAGGATGGTGCATTGGACATAAAAGTCCAAAGTTTGTCATAATGGTTTATGCTTGTAATTCTAATACTTGGGAGCCTAGAACAGGAGTATCATTGCATGTGTGAGGTGAGGCTGGGCTATATTGTGAGTAAGAGGCTACCCAAGGCTATTCAGTGTGACACTGAATCTAAAGAACTGAAAAAAATAATAAAGCTGGAATTGGTCAGAGAGGACAGTCTGAAAATGAAAGTGGTGGGCCATAAAATAGAGGGCAATTAATAGCCATGTGTGTCAATATAATCACTGAAGAAGAATGAAGAGTGACCTAATTGAGTACATCACTGACTGAATCCACTGACTGTGGACCAGAATTTTTGGAAGCAGAAATCACACATGAGCTTGAAAAGTAGCCAGAAAGAAAAACATCAAGAGAGAGTACAACTAGAAGATCATTATGTTTAAGAAGCAGGTAGAAGTGGCTTTCAAGAAGAAATATGGCAACACTTCAAAGCCTAATGCTACATTAGGCAAGGTAAAATCTGAAAGAGTCTTACTTAAATCCAATAAGATGCAAACATTTTTTAAAATGTTTTATTTAAGTTTGAAACAAGCTTGTTTTATATGCCAATCCAAGTTCCCACACCCTCACAACCTCCCCTGTTTCCCCCACCAATTCCCTGCCCTTCTCCTTTTTGCTCCCCAGGGAGGGTAAGGTCTTCCATGTGAGTCTTACAAGACTGTCCTATCTTTTGGGACATAGCCTAGGCCCTCCCCCATGTGTCTAGGCTGAGCGAGTATCCCTCTATGTAGAAGAGGCTCCCAAAGTCCATTTGTATACTAGGGATAAATATTGATCTGCTACCAGAGGCCCCATAGATTGCCTGTTCCTCCCAACTAACACCACATTCAGGGAGTCTGGGTTGGCCTTATGCTAGTTTCCCAGCTATCAGACTGGAGTCCATTAGCTCTCCCTTGTTCAGGTCAGACATTTGTGTGGGTTTCTTTAGCCTGGTCTTGACCCCTTTTTGCACATCACTGCCCCCTCTCTGCAACTGGATTCCAGGTGTTTGTCTCAGTGTTTAGCAGTGGGTGTTGATTCTGCTTCCATCAGCTACTAGATGAAGGCTCTAGGATGGCATATAAGGTAGTCATCAATCTCATTATTTGGGAAGGGAATTTAAGGTAGCCTCTCAACTATTGCTTAGATTGTTAGTTGGGGTCATCCTTGTAGATCTCTATTTCCCTAGTGCCCGATTTCTCTTAAAACTTGTATTGGCTCCCTCCCTGTATTAAGGTATATCTTTTTTTTGCCTTCCTCTATTCTTCCCCTGACTCAATCTTTCTGCTGTCATGCTCACTCCCCTTCTTTCCCTCATAACTTCTGAAGACGCAAACATTTTAATAGGTCGATCAGTGAGGCCATTTCACTTCATGTCTGTAAACTACTGTTGTATTGAGGTTGCTCATCACAATTCAGAATCAGTAGTACAAACACAGATTTTAACACCACTACAATTCATTGAGAAAATTTAGATACTCTCTAAATGTGTAATCTCGGTGCTGTTTTTCATTTCATTTTGTTTTATTTTGGAGGGCTTTTGTTGTTGTTGAGATGAGAACTGGGGGTAAATATTACAGCATGTTTTTCATGGTTTTAAACCTCCATCTCATCCATTTCTGCTCCCCATTGAGGGTGAAGCCTTCCATGGGAGATTTTCAAAGTCTGTCATATAATTTGAAGCAGGGGAGTAGGTCTCCCTTATGTATCTAGGGGGAGCTTATGGATCCCAGTGTGATAGATGGGAAGCCAGCATAGGACTGACCCAGAATCCCTGAACATGGGTGTTAGTTAGGACTGGGCAGTCTATGGGGCCTTTGGTAGTGGATCAGTACTTATCTCTAATATATGAATGGGCTTTGGGAGTCCATTTCAAATATCCTTTCCCATGTTTCTTAATGGCCATGCTCAGGGAATGTTTGTTAGCCACTATCATGCTGAAAACGATTGAAAGAAAAGCAGTCATTTCTTTTATAAAGCAGTCATCAAATTATACTTAGCTTCTTGATATGCACTATCCAGTGTGCTATAAATGACCTAAATGGAAGTGAGAAAATAAAAGCTGTTCTCTAACTAAAAATATTACTTCTCATGACATTCTGTATGATAAAACTTTCCTGCATCTTTGCTAATTAGCTAGTTTTGAGTACTGGATGCTAATGTCCAGCAGAGACTGTTACCAGCAGGATGTGTGTTAAGCATTCCTTTCCAACTATGTAGAAGAAAAGGAAGACTATAAGCTTTTGTGTCTCAGAGAGAATCAGCTACCTTCTTGTGTTATAATTTAGGTTGTATTGTGTTTTAGGTTGACCTATCCCAGTTGTTAAATATGGAGCCTGTGTTTTTGCAAGTCACATGCATTACTTAGACACAGTTCTTGTAAAACCCCATATATATGTACACAGAAACCTGATGTTCTAGCACCATGCTGACAAGTTTAGTTCTTGACTGTTTCCTTAACTAAAACACTGATTATTCACTCCTGACATATTTTGCACGCCACTCACAATGCCTTTGCTTCCCTTTTAAGTATGCAGTATGAATTTATATGTGTGCTTTTTGAATAATAAAAAATTCATTAAGATTTTTCCTATTTCAGAGAAATCCCTTGATTAATTAATACATTAATACATTAATACAACTGTTTTTTTTTTCTTTTTAAGAGCAATGACTCTACACAGTAGCTCTTTCACTGATCATGTTCTATGACATTTAGAAGCATGGGTGGTGATTTTGCTTTTGGTTTGTATGTTTGTATATTTTGTCAACATAAAGATTAGTCAAACATGATTTCCAGTCATCTTTGTAATCACCATGGTTTATTGCTACATTGGTACATCTTAGAAAAATGGCAAGTGCCTAAAATATGACCCAATTTGGTTTCTCTGGTGACAATATTTCCCATTTTCTCTAGACACTAAACATGTTATACATGCCTTTCCCTTATTCTCATCAGTTTCTGATGAGATAGATTTATTTTTTGTGAAGACTTGGCTCCACATGAAAGTAAAAATAAAGAACATCCCTGGCCTGAAAGGTACCTGAGTCTGCTTTCATCACCAAATACCATACAGTTTCAGGAGAAAGCCTAAGGAAATCCAAATGGACTTGAGTAGCAGTTTGTCCACCTTGGTTGTGATTTTAAGACAGAGGCCTACACACACAATCCAAGATTTCCAGGATATTTCTGTAAGAATACATTTAGTTATAATTGTTGTACTTATAAGTAACCACCACCTTAAGACTAGATGGATAGAAGGTGAGTGATTTTCATAAGTCTGGCTTGCTTTCTTCCTTATAATTATTTTAAAATGTACAGAGTCATGTGATTATTTTGCATTTCATAGTTTGGCAGCCAGCTTCTTCTTTGTCCTGATCCATAAGTTTTACTTCATTTTTGCCTCACAATTACAGAGTTAAACAATAACTGCTTTTTCCCTGTGCATATTGGCAAGGGATAAGTAGAAATTTTCAGAGTTAAATGTTCTATATACAAAAGTTAGTTTTCTACTCAAACATCTTTTATCCATAATGACTTAAGTATGTGGAGAAATTTGGTGGTATTAATTCTGTGCCAATATCAAAATCTTCTAAGTTATCAATATATGCTTTGTAGTCACATGCATAATAGAGTGAGAGTAGATTGGTTCATCTTATAAAGTCAACAATATGTTCTTGTAAAATTTAGTTTTGCTGTCAGTCATGTTTGTTTTTTTTCCCTTGTAGCATAAAATGGCAACTAAGTGCTAGTATCTAAAGAGCCTTTTATTGCTATGATTGTTTCTGGGCTATCAAGAGCTACCATTTGGCAAAA
Organism: Cricetiscus sungorus; assembly: GCA_030556225.1. Taxonomy (NCBI): domain Eukaryota; kingdom Metazoa; phylum Chordata; class Mammalia; order Rodentia; family Cricetidae; genus Cricetiscus; species Cricetiscus sungorus. The sequence goes on from JANBXA010000126.1 coordinate 9,132,254, forward strand.
CAGTCACTATATGAGAATAAGCAGTTAAAACATTCATTTTGCTGTGCTCTGGGCAATATTGCAGTTATAATAGGTTTATGCTTTTGTAAGATAGTTCAGGGCTCATTATTGGAAAAATAACATATGTTGCATTAATGTGTTAATAGTTTCATGTACCTCATTAAGAAATCCGCCACTGTCTCAGAATATAGGGACAGAGTAAGTGGCCTTTGCCAATCCGTAGGATTAGATAAATGAAAGCCCCTAGTCTGATGCTCTTGTTTTCTAGCATCCTAAATCAGAAATCAGAGATCCAACCCAATATAATTTTAAATAAAAAATCATTACATTAAATTTCATTTGAACTCAACATGAGAGAGAAGGTGAAATATCTCCACTCTTCAAAGGTAATTGTTTTTGCCTGTTTTCAATATTTCACATATTTCTTAGTAGCTCTAAAAGGATACATGTACTTGTTTTCTGATTCATTATCTTCAAGCCTGATTTATTATCTTCAAAAACTAGAGACTGACTCTTATGAAAAAAGATTAGCTGCCTCTTGTAATATATCTTCCTCTCCCACATGGCTCAAATAAAATCATTTTTGATTACCTATATTTTATTCCATGGTTTATATAAGCTTATATTTCCTTATCAATTTTAGCATGTATTTCTCAGTTTCCACAATGTAAATTGATGATCTTAGACCTCTATACTTCTCTCTGGCTCTATCCTTATTAAGATTTTAGCAGTTATAATATTTTTATATTTTTCAAAGTAAAAAAAACATTTTGAAGAAAACTGTGATGAAAATTTGTATCTCAGGATGCTTTAATTTGCATTTCTTCTATTTTAAGTGAAGTTGAAGAACTTTAACAAGTTGAATTTTAACTTTTTATGTGAATTGCCTGATTGCATCTTTTGCCTACTTTAAAAAATTTAAAGTTCAAGTTTTTGAGAATTTCATACATAAGTACTACATTTGCAATATTGCTACCACTCCTTCTCCCCCTCCAACTCCTTCCACATGCTTTTCCCACTCCCTTCCAAAATCATGAGCTCTTCCTTAATTATTATGTATGTATGTATGTATGTATGTATGTATGTATGTATGTATGTATTCTTCTGAGTCCAATTAGTGTTGTTCATGTGAGTATTTGTATAGGGCTAAGTGCTTGAGATTGAATAATTTATCATGGGCCTTCTCCCTTTCTCAGAACCTATTAGTTTCCTTTACTCCTCTAGGGGTTGGGAGGGCTTTGTCACATTTTTCTAATCTTCATTGGAATGTCAACTGGTGTCATTGTTCAGGTCTTATAAAAGCAGATTTGTTTTTGATGATTCTATGGGTAAGCTTCCTTTTCATATATACACAAAACTGTCTCACAGCACACTACCTGATTGGTTCTTAAGTGTCTTTCTGTCCTATCTTCTGTGGTGTTCCATGAGCCTTAGGTATAGTAGTATTGTTGTAAATGTATCAAATGGGATTGGGTATTCCTTGGTCAGTTGTTTTCTATATTTTGACTAGTTGTTGCTCTTTATAGTTTCTTTAATCTGCTGTTAAAAAGAGCTGATTGTATGTGGGTATGAGTATGTACCCATGTAAGAATGCAGAAAATGTGGGATTCCCTGGAGATATAATTATAGGTGGTTGTGAGGCACATTGCATGAGTGCTTGGAATCAAACATGGGGCCTCTACAAGAAAAGTAGGTACTTTTAACTACTGCACCATCCTCTAGTTCCTTTTGTCCATATTTTTAATTAAAATTTTATTTATTTACCTATTTATTTATATTGGGTACCTGTATATGAGAATAGGTGTTCCTATGGGGACATCAGAGCACAACTTGTGAGATTTAGTTCTCTCCTTCTATCACATTACTTCTAGTAGAATGAATTCAGTGAATTCAGTTTTTCAGGATTAGTTGCAGACAACTTTATCTGTTTAACCATCTTACTGATCCAGCGGTTTTTTTTTTTTATTTTTTGTTTTTGTTTGTTTGTTTGTTTTATGGACTGTTGAATTCTTGCTTAATTGCAGGTCACATTTTGAATATAAAATATGTAAGTCAATACATATTACATGGCATTTGTCAGCAGTGAATAAGGGACTTGCACATTTATGGATATCAGACCATTTACTTACTTATTTTTCTTATTTTACATATCGATCCCAGTTCCCTCTCCATCCCTCCCTCTTTCTCTCCCACCCTCCCATATCCCCTGACCACCCTCCCATCCCATTCTCCTCCACTCTACATGTAGGGTGATGCCTTCCAGGAGGGGTCATCTAAATCTTTCAAGTCATTTGAAGTAGGAACTAGGCCCTCCCTCCTGCCTCTAGGGTAAGGGAGTAACCCTTCATGGGGAATGTGCTCCCAAAGTTTTTTGTGCACCAGAGAAACATTCTGGTTCCACTGTCAGAGGTCCCTTAGATTGACCAGGCCGTCTATATGAGACCCATGTTCAGGGGGCCTGAGTCAGTCCCATGCTGGATTCCCAGATATCTTCTGGGGGGCCCATTAGCTCCTCCTTGTTCAAGTCAGCTGTCTCTATGTGTTTCTGTTGCCTGGTCTTGCCATCCCTCTCTGAATCTGGATTTTAGTTCAGGTCAGTGTTTAGCTATGTGTGTCTTCTTCTGTTTCCATCAGCTACTAGATGAGGGCTCTATGACGGTGGATAGTTTAGTCATTGATCTCATTATCAGGGAAGGGCATTTATGGTAGCCTTTCCACTGTTGCTCAAATTGTTAGTTGGGGTCAGTCTTGTAGGTCTCTGGACATTTCTCTAGAGTCAGTTTTCTCTTCAAACCCATAATGGCTCACTCTTTTATAGTCTCTGTCTCTCTCTGTCTCTGTCTCTGTCTCTGTCTCTGTCTCTGTCTCTCTCTCTCTCTCTCTCTCTCTCTCTCTCTCTCTCTCTCTCTCTCTCTCTCTCTCTCTCTCTCTCTCTCTCTCTCTCTCTCTCTCTCTTGCTCTTGTCTATTCCTCCCCTGACTCAATCTTCCTAGTCCCATGTGGTTTCCTCTCCTCCCCTTCTCTTTCTTCTAGCTCCTTCTCCACTCACTGCCTCCCCCCACTCCCAATTCCAGTAGCACAAACACTGAGATCAACAATTAATAAATGGGACCTACTGAAACTGAAAAGCTTCTGTAAGGCAAAGGACACAGTTGGCTAGACCAAGCAGCATCCCACAGACTAGGAAAAGATCTTTACCAATCCTACATCTGACAGAGGGATGATCTCCGAAATATACAAAGAAATCAAGAAACTAGTCAACAAAACACCAAATAACCATATTAAAAAATGGGGTAGAGAACTGAAGAGAAAATTCTCAATTGAGGAATCAAAAAGGATGAAAGACAATTAAGAAAGCGCTCAACATCCTTAGCTATCAGGCAAATGCAAATCAAAACAACTTTGAGATACCATATTACTCCTGCCAGAATGGCTAAAATTAGAAACATCAATGACAACTTATTTTGGAGAAGATGTGGAGAAAGGGGAACACTCCTCCACTGCTGGTGGTAGTACAGTAATTTTGGAGATCAATATGGCAGTTTCTCAGGCAAATGGGAATCAGTCTACTACAGGACCTGGCAATCCCATTCTTAGGCATATACCAAAATGACCCACATCCATAAAACAAAGTCATCTGTTCAACTATGTTCATAGCAGCATTATTTGGAACGACACCAGACCATTTTTGGACTGTAGTATTTTTATTGGAGATTTTTTTAAAATATCTTTTGTAATTGGAGTATTATATCTGTTTCTTAGATAAGGATACATTTGGGGAATAAAACAGACACATTTATGAACAGAAATTGCCCAAGAGAATAGTAACTATTTTCTCACTTAATTCTTTCACCCTTCAAACTATGTTTCATCAAAGGCCACATTTATGGTCTACTCTTCATACATGTGCTGCAGACAATACTGAGTTTCTAGTTCTCTATTTTGAACCTATCTTAGGAATGGTAAAACCCTGAAAAACCTTATATTGCTTCAGAATTTAGGAAAATAACATCAAGGTCTAATAGGAATAAGATGGACTACATAGATAATCACAGATACAGACAAGAATCTGATAATAATGAAAATTACAAGCATTATGGAGAAATATGAATGATTACACTTTACTCTAGGCTTACTTTTTTAGATTTATTTTTTCTGACCAATTGAAAGTTAACATGAAAGGAAATCATGGAGAATTTTAAGAATTAAATTACAAATTAGTGATAAAGTTGACCAAGTCATTGAATATTTATTCATTTTTGTCAGATTCTATTTACATTGACAAAACTCCTAGTTACTGTCACTTCAGAAGAGAATAATATAAATGGATTTTATTTTCTCTTATATCATTAAGTTAAATGAACTGATCATTGATTTTTGCCTCTAAGACCTCAAGTAACAAATTGAATAGTAAGAAGAATATAAGGGGGAAAATCTTGAATATGCATAAGGAGTAGCAGACAAGTCTAGGCTACATAGAAATAACATGCCACATAAAACTATGATGTGCATATATAGTCTTCCTCTTAAGACTGAATTCCCCTCTGCTGCCCACACTGACCTTGATATTCCAATTCTCCTGTCTTCACCTCTTGAGTTTTGGGATTATAAACATATGCCACCACACCAGCTACTTTGGTCACACTATTTAAAAGGTACACAGCTAACTTGAAAGAAGGGCCTTTATAGTTTTGAATGGTGCCATGTTAAATGACTCTCATAATTTGTTTTCTATTATGACTTATGTCTTACTCATTTATAATTTTCCCATCTTTATTATTTAATTATAAATTCCCTTTAAAAATATACTCTTCTTGAAATGCTTTGTAACATCTAACAAATATGCTTCAACATGTTTGCCTATAATAGAAGCTCAAATGGAATTATTTTTTTCACTTGCATTATAGGGAGTATTTCCTTGTTTGTTCTTATTTTTTAGAGTTTTAATTATCAATATATTTATTATTAGATACTCAAATAACCTCAGGAATTTATAATTTTTAAAAGCGTCTGTTGTATAATTGTGAGTTCATTATTTTCATTTTCTGCCTTTTCTTGAGATATTAAGGAGTGAAATATGCAAAAATTGAGAGCAATGTGGATTTTTAGTGGTGTGTGTGTGTGTGTGTGTGTTTGTGTGTGTATGCAAAATTTAACCTTTTAAGACTATACAGCATTTATTTGTTTTTTTTTTTTTTTACGTGAGGAGGTTTGGCAGATCTCTCATTAGCCTAGAGCTGGCCAAGTGGGCTAAAGTGTGTGGCAAGGTAGGTCCAGGTATTTTCTTGTATTTATCTTTCCAGTACTTGGGATAATCATCACTCATTACCATGCCCTACTTTTTTGTATGGGTTCTGGAAGGAAAACACAGTCTCTTATATTTGCAAGGCATGCATATTACCAACTGGGCTATCTCTGCAGACACCCAATGTAGTTTTGTTTTTTTTTGTTTTTTGTTTTTTGTTTTGGAGGGGTATAGGGTCTCAGTATGTAGTTCTGGGCTGGCTTGGAAATCACCATATAGGCCAAGCTACCCTTAAACTCCTCATAAAGATCTACCATTTCTGCCTCCTGAATGCTGGGACTAAAGGTGTGTACCACCATTACCATCTCCCTAATGTATGTTTTAATATGTACAAATGAGTTTTTACATTCACAATTTGAGTACTCAAATTTAAAATAAAAATGTACTGATTTAATTAATTCATCATTTTTGCAATAGGGACCTTTGATTAAAATGTATAACAATTGTTCTCAACATGTTGATCATGACCCCTTAGACAAATCTCTATCTCTAAAAATATTTACATTATGATTCATAATAGTAATAAAATTACAGTTTGAAATAGGAACAAAAATAATTTTATGATTGGTGGTTAACACAATATGTGGAACTATACTAAATTGTCACAGCATTAGGAAGGTTGAGAACTACTGTTTTAGAAGGAAAGGAAAATAAACTAATAATAATTAAATAAATTTGTAAGAAGTATTTACTTGGCAATTGAGTTTCCTGTGAAGGCAATGAATAGGAAAATATGATGTAAGCTGGGAATTTTCATTCAGCATGATAAGAGAAAGCTTGACTTAGAAAATATTCCAATGAGGACTTCCACAACAAAACAAGCCAACTCTAAGGAGGAAAAGGCGGGCAAGGTCCCTAGGCAACTGGAAGAGCATGGGAGAAATCCCTAGGGAAGAACTGATTATTCAATTGAAAGAAGATTAGCTGTTGTACTTCAAGTTTTGATATTTGATGTCTTAGCTGGTTATAAAAATAATTTATAATTTAGTAGTTGTTATATGTAATTTTTCCAGATGTTTTTAAGTTCCAAATGAATGTCCCACAAACACCTCATTCTCAAAGCTTAGCATTAAGGTGACCATATTCTCATTTCTAGCCGTTACTTTTGAAATTTTTTTTTATCTTGATAAGCCAATGCTGACAGTCATTCTATTTACCAAGTCCCAGAACTAAAATTACTCCTAGATCTCCTGCCCCATGCTTAGCACATACACATATTTATTCATTCAACCCCATAGGTTAAGTTTGATCTCTATGCTTAGTATTGATTCTTTAAAATAAATAAATTTATATATTTTATATACTGACTGCTGTTTCCCCCTTCTGCTCTCACTCCCTCCTCTGTTCCCATCACGTAAATCCACTCCCCCTCCAATTCTGTTTATGAAATGCCAGATCTCCCATGGATATCAACAAAACATGGCATATTTAGTGGCACTAAGGCTAAGTACCTCCCCATGTATTAAGGGTGGGCAAGGAGACCCAGTATGAGTATTGGGATTCCTAAAGCCAGTAAAAGTTCAGAGACAGCCCCATTTCACACTGTTAGGAGTCCCACCAAAAGGAACAAGATGCACAACTGCCACATATATACAGAGGTTTTAGGTCCGTCTCATGCAGGCGGCTTCTTGATTGTTAGTTCAGTCTATGCAAGTTCCTATGAGCACAGGTTAGTTGATTGTGCGAGTTTTCTTGTGGTTATATTCTCCCACCTCAAATTACTGTTTCTTCTTCAGTCCATCTATATCACTTTATTTCTGTATGGAATATGATCTTTCATATTCTTGATAAACTTTTATTTGAAATCTTAATTTAATTGCAAGATGACTTTCTTTATGAGGAGTTTCTTTCTTCATCTATGCATCCAAGTTTTCCTTCCCATATCCATCACCCACACATGACAATGACAGTAATTGCCATACTCTATCACAGTAGTTGTCATTTCAGCAACCCAAAGATCATCTAGTCCCCTTGAGTGCAAGATTTGCCTTTTCATTTTCATTTTCATCTTCTTGGTCCTTGCACCTTACTTGAATTGTAGTAAATAATCTATAAGTGTGAAATATCAGTCAAATCAAAATACTTCTTGGTCTTTTCAATAGCTTTTTTATGTTTTTCTCATAATAAGCTGAGGTATAGTAGAGGCAAACTATAAATTACATAGTAGAATTTCCATTATTTGACAGTAAAGTCACTATTTTTTTGCATTGGGATGTTTTCTACATTTGTATTTACTATACACATATTTACAGACATTGGACATGGCTGAGCTTAGTTTAAGCAGTTCCTGATATTGGCCCAACTGAATCTACAATAAAATGGGCACATATGAAAAAAATTAATTTCAGTCCCTCCTACATTTCAGTCTCAAACTTGGCAAAGTTCTAGGTATTTTAAACCAAAGAAAGATTTCCCAAGTAGATAAATATGTTTTTAACTATCCTTAGCACCTGACTTTGCTATTATAGTTATGGTAAAGTAGATGGAGACAATAAAGACTTTAAATGTAATGTTAGAATGATTGCTATACCAAGAAACTTATAACATACTACACTGCTTTTACAACATAGTGCTTTTGGCTTTTCCACAGTATCAAATATTTACTCAGAATGAAATAAAAATATTGCAATATAATTTAAAACATTTTAATTATTTTGGTAGTTTTGAATAAAGATCTGTCATGAAATTTTCTGCATATCCCAGGTTGATACTAAAATTTGCAATTTTCTAGCCTCGGTTTCCTTCCTTACACACACACACATACACACACACACACACACACACACACACACACACACACACACACACAGGCTCATACACACATATAAATTCAGGATTTGAAATTTTGAGCAACTTATTTAATTTGTTGTGTTTATTGAGCAACTACAACAGTTAATTTTCTAGAATATCTTTTAAACCATTACTACTAGCTAAAATGGTGATGGTTAATATTAGCATATCTCGGTGGCTTTTTAAATATCCTAACTCCCAAATCTTAGCCCTATGTAAATGTGATAATTAATAGAATTCAGTCATCCATATTTTCTCTAGCTACCCTGGTTATTTCAATATACAGTATATAAGCAATGATAAATATTTCTCTATCATTTTATAATCTCTACACATAGTGCTGACATCTCATTTTACAGTTAGATCGTTTATTGCATGCTGGTGTTGATGTTAAAGTTTATGTTTTAACATGGTGTTTTAAAATGATCTAGTTTTTATTTTTTATTTTCTGACTTTTTAGAGATACGAACAGAAGTCAGTAAAACTTACTCCCAAAGTTTATAGGCTGGATCCAAAAATGTGTTATATTGAGTTCAACAGCTATTTGAAAAACACTGCTTCAGAATATAGAAAGATGAAAGCTGAAAATAATGCTGGACTTAGATTTGGAATTTAAATCCATAGTTTAAAACATAGGATGGTTTATCACACAATAAGAATCTAATGCATTTACCCCACACATTTATCAATGTTTCATAAAGCAGGCGTCATGAAAAAATACCAGTGAAAGAAAAGTACTGGAAATAAAGCCAGACATAATGGAATTGGAATGGGAAGTTTAACAACCTCAAAATGAAATGTTCACACTCACAGTGCAGTTTTTCTGACCAATTTATTGTACTGTGTTCTTTGCTTACACTTCATGTAGGGAATGACTGTAAATTCATGTTGCAACAGTTAAGTGTTCAGGACTTGCTGGAAAATAGACTGATGTAGAGGCCCTACAGATGGAAGTTACTTTCTTTTCTTCTGTCTTTCCACATCAGTTAATCTGACCATGAGTGTCTTCTCAAAAAACTTTACATTCTCTTAAGTCTTGTAATTTCTTCATTTTAGAGTACATCATATAAATAGTTTGCTAATGTTTTTTATGAAACATCTTCCATGAAGGAGAATCTATTTACTTTACATTTACATTTGAAACAAGGCTTTTTGACATGTCAATCCCAGTTCCATCACTCTCTCCTCCTCCCCTGTCTCCTTCCAAACCCCCATCTCATCACCTTTCTGCTCCCCAGGGAAGGTGAGGCCTTCCATAGGGAGTCTTCAAAGTCTGTCATATCATTTGGGGCAGGGCATAGGCCATCCCCCATGTGTCTAGGCTGAGAGAGTATCCATCTATGTGGAATGGGCTCCCAAAGTCCATTCGTATACTAGGGATAAATACTGATCTACTACCAGAGGAGCCATAGACTGGCCAGTCCTCCTAACTAACACCAACTACTAGTCCTATTCTGGTTTCCCAACTATATCAGACTGGGGTGCATGAGGTCCCCCTTGTGAAACAATTCATATATGTACCCAATCACAATGAATGAAATCAATAATTCAATTTTCATAAGTATAGCTTTACATATCTTTGACCTCACTTTTCAAAAGAGATGTATGTGTAATTATTTTGAATCAATGTATTTTCAATATTGATTATTTATATGTATGTGTGTGCACCTGAGTGTATTTACATATATTACTTTTGTTCAGGTGTCCACATATAATAAAGGAGAGTTTTGAGTTCTCTGGGATTGTGAGCAGGTCAATGTGAGTTCTAGGAACCCAATCTGGGTCTTCTGCAAGAGCAGTAAGTGATCTTAACTGCTGTGCCATCACCTATTTGAAATATATTGAATCATATTTAAATTGCAGTTATATTTTAAGATCAATAGAAAACTGGCAACTAGGCTTTGATCTGAAAAGTGTTCATCACCTCAGTACATTGCGATGCCATTCTACTTTTTATTTACTCGGTGTCAATCTCACCAAGTGGGTTTGTATTTTCTCCAATGTTGTAAAAGCTCATCTACCTTATTCTTTTGCATATACTGCCTTCCAGAAATAGTCTTCCCCAATACTGTTTTCTCATTTTGAAGATGCAATTTTCCATCTTTTCCTGCTTTGAATTTTAAACACAGGCTTTTGTTATTTAGACCTGGCTGACCTGGAACTTGTGATGATTGTTCCATCTTTGCCTACCACACGCACGCATTACAGGCGTTTGCTACTATGCCTGGCAAATGTTCCTCTATCCTAGAAGATTTTATAAGTCTCCATGTTCTTGACACTTATCATGAGTAAAAGTATACATGTCATTATTTAACAGGTTTCTTCTAGCAAACTCTAAGTTGAATGAGGACAAGGACATTAGTATTCATGCCAGTTGGAGATGACAATATAAATGTTCCTGGTTCTTAACCCATTTCAGTTTTTTAAACTGAAGGTCTTTGTCTTTTTCATTTATTACTCTGGTTTTACCTTCTTGCTACAGGATCTAGCATATGGTGGTCATTCAGAAACAGTTGATAAATTAATTGGTAACTGAAACATTTTTTTTATACAATAAAGGGTTATGTGTTCACTTTTATCTGTCACAGAAAGTTTCTTGTTTTCCATTAGTTTTGTTTTGTTTGTTTGCTTTGTAAATTTGATTCAGTAGCCAACAATTTAAAAAACTGAGACTTTATTTATTTTTCACATGTACATGTATTTTTCCTGTATGTATATCCGTATACCATGTGCATGCCTAGTACCTGAAGAGGTCAGAAGAGGGTGACATATCCCTGGAACTGGAGTTGTATATGGTTGTGATCTACCATGTGTGTGCTGGGGATTGAACCTGGATCCTCTATAAGATCAACAAGAGCTTCTAACCACTGCCTTGTTATTGATGATTTTGTATCCTGCAAGTTTAACATGTTTCAATCAGTTTTAATAGTATTAATGGAGTCATAAAATCACATCATCTGCTAAAAAAAAACAAACACTATTTAACCTCACTTCCTATTGGTGTGTATTTTATTTCGTTTCTTTGTGTAATTACTCCAGGATATACTTTAAATGAGATATTCTCATTTAAATTTAAATGAGATATTCTCCTACTGTAATTATATTAAATGATCTTGCTTTATTTGCACTAGTAATATCTGTTTAATAAATGTAGGTGTTCTGAAGTCTAAGTCCCTCTATTCTCCCACATGCTATGCACGTTTACACACACAGACACACCACAAAAATTTAAAAATAATGTATTGTGGCATAATGTGGGTTTAAATTGTTTTGATTTTGAACTGGTCACTTGTTCATAACATAGAGAACTTTTGTCACTACTTTGTTGTTTTGCCTCAAGTCTATATTATCTGATAGAAGAATAGCTACTTTGATATTCTTGTTCTATCCAGTTGCATGGGCTATCTTATACCAGCATTTCAATTTTGGATTTTGGCTCTATGCATTTTTGTGAGGGAAATGACTTTCTTGGAAATATCTTTGTGCCTTTTTTCTATATCCATTTAGCCACTCAGCTTTTTTCTTTTTCTTTCTTTTTTCTTTTTTTGTTGTGGCTCATCGAGTATTCAATTGTTCTTTTATTTCTTTTTATATATATTTATTATTTTTTCTCATTTTACATATTGATCTCAGTTCCCTCTTCCTCCCATGCCGCTGAACCCCTTCCCATCCCACCTCACCCCCTCCCACTCCCCAGGGAGGGTGATGCCTTTCAGGAGACATCATCAAAATCTGTCAAGTCATTTGGAGTAGGGACTAGGCCCTTCCTCCTGCCTCTAGGCTAAGGAAATATTTCTCCATGGGGAATGTGCTCCCAAAGACCTTTCATGCACCAGGGATACATTTTAGTTTCACTGTCAGAGTTCCTGTAGACTGCCCAAGCCTTCTAACTGAGACCCATGTTCAGGAGGTCTGAGTTGATCCAATGCTGGATTCCCAGCTCGCAGTATGGGGTCCCTGAGTTCCCCTTTGTTCAGGTCATCTGTCTCTGTGGGTTTCTGTAGCCTGGTCTTGACCCCATTGTCTTATCACTCCTCCCTCTCTGCAACTGGATTCCAGGAATTTGGCTCAGTGTTTAGCTGTGGATGTTTGCTTCTGTTTCCATCAGCTACTAAATGACAGCTATATGATGACACATAAATTAGTAATCAATATCATTATCAGGGAAAGGCATTTAAGGTACAGTTAATTGTTCATTTACAGTCAAGTTTTCTATTAGTCAGTAAAGGTTTACACCTGTCATCTTGTTAATTTTTCTGTGGTTTTGAATATAATTTGTTGCTCTTTTTTGTAGTTTGATGATTATATTATAGTCTCTTTGTATTTTAAACAACTTTCTTTGTTTCATGGAGTTGTTTCATGATAGTAATTATCTTTCCTCTGCTGTTGGATACAGGATTTCCTTAAGCATCTTTCACAAAGCCAACCATGGTGATGGATTTCCTGTAGTATTTTTGGCTTACAATTGTTTTCTCTTGGACCTTAAAATAGTCATTCTATTTCTTTCTATTCTATAAGGTTCCTGCTACTTAGAAACATGGTGTTCATGAAATAAGCACTTGCTTACATGTAACTTAGTACTTTTAGTGTTTGGGATTCTCTATACACTCTCTGTTTTTGCAATAATGTCATGATATGACCTTTTGTTTTATGTCTACTTTAGTTCATAAGGGCCTTCTAAAATTAGATGGCCAGATCTTTCCCAAGACAAGATAAATTTACAGCTATTATGCCAGAATAGGATTGCTGTGTGTCCTGAGTTGTCTTTCACTTTGGAAACTCCAAAATGTTTAATATTTGTTTACTGACTCATTCTTTCTTAATTTTACATTTTTCTTCATTGTTATATTTGAAAATGCCCACTTTCAAGTTTGTATGATCTTTCCCCTGTTTGATCTAGCTTTTTTATTGTTGTTTTCTGTTTGTTTGATTGGCTGGTTGAATTTTGTTGTTGTTGTTGTTGTTGTTGTTGGAGACAGGGTTTCTCTGTTTTGCTTTAGAGCCTGTTCTGGAACCAGCTCTGTAGACTAGGCTGTCCTCAAACTCACATATATCTGCCTGCCTCTGCCTCCTGAGTGGTGGGATTAAAGGTGTGTGCCACCAACGCTGGGCTTGCCCCAAACATGCCTGATCTCATCTGATCTAGACTTTTAAAGGCATCAAATTGTAGTTTTTGATAACTGAATTCATTTCCCTTTATGTTCTGGTTATTTGATGACTTTCTCATTGTTTTCTAAGTTTAACTCTCTGTATTATGTGGGATTCCACTGAACTTTTAAAAATATTATTCTTAGATGTTTGCTATGCATTTTCATTAATATTATTTTCTTTGTCACCTATTGTTAGTGTGTTCACTTGAATATCTTATGTTAATTTTAATTTTTTCATGTATCTGGATTAGTTATATCTGTGATTTATGAGGGATAGGTTATGGTAAAGAACTGTGTGACAACACTAACGACATGTGTGATTGGTCACAGAAATATTGCAACACATATCCATGATAGTGCATATCAGTACTGGTGCTCATATGTGGTACCCATTCTCCGGTGGCTATTTAAATTCCAGGGAATGACATGTTCTCAGAGGCATCAAGTCTTTCTGCTTTTCTATCTCAGTATCAATGAGTATGAAAGTAGCACTCTTTTTTTGCATGTTAATGTGCACTCAGTTGACTAGAAAGCCTTTTTAGCAAGCAAACGAAGCTCCTAAATAAAAGACCAATGAATCTTAAATCATTTTTCATTATTTTGTGTCCATATCTGCTAAACTATTTTTATTTCTATATTAAAATGTGTAACTTGCCTGTATCTTATTTACAACTTGTCCTATGTACCTTTATGAGTGATCTGCCTGGTAACCCTGAAAATGTCCAGATCCCTGGTTGGTTGGCTCTTTAATAGCAAAATCAAGAACTTGCCTTTCCAGTCCTGTCTCACAGAATGTAGCCAAATAATGTAAGTCATACTGGAATCAGAGATCAATTTTGAATCATGTGCTTGGCCAGCCATAAGTTGAACTGACTTGTCACTTTAGAAACAATGTATTCTTTGACAGGGAGCTTAAGGGGAAACAGAGGCAACATAATTAAAATTAGAAATAAATTGATATTAAAATTTTATAACTTTGGAATTTTTCTATTAGACAGAATTTTATTAGCTATTAAAATCCAAAATTGGCAAGTAGTAACACTATAACATTTGAAAAGGTTTGGGAAATGATGAGAAAATTGAAAAATTAGTGAGAAGTGTTTTAGAACCAGGTATTTCACAATATCTTGTTTGAAAAATTAAAGTACTATGTAAAACAATCACAATGTCCAATTCATTTTAACACATTTCCACTCATTTTTCCAACTGTAAATACAAATTTATACAGACAGAAACAGATGGAGAGTATTGTTAAGGAAGACAAAAAACAGAAACTTTAGTAAAATTTGAATGGGCACTGTGCCATAAAGTCTAAAAGGTGTGCAATATCACTCACTGCCATCAAGAGAAATATAAATTATTGGGAGAATACCATAATCAGAAGGAAAATGCAAATGATACTCTGAGAAAACTATTGATTCTCCTCCTTCAGCATGTTCATTTATTTAAGACCAAATGCACAAACTCTACCACAGAGCCCCAAATCACCTTGATGCTGCTGTTTTGGGGATGGCTCTGCTGCTAATAGAGACAGGCTTGAATTTTCTCCTGAAGTCTTCTATCTTCTGTTAGTGTCATTGAGCAAGGGCTGCTGAAGTGTCAGAAAAAAAATTATTGCTCATCCATATGTCACTGCCCTCCTGCTATTGGCATGTGTACTCATCAGTCAAATGGAAACTACCCACCATCTTTAATTTACTGCAGTTGAAAGAAATCAGTTTGTGGGTTCCTATAACATAAACCATTTTGCTAGAGATTAATGCTCTGATTTGCATACAGTTTTGGAAGTTATATCATTAGTTTTCATGATCTATCAGGACTAAATGTTAGAATTGCATCTGTTTTTTTTCCCTCTGTGTGTTTTGCTCTTTTTCTTTCCCCTCCCTAAAATATTCAGTAACTTTTCCTTTGTTCAGTAAGCATTATGGTCTCAAGTCCTCTAAAGAGGGATAAGTAATTAAGTTGTATCTATACAGAAACCAAAAGACAAAGTCCCTCTTTAAGAGACCTGGTAAATGACTGGAATAGCAACATACTTTCTAGCTGTTTTATGGTTTGTTTGTTTTTTTTTCATGATAATTCACAATGGTGAATCTGCAGAAAAATAAAACTGAACTGTCTTCCTGGCTTCTATATTCAGTTTAAAGTATGCAAGGGATGTGGAAGAGAAAAAATTTTTTTTAAAGTTTCATAATAATAAGAAAATTTTCTAACATCCTCCAATTCTGTATAGACTTCAGAATGTATCTGTCAAAAATGACACCTTTTATGAGTAAATGCTCCATAGGTGCATAACTGAGCTACTTTGATTGCTACACTTGGTTATTATATAGTATCTGTGATGTTCGATAGACAGATTACCAGACAGCTTCATTTATTCAGGCTCAGTTTCAGAAATGGATAACCACTGAAGGAGTTCTTACATATCTATTTCCAACAAAATTCGTGAATCATTGAAAAGAACATATCCCAGTAAAATCAAAAGGACTATTGTAATGCATATAATGTGTTTTTAATTTTCAATGATTAGACAATAGATTACAAAGATTGCATAAGCAGGTACCACAAGCTGTTCAAATTAGTAAAATTCAATTGAATCTAGGCTATAGAAAACAAGTATTCAAAAATCAATTGCATTCTGCACCCTGACAGTTAATTGCACAAAAAGGAAATGAATAATCTTTTCAATAGCATCAGTAATGATGGAATCCTTAGGAATAACATGACTATAACTGATGCATTAAAAACCACACATGTGAAAGAAATGAAAAGATACTCAAATAAAAAATATTCCATGTTCATGAATTGGTGAACTCAAGACTGGTATAATGCCTATAACCAAACAAAGCAATATACAAAATAATACTATCCTCATCAGAATTCCAGTGGTGCATGCTTGTGATACATTACATCATTTAGGAAGTCAAGGCAAGAGGATTGTGACTTTGAGATCAGTCTGAGCTACCTGGTGAGTTCCAAGCTAGCCTGGACTATACAATACAATTTGTCCAAAACAATAATGTCAGTACTAAAACAAAGCTAAGAGAGACAAAAGAACAAAATGCCACTGGAGTCCTAGAATTGGTTTGAACCAAGCTGACACAGAATAGTCAAAGTAATTTGAGAAAGTAGAGTTAATCTAGACAAAAACTGAATCCATATGATCATGGGAGTATAAAGATAGAAACACAAAGCAGTAGAATGTAAATCCATATATTCAATATTGCTGAACTTTGGAAATAGTGTCAAGAGTACATAAGAAGAGAGGATACTCTTCAACAAATCTTACTGATGAAATTCTTTGTCAACATGTAAAAGAGTGAAAATGGAGTTTGATGTTATACTTTCCCCTAAATTTGATAGAAAGTGGACTGACAAATTAACTGTGAGACCTAAATCAATTCTTTGAAAAGACAATGATGTTGGCAATATTTCCTTACAATAGGAAAAGTGGCACAAAAGAAAAAAAAAGTAGGTAGTTCTGGATCAGACTAAACTGGTCTACACACTGAAAGATAATTTATTAGTGTAGAAAATGGATAATCTATGGAACAGGGGAGGATACTTTAAAACCATAGAAACTTTACACAATACCAAAGAAAGTACACAGCTCATTAGAAACAAACCCTATTAGAAAATGAACAGAGGCGTTAGCCAAACTTTTTTTTTTCCAAAACAGACAGGTAAAAAATAGCTATGTGAAAATATACTAACCATAGTTATCAGCAAAATTAAAATAAAATCAACAATGATATAGCAATTCATGGGTGTTATGATAGTTATCATTAGACTTTGGAATATAACAGTTGTGGACAAGGATGTGGAGAAAGGTAATCCTTATACAATTTGGGATAAAATATATGCCAGTATAATCAGTATGGGTAACATTTTGAGAATCACCTAAGAAATAATATAGAATTACTTATAGAATTACTGTATAAATTGCAATTCTACTTCTGCATATGTATTCACAAGAAATAAAATTAGTATGTTGAAAAGGTAAGTGAACTACCATTTCTGTTACACTACCTATGATTTTGGAATTTATCTAAATAGTGATGAATGGCTAAGCAATGAAGTGTGTAAAAGCAGCAAAATGTTTGGACTTGAAAAATAGGTCAATTTTTCCATTTGCTGTATCTATTTTTTATGTGTTTGTGTGTTTGGGGGATGTATTGGGAGACAACCTTACGGGAGCTGATTCTCTAATTTCAACATGTAGATTCTGGGGGTTTAACTTAGGTTTAACTTAGGCTTGGTGGCGAACGACTTTACCTGCTGAGCATCATGCTATTTGGAATAACATGTGTGAACATGTCAAGGTATTATTTTATGTTAAATATGACAAAACCATTGGACACATACTACTTGATTCTACATACATAACATTTCTACAATAACCTCATACTAGTACAGGAGACAGAAGAGTATATCCTGGCTTAAGTTATCCTTAGAATGCCAAGCTAAATCTCATGCTATAAGAAATTAACAATAATGTATATCTCTATAGTTACATTTGATGTAAGGCAGTGCAGGAGTATTAAAGACTTGTTTGAAATTCAACCCGCCTTTTCTTTGATTATATCATTTGGACAAAGTACTCTGAATTTTGAAACCTCTGATTTTTCTTCAAATATATTTGGAAAAATATGTGAAAGAGGGAAGCACTTTGCCTACTGGTTTGTTACAGCAGGTCTCCCCGCCATTTGTAGTGTGTATGTTTCCGCCAGCCCGCCAATCTGGGCCCACAGCCGCGCCAGCCCCAAATAACACTCAGAGACTCTGTATTTGATACAATCCTGTTGGCCAGTTACCATTACTGTTTATGGGCTAGCTCTGTCTTAATTATTAACCCATTTCTACTTATCTAAGTATTTCCACGTGGTTGTCTTATCGGGGAGCCGCGCAGCAGGCTTCCTGCTTCTTCCCCGGGCTACATCTCGACTCTACCCTACTACTTCCTCTTTCCTCCTTCTGGGCGCCTAGCCCCGCCTATCTTGTTTCCTATTGGCCACAGGGCTTTATTAACCAGTATGAGAAACGTATATACAGAATAACATCTCCCATCATCTCCTCTTTTCTGTCTAAAGTAAAAGAAGAGGTTTAACCTTAACATAGAAAAATATATCATACAACAGTTATCAAATAAGAATCATAGTAAACAATATTTAGTCCATTAACATTTTGTAAGACTTAAAGAAAATATTATCTATCCTATCTTTGTGAGTCTAAAGTCCTATATGTAACTTATCTTTAAACCTAACTAAGGAAAACTATAACCATAACTATCTGTCTTCAACTCCTTCAAAGACCACAGAAGGATAATATATAAACTCTAGAAATGACAGAGATAATTCAATACCTGGTCAGTCACACAAAGTTCTTCTGTAATGTTCCATCTTCAGCCCATAGGCCATAGTGTGTGTCCAGACTCCTCAACAAGGCAGGAAACTTTTCTCTGTGTCCTGTAGACTGTATGGCTGTCTGGCAGCCTCTTCCATGAAGCAGGAATCCTTTAGCAATGTCCATCTCGAATCAGCAGTCACCTTTTTGTGGGTCCTGCATGTCCAGTTTCTACAACATAAAGTCAAACAGTCTAGACAAGAGAAGTACCTTGCTCAAATGGCTAGTCTTGCCATATTAGAAGCGAACTCCATAATGTTTTTCTTCGATGTCCATCTTCCTTTCTTCTGTAGGTGGTGTTACCAGGAGCAGTTGTGCCTCATTGTCAAGAAAAACCTTAAACCATTTTAAATGCCATATTCTGTAGGTCTTTGAAAGGTTTGAAGAATGCCTATTCATCTCAAATACATCTCTGCATATCTAGAAATCCTAATTAACTTAACTCCAAGTTTTGACTCTCATAGGTAACTCTCTATAATCTGTACTAAATTATACATTACATTTCTAAATGAGCTATATAAACACAATACCTAAACAAGAGGAGAAATATACATATCACAAAATTGACCTTAAATTGTATCAATAAAAGAAAATCCATTCCAAAGCAAAGTATTCATATCTATACCATAATTCCCTTTTTACCTTTAAAAAGATTGCTTATGGTTATAGCCATTTATAACCAAGCCCATTTAAATGAAAACAAACATTTATAAACAATATTTGGGAATTTGGGCGTCGTTCTTTCCAAAGTACTTCCTGCTGGTAGAGGGCGCTGTCATGGGGTTCCAAAGAAGATGCAGAAATCTTGGCAGTAGTCTGCAAGGCTTTGTCTCAACTGCTTTGAATGTTGAATCACCTGGGGAGCTGTTTCTGGGGGTCTGGCTTGATCAAACCACATAAGTCTGGAAAGAATCCATAGCTTTTCATTTTCTGTGGAAACAAAAATAGAAATCCTTTTCCCCAGTAACTTGTCCTTAGGCTTAAATTTTTGAGTCAAAGTATTTTTAAAATATATAAATTGAATTAATTTAGTAGCATTTCTTTTATTAGTAGTTGTTATTTTCTCAGCAATCCAATAATTTAAAGATAACAGAATCGCGTATAGTATCCAAAATTTCTCTGTGCTTTCCATTTTTACGTGGCTTTTTTATTACTCTATTTCTTCTATTTCTATTTTTGCATATTTTGAGACAGGGTTTCTCTGTGTAACTTTTATCTGTCCTGGAATTCACTCCATACCAGTTTACTTTGAAATCACAGAGATCTGCTTGCCTCTGTCTGCTGAGTACTAGGATTAATTCTACTTCCTTTTTTCTTTTTTAAACCATTGTATCCTGTTTCTTTTTCTCTCCCAAGCCAGCGTATTTTTAAAAACACAGTGTAAACCTTTATTGCACACCAATGAATTGTTAGCAGATCTCTTTAAAAGCCAGGCGGCTTTTTGCCGCTTATGCTAATTTTGGAAACACCCTTAAAGGAGCCGCGAAAATCTCTGTCTACAACAAAACAAATCCAATCAAGAAAATGCTGCTACCAAAAAGTCTTTCTAGTCTCTGTTCCCTTGTTTCTAAAAACTATTTTTTAAGCTTTTGTTAAGTTTTAAATGAAAGTTCTCAATCCCGCTTCTGACACCATTTTGTTACAGCAGGTTGTTCCCGCCGGCCTCCTGGTCCTGCCGCCATTGTCCTGCAACCACGTGTGCCCCAAATAACACTTAGGAGACTCTATATTTGATATAATCCTGTTGGCCAGTTACCATTATTGTTAATGGGCTAGCTCTGCCTTAATCATTAACCCATTTCTACTTATCTAAGTATTTCCACGTGGTCGTCTTATCGGGGAGCCGCGCAGCAGGCTTCCTGCTTCTTCCCAGGCTACATCTCGACCCCCCCTACTACTTTCTCTTTCCTCCTTCTGGGCGCCTAGCCCCGCCTATCTTGTTTCCTATTGGACACAGGGCTTTATTAACCAGTATGAGAAACATATATACAGAATAACATCTCCCATCACTGGTTAGCTGAAAAAAAAAACAGTGGAGAAATGTTAGATATTATTGCTCATATGAACAATATTGAAACATGAATAAACATTGCAAAACCAGACCTCAACTGCTATTAATTATCTGTGTATTTCTTTAGTGTTTTCAAAAATTATACCCAGGTCTTTTAAAATGATATGCAAGTACTGTGCCATTGGCCCTGGAACTGATTTAATACTCACAAAGAAACTTTCTAATAGAAGTGGACATAAGAGAACCAAGGATAAGCCACAGAGATTTAATTGATTCCTTTGGTAAACTTGTATTGCTTGGTCTTTCAATTTTGCTGTGAGAAAAATCTCCTCTTTGTGTAAGAAATAATACCTACAATAAAATTTCATACACAGACCCTAGTGCTAGGAATGCTGAAGCAGATATATTCATTGAAATGATGGAAGTCACCACTCTCTAACTGGGACTTACCCCCATTATTGCTCATTATTTTAGCAGAATGTCTAGAAGTATGTATTTTGGAGTAGATTCTGCATATTAACTTCTTTAACTCAGAGGTTTTTTTTTTTTTTTTTTTTTTTTTTTTAGCGTCTCTGATTGCACAGCCAACATTTCACTTTAACTCTGCTCCCTCTAAGAGGAAACACTTTCTTTCAAACTTGCCAATTGAAGACAATGCTTATGCATAACAAAGAAGAAAGATGATATTGATAAAGAAAAGTTTACCTCAATTTCATATTGAAATAAAGAATGATTTTACATTAGCTGTGTTATGTATTTCAGAGTGTATATAATAGGTTTTACAACCTTGATGTTTATTACCGTATTCTATCATGGTGGTACAGATACATTGGCTGTATACTTCATTTATGGTGGCAACTAGATGAGGTTTCCATGTGATTTCATTTATTTTGTTTAATATTGATTTGTATGTGGAGTTTGTACACAGTTGGGAAACAAATATTTTTATGATGATGATAATTTATTATCCTTTTATGGACAATTTATCAGGGAACAAGGAAAAAATGCTCTGGAAAAATCAGACAGAATCACACCAAGAATTTTAATATAAGAAGCAACAATTCTGACTGCACAATCTTTTGCATTAGAAATTTCTGAGAGTAAATGCATATAAAAATCAAACTTCCACCTAAAACTTGCTTGATTAAGACTAAATCCTTGAAGTAATTCAAGTACATTTCTACTCTATACTCCTATTCTACTCTTACACAAATACCCATATACAGTAGGGGATTAGGTTCTATTTTGTCACCTTTGTGGATGATTATTATTTTGGTACTTTGTAGTGGTAATCATGTATTTGTGAAGGATTTATCTAGTGGATTAAGTAGTAGGCACCTTGGAGGTAACCACCTCAATGATCATAAATTACAGTTTAGAGCCATTTTATAGTTAAAATTTGCATTTGATATCTTATTCTGGTTTCACTAGCTTAGTTTCTAATGACTGTGATAGTTAATGACCTTGTGGAATAATTTCACCTGGATCTGCTATAACTTCTAACTACGTTTGCATGCTTCTTTTGTTTTTGAGACAATATTTTGTTGTGTTTTCTGTGCTACCCTTGAACCCCTGAGCTCAACCAATTTTCCTGCCTCAATCTTTTGAGCAGTCTCGATTAACAGAAACATGGGCATCTTGCTTATAATTTTTAAAAGAATATGCTGTCATCATTAAGTGCAAAAATTGATGTGGTCCTACTATCCCTTGCCATTGTCACAACAAAGGGGCCATCACCTAGGCATAGCCCACCAGCTCTGTAATAGAAGATTGGGAGAACCTTTTACATGGTCATTTTACATGGATTATACTGAAACCTATATTAATAAAGCTATTAATATGACACCTTGATAAATGGTAGAAAGTTCATAGCTTTCTGAGCCACATCTGTCCTTTTAGATTCACTACTAAACTCATTGGCCCATTTAAGTCTTTTTAAGCACTAAGGAAGTACTAATTAAATAAACATAACAGTTTTCCACTTCAGATCTCTGAATTACATCATGGTGTACATTTTTTTTTTTTTTTTTTGCACTTCTGAGTACTGCTTCTTTAAGCACAATTCAGGTAAATGAATATGTATAATTTAAAATTCTTCATAAAATAATGTTGTTCTTTTTGCTGGTGTCTCACTAAAATTCTGTGGGAAATCAAGCATGACACATTCTTCACAAGATTTCTCATTAGTTATCTTTTTTCTGTCTATTGTACGAACCCAACATGTGACCTAGACTCTGCTTTGATTTCCTCTTCCTCTAATTTCAAACTTATTTTGACACCTGGCCAGAGCTTAAAGAATCCTTTCTTTAATTGTTTACAAAATCCATGTGTTTTATTCAATAAATTGAGTTTTTCAGATTTAGTTCTTGCCCAGTTATCTTTTTTTATTCCGGCCTCAGAAAACCGAAACTTTGCCACCACTTCAATCAATAATAAAGATCACAGTGAATTTATGTTTGCCACATCTCTGGCTCGATGTAAATCTATACAAACTTTCATGTTTACTTCCTTTTGTGCTGAGATAATTTGTGCTCTTCTCCGCTGACACCCATCCATTGATCCATAATACTTTTTTTAAAAAGCCTCACCTTATAATCACTGTGTTTTTCATGAAACTAATCTCATGTCATCCCTCCCTCCTCTGCCTTTTTCTATCTCATACACACACTTTCAGCATCTAAAAGCTTAAATAACTTGATTCTTGGATGGTTTCTTGTTTGATCCATGGACTATGACATTAAGTGCACTTTAAATTGATATTTAGTGATTATACTGTTAAAAACCCCAATGTGAAAAAGATTTGTCTCGTGAAAAATGGTGTATTATTTCTGTAAATTAAAAGAATTGACTTCTCAGTTGGAAATCAATGACATTTGGTCCAGTTTCTTAAAGAATTCTAGGATTAAATCTTACAAGTGCACCTATTTCTCTATAGACAAAACAAATAAGTATGTGCTATTCACTTCCTGGCTTTCAGTATTATGGGCCCACTAGGCAATTAGTAATGGATTAGGGAAAAGGCAAGCCATATAAAATAACCTCTTCAATGGTTACTGCCACTTTCACTGTAAAGAAACCACACACATTTAAAGCCACTCCAGAGGTAGGTAAATAAACTGAAGACCTGAAGGGGATAGGAGGGATGCAGATGAAGTAAAACTTTCTCAAATGCAAAAGGAAGTTAAAACCTTTGATATCAAGAAAGCCAAGAATGGGACAAACAAGAGCTGATAAAGTCCCTAGTAGGGAAGGTTGAATTGATACATTCCACATGGGAAATTTTAGCAGTTGTTTCTTTATTATTAGAAAGGAAAACATGAACTATGTTCTTAATCATTGTTTCAGCTCCATTCATTTATGAAAATTGTACTTATAACTGTTCATCAAGAAAGTATATCAGATAGGAGAAACAGCCATTAATATAAAATGAACAGAGTTTTGAAATATGCAAATTAACAGTGTTTTGAGAAACACAGGTGAAGAACAGATGGAGAGATAGAGAACTTAATATTTCTGTTGGAAATTCAGACTTCAGATAAAATAATATTTAGAAAAGAGTTAGAACTCAGTGACACTAGGAAGTATTGAGCAAAGGAATATAGGACATACATTTCCAGGTTTTTTTTACATAAATAACACAATTCCTGCTCCTTCTCGCCTTCCCTCTCTTCCTCCCTCCCTCCCTCCCTTCCTTCCTATTTCCCTCTCTTCCACCTTCCCATGCCCCCTGACTACCCTCCCCTTCCATTCCCCTCCTACTCCACATGTAGGGTGATGCCTTCCAGGAGGAGTCATCTAAATCAGTCAAATCATTTGGAGTAGGGTCTAGGCCTTCTCTCTCTCCTGTCTCTAGGCTAAGGGAGTATCCCTACATGGGGGATGTGCTCCCAAAGTCCTTTTGTGTACCAGGGATACATCCTGGTTCCACTGTCAGAGGTCCCGTAGACTGCCTAGGCCTTCTAGCTGAGACCCATGTTCAGGGAGTCTGAGTCGGTCTCATGCTGGATTCCCAGCTATCAGTTTGGGGGTCCACTAGCCACTCCCTTTTCAGGTCAGCTGTCTCTATGTGTTTCTGCAGCCTAGTCTTGTCCTCCCTCTCTGCATCTGGATTCCAATTTGGCTCAGTGTTTGGTTGTGGGTGTCTGCTTCTGTTTCCATCAGCTACTAGATGAGGGCTCCATGATGGTGGATAAGTTAGTCGTCAGTCTCATTATCAGGGAAGGGCATTTATGGTAGCCTTTCCACTATTGCTCAAATTGTTATTTGGGGTCAGTTTTGTAGGTCTCTGGACATTTATCTAGATTCAGATTTCTCTTCAAACCTAGAATGGCTCCCTTTTTTATGGTCTTTCCTGACTCAATCTTCCTAGTCCCATGGGCTTTCCTCTCCTCTCCTTCTCTTTCACCTAGCTCCCTCTCCACTCACTGACCTCCCCACTCCCAGTGTGCTCAGGAGAGCTTGTACCTTTCCCCTTATGTGAAGGACCTTATGTGAATCTGTTAGAATCCACCTTGTATCCTAGTTTATCTGGTGGTATTAATTTTAGGCTGGTGATCCTTTGCTCTATGTCTAAAATCCATATGTGACTGAGTACATACCGTGTTCCTCTTTTTGTGACTGGGTTACCTAGTTTAGGATGGTTTCTTCAAGTTCCATTCACTTGCCTGGGAATGCCAGAATTTCATTGTTTTTCCCCCCCGCAGTGTAGTATTCCATTGCGTAAAAGTGCCACATCTTCTTTATCCATTCTTCAGTTGAGGAGCACCTGGGTTACTTCCAGGTTCTCTATTACAAATAATGCTGCTATGAACATAATTGAACAGATGTCTTTGTTGCATGGATGTGGATCTTTTGGGTATATGCCTAAGAGGGGAATTGACAGGTCCTATGGTAGACTGATTCCCATTTTCCTGAGGAACTGCCATACTGATCTCCAAAATGGCTGTACAAGTTTTCACTCGCACCAGGAGTGGAGGAGTGTTCTCCTTTCTCCATATCCTCTCTAGCATAACTTGTCATTGTTGTTTCTAATTTTAACCATTCTGGCAAGTGTAAGATGGTATCTCAAAGTTGGTTTGATTTGCATTTCCCTGATAGCTAAGGATGTTGAGCACTTTCTTAAGTGTCTTTCAGCCTTTTTGATATCCTCTATTATGAATTCTTTCTTCAGTTCTGTACACCATTTTTAAATAGGGTTATTTGGTGTTTTGTTGACTAGTTTCTTGTGTTCTTGTGATCACTGAAGTCTTATTAGTAGCTTTAACAATCAACTTAAATGGCTTGAATGGCTACATTCGAATAGCTCTGCCAATCTCATTAAGTACCACATGGGTGGAGACTTAAAATGCTCATGAGCACATGTATCTGAACATGAACATGTGAATGAATATGCACACATGGGTAGTCTTTTATATGTTCTTTTCCATTTCTTCAAAAGTTCAGAAAATTCACTGCTACACAAGAAGAAATAACAGGAGATGACTTACCTTTCTGCCTGAAACAATAAAAAGTAAAAATATGAATGAAACCCTTGACATAAGGAAATGAAGGACAGAAATCCCTGAGAGACAACAAAGCTATGTGATATAGGCTGTGATGCTGGTATATTGAGGATGAGAGTGAAAACCCAGATGAGTTCAGTAAAGACACTAATTAGAGGAGAATACGTGGAACGTTCTTAAAGACAAAGGTGATGTAAACCTAGTGGTACTGAAGAACACCAGAAGAGAAGTACATCACAAGCAGAATACCCCAAAGATCTTGATAGAATTCTACTCAATATGATTAGTGATCTGTAGCATGTTCTGGGAAAGCAGTAAAAAGCATGGGAAAGAAAAACTAAACTAATTAAAGGGAAAGCACTGAGAACACCCACAGGTCTGACATTAGTGTTTAATCCTACCAGACTATAAAGGTCTATGATTGAGGGAACATTGGCAAGATCGCAGAAATCTTGTATTGGTGGTGAACACTGCTCAGTTATTTACAATATCAATAAAAGAAGAAGGAAGAGGAGGATGAAGAGAAGAAAAAAGTAAAAGATGAGGAAGATGAAGAAAAAAGGAAGGAGGAGGAGAAGAAGATGATGATGATGAAAACAACATCTTAAATGATTTCTGGCGGCTTAATGGTATCTCAGGATAATGCTAAATATTTTAGCAATACAAAATATCCAACACCCATCAAAGTAAAAATTGATGTCTGAAATCCTGAAAAAATTTGTCTATGGACATACTATCTAGAATGTGATCTGAAGTATTGTAAAACCATACTAGTAATGCCAAGTCACAAGAAAACAGCATCCATCATGTAGGAATAAATTTATCAAGAGTGACAGAACATTGGCACATTATTTAACTCATTAGTGTCCATGGATTCATGGTTGGAAGCCATCCTTCTATACACTATCACATGTCTGTAGGGCATAAATGTGCCCACAGTGCTTGTGCATAGTGAATCTTAGCCTTCCTTGGAAATTAATGTGGAGAAAATGAAAAATTACCACAAAGTTAGAAAGTTTGTGAGTTAATCAATGGATATACAATTAGTCTATTTCCTACCACATTAACTGTTCCCTCCTTAACATTATGATATTTTCTGTTGGCTTCATCCTGGTTGTTACAAATTGCAAGAAAAACTGACATAACAGTTTAAAAAGTAAGGTAGAAATAAAAGACAATTGTTTCTGTGGTACCTAGTTTCATGTCAACCTTACAAATGTTAAAGTCATCTTGGAAGAGGGAATCCCAATTGAGTAAATATCTCCATATGATTAGGCTGTAAGACCTATAGAGTAGTGTACTTCCTTAATTAGTGATTAATGGGGAAGGGCCCAGCCCACTGTAGGTGGGCATACACCTCAGCTGCTGGTCCCAGGTTCTATAGAACAAGCCACAAGGAGAAGGCCAATAAGCAGCACTCTTCCATGGTCTCTGCATTGGCTCCCGCCTCCTCCAGGTTCCTTCCTGCCCAGACTTCTTTTTACAATAAACTGTGGTATGGAAATGTCAGAGAATTGTTGTTACATTACAGCAACAGAAACATATATTAAGACAGAAATTGATACTAGGACCATGGGGTATTGCTGTGATGGACCTGACTATCTATTCATGGGAGAACTGTAAAAGAACATTGGAACTTTGGTCTGGAAGCGCCATTGAGTGTTCAAAGATTAAACTGTTGCCAGAAGCTGGAAAATTATAGGATAATTTTGAGAGCAGTACATGGTTACCAATGGTAGGAGTCTGGCTTCTGAAGTTTCGGAAGAGAGAACATACTGTATAAAGGCTGACTGATACTTTCAATTAAGAATATGTGGTTCTGGTCAGTTAGAACTGAAGAATCCATGGTGATTAACAAGAGACCAGTGCCACTTAATAAAGCAGTCACTGTACTGGTGCAATTGATGCTGCTTAGTTGTAGTTATGAAATTACTGGTGATTAAAGAGACCACCATAGCCAGGCAGTGGTATTGCATGCCTTTAATCTGAGCACTCAGGAGAGGGAAGCAGGCAGATCTCTGAGTTCGAGGGCAGCATGGTTTACCCAGGACAGCCAGAGCTACACAGAAAAAAAAATCCTGTCTCAAAAAAGAAAAGAAACCACCATTCAATAAGGTGAAATCTTGGAGGTGCTTTTCTGGGTCAAGCTATGTTCTAGAGGCAGCCAATATTGTACCTCATGCTGGCAGCAAACTTGGTCATGTGTAAAAGTCTCTCAGGAAGTATGAGATTTTTAAGACATGAATGAGTCATGTAGAAAAGCTGAGGCACGACACTGTGAGAGGCCAGAAGAGGCCACTGGTGGAAATACATGCTCTGTTGCAGCTGCAGTCCCAGGATTGACAGGGTCATGCAAGAGTTGAAGATCCTTTCCTCCCCACATTGCTTTTGGTCATGGTGTTCCACCACTACAATAGAAACCCTAAATAATAAGCAATAAAAGTAAGGATAAAAGTAATCAAAGTTTTATTTGTTTGTTGTTTTAAAATGCAGTCTTTATTTTAAAATTAGAGATATATAATGCCATAAATGAGGTGGAAGATTTCTTATAACATATATTTATGTTAGAAACAGTAAAAAAATAACATTCAACTTGACACAGTCTTCTTTTGTTATAATAAGCCTTGTGTAAATTTTACATACATAGAAAGTATATTTATATATAAAAAGTGTATTTCAGTCCATTAATAAAAAGTCTAAAAGAAAGGACTGATTTCTGATGTCTGGTATTTAAGTGTTAATTCTAACCTTAAGTAGAGATTGTAAAAGTGCTGTATTTTGTTTTACCTGAGGCATGCTCTGAATTCATGCCACCAAGGAAAAGACATAAAGACATTCTGGTTTATTCCTCCACAGGCAAGACAACTATTGACACTTGACAGAAACACTCAGAGAGCTTGGCTTGTGTTCATTTATGTGTGCAGACAGAATGGGCTGTCAACTAATATGGAGCTGAGGGGTATACATTTGAGGAGATTTGGGTAGAACTGGCTACTCTTACACTTCAACAGGAGGCAGCGGCATGGAGTTTGCCACTTTCAAAGGTGTGATTGGATTACATATGGGTTAGCTAAAGACACATCTT
Source organism: Cricetiscus sungorus (assembly GCA_030556225.1). Classification (NCBI taxonomy): domain Eukaryota; kingdom Metazoa; phylum Chordata; class Mammalia; order Rodentia; family Cricetidae; genus Cricetiscus; species Cricetiscus sungorus. The sequence continues at coordinate 9,161,499 of JANBXA010000126.1, forward strand.
ATTTAAGCCTTTAAATCCTCCCAAAAGTGCTAAGTTCAAATAGCCAAAGGACAATAGAAATTTTGTGGGACATGGTTCTTTTTAAGGGGAGCTCTTGTATCATGGGAAGTATAAATGACTCTACTCCCTAGTAGAGTCTGTAAGAAAAATATTATAGATGCCTATATGAGAAAGAATCGATATAATATTTTTGTCTAAGCCCAGAGCACATGATCCTAACATACAGTACCAAGGGCAGTGAATTCAGTTTGGCTTTTCTATCTTCACTTTGTCCTCCTCACTTTATACTGGCCCAGCTAAGGGAATGCTGGGAGGTTAACTGTAAATATAAGTCAGAGTTTTGATATTCCATTTTTTAAAATTTGGGATAATTCTGTGTGTTATATGTGTGTACATGACATTAAAAGGAACTCTCTAACTGATTTCCTGCCATTATTGAGCTTTTAACAGGGACAGGAGAAAACACTGTGCTTTGAATACATCTGAAGGCAACTAGGGCCACGTGTGTAACTCTGAGGTAGTATGCTCACTTAAAATGCACATGGCTGAGAAATGACTTAGTACAAACTAGGTGTTTTAGTTAATGACTATTAATTGTCAGCTTATGGGACTCTGAGCCAGAAGAATAGAGACCCTATAACCAGTCTGGGCTGAACTGAGGAAATGTGTGTGAAATAAATAGTTGATTTGGCTCTGGATCCCATGGTTGATTATACCAACAACATAGTGCCAAAAGCTGCTTGCACATTATAGAATAACAGATGACCCCATATAGCAAGTGAAGAAGGAAGGAAGGAAGGAAGAGACAGCAGACATGCCCAGCCTGCCCTTTTACAAACCTCTTGCTTAGAAACTAACCCAGTCTTGTAAGAATACCCACATGTGGTGCCTAAATGATCAACCCTTACCTCTTCAAGGATCCATCATCTCACTCTCATGCTATTGGACATCTAGCTCAGGAAACATTGCAGAGACATGCTTGTATAGGTTCTCTTATTGATTTCAACATTTTGCCACTTTTTGAGCAATTTTGACATGATTTTATCAAATTGCTGATTTCATCAAAGTTGTTTTAGTGTTTTCCTAAAAGTTTAAAGATAATTGTCTTTTCATTTGTGACATGGTGATTTTAGCTTTTCTCCTTCAGTTTTCTTTGGTTTGGTTGCTTTTTGTTTGTTGGTTTATATTTTAATGTTTACCATCCTAGTCCAGGGTACAGGAATGAGGGATTATAAAGAGTTAAAAAATGGGAGAATGGATCTTCTACAGTAAATCACAAATAGACATGCCCTTCCGTAGCTCTGAACTAAGAACTATATAGAATGTCTGTTCTCATGTAAAAGAAGAGGGGACATGACTAAACTAACTCTAATTTTCCATTAGTCTAACCATGATCCTATGACATATTAACACCTTGTATGTCTAGGTTGTTCATCATAAGGGTGAAATTCCTTTCTGTAGATGCTTTGTGCCAATGTAGAAAACATGGCATGCACGTGGCAATGGAGTTCATACTTGAAGTTGACTTCTAGACATCTAGAGATAAAGTTTGGCCTAGAAGTTATGGTAAGTGTCTTTAAGAGCCCATACATCTTAGTCATCTTTGTAAACACGAAGATTTGGGCTTTTAGGATAATCTTTTAAAACCTTATTTTGAAAATGTGTTTTTGACTTTATTTGTTCCTTTCTTTTTATTCATCCTATGAATTTTTTAAACCTTGGGAATTGTTAACCATTGGTTTTCTTTAAGCTTTGAGTATTTATGGAGATTAGATAGAGATACAGCTATAAGGTTCCCAACTTATTGAGCTGTACCTGAACATTTCAGATATAACACATTTTTGTTGTAATTAAACTGTAAATAACTTTAAATTTCTATAATCAATTTTCTTAAATAATTTAGAGAGTATTACATTCATAATCATATTAATTTTTGTCACCAGACAAATAATTGATTTTTATCATCTGATATTTATTTCTCTTGACTTTTGATTTCATTTATAGTTTAGTACAGAGTCCCATTTTGTTAGTATGCATGTATTCATGAGAGGGCATGTGGTTTGAAAAGAGAAATCTGGGGCTAGAGAGATGGCTCTGTGGTTAAAAACACTAGCTCTTCTAGAGGTCCTAAGTTCAATTCCCAGGAACCATGTGGTGGCTCACAATCATATGTAATATGGTATGGTGCCTTCTTCTTGCCTGCAGGAATACATGCAGACAGAACACTGTATATGAAATAAGTAAGTCTCAGAGAGAGAGAGAGAGAGAAGAGGGAAGAGGGAGAGAGAGAAAGAGAGAGAGAGAGGTGTAGTAAACTTGTGATTATTCGAATTGACTGGATGTTATGCTTTCACTTACCTAAGGTCATCCTCAAATAGTTTGAAGACTTTACTGAGATATTAATGTAGGTTTATAAACATTTACTTTATTCATCAATAAAGGCATGTGACCATATTATTTTGTAGGTAGCTGCCCTTCTGAAGTGAAACACGGTCTTTTGTTGTCTTTTGCTGGTTATATGTTTTTCATTTTTAAATATATTTCTATAACCTTTTGATTTTAAATTTTCAAATTTGTTTCCCCTTATTTTTGTTTTGAAAACTGTAAAGGCTAAAATTGTTACAGTGAAGCAAAATAGCATGTCTAATATTCCCCATAGTTAACCTTTATGTCTGGTAATAGCTAACATATGCAACTAAGTTAAGAGTCCACATATCAATGAATGGATCTATCATTCTATCATATCACACATACACACACACACACACACACACACACACACACACACACACACGCACACACACACACACACACACACATATATATATATATATACATACATATATATATATATATATATATATATATATATATATATATATATCATATGTAATGTGCCATCTTATCCAGCCTTAAAAAGATACTCCTGCTATTTCTCACAGCATGGATTAACTTGAGAGGCAATGTACTCAATGAAACAGCGAAACAAGAGACAAGTGGAACAATGCACAGTCTTATATCTATAGGAAAAAGACCCATAATTTGCTGAAAATTTGGTTTGACAATCTCTCAATAAGACTCTGAAACCCTGACATATACTAATATTTGGGTTTAGTCAATGCCAAACTCTCCTATTTATGTGCTATGTGCTATTTTCTTTTGGCTTTTTGTTGGGCTGTGAGGATTTTTTTCATTTATATCATCTGTTTTTGAATTTACAATCTTTATTCCATTGTAATTTTCAAATATTCTAATTTTTATGAACCTATAAATTAGTCAAATATTTAATAGACATATTTAACTTGTTATAATATCCTATGAAATCTATTATTATAACTCTCCAGAAACTAAATGAAAACTTGACCACATTCTTTTTTTGGTACAAGTTTCATTTGTTATTGGTTAGTATTAAAAATACATAGTCTTTTGATAAATGCTGCAAATACAAGTATACCATGTCCTAGAATTTTTTAAATCATACTACAAATGCTAGGAACTGAACCCAAGTCCTCTACAAAAGCAGATAGTACTCTTAAACACTGAGCCAACTCAGTGCTACATGCCTTTAATCCCAGCAATTGGGAGGAAGAGACAGATGGGTCTCTGTTACCAGCCTGATCTACAAGAGCTAGTACCAGGACAGGTTTGAAAGCTACACAAAAAATCCTTTCTCAAAAAACAAACAAAAACAAACTAATACTTTTTATAATTTATAAATCGTGGTCTCATGATCAAACTATAAAACTTACAATACTACTCATTTCCCCTCCATTCCTTTTGCTTCCAAAGCTAGCAAAATATTTTTTCTTGGAAATATATCAGAAAAGTGGCCCATTTTGATCGCTCCACTGCATTTAACTTGGGCTGCCATTATGTTTGACAGTAGTTTTCTTGCATAACTCTTTGCTACATTATCTCCTCTTATCACTCCTATTAAATGTAGAAAACCACATAAAATATACACAGAAATATTTTTTAACATGTAGCCTTTAACACACTCTTCTTTTTGTTAACTCTTTTCATATTAAGTTTTGTTTCTTCCATTTTTTTTTAGAAATTTTGTTATTCATTTTCCTCATTTGAGAATTTCATATATACATATAATGTATTTGATCAAGCCATACCCAATTCTCCTCCATCCAATTTATTCCTTATACCCTGAGCCTCTCTTTTGTCTCCAATATATATGCTCATTTTTTTAACCCACAGTATACACATGTGCAAGGTGTAGGGCCATCTACAGGATCAAGGGTTGCCTTCTGGAGTCTGTATTCTTGAGAGAAACAAATTTTCCTTTCCCCAGCAGCCATCAATTTTCAGTAGCTCCTCAAGTAGGCATGGGAGTTCATGCATCCCTTCCCTACACATGCTGACATTTTTTTTTTTGGCTGAGCTCATATGTGCAGGTCTTGTTCATGCAGTCACAAGCACTGTGACTTCCTCTGTACAATGGGTCTGTCATTTCTTGCATATTCTGTTTTACAATGGTTCTAATTACATATTTTGTAAGCATAACATTTCATAATAAACCATTAGTTTTAAAGCATTCCCGATTTTGTCATTTTGTTAACATTGCTTTTTATTCCTTCCACCTTCCTTCTAGTGTCATTTTCCTTTTGACCAGAATATGTCTTTTGGTAGCCCATTTTAGAAGTGTGCTCATGCGTGGTAATGTTTTTGAGTTCTTGTATGTTTGAAAATGCAGTCTGTTCATTTGGTTTTATGTATGTGTATAAAAACCTAAGGACCATCCAGACATACTTTTGCATCATTTTAATCCCAGCACTCAGAAGACAGAAGCAAGTGGGTCTCTGAATTTCAAGCCAGCCATACCTACATAGTGAGAAGAGATACTGTCTAAAAAAGGAAAAACAAAGAAAGCAAAATAAGACAGCAAGCAAACAAAAAAATCCAAATTTCAGAGAAGCACCAATGACAGAAAAGTTATATTTTTCTTTCTAAGATTGGTTTAATTCAAATAATAGATCATCTCCAGTTACATCCATTTTCCTTCAAAAGACATAAGCTCCCTCTTTTTGTCTGAAAATAATCCATTTTGTGTAGAGACCACATTTCCTTATTCACTCTTTTGTTGTTAGGTATCTATACTGGTTCCATTATTTAATAATAATGCTGCAGTAAATACTGATATGCTAGCATCTCGGTAATGTGTTAACTCAAATATAGATAGGTCAGATGGAAAAGCTACTCTTAGTTTTTGGAAAAACCTGCACATTCATTTCCATAGTGCCTTATACTGGTTTATATTTTCTCCTGCACTGCTTAAGTGCTCCCTTCTATATTCATCCTCACAAATATTTGTTTTTTCCTTTCCCCCTAATATCTCACATTTTCAATAAGATAAAATCTTACTGTAGCTTTGACTAACATTTTTCTAATAGCTAGTGATGTTGATCATTTTTCACATATTTATTGGCCACTTGTATTTCATCTTTTGAAAACTAACTATTCATTTCATTAGCCCATTTATTCAGTGTTAACACTATACTTGTTTTCAAGCTACACTACAGAATTGTAGTGACAACAGCATCATGAATGGTACAAAATGGACATGTAGATCAATAAATTCAGATGTAAAGCCACAGAACTACAGCCACTTGATTTTTATCAAAGATGATGTCCTGGCCAATATTTTTGCCACAGTCATTTATGACATAAACTAGAGTCACCAAATGAAAGAGCCTCAATTGAGAAAATGTTTCCCATAAGATCTGGCATTCAGCAAGCTTGTGTTCAGCCCACTATGGGTAGCTCCAACCATGGGCTGGAAGTTCTGGTTTCTATAAAGCAAAATGAGCAAGTCATTGGAAGCAAGCCAGTAAGTAGCATTCTTTCATAGCTTCTCCATCAGCTCCTGCCTCCAGGTTTCTACTCCATTTTGAGTTCCTGTCCTGATTTCCTTCAAGGATGAGCAGTGATGTGGAGTGTAAGTCAAATAAACCTTTTTTTCCCTAAGTTGCTTTTGGTCATGGTGTTTTATCACAGCAAAAGTGTCCTTAACTAAGGTGAATGCCAACATTGGGGGGAAAAGGGAGCCTGAAGGAACACTAACTCATTCAAGCATGTGACTCTTGGCAGGCCTTGCCCTGATCCCTAATTATTTCTGCTTTGCTAAAAACCATTAGCTTATATCTCTAAAACTAACTCCAAGGTATTTCCCTTATTTGGCCAATTCCTCCTCCTGAGGATGACTACCAAAGTCCAGCAAACAAAAGACCCTTTGGTTCACCTAATTAACTTCCCCAATTAAACTTAAATACCTCATCCTAACACAGAGATTCCCATTTTACCTTTATAAACCACTATTTTCCTATGTGCCATATTTCTTTCCACTATACCCAGAGGCCGTTCCTTATCCCTCTGGGACAAATACTATTGTCCCTTTAACCTGCTTCTCTTTCATTTCTTCCTTTCAAACTATTAAAAGAAAAAGAAAAATATGGAAATACATCAAGATACAGGCATAGGAAAGGACTTTCTCATTACTTGATTCCTCATTTGTGTATTCATATTGTCTTTGGGTATCTATTGCTGTGCAGAGACACCATGACTATGGCAACTCTAATAACCTAAATCATTAAATGGGAGCTAGCTTACAGCTCAGAGGATCAGTCCATTATCATCACAGTGAAATATGGAAGCATGGAGTCAGATATGGTGCTAGAGAAGTAGCTGAGAGTCCTACATCTTGAAGGCAACAGGAAATGGTCTGAAATACAGGGTAGTATCTGGAGCATAGGAAAACTCAAATACAGCCTCCACAGTGACATACTTTCTCTAACGTGGCCATACCTACTCCAACCAGGTTATACCTCCTAATAGTGCCACTCCTGGTGAGATTTTAGGGTCATTTTCTTTTAAATCACCACAGATGCTATGCAATTTAAATCTGTAAGATGATTAATTTGAGATTCTTTTTCTAGTGAAAGATATTTTCCAGAATATGAAAAAAGTTCTTTCAAATGTAGTATGGATTTATAAAATGTAAACACTACTACAAACTTCAGGATCCATAGTTGAGTGCTATCTTAATTTAAATTTCTATTGCTTCCCCAAAATAACAATTAAAATGTTGGAGAAGAGAGGATTTGTTTTATCTTACAATTACGGGTAACAGTCCATAACTGAGGGAAGTTGGGGCAGGAATTGAAGCAGGGCAGGAACTTAGATGCAGGAAATGATGCAGATGTCATGGAGGACTGTGGCTTAAAGGACTGCACATCCTATCCTAGCTTGCTCAGTTTGCTTTCTTTTAGTACTCACGACCACCAACTCAGGTTGGCACCATTCACAGTGTGCTGGGCCCTCCCACATCAAACACCAATCAAGAAAATTACCATAGGCTTATACACAGGCCAAACTTGAGGTGAACCTGAGGCTTCCTAAATGACTCCTGCTTGTGTCAAGTTGGCATGAACCTAGACAGCACAAGAGCCATTCAAGTTCAGAAATTGTTGAAATCACCCTAAAATGTCAGCAAACTCATTGTGTGAACACTGGCTATCTACTAGTGTAGATAATTGCTTCTAAATCTCACAGTATGCTTCTCATTTCAATTACTGCAACATGGTTAAGAAAGATGCTTGGTTTCTTTGGTGATGAGATTTGTTTGAAATTGGAATTAATATTCTTATACTTATGTTTGACTACTATTCCTCATTTTAATGGCTTTATTAAGTTTTGATAGTATGTAAAAGGTATAGATGAGCACATAATAGTAAATATAGTGAGTGGAAGAAATGCCTTTGTTTATATATACACACATATAAATGTATATATATATACATATGCATTTGTGTGTATGTTTATGTATGTATGTATGTATGGGAATGAGAATGACAAATGAATGCATTTTATTTTTCAATTTTGAAAATACACATATAAGTTAATAATGGCATATTATCCAGCAATTCCATTATTAGCTATATAATGGAATGTTTCCATTTTCACAGCTTATGGTTGGGATAGCCCTACAGTAAAACATTGAGATTCCAGAAACAAGTAAAATATACACTGGATCTAAAGTTAAACAACAGAATACTATTTAGTAGCAAACACAAAAAGCAACTACAATACATGCAGCAATGTGGATGAAGCCCTCAAATATGATGTTGGAAGAAGAAGCCAGTCAAAGAATGAGTCTGTACTTTATGATTCTATGATATAAGCATCAATGTCAGGCAAAAGCTTATTTATGATATTGGAAAGTAGGGTAAGAGCTATCAAAGGGGCAGAATGACAGGGACGAAGGGATGAAGAGGCTTCTGTAATGCTCTCTTTCTTAATCTGGCTGTGGATTCTATTATATATTTTGCAAAGATTTACTGAGGTAGGTACTTGTGAAATCCAGTTATATCATAATGTGATTCAATAACAAATTTTCCAAAACAATAACATCTTTTGACTACTACCCTAGCAAGATTTTTTTTGTAAAGCATGATAAATGACTTATTGTTCAGAGAAAGTAAACAAATTTCAGGCTTCAGATCAAGAAGAGATTTTTACAGTGCCTTACACATTATAGTTGATGGACCAGTGTGTTTTATTCTATTGATCATTTTGAAGCATGTAAATATTTGCAATAAGAGTAGGTAAGATAAATCCTCCTTTATATAACTCCTTAAAGGTTTGCTCTTGGAGTATTGAGTGGTGCTTAATGTATCTTTTTTTAAAGCTCAGGAGCTGTTAATATCTATTAGAGTACACATACCCAGTTTTAAAGGATGAGGCTAACTACCTGATTTATCTCTATTAGTAATTTCTGTTTGGCTTCAGCTCTACTTTTAAATGGTGTTTATTGAATTTATCAAGGACCATAATTTGTTTGTTGTTATGATGATTCATTGCTCAAACAGATTTTTAGCTTGATTTTTATTACAAAGACGATATTTCTTATATTGATTAAATAGTTTCTGACATTTAGGAAAATATGTATTTAGAAAATGCATGGCCACTATTAAATTAGGATGAAGAAAGATAGGTTTAAATACTTCAGAAGAGTTTTCTTTTTAATATATCATTTTATATGGTAAGTTTTGGAATATAAACAATCTAGAAAACATATGTTGAACCTTTTAAAAATTGAAGTGCATATTAAGCATTCAACCACTACAATGCAGTCTGATTATAAACTTCCAATTTCAGTTGGAATTCAAGAGTAAGTTGAGCTATGGAGTGCTCTGCCTAGACTTATTTTGGATTAGTCTCTGTTAACATCTAATAATGCTAAGATTTGTTTTTTATTCTTTGTTGTGAACAGGACTAATCTATTTTATATCTTCAACAATATAGTAAATTCCATGGGAATGTTGTGTGTGCGTGCATCATCTATCTATCTGACTGTCTATCTATCTGTCTGTATGTCTACCTATCTACCTCCACTAATAATCATTTTCAGTCCTGTACTAACAAAGAAATTACTATTACAAAGCTTAGTCAAACCCCAAGCAACAACAACATTTACTTTCAAAGTGGCAGTGTTTGTGTACTTACATTAAAATTATGCTTCCTAACTTTAGGGAATGGATTCTGACATAGTAATCCACAACTCTTATCAAACATTCAAACTTCCTGCAGGTATTAGGAAAAGTAGGCATTCAAAACTTCCGTAGATAATGAGAGAAAGTAGGGAAGGAAGTAAAGAAGTGAGGGAAGAAAGGAGAAAGGGGGGAAAGGAGAGGAGGAAAGGAAAGAGGGAGGGAGAGAGTATCTTTTTTCATATAAGACAAGTTAGTATTTTTATTTTGTTAGATTTACTATTTTATGTTTATGGGAATTTTGCATACATGAATGTATTTGTACCCTATGTATACCTATGGATCATGGATGGTGTGAACCAAACCCAGGTCCTCTATCAGAATAGCAAGGGATCCTAACTACTAGGCCATCTATTCAGTCCTAGAAAGTGAGTATATTTACTGAATGCTGTACTTTCTGCATCAGATAGAAATTTTAAAATTACCTACCTTCTTTTCTTTATCTTTTGTAATTTCCATGTATTATCTTTAAAGTATTTTCTGCTTTTTATTTGTGGACTCAGTTGTTTCATATTCATCTAACTCCAATTTCTTATCAAAGGCCTTGCCAGTAAAAGTTCATGTACCTGTTTGAGCTGCAATGCCAGTGCAAAGTCTTAAGGTATTCTATTTTATGAGAATGTCTTCTGCATGGCTCCCATGAGGTCCTGAGTGTCTTTGTTGAGGAAAGCTCTGCAGCAATAATCTAGGTTTAAGAATCTGGTTGCATTTTGAGGACATGAACTACCAGCCTCTGAAAAATACCCCGGGGGGGGAGCTGAATAAATGAGAGATATGAAGAAATAAAAGTTTCAGAGGCTGAGGCTAGAGCTATTGTTCTCTTTAGATGCAATATTACATGTGTTAGATCTCAGGCAAGTTTGGAGATGTATAAATGAGTGAAAAATGAATTTGAGATGATTCAAGAATTATTTAATGAGAGCAAAACGCCACTTTATCAAAACACAAGTATAAAATGGCATAGAGTTAAAGAACTACTAAGTTTTAAAAAGGTAATACCTCTACTATCTTTACCATATAGATTAAATTATTTGGGATTGATAGAGAAGCTGGTTTCTCATTAAACTAAAGACAAGAAACAAAACGTCTGATGGTCTTACATACTTTCATTTCTTATATTATGTTGGCAGCATTCTGACCTTCTATTTGTATACAATTTTGTAATAATGAAATCTAATTAAAATGCATACCTATTTTAACATGTTTTTATTATTTGAAGATATGTATTGATGTGTGTGTGTGTGTGTATGTGTGTGTGTGTGTGTGTGCGTGCGCACATGTGGGTATGTGCACATGAGTCAGGTGTCCACAAGGCTTAGAGAAATAAGACCTCATGGAGCTGAAATAACTAGCAGTTATGACCTGCCAGATGTGGGTGCTGGGAACTGAACTCAAGTCCTCAGGAAGAGGAAAAAATGTTCTTAACCATCAAGAAACCCCTCCATTCCCTAAATGCCAACATATTTTAAAACATCACTAGCATTTAAACTTGTCTAACCTCCTTCCATTTTTATCTCGAACTTTTTGGGGGCTGGACCCACTCAGATTTATTACCAATAGCCAGCTATGATTTTGAAGGGTAATACTACATACTTGACTCTTGCCATAATTTAAATTGTTTTAACATTGTTTTACTATAAAATCTTGTGTATGTGCATATGCACACATGTGTGCAATAGAACACATGTGTGTGTGGGGGGCTCTGAGGAAAATTTGAGGAAGTCAGTTTTCTATTATACCAAGTAGATCCAAGAGGATCAAACACGGGTTATCTAGCTTGGTGCCAAGTGCCTTTACCTTAATGTTAATATTTATTTCTTAGTTACATAAGATGATGAAGAAATTTATATTATGTATAAATAATATGTATATTATTTATATACAAAATAATTTATATTATGTATAAATACATATTTGATATGTATCCAAGAAAAACTTGCAAATTTAAAAGTGACTACCTCCAGTAATAATGATTTTTAGTCCTGTACTAACAAAGAAATTATTATTACAATGTCTGGTCAAACCCCAAGCAACAATAACATTTATTTTCAAAGTGGCAGTGTTTATGTACTTTCATTAAAATATTATGCTTTCTAACTTTAGGGAAGGGATTCTGACATAGTAATCCACAACTCTTATTAAATATTCAAACTTCCTGCAGGTATTAGAAAAAGTAGGCATACAAAACTAAAAACCCTAGCAGTTTGGTTTTTTGGCAGATTTAATAGTCTGTAATATTACATGTTCAAGTTAATTTTCATATAACTTAACAAAATTTGACATGCAATAAAATATTTAGTCAAATCCTTTGTTAAAGTTAGAAAGTGCAGTATATTCTTTGAATATAATCTCTGTGAAATTTTTGCAAATGTACATATTCTTTTATTAGCAATTTTTAAAAATTATTTTGCTGCTGCATGAATGTTAACAAAGTACCTTATTTAGTGTTTCTTCTGTGATGATAAATCACCATGACCAAAGCAACTTGGGGAGGAAAGGATTCTTTTCGCCTTACACTTCCACATCACTCACTGTTCATCACTGAGAAAAGTCAGGGTAAGAACTCAAGCAGGGCAGGAACCTGGAGGCAGGCGCTGATGCAGAAGCCATGGAGAAGTGCTGCTTGCTCCCCATGGATTGATTAGACTGGGTTCAGCTCCTAGCACCTACATGTATTGGCTCCAAACTGCCTGTAACTTCAGTTCAAGGGGATATGATGCTCTCTTCTGGCCTCTGCAGGTACCAGACACACATATAGTGTGCATACATATATGCAGTAACCCCTACACATAAAATAAAAATAATTTTCTTACAAGAATTTAAAGAAGTACTCAAACTAGAAAATGGTTATCACCAACCTTTGAATTTTATTGCATTAAATGAACCATTGCAGTTTATTTATAATCATAAACATGATATATTTTATATTTCCTGGTTTATTATGTGACTATAAAAGCATGATTCTAAAGACACTTTGCTAAAGAGTCTGCTCCATTTGGAATCCTCCAAGACCTCCTTGTTTTATTTTTCAGAGCTTCAAGTTGTAGAGAGCTGCGAAGTACCACGCCTTAAAGATGGCGCTGGCTTCCACCTTCCACCTCCCCAAGGGTGAGCGCTCTCTGGCATAAACAAGCCCTTATTTGGTTAAGTCTGTTTAGCCTGTTTGCTTTCACGTTAGAGTAGCCTATATGCAGGGTCCATGTAGCTCACTGGGGTTGGTTAGTGCAAGGGGATTTAAGCCTGTGCAGGGGTCCCCCTGGGTCCCACAGGTCAGAAGAAACATATTGAAGGATCCTGATTAAAACTGCATGAAGATCTTCCCTGAGTTGCGTCTTCCTTGCTGGCGAGGGCAGGCGTGCACACAAGTAGTTGGCATTTCTATAACTTAGAGAACTTTATTTATTATTGTATGTCTGTGCATGTGAGGGGTTATGTGCATGCCACAGTGTGTGCTTTGAGGACACTTTTTTGCAATCATTTCTTTTTTTCCATTTTTATGTGTGTTCTGAGGATCAAACTCAGAACTCACCAAACTTGAATGGCAAGTGCCTTTATTCACTAAACTACTCACCAACTTGACTTTTACAATTTATTCCATATTTTACTGAAAGCAGCAGAAAGAGAAGTTCCCAGGTGCAAACAAAAAGTGCAAGTTTCAAAGATAAAAGAAGAGTGGTTCCTAGAGCACCCCCAAAATCTTTACCAACTTTACAAGTTATTCTCATGCTAATTTTGTACTTCATCATTCCTTCTCTATGTATCTATAGATGTATTTGTATGCATACATTTTCTTAAGTCTGTTAAAATACTCTCTGCCCAATTTAACTCATGTAAAATAACTATATTTTACCTATAATTCTTAAGTTTGGATTAATGATTTAAATTTATTTATTCATTTTTGAGACAAGGTCTCATTATGTAGTCCTGCTATCCTGGAGTAGACTAGGCCCTGCATTTTGGAGAAATAATTGAATCTTCAGAAGTACCCATTTTCATTATATTTTCTTTCACCACTTTTATCTTCCCATTCATACTTGTCCTGTGCATTCTCCTATAAGAGAGAGCTTTTCTCCATTCATCATTTCTGTAGTTAAACATGGAAACAGATAAACTGATTTTAACATATTATAGTTGGTAAAATCTCATTTTCCCATATCTTTTGATGCTTGTGTGTTTGCAGACTTAGACTGTGTATATCTTTTCAACTGGTTATGGTGTGTTCTAATGGGTATCTCATCATTATTGTCCTAATTAAGTAAACATAGATTTCAATCACATAGCTATATTTTACTATTAATAGACATTTAGGTTTTACCTGTTCTTTAGCTGTCATGAATAAACCGTTATAAACATTCTTACAGAAATGCTTTTTGTCATACTTGCACACTGCCAAACAATTTTTATTCAAGCATCTATTTTATTGTACATTAAGCATATTTTCTCTCCTACACTATTTTGTGTATCCCTTCCAAATAATCTCCTTTGTTTCTCAACACAGTTTCACTCCTATGTTCATGTCATATATACATATATGATTTTATGTAATGAGAGAAAACCTATAGTAATTGTCTTTCTAAGACTGGATTGATTTGTTTGATATGATTATCTCCATTTGCATAATTATTTAATTATTTTCATTTAAAGTATATGTTACTCTCTGCTCCACATTCTCTTTTTAGTCTTTTGGGTTTTGTTTTTTTTTGTTGTTGTTGTTTTTAAGATTAATTTTCATGTACATGGGTATTTTAACTGCTTGGATGTCTTGGAACCACATATGTGCCTGTTTCCCAGGGATTTCTGGAACTAGAGTTACTGGTGATTTTGAGCTGCTATGTGGGTGCTATGAATCAAATCCTTTTCCTCTGAAAGAACAACAGCTACTCTGAACTGCCTCTCCAGTGCCTCTCATGTTTTTTGTGTGTATGGAGAAAGAGGGCTGAATGTTGTCCATACTACAACTTTATTGTAAATGATCTCTCTCTCTCTCTCTCTCTCTCTCTCTCTCTCTCTCTCTCTCTCTCTCTCTCTCTCTCTCTCTATATATATATATATGATATATATATATATATATATATATATATATATATATATATATCCATCCCTCTGTGTTTGTGTGTGTGTGTGTGTGTGTGTGTGTGTTTATCTCTTCCCTCCCACCCCTCACTTTTGACAGGGTCTTACTGTGCATGTAGCCTTAGCTTGTTTTGAACTCCCTTAGGTCTCTTTGTATATTACTTTTTTGGGGCGGTGGAGGGGTTTCTATATAGTGTTTCTCCATGTAGCTTTGAACCTGTCCTAGAACTCTCTCTGTAGACCAGGCTGGCCTCAAATTCATAGAGATCCACCTGCCTCTGCCTCCTAAGTACTGGGATTAAAGTCATGCACCTCTACCGCCTAGCTGTGTATTTCATTTTGAGACAAGGTATTGCTATCTTGCCCAGGCTTGCTTGGGGTTGCTCTGAATATCAAGATGGATTCTACAGTTTGAGAACAGAGTTTCATTATTTCCAACTAAATCATCTTGGTTGATTTTATCACATAGAGTCTTTGTTGTTTGCAGTCATTTTGGTATATTTGTTCCATTGATCGCCAGGCAGTAGATATTAAAACACTCAATTATTGAAACTGGTCTGCAAAAATGAAGATATTCCAAAGAGAATCTCACTATCAGTCTACTCAAACGATGTACCCCAAAGAAATGGTACCTTCCCCATTAATCTCATGTTAGGAGAAAGAAAAGGCACCAGTCAGGTTAATGGAGGTGTTGTCTCCCAGAAAGAGATTTCACACAGTTCTAACAAC
Organism: Cricetiscus sungorus; assembly: GCA_030556225.1. Classification (NCBI taxonomy): domain Eukaryota; kingdom Metazoa; phylum Chordata; class Mammalia; order Rodentia; family Cricetidae; genus Cricetiscus; species Cricetiscus sungorus. The sequence goes on from JANBXA010000126.1 coordinate 9,176,858, forward strand.
TTATCAAACACCTTACAGGCTTAGAGTGAAGCCCAGACAATGATGGACCTTGACCTTGATTGCCTTAGATGGGCATATCCTTATCACTCTATTTAAACTTCTTCAGGATCCCAAGGATAAACTAGGCAGCAGTGATGGTAGGGTATTGGTGTCACTGAAAATTTTTTATTCCTCTTTCCAATGTGGCCACATTGCTTCCACCTTTCATTTGACTCTTTAAATTGGCTTATTAAGGACAGGTGATCAGACTTAGCTTGGGGCATCTTCAAGTTTGATAACAAAATGGTGACACATTTTTGATAAGAAAATGGTGACCACAAGTGACCATTTTTATAATCAAATGGATGGAGACACATTTTTGGAATGCCTGCCACTGTCAGTGAGCTGACCCTAAGTGGAGAGGAAAGATGGATGTTCCCAGCAGCTTCTGCAATCATTTTTCTCTGGGGACATTTTCTTAACTTTCCACTTTAGCAGTGTCAGCTGCTTTACCTGTACTTGGTGCCACAAAAAAACAAGTTTGGGTTTTGGATTCCTGAGAACCACTGACCCTTAGTAAATCTCCCTGATTGGGTGCACCTCAAGCTTGGCTTTCCTGTTTGCTTTTGTCTTTGGACTCTTAAGCAATTTGGATTCTTTTGAATTTGGGGCCATTGCAATCTAATGACTGAATTTGCCTTTTGGGGGTTCTTCTGTTGAACAGTATTAGAGTATTATTATTAAGTAGGCATACACAGTGACCACAATGACTATGGAGGACACATACACAGAGAGAGGGGGGAGAGAGGGTGAGAGGGAGAGAGGGAAAGAGCAGTCTGGAAGGCATTTAAAAATTGAGAACCTGACCACAACTGGATGTCACGGACTGTAGCAGGATTTCTCTCCACTGCTAGCTCCCAAATAATGACATGGAGACTCCTTAATTAATTATGAAAGCTCAGCCTACAGCTTATGCTTGTTTTTTAACTAACTCTAGTAACTTAAATTAACTTATTTATATTAATAAACATGCCATGCCCCGTTATTCTAGAGACAGGAGAAAAGTCCTAGTCCCTACTTCAAATGACTTGACAGATTTATATGACCCCACTTGGATAGCATAGCACTACATGTGGAATGGGGGTGGGGGAATGGGAGGGGATGGTGGCCAGGGTGAATGTCAACGGGGAAATAGGGTAAGAGGGAGGGAGGGAGGGGAAACTGGGATCGACATGTAAAATTTTAAAATTATATTATTAATATATATTAATATATATGCATGCCATGCTGGTATGTGGTGTGTGGCTTTTACCTCTTTTCCTGTATGTCCTGCTTCCTCTCCATCCTCTTTGTGTCTCTCTTGCTCCTCAATTCATCTCTTTTTCTCTCTTTGCCCACAAGTCCTGCCTAACCTCTCCCTGGCTAGCTATTGGCCCCTTTCATCTCTTCATTAAACCAATCAGAAGGTGCCTTGGCAAAGACACATCTTCACAATGTCCAAAAACATTATTTCACAATAAGGGGCAGTGGAGATGAAGATGGGTCTCTGCCATTCTTGTAGTACAGGCTTCAGGGATGTAGTTAAGACTTTGTCTTGTGTTCGCTGTCCCCTGGTTGACCTGTGCATTTGAATCATTACTATGGGATCCCTCACCTCTATGGGAAAAGTAGCTAGATTTATTCAGTCCTTTCTAATATAAATAATTTATTAAAGATACAGGTCCACAATCTAACAAATGTCATTTGTAAGACATGTCTTGGCTATTTGGAAGCTCTTTTGAGCAAATCTAGGGCTCTGTTGAATTATTTGGGGCATCTGCCATGGGATAGGAAAGGTTTGTGTTATTGGTGTTCTCTGTTCAAACTGTTTAAAATAGAGCACAAAGGATGTTAGGGCAATCTTCCATGACGTAGGTAACCATAAAATTATTGTCGTTTATTGCTTTGATGCCTAACAGTCTTTTATAAACCCAGAATGATGCCTAATACAGTAATGGGGTTAAATAATTTGCTCCTGGAACTCCTGGAGAGAAAAGGCTCTGGACACTTCAGTTTTCCATGTATTTAACCCTTGTGTGCTGATTATCATGATCAGATACCTTTCTAAAAATGTTCATGTGTGTGAATATATTTAGGGTTATTTTGGACCATACAAGAGTAATTGCTGCTGTATATTTTTTAAGCTAAAAAAATCTAAGGATTGTGGAAAGTGCACATTGAAGAAAAAAGACTGATTTCAGAGTTTACCTCAGGCAGGTTTATCTATAATTAATTGAAATGTTAATTTTAAATTTATTCATTAAAATTAAGTGGGTCTGTTGCTTTTAAATGTTAATTATGGAAACCCAGGTTGAGAGAAAATCTTAACAGAATTTAGGGGAGATAACCTAATGATAGCTAAAAGAAAATACCATTTTATTAAATTAAAAAATCATGGAACAGATGTTGCTATACAAAGTTAAAACAAAAAATTAGAGGATGATTTTCAAGATTCAGCTATATGCTCAGAACCCATATGATTGGTTCTCTTCAACTGTGCATATACTGACAGTGTTATGGTGGGCTAACTTTGGCATTGGAATTATTACTAAAATTGTATTTTAATGTGTCAATATTTAGCTTTTTGAAAAAAAGACAAAGCAGGTGTGTGACCAGGGCCTGGAGATCTTACTACCAACCTCATCAACCAAACCAATAACAAGATCATAATTGGTAGAGGTAATATTCACATCTGAGCTATGGAACACAGTATAGAATCGTATGCCACACAGAAAAGAAGACCCCATTTAGAAAATGGGAGTGGCCTCAGGGTCTTTAAGAGGCAGTAAATGAAAAGGATTCCACACTCAGTAAGTTCCATCTTCTCTGGTTGAAGTTTCAAGAATGGCAGAGACTTGGCTCTGAATCTTTTGAAATTTTTTAAGCTGTGGTAAAAGTCTTGCATCTCTATTAATTAATTAAAAAATACAATGCAAACACACACACACACATACAACGTGTAAATGGCTGCCCTCTATCAATTTAACATTTAAATAATTCATACTGTTAGATCCTTTTGTATTTATTTTTTTAAAAAAAACACTAATTTATGTCTAATACAGATTTATACACTAGTTTTTTAAAAAAGGAAAACAAGCCAGGTAGTAGTGGCATACACTTGGGAGGCAGAGGCAGGTGGATCCTTGTCTACAGAGCAAGTTCTAGGACAGCCAGACCTACAGAGAAACCATCTCTCAAAAGAGAATGATAAATAGAAAATCAATATATCACCCCAATTTTAAAAGTCCAGTTTTAGAATTGATCAATATCAAAATCACTAAGGTATTAATATAAATATTTCTGTTTGTGTTTGGCATTCAGAAATTTGACTACAGTATATCTAGTCCTCTTTAGTTCATAAGAAATATCTCAAAAAGTTTTTAAACTCTTAGTCCTCACTGCTTTCAGATTGATTTCTGCCTTTGCTCTATTTTCCACTCTCTAAATGTCTAATCACATGTCTATTAGACCACTTAAAGTGGCCCTGCAGGTCAAATAGACATGATTGGAGATTTAGAAAATAGTCAGTTTTTTTGTAGTGTTCTAATGAGATGGTTTGCTGTGGGTGTATCTTTGATCTTTGACTTTATGAAAGCCGGTCTGTGCACTCCTAGTTTCCCATTCAGCCCAATGACAAAATGTTTCTTTCAGATATTGTACTTTATATCTCTTGACTTTTTATTTAGTCCTTTAAAAACATAGCTTTCATTTGTCTCCTGAAATTCCCATTCTTTCTTTTTATGTTTTATTTTTACTTATGTGTAAGTGTAAGAGTGTTAGTGATGGGCAGCAGAGGAAAGATATATGTGTGTTTATGTATGTCAGTACAGTGCATGTGAGTATAGTACCTGTAGCATCCAGAAGAGGGCGACAGAGCCCATGGAGTGAGGTTGGAAGTGATTGTGAATTGCCTGAGCTGGGTTCTGGAGAATGAACTTAGTTCTGCTGCTGGAACAGTACAGGGTACTAACTGATGAACCGTTTTATAAGCCTCTTAATTGTTCATTCACTATTACTACACTTTTCCTTAGAGTCTTTGTACATAATTTAATAGTTGATTTCAAATCATGGCCTCCTAGTTTCATCACTAGACTAGATTTTACAATTTCATACTTACCAAATCATTACCAAGTAGAGGTTATTTAATAATTACTTATTAAATTCTTTCTTTCCTTCCTTCCTTCTTTCTTTCTTTCTTTCTTTCTTTCTTTCTTTCTTTCTTTCTTTTGACAAAGAATTTGATGAGAGACAGCAGAGCTGGGACATGATGTGACCATGACACAGATTAGCAGTATCTCCTATGTCATCATCTGTGTTTCATACTCATTCTGGCCACTAGCATCTGCACATATGTCAGGAAATAATTACAAAGAGTTGCCTTCTTCCCTGTCAGAACCACAGGATTCTATCTGTTTTGCTGCCACTTACATGCCAGTATCAATGGGACACACAGAGAAAACACTCACCAGAGCTTCTCAATGTATAGTCTATAATCAAAAGAATCAAGAAACTAAAGATGGCCCACCACTATTCACAGGTGACACGAGTCTTCAAAGTGGGATGCTCACACTGAGTGTGTGTCACTTGGCCACATGTGGTTAGCATGTTCACTTTTTTTTCTTATTTTACATATCAATCCCAGTTCCCTCTCCCTCCCATCCTCCCGTGCTCCCTACACCCCCCATATACTTCCCAGGGAGAGTGAGGCCTTCATGAGAGATCATCAAAATCTTTCAAGTCATTTGGGGCAAGGTGTAGGTTCTTCCCCACATCTCTAGGCTAAGGGAGAATTCCTCCATGGGAAATGGGCTCCCAAAATCAGTTTGTGCACAAGGGCTACATCCTGGTTCCACTGCCAGAGGCCCCATAGACTACCCAGTCCTCCTAGCTGACACCCATATTCAGGGGGCCTGGTTGGGTCCTGTGTTAGTTCCCTAGCTGTCAGACTGGGTGGGGTCCATGAGTTCCCACTTGCTAAGTTCAGCTGTTTCTGTGGGTTTTCCCAGAGTGGTCTTGACCCCTTTGTTCATCACTCCTCCCTCTCTGAAACTGGATTTGAAGAGTTTAGCTCAGTGCTTAACTGTAGCTCTCCGCTTCTGCTTCCATCAGCTACTGGATAAAGGGTCTAGGACAGCATTTAAGGTGGTCATTATTCTCATTGCAAGGAAAGGGCATTTTAGGTAACCTCTCCACTATTGCTTAGATTCCTAGTTGGGGTCATCCTTGTGGATCTCTGTATAATTCCCGAGAACCAGGTTTGTCTTGAAACCTACAATGGCTCCCTCCATTGATGTATCTATTTTCTTGCTCTCCTCTATTCATCTCCCCTTTCAATCTTCCTGATCCCTCATGATCTCTTCCCCCTCCTCCCCTCCTCTTTCTCCTAACTACCTACACCCTTCCCCCATGCTCCCAATTTATACAGGAGCTCTTGTCCTTTTCTCCTTCTAAGGGGGACCATGGATGTCTCTCTTAGGGTCCTCCTTGTTTCATAGCTTCTCTGGAGGTCTGGATTATAGTGTGGTAAATCTTTGCTCTATATCTAATATCCATATGAGTGAGTACATACTGTGTCTGTCTTTCTGTGACTGGGTTACCTCACTCAAGATGGTTTCTTCCAGTTCCACCCATTTGCCTTCAAATTTCAAGATTCCATTGTTTTTTGTTTATTTGTTTTCTGCTGAGTAGTACTAATTTGTGTGAATGTACCACATTTTCTGTATCCATTCTTCTGTTGAGGGGCATCTTGGTTGCTTCCAGGTTCTGGCTATTACAAATGATGTTGCTATGAACATGGTTGAAAAGGTGTCCTTGTTCTATGAATGTGCATCCTTTGGGTATATGCCTAAGAATGGGGTTACTGGATCTTCAGGAAGACTGGTTCCCATTTTCTGGAGGAACATCCATACTTATTTCCAAAGTGGTTGTTTGAGTTTGCACTCCCACCATCAGTGGAAGAGTGTGCCCCTTTCTCCACATCCTCTCCAGCATAAAGTATCATTGGTGTTTTTCATTTTAGCCATTCTGATGGGTGTAAGACAGTATCTCAGAGTTGCTTTGATTTGCATTTCCCTGATGGCTAAAGATATCAAGCACTTTTTTTTAAAGAGTCTTTCAGCCATTTTAGATTCCTCTATTGAGAATTCTCTATTCAGTTCTGTACCCCACTTTCTAATGGGGTTATTTGTTGTTTGGGTGAGTAGTTTCTTGAGTCCTTTGTATATTTTGGAAATAAGCCCTCTGTCAGATGTGGGGTTGGTGAATATCTTTTCCCAGTCTGTGGGCTGCCTTTTTGACTTGTTGACTATGTCCTTTTGCCTCCCAGTTTCAGGAGGTCCCATTTATTGTCATCTCAGTGTCTGTGCTACTGGTGTTACGTTCAAGAAGCAGTCTCCTGTACGAATTTGTTAAAGGATACCTCCCACTTTCTCTTTTAAGAGGTTCATTTTGGTTGGATTCGTGTTGAGGTGTTTGATACATTTGGACTTAAGTTTTGTGCATGTTGATAGATATGGATCCATCTGTAGTTTTCTACACACCAGTATTACCAGTATGCAGTTATGCCAACGCCATTTGCTGAAGATGCTTTCTTTTTTCCACTGCATAGTTTTAGCTTCTTTGTCAAAAATCAGGTGTTCATAGGTGTATGGGTTAATATCAGAGTCCACAATTCCATTCCATTGTCTAATTGTCTGTTTTTGTGCCAATACCAAGCTATTTTCATTACTATAGCTCTATAGTAAAGCTTGAAGTCAGAGATGGTGATGCCTCCATATTATACTTTATTGTACAGGGTTGTTTTGGCTATTCTGGTTTTCTTCTTTTCATATGAAGTTGGGTATTATCCTTTCAAGGTTTGTAAAGAATTGTGCTGGGATTTTGATGGGGATTGCATTGAACCTGTAGATTGCTTTTGGCCCAGTTGTGTCTGTCATTGATAGATGGCTGCATTTTTGTCCCCCCCCCCCACATTTTTCTGTATCCCAACCTTCTCAGAGCATTTCATTGGTATGGATAAGCAGCACTGTTTCTTTAGGAAAATCAATGAAGGAACAAATCACAGCCATTAGAAAAGTTAAGAAGCAGGTCAATTGGTAGCTATCCTGTATGCCTGCTAGATCTACTGTGTTTTAAACAGTAAGTTCTCTGCACTTGAGTGTTGTGCCCCAAATCTTCATTGTTTAGGTGGCTTACATTATGTTTCATTTCACTAATTCAACACCTTGAATAGCATTGATGGCCTTGATTTTTGAGATTATAATTACATCATTCTCAACTTCTCTTTCCTCCCTCCAAGCTCTCCCACATAACCCCTGTTGCTGTCTTTCAAATTCACAACCTTTACCTTTTTCATTATTTGTTGTTAATACATATTTGAATTCCTGTTAAAGCTCATGAGTAAAATACAAAAAACAAAATAACGTGAGTACGAGAGAAGAGAATTCATGGTGTTACTAAAAATCAAAATACCTGTAACAGAGTTGATGATATTTGAATTCATTAACATACATACTAATCAAATAAAATTGGTGACAAAATTTCCATGACATTAAAAATTATAGTTGAACTTGAAAATTCAAGCTATGAATTATTTTCAGCAGTAACTCAAAAGCTATCATTATAGGTGATACTTTAGTTCAGAAAAACCTAAGATTAAAAACTTAATATTAATATTAATATTCAGTAACAGAGGTATTCCACAGTATTACCTGCAAATGTGATTTGCACATTTAAGTGGATGTACATGCCAATATAATCCAGCTGTATTGATTTAATTATTCAATGAACAAATTGGAGATAGGTAATCTTTGTATGTTTTTGGAACTGTATCTATGGGATGTAAATAGTATACAATCTCTAAAAATCATGTGTTGCTTGCTATGACTAAATGAAGACAGTAATTTCAAATATCATGTATATTTAATTTAAGCTGATTTGTAAAGTAGGACAATGCAAACAAGAGAGGAAATTCAGAAATTCGTAGTTTTTAATCTAGTTTACAGAATGCATTTGGCTCCTTTGGTTAACATGGATAAAGAGAGAAACATTGAGATTTATTCATAACTTTTTTACTTGATCTATAGTGCCATAGAAAACTTACCATAGATGAATGGCAAATCATGAGTAATGAAGTTTTACAATTATTTCTAAGATCCAATTTATAGTTCAAATGCTGATAGTCATTTATTGGAAGCACTTATCCTTGTAAATACTCTGTATTCGTCAGCAGATGGCATGCATTGCACATTAAGTACTCCCCCCTGTTAACACATATACTTTATCATAGAAAACATCTGTTTCTGCCAGAATAGAACCTCAAATATTATGTTCTTATTTTCAGGTTAATGTTAATTTATGAACTAACTACTTAGTGAAAATCAGAGAAGGTGATATTTTATCTGTATTTAGTTTAGAGAAGATTCAATTGAATAAAAGATGAGGTGAAAATACATTCAACAAGTCCTTTGTAAGAGTCCAGGAAAAGAGCAATCATTGGTGTTGCACCCCTTTTATCCAGCACTCTGGAGGGAGGCAGATGCAGGACAGCCAGGGCAACAGAGAGAAAATATCCCCCCCCCCAAAAAAAGAAAAAAGAACAGTCATGATCACTAGCAACTGCTTTCCTACTTTGGATAGAGGACTTCACAGGTGCCAGAAGCCTTTCAGATTTCAGATACAGTTTCTGAGAGTCTTCTATGAAGTTTACAAGTATAAATGTATAAATATCATTTCTTGTTCCTTATGGAAAAATGCTGAAATTCAAACCTCAAGAAGTAAATTTGCAAAAAAAAAGGACAACTACAATTCCTTCAGAGTCATCTATATAAGATAGCTCTGTAATATTCTAATTGGGGAACTTCTTCCTGTAAAGGAATATAATCACACAGGATTTCCTTTGAGTGGCTTCAAAGCATAATTTGCCTAGTGATGCTCTAACATGATGTATAGCCTAGCATATTTTATGTCAAACTGATAACCATCTGTCAGTCTGGCATGATGCCTATTCCCAGGGTATCAGGTCACTCTGAAGGGCCTAGTTGTGTATGTGAAGTTTCCCTCCAGAGAGCACACGGCTAACTTTATATGAGAGTAACTGTATATGAGAGTAAGCACATAATCTAAACAGCAACACACACTAAATAAATATCATCAGTCAAAATGGGAAGAAGAGGTATTTGCCTCCCCATACATCAGATTCTTCTTCATGTTAAACATAGAATGGTTCTTTGGCTGAAACTAATGGCCTGTTAACTGAATTTGAATAAGAAACCATCCTATTTGGAGGAACTAAAGTATCATTGTAGATTTTGTTTTTATTAAAAGTTCCCCACTCCTAAACATAGCAACCAATTAAAAATCTATTAAAAAACTGCACAAACCTTAGCATTAATATTATAAAGAAATAAATTGAAATATATTTTCCCAAGGAAATAGAAGCATATGGATGTAAGTAGTTTATTTATTATATCCCTTACCATTTCAGTCCATCTATTTTCCTTCTGCTTAGAAAAATTGCTTTATTTTCAAAGAACAAAATCATTCAAATAGAAAATGCTATTTTGGTGTTTAATTTATTCATCGTCTGTCTGGAGTTTTATCAGGTCAGGACATTAATGAAAATGCTACTAATTTAACTTCTTTGATAATCTTCAAAATTACTTTTGAAAAAGGGAAATGGTCAGCCAAGGCAAAGCTTGATGATTTTACCTTGTTGGTGAGTCTTGGTTGTGGAGTTCTGACTGGGTCTGCCATTTTAACTGCTGGCGTTTAAAGTAGCAAGGAAGTTGTGTCTGTCATTGATAGATGGCTACATTTTTGTTTCCTGTTTCTTCTGTATCCCAGCCTGCTCAGAACATTTCACTAGGATGGATATGCAGCACTTTTTCTTTGGGAAAATCAATGAAGGTACACATCACAGTCATGAGAAAAGTTAAGAAGTAGGTCAATTGGTAGCGATCCTGTACATCTGCTAGACCTACTGTGTTTTAAACAGTAAGTTATCTGCACTTGAAGGTTTTGCCCCAAATTTTCATTGTTTATGTGGCTTACATTATGTTTCATTTCACTAATTCAACACCTTGAAGATAATTGATGGCCCGTTTTTTAGTAGGCATTTGTTCCATCTAGGTTCTCTGAAGTGATTAAGTGACCCAAGAGAATTTGTTTTCATTGGCAAAAATGAAAATGCCTTAAAAACAAGGGTACAAATTCCTTTTCTCAATGACAAGAAATTGATGCCACAGTTATTATATGTTTACTTCACTGTGATGACAAGAGATATAAAAATCAAATTGTCACTTCTACATGGTAGATGTAGGTGACCTGAGGCCACAGGCAAATCATTATACTTACAGGTGCCAGATACTCTAGGAGTTGGCATCATGCCTACCTTATGCTTAGAAGCCAGCTGGCCAGGCATTAAGGAAAAGTAGAATGGTTTCAGCTAACTGGACATTAAAATATCACTTGTAAAAGATGCACGTAAGAGCAGTATGTCTTTTTATGATTAAACAGTCATTTCTATTAGGAGAATAAATAAAGACAACAAAAATTTCCTCCTCACTCCTCACATTGTCTTCCATTCCCAAACCTGCCTTCGGACTCCTTTCCCACCACCCATGCTCAGTAAAAATACCAGGTAACATGTAATCATGTCACTTTGTCACCAAATCTCCTCAATGGAATTTAGGTGTCTAAATCGAAAAGAGTGATGGCAGATTTTCCCTGTCTTCCAGAAGAAAACTAAGGAAATGCTTTCAGGAAGATAAAAAGGACATTTTTGAGTCATCATAAACCATCTGTATAACACCCTGCATACAAATATTAAACCCCTGGCATAGATGCATAGGGTTAGGACAGGAATATGCTCTCTCTCAATAGTTGATTAGGAGAAAAATTCCCTGTGAGTTGAAGCTGAGTTGCTTGTAAAAAGATGTTTATGCTGAAGAAAGAATAAAAGCCCTCATGAAATAATTTTACAAAGGACAAATAAGTATTTCACAATGAAATAGTAGTATTAGACTTGAAATTTGTATGTAATATGCATTCAAAAATCTTCAGATAATTTTAGGTAGCCATTTAGACAGTATTGATACATACACATCAAGAAATATAATTAAGTGTTAGAAATACAAGCATTGTAATAAATTATATATATAACATATATGGATATAAATATCTATATATATCTTTATTGATATATAATAATGTAATATATAATATAATATAATATTGATATATTTTTATATATATCAATATAATATATATTGGGGCAATATATCTTTATTGATTCTTTGGGAATTTCACATCATGCACTCCAGACCTGCTCACCTTCCAGTCCCTCCTTACCTGCCTCTCACCCCTGCATGATGTCCTCCAAAGAAACCCCTAAACTAAATAAAAAGAAAACAAAATACTCACTTTGATCCTCCATTTTTTTCCCATGTCTCCAACAACTCTGCATTTGTTCTAGTGACACTGGGAGCTTCAGGGTGTCATGTAGTAAACCCTATTGTCCAATCAGCCACACCCACAAATGTTCATTGCAATGGCCATTGGTCTGGATCAAGGCCTCTGATACACCATAATCATTGGAACCTCACCAAACCTCTTCTTGGATATCCTGCTATTGCCCTGAGTCATGGGGATTCTGCAGCCATCTTTCTATAAGACTTTCTTGTACTCCAGCAGGTCATAGATGAGGTAGATGTTAGGGTTGGAAAAGGCCCAGGATATGGTTCTGGGTGGTAGCTAAAATAGTCAGTCTGGGCCCCTGGTATTGTCGCCCTCAATTGAGGAGTGGAGTCAGGTCTTATAAAGCCTATGCCATTGGTGCCAGTGCTCCCACAAACATGGTAAAGGTTGGGGCCATCTCTCTTGAGTGTCAAGTGATAGAGGCCAGCTCTTCCATTTGGGGGACAGGGACAGCTCTCTTGCTGCATTGACCAGTGAAAAGCAGAGTCAGCTGCCCCAGGGCCAGTGAGGGAGGGGACACCTAAGGGGCAATTGGAATATTTATAAACCTCAGCTGTAGTCAGAACATGCCCCTATGGTGCAGCTCTGGCCTAGTCATCACCATGACCCCCAGTGACAGCATAGGCTACCCAGGTCAGTATGGTCCTGGTGGCAGCATGGCCCTCAGACACCAAGGTGGTCTCAGGTGACTGACCAGACCATGGGTATCTGTACAGCCCTCATTGGTAGTAACAGATTCCATGGTCACCAACTCAGACCCTGGCTAGTATAGTTCTGTGGACCCAGACATGCACATCTATGTATCTTTATCATATTACATGTGCTTAACCTGAAGGCAGAAACTAATTTTAAAAAATGGTTTTCTGCTTAAAACCAGAGAATGTTTCTACCAATCTAGTATTAAAATTAGATACAATGCACTGTGTATAAGTCATTTTGTTCCTTTCTTAGGAACAAGATATGTCTATGTAGCCCAGGATGTCCTGGAGTGTAATTTCTACATAGCCTAAAACACAATGACCTCCTGTATCAGCCTCTATAGTCATGGAAATACAGGTATACCACTACCATACTTAGCTTGAGTCCATTTTTAAATTTGAGAATTGCATAAATAAGTACACTGTATTTTTGTTATTTACACCTCTCCCTCCACCCCCCCACTTTTTCTGATTTTAATGCCACCACCCTCTCAACAGTTTACAACCTCTTCTACACTTGTTTATGTGTATGTGCTAAAAATTGTGGCTGAGTTTTCGATTTCTTTACATAATATCATTGTTTAAGTTATACCTAAGCTGTTAAAATGTCTAGCAGTTTACCTGTGGGAATATACTAGTATTTTTTCAACTGCTCAAGGGAAAAACAGTGTTTGCTTTACCCTAGAAACATAGTGCAATGAAATAAATTTATTCACACATAAACTGTCATGTTCAAATCTGCACTTGGTCTTGAGTACTGACTGGTAACAGCATCTTGATATTAAAAATAGAATTGGTGATAATGTTTGAAATACTGAAACTCTCACTGAACTTTTAATTTAAAGCAGATACACATACTAACTAACCATCCAGTAATTAGTGAAGAAAAGCTATCAGCACCATTGCTTCTCATCCCCTTTCCACCTTCCTGCCTACCAGGTTTACAGCTTTTCAAATATAACATGCACACTACAAAGTTTCATAAGACCCAAAGCATATTAGACATTCAAGTGAAGCCAACAAGATTGGACTGCTGGATAAGGAGGCTTTCTGCCAGCCTGGCTCAGTGGGTAAGCGGCATCCAAGCCTGAAAACCTGCCTTCCTTTCTCAGAACCCATACTGTGGAAAGTGAACATACTCCTACAAGTTGTACTCGAACCTCTGTATGAGTTCTATTGCATGTGAATGGCACCTTCCCAAACCCACATCCCAACACTCATAAGTTAAAACAAAAAGTAACAAATATGTATATATTAAAAAGCTGGGCATATGCTTAGTGGTAGAGTGCTTGCCTAGCATCCATAAAGACCTAGTAGGTTCAACTCCCAGGACCTGAAAACAAACACAAAATACAACAAACCTTAAAGTATGTAGGAAGTGGTGAAGTGCCAACATGGAGTCCTTCAGTACATAAAGAGGTGGAAAATATTTATACTAAAAGATCCACAATACATGGAAATTTGCAACAATTTCTCAGGTGTGGTACAGCTCATCTTCAAACTTGGATTGGTTGGGACAATAGAGCAATGAGGAAGTTTCAGGGTTTTATTATTAACAATGCTGTCTTGAAATTTAATAAGATGCATCTCAATATTAAGCTTTATAGTCAAGGTAACAGCATTTGTGGACACTGTTATTGCTAGAGGAAATATGGTATACCCATGTAACACTTTTGTGTTGCAGATCTGCTATGCTACAGTGTCCCAACATAACAGATACATTATTGCTTCTTCCTCAGTCACACATCTCCCATTATCTGACAAACCCTCCTTTGCTGCCCACTAAACTTCTGCTCCCTTCTCCCATGTTAAAATGCTTCCAGCTTTCCTTCTTGAAAAGCCATCTTTGTCAAGAGCCTTTTTGTATAGCATCATAAGCTGCTATGAGCACATTTTCCTCCTCTAGTCTCCCACATGTACAGATCGTACAACTAAAAGTTTATATTTGGTAGTACAGTTCAAATGCTGGCATTATCTTTCCTAGAGTCTATGATTTTCATTTTTAATTAAATTAAAGTGATTTTTCCATAATTAATTTTCTAGCATATTTTCCATTTATAAAAGAGACTCAAACAATTACATGTACTGAGTTCAGATAGTTTTTTCTATGACCTGGGAATTGTTTATGATTTAAAAGTTATCAAACGGGCATGGGATTTTCTAGATTAGCAGGTGGTTTTGAGACTCAATATGGGAGCTCGTAAGCAAACCACAGACCCGTGGAAAAGCAATATACACTCCTAACTCTTAGCCATCTCTCCAGTTCCTTATTGTCAACTCTCTAGTCTTCATTTTGCCTGTTAGCACATTTCAAACTATAAGAGTTTCCTTACTTCCAGTTGCGTATTTTCTTCTGGTTCACTGTGATTATTCCAGGGATTTTAACCATTCCTACTTGACTCTCAACTTTCTAATAGATTTGACTTAACACTTAGTACTGGCTTGTAAACTGTTAGAGTAAGAGACCTGTCATAATTGAAAGTTAGGAATATGTTGTGTGACTCATCTATGTTCAACAGAATGATGACCAACAACTGTTAGGATGTAACTCCCTGACAAGAGTTACAATTTGCCTTAGTATAATCTTTTCCTGATTCTTTCCTAGAGTCATAGGGAATCACATCTTTTATGAGATCAATTTGCCCTTTAAAAGAAATTTCCATTATCTTTTGATATTGTCTATCTTCTCCCTTGTATTTGATTATCTTTCTCCTTTCTATACCAAATGTTTTCTAGGTGTAAAACAGCCTGGAAATATATTTACAGTCAGTGTTTCAGAATAACTATAACTGTCATGAAATATGTTATACCTACTTTTCCCACAGTTACTTTGTGATTTATTTCTCCTGAAGAGAAAAACAACCATCCTAACTTTTAAAAAGAAAAGAACTAACAAATCAAGTTCAACTGTTACCTTTTTGTTATACCCCATTAAAATCCTATTTTCCTGAGATTTAAATAAAACTGCTCATGAATTTTCTTTGTATCTACATATTCTTTATAATCATTATTGCTGAGCTATGATGCTAACTTTGATCATTGCCTCTTCTGGTCCAATATATATGAGAGTAAGTAACTCTGCCCACACAAATGGCTTCAACTAGCTTCTAAATTCTTTAGGACTCACTCCTTCTTTTTATGACTGAAAACTCATTTTATGAGCTTTACATGCTTAGATGCACGGCAAACTTGCTTTTCTTCCTCACAATGCTCCTGAATGTTAAAGAAATAGTCATAGAATCATCGTTCAGTCATTTATCTTATGATTTCATTTTGTATTTTTATCTCATTTTTCCATGCTCTTCAATTTTAGATCTTTGCCTGAGTTATGGTTCTTAATGCCATGTAAATTATATTTTCAGTTATTATTTTAAAAATATTTATCATGCTTATAAGGGAATCTTGCCTTTGGGTGGTGGAAAAACCATATGATATATGTTGAGGATTGAGAATATGTAACTGATTATATGCCTGTTAAAAATAAATTCCTGTATACTATATATCATCTGACACTGAATTTTGCCCTTTCATCATCTCTTATAATCACATGGTTGAATAAGTAATTTGTTGGATTAGTACTATATTGGCAGTGAATTATTTTTTCTCATGTTATACCAAATACATGATAGGTAAGTATTTAATCAACAACTGCGAAGTAGAAGTGAAGTTCACTGTTGTAAAGATTAAAGGACATTGGCTCAAAGGGTCCTACAGACATCTAGGAATAGAAGAAAAAAGGCTGGAGTCCTGGATCCATTCTCTTGTTAATGGAACACAGAGCTTATTTATACCTCCCCAACAAAATTGCTGTAAACTTTTGTTCCTTATTAGATTTGACCAGTTCCACCACTGTGAGAGAGCCAGAATCATTAACCTCAAAAAACTTCCATCTGAATCAACAGACAAATGTTAACATCTGTAAATATTGTTTAGAATCACTTACACATAAGGAAAAATGGAACAATTGTACCCTAGCTCTGTAACTTTATGATTTTAAGATCAAAGGTTTATTTAGGGATATGTAAGATTCATTCAGGGAAGGTTAATGATTTTCCTCCTGTTCCTGCACACCAGTGAGTATTAACAAAGCTGATCTATAATTAAATACCAAGCAAAGTAAAAGTTTGAATCCCCTTCAGCTTTGCAAGTGTGCCTATAATTTTGGAAGTCAACAGATTTCTTACAAGTATGTAAGATGATTGTTTGGGAAATGGCAGAAATTGAGTTGGATTTAGAATTTTCAGTAGCAGATGTGCGCATCTTCCTAACAGACATAACAAATTAATGTTTAGCAACACCAGTTGTTTCAGTTTATGTCAAAAATCAAATTGTTGTTCTGAAATAAATTGCTGTTCGGTGCAGAGAGAGTATTTCATAGTTCTTTGGGGAGCTGGTGTGGCTATTTCTCCAGCAAAGCTTCAGTGTTTCATAAATTGAATTAGAGATGCATTTAACCTGCTATGAAAAAAAGATGCTCTTGATGGCAGTAGAATTCTTGTCATACACTTTCCAAGTACATGACATTATTTCCCTTTCTGATTTTCATAGTGTATACCTCTGCTGTGTGGGTAGCTGAACAACACCTATAAGATTAGTGCCTGTTAGGGAGCATCTAGATTGAAGCTGTACTTTAGAACAGTAACAACTGATAAACCACTTTTAGGTGAAGTGCTGTCAGCATGTGTTAATTTTAATAACGTTGAAAGGGTGACATTCACGTTTCCATTTCTGAGAGTACTCAGTCCCAGTCCACCCTCACACATAGAATTCTTCTAAATAAACTCAATGCTGGTAATCATCTGACTCATTAGCAAGTGTTCTCTCCCTGCCCGAAACTAAGTGGGTGCAATGGAGGATAGATTAATCTTTAAATCCCGTGGAATACACATCTGTTCTCTTTGCTTTCTGGTTTTTATGTCGGCAGCATAATTAGAAATAAAAAATGTGTTGCTATGTCAGTAGAGACAGGCTGGCAAATACACATGAAACAGAGTATAATCATCCAATAATTAATAATCATGCTGATGTAATCTTTCAATTTAGACATTAGATGGAAGATGAAATCCTGAATACAAATTCAGCAAAAATCCTTGAAGTTTTACACTTCTTGCTACATAGAAGTTTTCCACAATTTCTTTTTGACACTGGAGGTATGAAAGTAAATCACAGTCATGATTCCTGCTTAAATACAGCTTTACGGTGATCTTTTATCATTCACTTTTATAAAATAGTGGGCTCACAGAGCGCCCAGTTATGAACCTTAGATTTTCAACAAAATTATCCCTTTTTTGATGCTGGTTTTTATATCTTGTTATCCTCATTAGTGTTGCTCTTTAACTATGGATCCCAAATAGTGTTTTGTAAGTAGATTTTATTTCTTTAAAATTTAAAAAAAACATTTTAAATGACACATGAAGCAATTCTACATGTTAGAAGGAAACCATTTAATGAGTTGATAATATATATATACTGAATAATGCTTAAAATCAGATCAAACATTTATTTATTTATTTGTTTTTTTAAGCAGGGTCTTTTCTTATAGCCCTAGCTGTCCTGAAACACAATATGTATACCAGGCTAGCCTCAAACTCATAGAATCCTGTTGCCTCTGCTTCCCTAGTGCTAGGATGACAGGCATGCACAATCATGCCTGGCTAACATTTTTATTCTTGTGCATTGGCTATTTTGTTTTGGTGAATAGTTTTAAGATATTTTGGGGCTTGTAAAGTATATTTTATAGGCTGGGCATAGTGGTGCATACTTTTAATCCTAGCACTGGAGGCCAAGACAGGTAAATCTCTGAGGCAAGCATGATCTATGCAGTGTATCACTATGTAGGGCTACATAGTGAGACCCTGTCTTAAAAAACATGCTATATTATTTTATATTACTAGGTGATTATGTATTAATATACCTAATTTTTTTACTTCTATGATATTGTCCATAATACCCACTGATAAAAATTTCTCCATGTCCTCTCCCAGCTACTCTTCTCCTACCCATTTTTCAAATAAAGGTTGATCATTTGTATGACTTATTTTGAGAAATGCACATTTAGCAATATTTAAATTAGGTTCTTCTTTTGTAATTGAGGCTTAAGCTTCCTGTGTATTCTAGACATCAACTATCTTTCACATGTATACTTTGGAAGCATCTCCCCCCTCCCTTTCTATACTGTCTTTCTACTGTTTGTATGCGTTTTGTACAAAAGCTTTAGGTTTTATGTCATCTATTTTGTATACATTTGCTTATATTCCTGTATTTTGGCATGATTTCCAACACATTCTTGTCCATTCCTTGTTCTTAAAGCAACTCGTCTATACTTTCCTTTGGTACTTCTATAGTTTGAGGCTATAAAGTTTAAGAGTTTTATCAACTTTAATTTGATTCTGGTAAGTGGTGAGAGTCATCTTTCCAGCCCATCTTGTTGTTCTTTTACCATTTCTACTTTTTCGTTGTGTGATCTTTAAGAGGTTGTGTATGTCCAAGAAGTTGTCACTTTCTTCTTTTTCAAATCTGGTGGCACAGAGTTGTAATAACATGATCTTTTGCATTTCCATAGTGCTATTTGCCATGGTTTAGTGTTCTTTCTCCTTTTCTTAGTTATTACAGGCTTGTCTCTTCCTCTTAGGCTGATGTGAATATTAGCACACTTAAGGCTAATAGTTCAAGAACTTACACAGACTGACCCATGATTAAGTAGGTAGTGATGCAGGCTAAAACAGACGCAGGTCTATGTCTGGTGACAGAGCTAGTCTTGAAACCACTGGATTGTGGTAGGTGTGCTTCTTGTCTTTAGGTGCTAGATGATATAGAGAATTCCTCATTACTAAGGTCTGCTTCTTTCCTACAACTAGGAAGTCCTCACTGTAAAGATTGCAGGTACAGAAACACAAAATCAAGATAGAATATACTTACATACATAATGCGATTCAATATAGGACACCCAAATCTTCCCAAGCAATTTATTTTGTATGGTTATTATAATTTAAAGGGGAACAATGTATTTTTGGCACAAAAGTTACAACTACTTTTTTATACAAGATTATTTTTAAGATAAAAATACTTTGAAACATCCATGAATATACATAATTCTTTTAGCATTTTCACCCTTTTCATGCCTCTCCTCTTCTTGATACTCATTTTCTTCCTGATAAATCTTTCCCTAGCCTGCTACTTTCATGTCATTATTTTCTGAAATAAAATATTATAAGTAGTGGTTCTTGCCTAAACATGTATCATGGATAGCTTATAAGTTGCTACACTACTAATAAAATGACACTCCCCCTAGTTTTGCAACCAGTAATTTTCAATAGTTCAACAAGGAGGAATAGGACATTATGTGCCAATCTCTAATCCATGATGGAGTGTTGAATGGCTCTTAATGTATAGAGAACTATCACTGGTAGGGGGAATTCATAAGTCTACCAAAAAGATATCATTTTTCATGTATACCCTCCATCCTGAAACTTTATTTAGTCTTCTTCTATGATGTACCCTGTGCTTTAGATGGATTGATAAAATAAAATGTCCAATTTATGTCCATTCAGACAATCTCTTGACATATGCTTAGATTTTTATTTTCAGAGCATCTATATAATCAATTATATATAAATTCAAATTTGAAAAGTGGGGGCAGGATGAAACCTAAATGCCAACTACTATCTTGAGTGATTAAACGGTGGATACTTGCAGAATAGATAGCCTAGGAGATAGCAAAGAAAGAAAGAATACATTAGACAGCTAAAGAGAATGGGAGGGTGTTCACAGACACTAGGGTTCTGCTTACATTTGGATTATGTGCAACTAAGGAGACCCAAGGCTTAAGGAAAACTCAAAATATGCACTGTATTTTCAACATTCAATAAAACATGGAGAGATTGGGAAGATAGAAGTTGCACAAGTGACCCCAAAGAAGAAAGTGAGGAAGGATTTTAAAAGTCAGAGGGGTCAAGGACATCACTGAAAATATGGTCTACAGAATCAACTAATCTGGGCTTATAGGCTCGAAGACTCCACCAACCAGGGAGCTATGTTACAGTTGTGTATGTTGGTCTTTGTGGGTAATTCCCAACAATGATAGTTGAGGATGCCTCTGACTCTTTTGCCTGCACTTAGGACCCTTTCTTTCCTACTGGGTTGCCTTATTCAGCCTGGATATGAGGGTTTATGCGTACCAGTCTTACTGCTTTCTGCTATACCATGTTTAGTTGATATCACTGGGAGGCCTGCTCTCGTATTTAAAAGGAAACAGGAGTAGTGGATCTAGGGGAGATGGGAGTTGTGTTGGTTGGTGCTGGGATGACTGGAGGAATTCGAAATGGCAGTGAGGGTGTAATGTATATAAAGAATAAAAATAAAAATATAAAACATGCTGCAGCTACATCACATGTTAGAACATAGAAAGCAAGACACGAAGACTTAAAATAAATGATATTTTATAAATCATGCTTGCAGTTCAAGCATAAGAACCTAAGTTAAATGTCCAATGTGATCAACTAGAAAGAGGGGCATGGTTATGCATGTTTGTAACTCCAGAAGTTGGAGTGGTAGACAGGTTGATCCCAGGAACTCTCTGACTAGCCAGCCTGGACCAAAGGCAAGCCTTGAGTTCAGCAGATAGACAGGCAGGGATAGAAGAAAACATCTCATGTCCTTCTCTAGAGTCCACTTACAGGCACATGTACATACACTACATATATACCAGCTTCCCTCAAAAATAAAAATAAATTACAAATAGCCCAAGAAATATCATGATAGGTGTATGCAAAGGAAAGAAATCTGGCTTCCTAAATAATCCTGAGCAAGTCAGCAAGGTCATACGATCAAAAGATATCTAAAGTTAACTTACAATGAATTTAATCTGGATTTTATTTGACTATGAAGTTATGAAAGCTTTACATATTAATAATAGAAATATAGATGAAGAAAACATAAATAATACAAATTATGTAATTTTTATTTCCTGAAGATACTTTGATACTAGTTTTTGAAATATGCTTTATAGTTGTGAGTATATTTTAGGTTTTTGGGTTTTTAATGCATGTATAGTTATGCATCTTTTGAACATTAGTTTGATATTATAAAACAAGTATGAATAGCATATGTATAAGAGTTGTTAGACCAAGAACTACATAATAGTGATATGATAGAAAGTCAATGAGCAGAGTTTCAGATTAAGTGATCCAAAAGTTTTTGTGGAGACTGAAACATTTCAATATATAACAAGAGCTATAGATAGTTAAAAAAAAAAACAGGTACAAATCACTGCATAGAAATCACTGTATCATGCTGTAAGAACAGGGTCAACTCAACTGAACCATAGTGGTTAACATGGAGGTAATATGAAATTAGATGATAGAAAAGTTAGTGGAGACAGGACCATGCTTTGCCTGACATTTGTAAACTGGCAGTGCTGAAGGAGTACATTCCAGCATATATCAGAGTGAAGAAGGTAAAGGATGATGTTTTCATTACCAATTATGTCTGAGTCCAGGGCTGTTTCTCCTATTAGAATGTTAGATATTAACTGGTGATTTCTATCTTTAGAATTAAAGAAATGCAAAAATCAAAGGTTACTCTGAGATTTTTACTTAAACAATGTGGCTGAAAGCTTTCTCATCTAGGTATGGCTCAGATTTTTTTAGTTTTGGCATGGAAATTTTTGAATCCCAGAAAACGCCTTAGTTATAGGCAAATTAGTACAGTTGTCTAAAATAAGTATGATTGTATTTAGAACAGTCTTCATTACTGTTGGTAAGAACAAAAGCAAGCAGTTACAGTTTGGTCTTTTTAAAATATGAGATGACTGCATACTATAGTAGAAGGGAGAGTATTATGCGACTTCCAAACAAATAATGAGGAACTGCTTAAATCATACCAGAAGATACTCATGGAGGGAAAACTTTAGTACAGATATTTTATAGTTCAATTTTCTTACAGTATTAAAAACATTGTGCCATCATGATCTGTTTAAGATATTCATACTTAAATTACCTTTTTCGATATTGATGTAGCATATCTATCTGTACAGTATGTTTAAACTTCTGAATTGTTATTGAATTACTCAAGATATTGCTGTTTAAATCAAGTGCTAATAGTATCAGATCTAGGTAAAGAGACTTACTGACTCAATAAAAAATGTGTTTATTTTCGTTTGTATAAAACCATACATATTCATTAAAAGTCAAGATTTTAAAAATCTCCCCAATAAATCCCATATAATTTGTATTCAGTGTTTTCTTATCTCCTTTACAAAGTCTTCAAGCACTTTGGATTCCAGTTTGCATAATTTATCTTGATATAGAGAACTAAAACAAGGTCCATATTATGTTAAGCTTCAGTTATTGATTAAATAATCTATATGAGACAGGAAAATAGTGGAAAAAATGAAATGAAAGATTTAGGGACAAAAAATTCTTTGGGGAGAACAAACACTTTTTGTAGTATCTAGTTACATTTTTATTGATTTTGCTTACTGAGAAATAGAAACATAAAAATGTGGAAAAATGGTTGGGAGCCTTAGAGTCAGGCAGTACACACTAATATTCTGTTTTAACTGATATCTACAGACATGTTTATATTGAAGAGCATCTATCTACACAGCTATCCAGATGTCTATATTCAGGTTCATAATTTACACATTTTGCCAATCATTTTGTTTGAAGACAAAGAAAGCATAACTGTGTACACCAGAATGCTTTTCATTGGAGTGAATGATGAAATTCTGGAAATTCACCACAAGTCAGAATATGTCTTCTATCTCTACTGGATCCTTCAACTAAACCTGTGATTTTCCATGGCTATTTACTTAAATACACTTATGGTCATCATAAACTTAAAACTCTTGCATGTTTTAGTGTGCCCAATACACTAAAAAGAAATCATTAGTCTGTTTTTGAGAAATTATTTACTAGCTTTGTAGCCTGAGAGTAAGCTGAGCTTGAATTTCTTATATGATGGGGAATGCTTCATATGATAGTCATAGTGTTTTACAAGTCTAATGAACAGGAATGAAACCATTTTGAATTGTTTAAGAGCTAGAACTAGGCAATTTTCAGGTTTTCTTCCACTGATTAGAGAGAGTTGACAAAGGATATTTTATTATTTAGGAGCATTACAAAAACACTCATTATCTCAGTTAACTCTCATATCCTCTAAAACACATCATTAGTTTTTCTGGCCTCTTCAAGTACCTGCATCCAAGTGTACATATGCACATGCATACATTTACATACATACATAGTTTTTTAAAAAATAATAAAAATAAATCTTCAAAACACATTGAAACTATTGAGAGCAGGGACAGTATGTCAGGATTTTGTGATCCTCCCTCACTTCTCATGGTACTAGCATTC
This sequence comes from Cricetiscus sungorus, assembly GCA_030556225.1. Classification (NCBI taxonomy): domain Eukaryota; kingdom Metazoa; phylum Chordata; class Mammalia; order Rodentia; family Cricetidae; genus Cricetiscus; species Cricetiscus sungorus. The sequence continues at coordinate 9,200,406 of JANBXA010000126.1, forward strand.
CTACAACTTTTATCTTTGCTATCATCAGCTTAAACTCAGTGGCACAGAGGTGATATTGTCTCCTCTTTTGTTTTTCATAATGTATTTGAGAAACAACTTCTTTTATGCAGCATGTATTTTTACTTACCAATCCAGAAATATTTTGCTTTCTGAGAATTAAAAATATATAAATAAATAATTTGATCTCAGTAGTCCTACTATGGAACTAAAAATAGAACATTTAATTGTATGAATTGGTACGTGCAGATAAGTTTTGCTAACTTCTCTCCATCAATCAAGTATTCTTTATACAGGTGATAATCTAAGAAATGTAAGCCAATGGTTGCAGAAAGGGGCTACAAGATGATATCATAGCTCTTTTCCTCCTATGCAGAATGTGAAGACAGGTCTTTATTTCTCTTTATAACTACTGCTGTGGAAATAAAACAATTAAGCCTTTCAGAAAAAAAATCTGCTGAATTTTAATATATATTTTCACGCATCATTTTCCCTTTTCTCTGGCTACTTAAAGGAATGTCTTTTTTTTCTTTTCCTTTTGTTAAAGGTCGGGAAATACACACCAGGGGAATGAAGCTCAAACTGCAAACTCAGCTTCCAATTCCCTCAATGAGCCTGGGGTTTAGATTGAGTGACGGTGGAATCCCCAGCCAGCCAATTAGAGAGTGGTTGAATTGAAGGAAGGCTGAGAGATGCAAGACACAGAGTCATGCTGGACTATATGGGTGGGTGAGGCACACCAGGAAGTGCACTGCTGCTGGCAGAAGTGATTAGGTTTGACTTAAATTGAGTTTTCTAACACTGGTACTAGGGCAGAGAGCAACAAGATTTGCATGGATGAAATGGACTTTGCTGAACGAACAGTAGTGCCATAAGGCAGTCAGAAATGAGCATGATGCCAACCATTGTGAAGGGCTCATTAGCTGTGTTTCAGTTTTATGACATCCTGTAAATGGCATCTCATATAGCTTTTTTTCTGGCTTTCTAGCAACCTGAAATCTGTGTTTTTCTGTGTGGTAAATGAGTCCTTTTATAATTAGTCTGAAAGAGTTTAAGTCCTTCAATATTTCTGAGATTTTGTGTAGTTTGTAATAATAGAATATCAGTACTGAAACCTAGGATGTTTGCTTGGTATTTCTTGCCTTAAAGGTAAGTTATCAAGACAGAGATTGCTAGTAAGAGGGAACTCTGTTTTGGGGTAACTATAAGGAAAATGTGTTGTAATTTTCTTTGTACTTCAAGTTCCGAGTTGCTGACTGTGAAGACAGAGATTTGAATTTCTAAAATTTTTATTATTTTATTGTTCATGTGTGCATATGTGAGTGGCATGTGTGCCACAATACACATTTGTGGGGAGTCAGAATAAAACTTTTAGGTCTCTCACTACTATATGGGTCCTAGAGGTTATGCTAGAGTCATTAGGCTTGGTGACAAGTGCCTTTACCCACTGAGCCATCATCTCACTGAGACAAATACACAAGATTTTTGTCTTTTAAGTAAAAGTAATCCTGTTTTTATTATCTTACAAAGTATAGTTTTCTTTCTGCTTTCTAGAAGCTGTAGTTTTCTTCATCTCAAAAACTTTATTATATTTTTATTCATTTATTTTGTGTGCATACACATGTGTCCATGGAGGTCAGAACATAACTTGCAGTAATCAGATCTCTTCTTCTACCATGTCAGTTTTAGTGACTGGACTCGTGTAATGAGGCTTGGTGTCTCAAGTATCTTGCTATCTTTCAGGCCTGTAAGCTGTCATTTTAAAATGGTATGTGGGTTTTTCTTCTCTATAAAACCTGTCTGATAGATCTTTCAGTAATCCATCCAACTACTATTTCTCACCTAATTAAGAAAACAGACCAAAACATTTTTGCTGGAATTTATTATTTCATTTTCTCTTAGTAGTCTCAGCTGCAGATTTTTATACCAAGAAAAGCAATAGTTAACATGGCACAAATTATACACAAATGTCATATTTTATGTTTATGCAGAACTTGAAATTGAGTTTCTAGATTAGAAAAGATAAACATTTTCAAAGCAATCAAATCTACCTTATTAGTTAATGTAAAAATAATTACTTTAAAAAAACAAGTGATTCATGTAATCAACAAAATGTTTCATTTCCTTTGACAAAATCATATAAATTAACTTTTCATATTATCATAATTAATATTAATGAACTTGTAGATTTTTCCACTGGTGACCTTTGGTGATAACCACGAAAGAAGGTAAACCTGTTCTAGCTGTTTGTGCAGTTATTTTGTTCACCAAACAGAACATGTTATATACAAGCTTAAAGAACCAAGGAATAACTACAAAACATGGAGGAAACACAGCAATGTGTTATTGTAGGCACTATTAATACCTTCAGAATTCCTGTTGAAAATTAATGCTCATAGTTTTAGTGTGAAGAGGCCTGGGCTTTAGGAACTAAACCATGGGAGTTTTATCCTAAAAAATTGAGATTGATTTATCTGATTAGATTTAAGGTGCTCTCCATGAAATAGAAACCATCCCTAACACTACTTGGGTTGCCAAGAACCTGAGACTAGATAGGCCTGGATCCTAGGAGAAAACAAAATATTACATGCTGCTAAAGGATCAATTCTATAAAATGAGTCTTAACAACATTCTACTGTACTCATAGATCAGTGCCTTGCTCAGGAATCATCAGAGAAACTTCCCCCCTGCAGGAGATGGGAACAAATACAGACCCACTGCTAGACAATGTGCAGAGTGAGAGACCTTGGGACACTCAGTCCTACATGGGATATATTCATCAAACCCCTTCCCTCAGGGCTCAGGGACAGAGGGAATGGAAGTCATCAAGGAAATAATAACACACCTATGAACACCTGATTTTTGACAAAGACGCTAAAACTGTACAATGGAAAAAAAGAAAGCATCTTCAACAAATGGTACTGGCATAACTGAATGCTGGTATGTAGAAGACTGCAGATAGATCCATATCTATCTTGCACAAAACTTAAGTCCAAATGGATCAAAGACCTCAATATAAACCCAGCCACAGTGAACCTCTCAGAAGAGAAAGTGGGAGGTTCCCTTGAATGAATTGGTACAGGAGACTGCTTCCTGAACCTAACACCACTAGCACAGACAATGAGATCGACGATTAATAAACGGGGCTACCTGAAACTGAGGAGCTTCTGTAAGGCAAAGGACACAGTCAACAAGACCAAGCGGCAGCACACAGAATGGGAAAAGATCTTCATCAACCCCATATGTGACACAGGGTTGATTCCAAAATATACAAAGAACTCAAAAAGCTAATTACCAAAACACTAAATAATCTGGGGTACAGAAATAAAGAGAGAATTCTCAATGGAGGAATCTAAAATGGCTGAAAGACACTTAAGAAAGTGCTCAGCATCCTTAGCCATTAGGGACAAATCAAAAAAACTCTGAGATGCCATCTTATTCCTGTCAGAAGGGCTAAAATCACAAACACCAAGGACAGTTTATGCGCCAGAGGATGTGGAGAAATGGGAACACTCCTTCACTTCTGGTGGGAGTACAAACTCGTACAGCTACTTTTGAAATCAGTATGGTGGTTCCTCAAGAAAATGAGAATTAGTCTACCTCAAGATCCAGTAATTCTACTCTTAGTCATATACCCAAAAGATTCACATACATACAACAAGGACATCTGTTCAACTATGTTCATAACACCATTATTTGTAATGGCCAGAACCTGGAAGCAACCTAGATGTCCCTCAACTGAAGAATGGATGGAGAAAATGTTGTACATTTACACAATGGAGTACTACACAGCAGAAACAAAAATGGAATTCTGAAATTCTCAGAGAAATGGATAGAACTAGAAGAAACCATCCTGTGTGAGGTAACCCAGCCACAAAAAGACAAACACTGTATGTACTCACTCTATATGGATTTTAGACATAGAGCAAAGGATTGGCAGCATACAATTCACATTGATAGAAAAAATAGGAAACAAGGATGAGCATAAGAGAGACATACATGTCCCCCCCGGAGAAGGGGAAAGGAACAAGATCTCTGTAGCAGACTGGGAGCATGGAGGGAGGGGATAGAGAGTTAGGGGAAAGAGAAGGGGAAAAGAGGAGGGGAGGGATGGGCATGAAGGAATAGGAAGATTGAGACAGGGAAAGAATCAAGGAGAACAAGAAAAGAGATACCATAATAGAGGAAGCCACTATAGATTTAAGGAGAAATCTGGCACTAGGGAAATGCCCAGAGACCTACAACGATGAAGTCAACTAACAATCTAAGCAATAGTGGAGAGGCAAACTTTAATGCCCTTCTACAATAAGGAAATTGACAACTACCTTCATCCAGTAGCTTATGAAGAAGCAGAAGCAGACACCCACAGCTAAGCACTGAGCCAAACTCCTGGAATCCAGTTACAGCGAGGGAGGAGTGATCAGCAAAAGGATCAAGACCAGGCTACAGAAACCCACAGAGACAGCTAAACTGTACAAGGGGGAACCCATGTACCCTCTGATATTTGGGAAACCAGAATAGGACCAACCAAGCCCCCCTGAATGCGGATGTTAGTTAGGAGGACTGGGCAGTCTATGGGGCCTCTGGTAGTGGATCAGTACTTATCCCTAGTTAGGAATAGACTTTGGGAGCCCATCCTACATAAAAGGATACTTTCTCAGCCTAGACACGTGCGGGAGGGCCTAGGCCCCACCCCAAATGATATGACAGACTAAAGACTCCTCATGGAAGGCCTCACCCTCCCTGGGGAGCAGAAAGGGATGGGCTGGGGTTTGGTGAGGGTGATAGGGGAGGATGGAAGGGTTATGGAACTGGGATTGACATGTAAAACAACTTTGTTTCAAATTTAAATAAAAATGGGGAGAAAGAAACAAAGAAACAAAGAAAAAGAAAGAAAGTCCATAGTGTGCATAAGCTTTATTCTTTTGAGACAAAGATGACTCTGGACAGTATTTCTCAAATAGCATTCTATTCTTTCCACTCTGCTCACTAGGTGCTAAGTTTCTACAGTGCCTTACCTAAGTAATATCTTTCAACCAGGGAGACCAAAATGAATACAGTGAACAAAATCTTTACTTTAGAGTCTTCCGCAAAACGAAGGTGTTTACTGCACAAGAACAAATTAAGCCTTGTGTTTACTCTCCCTTTTTAAAGTGATGATGATCACCTTCCTGTGGTTGTTTGTAATGGGTTTTCTGAACAGATTTTGAAAGAATAACTGCTACCAAAATTCTCTCATCTAAAATCATATACCTGGGACTCGAGAAGTAAATTGGTTATAAATTTTTGAATGATAGAAAAGTGCCAACATCCCTTTCTTTGGATGTTTCAGATAGTTTTCATAGTGAGAAATTCTTTTGAATAACTGACCTAAATGTCTAATGGTCCATATGTTACAAATAAAGTCTTCTATATGTCAAAGTAACCCGTAATATCCCAGAGACTCCTCATTCTTGGGGTATCATTTTTTCCTAGGCTTCCATTATTTTATAGTATAAACAGATCTCCTTTGGTTTACAGTTCATAATTCTAAGGTATAGGCAGTAGAGCAAAGAGAAAATGCTGACATTCTGATTAAGAATTAGAACAATTAGGCTTCCATGTAGCACTTTACTAATCAATTTATTGTGGTGGCCTAAGAGGTAATCCAAGTTGCCATGTTTAACCATCATCCAATGTTCCACCCTTCTTTCAGGTTTGGCTTGATTCTAATTTCCATGACTATAGCTCTTAACTTATTAAAAGATATAAAAGTCAACTATTTTAAATGTTCTGAGAAGTAGGGTAAAACACAAAGGATTCTGATGGTATTGTCCTTGAAGATATAGTTCTGTATATAACAACTAAACAACAGCTAAAATTCCTGAGATAACTTACAGGGAGACTTTAGGATACTCCAGCCCATTAAGTTTTCACTCATCATGGTAAGTTCTATGTTCCTGACATAGTAATGTCTTAAAATAAAACCAATAACCAAATGCCTATAGCCAATCTGCTATTGGGTAGGCAGCATATGGTTCCTAGTCAATACACAACTCCCTCAATTAGAGAGCACCAGATTTAAAAGTTATCAACATAGTGTGTGGTTTTGTGATTCAAGTTGGATAGAGTTGTTTGTAAAGAACATTGACCCAAATGCATACTGAAAGGAAGGCATTGTAACCTACAATAAGAAAAGGCTAGTATCAATCTGGCTATGGATTTCTGGGATAAGTTAAAATATCAAAACATTTCATGGGATAGATTGCAGCTAAATCAGATATAGATTCAAAATGGCTTTCTTATTACATTCCTCTCCATATTTTGTAAACTTAACTCATTACTGTCCATACTGTTCAGATCATTTTATTTTCATTTTTTAACATCACTGCAAAAAATTTCAAAACATGGCATTCTCATCAGAGAAATGACAATGCTTTAGGAATGAAAACAATAATTTCTATCCTACAACATATTCACAATTTTAATTTTAAATCAGCCAAAGAAAAGGAAAACTAGATTCAAGAGAGAATATGTAGTGAATGAGATAACAGTTCTCTTCTCCCCACAGAAGAAAGAAGTGTTATCACATGCCGATGGGAAACAGCCAGGCTCCTACCCTGATATGTGATTATTCTTCCCACAGTACTCTCTAAGAGACATATTTGGCATATATCCCTCCAAGCTGCTTGATTGTAAAGAAAGCTCTCTTTTAAAACCAGAAAGAAAAAAGATAATAATTAGCCCTACTTAACCATGTTGGCAAACACTGACTGTGTACTGCAGAAGGGTCTTTTCCTGCCATCTCTGTTTGCTCTTTGGAGAGTTAAGTTTCGCTGATGTATCAACCACAGCTGAAAATGTAAGTACATAAATTTAGATTAAGAATTATCTTATTCTCAGTCAGGAATAACTTGACTCTTTTTAAAATTATTATCTTTATATTTCTACAGCACTATAACCTAGGGTTTTACGTAAATAAGAACATTTAAAATGTTACCAAAGTAGCTTTCTGATATCCTAGACTAAAGCAGATTAATATGCACAGGTAGGAAACCAGATAAGACAAGAAAATAACCATGTCACATTTGTTATTAGTAATCACTTCAGTGCTAAGTGTAGCATTTTAATACAATTATTTGTTTTACCTTAGGCTTCATTTGTTGGTGAGTATGTATGTATCCTATTCCAAGACATTAGTCTACAATCTGTCCTGAGTGCAAGACATGATGGGACAATGGTAGTGCAGAACTTCTGTGAGTGACCAACCCATGACTGGTCCAACTTGAGGCCCACTCTACAATAGGAAGCCCACATATGACCACCTGGATGTCCAGGAACCAAAGTAAGACCCAGGATAGAACCAAACATGACTGGCATAAAGTGTCAATAAATGGATCCATCATGATATTCTGCTATACTCATAGATCAGTGTCTAACTGATTGTCATCAGAGGGGTGATACCTAGTAACAAATGGGAGCAGATACAGAGACATAGAAACAAAATACTATCTGTAGCCAGGTTTACCTCCTCTAGAAGAGGGAGAGGAGGGAATTTATGAGGCAGAGGGAAAGAAGGCACCTGCAAACATGCTATAGAATCAACTAAAGCAGGGCTCAGTGAAATTTTATGGGTCTATACCAGGTCTTCTGCATATGTGTTATGGCTGTGTAGCTTGGTGCTCTCATGGGATTCCTAACAATGGGAGTGGAGTATGTCTCTGACTCTTTTGTCTGCACTTGGGACCCTTTTCCTCCTACTGGGTTGTCATAGTATGTCTTGTTAGGTCATGTCATGTTCTGTGGATATCTGTGGGAGGCCTGCTTTTTTTTGAGGGAAACAGAACAGGAGTTGATCTAGAGGAAAGGAAGAGGGACTGGGAGGAACTGAAGCAATGGAAACTGTCATCAGGATATAATATATGGGAGACGAATACAAGTTTTAAAATTTATGTAATTACCAAAGTAATTTCTGAGTTCTTAAGTCCTCAATTTTGTATACCTGACTTTAATAACTGTCAGTTGAATACAATTTTAGTGGAAAGTACCTCTTTCCAAGTGGAATGGAGTTACTGATGATCCTATAACCTACTACCTTCTAAGTCTAACTATTCAATCTGTTAAGCACCAGTAACAAACAGCATTATTCACACAGGGACTCAACAAAGCAGCCCATAAAGTAGGATAGGTAACAAGTTCCTAAAATTGCACAATGGTCTACTTCCAGATCAGTGAGAAACTCTTGAATACTCACATAAAAAAAAAAACCACTTGAATAAAATAATTCAAAAAACAGCAAGCCCATGCGTCTCAAATGACAGACTTCTCACTACATGCTGCCTCTGGTGGTGTCTAAAAGTCAGGGGACAAATTCTTGCATGAGTAACAACTCAGGAATTATAGTATCATGAATAGGAAGTGCCTCTCTGTGCTGCTCTTTCAGGCAAAATAATATATTAAGAGAACTTTATCTCTAAATCTTCATTTTCACTGAACTCTGAATAAAGACCATTGTTTACAAGCTAAACTAATTCACCAGCCACTGTCAACTTGGATTATCAAATATCAGATCATTTAAAGATCCCTTTGTGTTTTTCTTATGGTAGGTAGAAATTACTTCATCCTTGTAGCTTACAATATCTGTTAGGGGGAAACTGGGCAGTGCAGCTCCCTGGAGACTGTTTTTAAAGAAGCACTGAATTGGCCACCTTCTAAGTTGTTAGTATTGTTTTCATTTCCAGTCACGGTTTTCATCATGCCACTGCCATTTGCAGACTCCTATGGTGGTTCTCAATTGACTCTCAAGTCGAATTCAATTTCTTGATCCTGGGTGGTAAAGTTCTAAACTTCTTCATTCACCTTTATCTAAAAGTTTCTATTTTCTACTCTACCCTGTTCACAGCTCTTTGGCATTACAAACCTAATTTCTTCTGTGAGTTCAACTGTTTGGGTTGCCGCTAAGTTTTCATATTTCTTAGAAAACATTCCCTCAAAATTTTACTATACCAAATAATATGTTCTTCATTTTATTTCTGAAGAAGAAAATGGTCTTTAAACATATTTGTATTTTTTCATTAATAAAATATCACTCAGATTCCTGTGATCTTTACCCTCCATTGCACATTACAATCATGTGTGGGACAACAGAAGAATATTCCAGACCAACTCTATCAAATTACTGTGGCTGAAATCTAGGTTACTGTGCATATTCGTGCCCCCAAAATGATTCTAATGTAATGATAAGGTCGGCAAAAACTGCCTGAAGTTGATTCTTATAAATGTTAAAGATGCAGATCTTTTGGGTGAGCATTTGAGATCTCTGATGTGTCCTTATTCTTTCTAAGTTTCTAGTCCTAAAGTGCACAGCCATCTAAAAATGTCATTTAAGCTCTTACTGTTCTTAGTTAGAGAAACGATCTTCTTTTGTCTCTTAGCATCTATCTTTATGTTTAGTCATAAAGGTCTGCCACTGATTTTCATTACTATAGTGAAATTATAAGTGTCTAGGTTAGAAGTGATGACTGACTATTTCTGTGTTTCATTAGTTTTTGGGTAGACAAAGTACCATGCTTGCTTCTGTGTGAAGACCTGACATCTCTGCTCTTTTTCTTCATATTCTCTGACTAGAATTCTGGGTCAAATTGAAGAAAACAAGTCATTTTATTAGAAATATCCTAAACCTTATCCTTGAAGTGATGGCTCATTAACTCAGTGATAATGCGGGATTGTCAGTTACTTAGATAAAAGTGGTTAAGTAAAAATACTGGGTATCTTAATTAAGGGTACTATTGCTGTGATGAAACACAATGTAAAAGCAACTTGGGGAGGAAAGGGTTTACTTGGCTTGTGAATCACAGCCCATTGAGAGAATATAAGGCAGGAACTTAAATTGGATGGAATCTGGAGGCAGGAGCTGATACAGAGATCATGAGAATTGCTGCTTGTTCGTTTGCTCTGTATGCCTTGTTTAGGCTACTTTCTTATAGAACCCAGAATCACCACCCCAGGGTGATAATTATATACTGATCCTTTGAAGATATAATTTTCATTTTACCTGTTATAGAAAAACATTAACAAGAATATATCCTGGAGTTATTGCTTGTATTAAAAGAAAATTTGTAGTAGAATTCAGGGCATTGCACATCCACAGAGCTAGTTTACATTTGCACTATACTTTTACTTGTTCATCTATTGATGAACATTTAGCTTGTTTTCAAATTTTGACTGATGTCAACATGACAGCAATATATAGGAAAATCCCAGTATATCCTGTACTTCAATTCTCTTGGACAAATACATAGAAGTTTTCAACATGACAGCAATATATAGGAAAATCCCAGTATATCCTGGACTTCAATTCTTTTGGACAAATACATAGAAGTTTGCATGTGTGTTTACCTTGTAAATTTTTTGAGGAACTGCCATATTCTTGTCCATAGTGATTCATCATTTTGCATTCCCACTGCCCAAAGTACTTCAATTTATCTATAATCTTCCCATTCTTACCATAATTTTTATCCTGGGATTTATTTTTTAATAGCTCTCCTAAAAAGTGTGGCATGACATATTTCTTTTGTGATTTTGATTTGCTTTCATATAACTGTTGAAAACTGGTATATCATTCTCTGAGAAAAAGAACTACTTTAGTCCTTGAGTGGGGACTGGGGAGGCTCAATCAGTAAAGCATTTACTCCACAAATATAAGGACTTGAGTTCACATCCCCTCAACCTACATGTTTTTTGTTTTTTTTGTTTTTTTAAAAGGTGTTGTGTTGAATGCCTGTAAACCTGGTGCCTGGGTGGCATTCCTGGTACTTGGTGACAGAATACTTTGACTACAGGTTCAATTAGGGACTCTAACTCAAAAAAAGTAGTGTAGAAAATAAAAGACGACACATAATTGTGACCTCTTGCCTCCATACATGTGCAGATCAATGTACACACACACACACACACACACACACACACACACACACACACACAAAACACACACCTTCTAATATTTCTTGATACTTTTTATTTTTGTGTGTGTATGTGTTGTGTGAGTGTATGTTCACTTCTTTATGGTTGCAAGTACTCAGAGGCCAGAAGAAAATATGGTTGGAACCTCAGAGTGGAGCTACAGACATTTATATGACTTTGAGCTTTGTTACCTGGGAATTGGGATGTGAACTCCAGCCCATAATAGGAACAATGTTACAAAGATTTACTCCTTTTGAAATAATTCTAACAATTTCCAATGTAACATTAGGTCTTTTTTTATGTTTTGAGCTGAATTTTAAGTATGGAGTTCAGTTTGTTTTTCACATTTCATGGCAATTGCTTCCATTCCTCTGGCATATAAGTCTGTATTAATGCCTGCACATTAGTACTGAAATCAAGAACTGCAGTATCTTGTAGTTGGAAGTTATTTTGTGTGAGTCTCATCCAGTCTCACTGGACATGTTACTCTCTCACCTGCCAGGTCCCCACAGCTGTTTATGGAATAATACTCTGAGGCTAAATATCGATTACAATTGTTTAGCCAATGGCTCAGGCATATTACTGGCTGACTCTCTCTTATAAATTAACCAATTTCTATTAATCCATGTATAGTCATGATGTGGTAGCTTACTGTTAATGCTCAGGCATGTTACTCCTTCAGCGGCTACATGCATCTTCTTCCTGACACTGACTACTTTTTCTCTGTATGTTGGTGGGATTTCCCACTTAGTTTTATTCCCCTTGGCCATTGGCCAAGTCAGCATTACTTATAGACCAAGTAAAGAAACACATATTCACAGCATACTAAAGGACATCCAATGTTAATATAGGAACTTGAATTTCATCATCAATATGGTTGGATATTTTCTGTATTTTGTAGTTCTATATGAATATACAAGTAGTTTTTATTTCTTTAAAACATGCCATTGAGGTTTTGAAAGTGGTTACATTGAACTTGTGGACTAGTTTTAGTAGTATGGGCAATGTTTTTTCCTGTGCATGAAGGCAGAATGTCTTTTAAATTTTCTTTCATTAAAAACTAAATTTTATTTCATTTTTGTGTACAAGTCCTTTGACTTAGTTTACTTTTATTTTACTGTTTTTGATGCAGACCATTTGAATGACAAAGACTTGAAAAATATTTTAGCATTGTTGGCCTTGTACTTCTTCAAACACAATTATTATTTTCTTCATAATACAAATTAACAAGGTCTACTCCATATGAGTGCCAGTCAAGATGCCAGTCATGATCCTTATTCATCATGAGTAACTTCTCTTTGTAATGTGTACCTACCTATCCATGCAATAGAAACCTATGTTTTGATACATAGGATTTGATTTTTATTAATTACAGTTTAATTTTTTTTTCCTTTTGCGGTGTGGTCTGCCTGTTTCTGTCTCTTGCACAGAGAAAAATTTCTTTCTCTACATTGACTTTTTATATTTCAAAGTCATTCATAGGCATCTTCAGGCTATACCCGAGAAGGGTAATGAGGCAAAGACATCTTCATATTTGGACAAATCTAGGGCCTGCCAATTAGATGCTGCTCTATAAGTTTTGTCATCTTCTTTTAGTTATTCAATAAAACATTATAAATGTAGCTTTCATTTGATCCTATTTTTGTCTCATGAGTCATACTGTTATCTTTTTAAAATATATTTTAAATTTTTTCAACATTTCACACAATATAATTTGACCATATTCCTTGCCCTCTCCCAAGTTGTGTTAGGTCCTCCTCATTTCCATCCCCATCCAACTTCATGTGCTTTCTCATATCAAAATCATTTCCAAAAGAAAGAAAAAGAGGAGGGCAAGATAAACAAACAAACAAACAAACAAATAAATAAATAAATAAATAAATAAATAAATAAATAAGAAAGAAAGAAACAAAATCCCATACGAAACTACAACAATAACAACAAAAGGAGCACACACATGCACAAAAAAATAAAATAAAATAAAAACTTGTGGAATTTGAGGTGTTCTATTAGGGTTTTGTTGTTGCTGTTGCTGCTGTTGTTGCTCAGCTAATTCTGAGTATGCTGATCTACCCAATGTTTTTCTTTTGAAGTTAACTGATGTTCCCTCCCCCCAGGAGCTATCTACTGCAAATAGCCTTTGTGTCTGTGATAGGACAGTGTGCCAATTTCCCTCTGTGCAGGATATTTTTGGTTTGCATTTGTGCTGTTCTTGTGCATCACAGTCTGTGTGAGTTCAGATGTTCATCAGCCCAGAAGACTCTTTCCTTGAAGATATCTGCCACCTTTAGCACTTAAATTTTCTCAATCCTTCTTCTCTGTAACTGGATCTTGAGGAAAAGGGGGAAGGGTGTGATGAAAACATCATATTTGGGCCTTAGTGCGCTCAAGGTCCCTTACTATATAAATGTAATCTCCTTGTGAATCTCTGTGGAAATGACCACCTACTCCAAGAAACAGTTTCTCTGATGAGAGTTTAGTAATATAGTCAGTTATCTGGGTCCCAACTGATTATCTCTTATTGCATGCTATCTTACATTTACAACTACAGTACAGAACATAGGTTCCATTGAGCATTATACAGCACATACAAACAAACACACACATGCATTCACAGAACCTTATCAAGAAACCAATTAATTTGGTATTGTATTAAGATGATAAAACTGAGAGAAACCTGAAGCGCGACCATATAAGTTACAATATCATTTAGATCTTAGATTCTAGAAAGTCCAAGCCCAAACTCTGTACACTCAGCCAATATGCTATACTAGTTTCTTTTTATTCCTTCATTTTGTTTTTATTATAGCATGATTTCTTAATTTACAGCAAGCAGAAAATAAGCTGTGTCTTGTTTTGATCCAAACATTGATGTTTTAAAGGTTGTACACAATATTTTTTAAAATAACATATAAAAATATCTTTTTAGAAGCTTCTATGAGAAATAAAATACAAATTTTAACCCCACAACTTTCCTCTTTGCTAGAACTGCAAAATGCTGCTACAGTTTTAAATAGGCTTTTTTGTTGTTTAAACTATACATCCAGGAAAATCTAAAACAGATTAAAGAAACATACATATAAATGATTGCATAGCAGAACAAGAACATAACTGCAAACCATAAAGAAATGAAAGTTAGACATACTATTAAATGTGCAAAGTTTCTAGAATTAATCCTCCAAATACATTCCACAAACAGTTCTTATAAAAACAAACAAATACAAAAAACATGTTTTGTTCTCTACAAGCAAGGCCTAGAGTTCTAAAATCAAATTTGAAAGAAAAATTAAGGTAATCCTATAGAAGGATCGTTCCCCCACAGCATCTTCACTCACTTCTCTAAGCAAGCAGCCTGAGATTTTTAAAGAGGCTTGCTTTTTATTCTGAAATGACACTGGATATTTCAAGCCATTTTAATGCTTCCAAATGGTCTTGAAGAGAAATATTAGAAATTATAAATATTTAAGGGTATCACTTCCTTATTTTAGTCATGTCTCACATTATCAACTAGAAGTGTTATCTCTTCAACTTACCTATATTAGTTAATAAATTGAGGTGTAAAAAGCAAGCCTCCCTCATGAAGAGGGCAGGCAAATTGTGACACAAATGGCCATATCAAGTGCTGTAAGTAAACATCAAATTTCACTTTGTTTTACGCTGTCAATATAAACAAAATGCACTTTCAAACAGTTTACTTGCTCCTGACAGAAACAAACAAAACAAAATCCCTAAGTAACAATGATCAACAATAGTTAAATTTTAGAGAATAGATGTTAAGAATAGTCTTTTTCCCCTTAAAATGATTTCTGCCATTATTGATGTGCTCAAAATTTTATGGGGGAATTTTTTTCTTATGTTTCTAATCTGAGAAATCAGTGGGGAAAGGGGCAGGGAGAAGCAGTGACAGCTCCATGTTTCAGTGAAAAGTTTTCTCCCTGAACAGTTTTAGCCAGTTGGCATCATTCCCCAGACAGTGGAGTAACAAAACAAAACAAAACAAACAACATACACCCAAAACAAATAAACAAAATACCCCAAACAAAACAAACAAAAAAACCACTATTCCATATTGCATCATAAATAATTACTATTGGCTTAATCATCTTGACAAGACATAAAGGTCCACCCTGAACCTAAATGTGTCTGAGCAGTCAGTGTTGTAATTTGGCTACAATTTTACTTTTGTTTATCTTATTAGCAAGCTACATTTCTAGGTTAACAGTTCTAACAAATATGGATATGAAAATTCAATTTTAGTAAGACAATATTGCAAATTATGGTCACCAACAACTTTACACCAAATACTTCAAGCATAAAAAAATGACAATCTTTACAAAAATATACAGAGTCACCACAAATTGCTAGCTGCCCATATCATTAAACAAACTGGACTCTTAAGAGTGGCTTCTCAACAGCATATTATTTTAATTATAACCATTGCCCGGTACAGGGAAAACTTAAATGTTTGTTTATTTGTTTGTTTTTTAAACACATCATTGCAACATTATATTCCTGATAATTTAGTATATCAAATATGAGTAAATGAATGATACATGTATATAAATATCATGATTTATACTATCAGTGGCCACTGGACTTGGGACTCATCCAAGATATTGATCTAGATTTTGACCTAGACCTAGACTGTGATCTTGACTGATTTGATCTGGATTTGATTTGATTTGCATCTAGGGGGTTCTTTCGTCCTTGATTCCTTTTCGTATCTTGAACCAGCCTTATAATGTGTTTTGAAATCTGTTTTAGAGGTACCTCTAGTTTTGGTGTGAGATGCAGAGCTAGAGCATGATTTAGCCTTCATTTATTTCTTGGGCTGGGACTTGGGCCATGATCTTGAATTGGATTTAGATCTTGAAAAAGATCAATTTCGGTATTTGAATCTATCATTGTCAGAATGGTTTCAGCTACGCCATGATCTTCCAGTGTGTCTACTGTTTCTAGGACTGCAGGATCTCCTTTAGTTGTAATCTAAAGAGTGACTCCTTGATCTCCTCCTTTCATAACTTCTGCTATGAGAACATCTATATCGATCATAATCATTGTATTGTGAAGAGCTGTATACATTCCTCCCTTCCTTGGCGTTCATTTGATTTGGTGTCTTCTGATCCCCCTGTGCAAACTGTGTTTCAATTTGATGCCCACAAATCCATTTTCTGCCCAAATTATGTAAAGCATCTTCAGCATCACGAACATCCTCAAATTGAAAATATGCAAATCCTCTTGGATGTCCAATGTTAAATCAAGTAGAACATAAACATCTACTATTGGACCATAATGACCAAATTCCCGACGTAAATCTTTAGACCTGGTGTCATCTGCCACATTGCTGACAAACAGAGATGTGTAGCAAGACATGATAGCAGTGGCAGGAGTCTGGACCAGTGGCACTAAGGGGCTCAGCAAACTGTTCTTGGTTCTGGCGGTGACTCATATCCACTCACACTGCTATTCTACTTTCTACATATGCTCTAGATTAGCATTCATGTCTTTGCAATAATGGTTTCAATGTTTTTGAAAATGTCTTTCTCACTTTCATCTAGTCCTTCAGTCTTCATTTTACCAACATAGTCCATATCATATCAACAGTATTCTAAAATGTGTTTGAAGGCATTTTTTCCCTAAGAGCATATGGTGTGTTTTACCCTATTGGTTATTCAAATTTGTTTGAGTGAATTCTTAAAAAGTTACTGTAGTTACACTTCCTGAATAATTAAGAAATAGAAAAGTTTGTTGTTTTCTTTTTAACATCTTCAAGACATTTTCCCCCCTCTTGACTGAGATTTCCACTCACATAGGATTAACTAAAATCCTTTGTTAGGCACTTTTCTTACTACCAACGAAAGCATTGTGTTTTCTCTCTTCTTAATTGGAAACTATCCATCTGGAAGTTTTAAAGCTTGAATATTTTAATGGTGAGAGCTTCTTTTTAGAGTTTATCTTTGCTGATATAGGCAATTGGTTATTTTAGGCACAGACAATTTGCAAAGCAAGCAGTTGAAGTAGGTAAAATTCAACCTATTAAAGTGGTGTCTTTACCTAATATCCAGATTATATTCAATTCGTTCTAACTACATATTCTAATTAAGGAGAAAGGCACCATGTTGGGATTTTGAAGTTTATAAGAGAAATTCCAGAATTAGCAAATGTCAAGGGTGGGAATAAGAGTAAAACAAACAAACAAAAAACATGTCTTATTCAAATTAGTTTATGGCAAACAAACCACACTCTGAATAACTGCCTCCAGACTTTACTTGATTTTGTCAACCTTACTCAGATTTTGCTAAATTTGTTTTAAAGCTAAAAATGGTAGAATTTGTGAGGGATCACTGAAAGCTCTCAGTTGTGTTAAAATGGCCCAACTAACCCCTTAAGATTCACTGGACTTTGGATGTCAATATGACTCATTATAACACTAGTCATGGATCATGTTTGAAAGCCAGAAAATCCACATGTAAAGTGGTTTGGGATTTCAGGATATTTGTTCCTATGATACTACTCATTATTCACAGGTATTTACTGAGTGGCTATAAGTGCTCTATCATAGGAATAGAATGAAAGCAAAAGAAGAAGATAAAACATCCCAATATAGGGAAAAATATGAACTAGCTAGAACTATTTTTGTAATAAATAGATATTGACAAATACAAATGTATAAAACTTAGAAAATATAGACATACATTTATTTGCAGATATATCAGAAACAAATGATTTATTTGTTCTTTTGTAAATAATGGGTATAATATAGGCTGTCTTCTTTTCAGAGGTGCCCAAATTTGTGATTGGCAAAGATACTAAACTGTAATAGTGATGTTTCCAGGTCTTGTTATAAAATGGTTCATGAAATATTTTAAATAATAGTAATAATTTTGAAAGACTATCATGCATTTTTAAATTTCGTAACTTTCTTCATGAAAGCAGTTATAAAATGTGAAATGTGTTTTTTGAGACAGGATCATAATTCTGTCTCATAATTCTTTACATAATTCTGGATGTCCTAGAATTCACTTTACAGATCAGACTGGTTTCAAAATCATAGCGCTCCTCCTACCTCTTTGCTTCTTGACTCATGGGATTAAAGGCATGCACCACTATGCTCAGATCAAGGGTTTTTAACCTGTAAAACACTGATTGATACCAATTCCAAGGAATTAGTATTTTCATAAAGTTGTTTTTAAATCTTTCTTTCCTTTCATCCTTCCCCTTTTCCTTTCTCTTGGTTGTGCTGAAGTTTCAACCAAAAGCTTTATGCATGCTAAGCAGAACTATACTACAGCATCCAAAGGATATTTTCGTAAAATGTAGTTGATATTTAGAATTCAATTTTTTCATTTAAGAATTCCCATGTACCAACACAACAAAAGGAGAACTTTTCTGTATAATATATATTATTTCTGTCATGTAACTACATTAAGAAGTATAATTACAGAATTATCTTTATAATCCAGAACATCTTCTGGAGCCATACTGACTGTGATCAAATTCCATCACAGACACTAGCAGCATATATTCATCTGTAAAATGAACAGAAATAACAAGTAATTCAGATTCCTTTAAGAAATTTATAAATATTATCATTAAAAATGTAATATTTTCTTTGGACTCCATATTTTTCCAAGTTTATCTTCAGAATTTCTTGTTAAAAATAAGATTAATTTCTTTTCAGGTAAGAAGTCCCTGGTTGCCATAGCACTTATATCAAACTGTTTTATTGTTTTTTTAATTTGAGACTATAATATGTAAATAAAAAGTTGTTTTGCTTTAAAATCAATTCAATCCATACTTCCTCTTCATTGTGTTCCTGTGATCAAACTCAGGTAAAGGATTGGTGGCAATGGCCTTACCCACTGAGGCATCTTGCTGCCCCTCTACTTCTAGTTTATGCAGTTTCTGTTTGTTTGTTTGTTTGTTTATGTGTCTCGATTGATAATTTGTTATGTTTTTCACTAAGAATGCTGACTTTGGACAAAGGCAGTCTTGAGGCTTGTTGATATGATTGAATGATTTCAGTCTGGAAATATTTATGTGCTGTATCATGGCTATAGATTGGGCTATGTTGAATTGTTTTTTATCACTGTAAGGAAAACAATATGACCATGGTGTATGATCTTCTGATGTTTTAAAAAACTACGTAAGAGTTCTACTGAGGATATGTGGTTATGTTCATGAGGGAGATTGACACAATTTTTAGCTAGAAGCATAGTAAAAACAATGGAAATATAAATATCCAGAAAAAGAAGATAAAGGCAAAGGAAATAAAAAAAGTTGAAAATACTGGAACTTATGATTCCTCAATAATTGAGAACTGCTGGTTTGGGTTTCAAAAAAAGTTTGTCATGGAGACCAGGCAGGCATTATTAATTTAAATGTTTCTTTCAGTGATTTGATTACATGTTATGATATAACCAATTCAGTGCAATGAAAATATAGAAATGTTTCATCTGGTTCCTCTATGAAGGATAATGAAGGTCCTAAAATATATTTTAAGTAGAATAAATTGTTAAGTATGTAAATATTTTATCAACTAAAATAAATGTCTTGCTAGAAAAAGAATATTTATTATCTATAATGATTGTTCATAGTTGACTTCATAAAATTAAATTTATTTTCCTTATTTCACATAAGGCTTAACCTATTGTTATAAATTTAAAGACTATACAAGAATTTAAGAACAAGAGGACCTACAAACTACTTTGATATCATAATGCTTACAATTCCACTGCCTGTAAGATTCAAAGACTGTTTAAGATAGAGAAAAGAGAACCTTCAACTCTTATAACTGACAGTTTTTATTGGTATAAATTTTGCAAATCTTTTTTGTATTACCTTCTAAGTCTAAAGATATATATGTTATCTGATGGAAAAATTTAACTGTAATTACATAATCCTAAAATATGATACATGTATGGGGGAAAATTCTAAAGGCAGCTGAGGAATAGCCTCCACACATATCTCTCCACCAGCATGCTCCCTTGAATAGCACATCCACTGAATTACCAGCCCATGTGATCAGAAAGAAAATAAGGTAAGAAGTTACAGGGACTCCTGTAACATCCGTAAACAGGATGAAGTAATCCCCTGTATTATTAGCATTCCCCAGCATGGAAAGGAGAGAAAATTCAGTCTAGGCCTACCACAGTAAAATCTGTTGCTATGAGGCAGAGCTCATTGACTGCTCCTTCCCCAAACCAGGTCAATAGCTAAGGGTAGTAGTGCTAAGCCAGATAGCTATCTTGAAACTCCTTCTCTAGCATTGGGAGTAAAATGAGGAGGTAGGCTAAAAAGAGACACAGCATTGGCTTGAAACTAAGTGCCAGATATGTTGATACAGTGTGACCCAACAATTCTGTAGATTCTGAAGGTTATGCACATATACCAGACTTATAGACAGATACTGTAGAAAAACTTTGGAAGATGAAACCTGAGATCTTTTGGGAAGTTTCCAGTTTCAGTCAGCATCATATTCTGGATTTGACTGAGTAGGTCCATATAACTATGAGATGCAAATGTAGTCCAGCTTAATACCATCCTTGACAACCAAGAAACTACCTCTAGCACCATTCTCCCAACCTGGGTAGAATAGTTTAGTTTAAGAACACATTCATTTTGAAATAGAATGTAGTTAACCTAAGATGTTGCCCAGAATTTAGTCCTGAACCGATAAAACCTAACATTGGCTTATCTGGATATGGTAATACTCAAACAGATTCAGTGGAAGATTCAGATACACAGTCCTGCTTTACTAGAATTCTTTCCAGTTAGTTAATGTCACCTGTGTCTGGTTAAAGTTGTTTTGGAGCATAAATTAACTTCAACTATAGCTCCCCTATAACAGTGTGCTCCTTAATGGGATATGGTTTTAAGATATGATGTGACTAAGCACCTGATACATCAAGATGACTTTACACATCTGAGAGAATTCTGTGCCAATAACTGTAATGAGGCATGGGACCTACCCTGATCCCAGGAAAAGACTGTCTTGACATTCTACTCTTCCTGGGTATTGTTCTAGTATCTTAGTTCTTTTTAAACATTGACCTAACAACAAACATTTGGAAATTGTGAACATATATGACATTTTCCTATTATTATATAATAGAAGTAACTATAGGTCCATGGAAAAGGAATTTCCTTCACAAAGTTGTGCTCTTGACTATTACAGGCACACTCCAACAAAGACGCAAATTGGTGATATAAAAGATTCTATCTCCATTAGACATATAATGCAAGAGATGTTAAAGAAAGGATTCTGGGTGGAAGAAGATGATACTAATTAGTAAAAACAAAATATAGGAAAGCATAAAATTAATTGATGTTATATGCATACTTTACAATTGTGTACAATTATAAGCATGATGAGTAAGTCACCCATATACTTAATATGTAAAATAATAGGGAATATTGCAATGTAGTGAAATGGATCTTCAAAAATTCAAAAGAGAAGAATGGAGTGCAGAAATATACTTTTATATATTTTGTCTGAATCTTTTGTTTTTATGATCATGGTAAGTTACTGTTATTTCAAAATAATGAGTAATCATCAAAAGATTATTTTAAATTGTCTTAATAACACATATTAACCATCTAACCCCAAATCAAAACAATAAGCAAAGAATCAAAATATCCTATTAGATTAATCCAGCAGAAATATTTTAAGGGCTTGGAAGGAATATGACAGAATTAGAAATCAGTTATATGTAACTGTTATAAGAACTTATCTCTCAATAATGAACTAAATTCTCCATAGAAAAGAGTTGATTTAAAAAAAAAAAGTAGATGAGCTGGGCAGTGGTGGCCCATGCCATGCCTTTAAACCCAGGACTCCACTTGGGAGAAAGAGGCACGCAGATCTCTCTTTGAGTTGTAAGCCAGACTGGTCTACAAGGTGAGTTGTTACTGGACAGGCAGGGCCGTTAAGCAGAAAACCCTGTCCTGAAAAGCAAAAGCAAAAACAACTGAAGAGTTGAACAAAAGAGAAACGCATAACTGTGTATTATTAACAGGACTCCCCCAAAGGAATATAAATAAAAGCAGGTGAGGCCTCATTTGTATCAGATTAAAGTAGACTTGAAGTCAAAAGCAATACAAGGGGATACAGAAAAATGTCAACATATTTTTTAAGGAAGAAGTCATACTGAGACTACACATTGTTTAATTCCATGTAGGTGAGGTTCCAGGTAATACTATACTAGACAAATATATTAGAAATTAGGATGGTAGTTACTTTGACATTTAACTTCTAGAAGTGGGCATGAAGGCAGTGTGAAAAGAACTGGTAACAATCTACATCTTAATATTTGGAATAGTAATAAGGATGTGTTTTATTAAAATGCACCATGATATTCCCTTAAGACACATATTTTCTGCACAGTGCAACATTTTTGTAAAATGTTTAAATATGAATATGCCTGGATTCTTACTGTGAAGAATTTCTATCACCTATTTTTCATGATTTCCAAAAGATGCGTTTAATGACTCTAACATATTGCTACAAATTCTCATTAGTTTTTATTTTTCAAATAATGGAGGGATTATGATAATTTTCCTTTCCCTCAGTCTATTCATTTATAATTAATTGATTGTGAAGGCGTCAGGCAGGAGACAGAGGATTTATAGTTTCTCTACTTGCTTGTATCAGGCAAGAGTTTTTTATTATAAACCTTACTGATTCTGTGACATTTAAAATGATACTTTCATGGGAACTTTGCTACCACTCCTCTGCCCAGAGTGATTTACAGCAACCATGGATATTTTGAAATTAGATTGGGGATGTTCTGTCCCATACCACATGATTCTTGTAATAGAAGTATTTGAATAGTGTAAAGATATTCCTAATCCTGACAGTAATACCTAAGAGCAACAAAAGACTGAATAAGTTGATATATTACATTCCATTTTTCAAATAAAGACAAGATCGAGTCCCCCCACCACCACAAGAAAGGTTAACTCTATCTCCAGGTATGCATTAGGGAGTGAACACAAGTTCCTAGTAAAGGAAGGCCTCTTATGGTAAGCAAAGAGAATGTTCATTCAGGTGGAAAGCATTTTAACAAAGGATTGCTGCCTTGTGAGTAATATAATACAATCTTCCATTACTAGTGCATGTTAGAGTATCTCCTGGATATTTTGCTAATCTTCAAGCTGCACTCCAGGCCTTTTCTATGAAATGCACTTTCCTCTGAAGTGGCTCAATATGCTCTTCTTATGCTTCTCCCCCACCCTGTTTCTTACATACAGACAACATCAAAGATGTTAAGCTTCAAATATTAATTTATTCTATTGCTCTCTGAAAAGTTCATACTGGGGAATACTGAGAAGCTAGAAATCTGATGATGTAGCACAGGTCTTTGTGACTAAAGTGGTGAGACTCTTATAAATGCAGACACATTGGGGAAATTATTTCTTTTTCTTAGACTAAATAATAGCTTTAGAATAAAGAAAATACATATACAGATAATCATTATGATTTAGGCTCAAAGCAAATTTAATCCTGAATACATGAAAATCACCCATTTAAATACTATTATAGATTTAGTGGTACTAAATTGCCAGATGGGATATGTAGAGTCATAATTCATTCGACTGATTATTGTTCCCTCTAAGTCTGTCATACCATTCTCCCTGGTTTTATAGCCCACACAACATGACTGTGAGTCCTAGTGGTATTCGATGTGTTTCTACTGAATAAAATGTTTTCCAAGACTATGTTATACCCAGTACCACACATTTATAATCCTTTGTCCTCAAGGGGTTTACTTTGAGATCTATGCAATTCTATTCATTTGCAACCAAATACAACTTAAGATTGTCCATTGTCTAGAATGTTATGTACATATTAAAACACTCCATTTTAACATGAAGTTTCATCCTCCACTATGGCTCCCATTACATTATGGAACTATGTACGAACCATCATATGCAATATTTATTCTGCTTTATTCCTAAATTTTTAGCTTATTGATTTGCTTATTTTTCTACAAGACACCCACCATAATTATCAAAACTACTGTTAAAAGTTTCCATATGTTCATGACTTTGATTCCATCACTCAAGAGGCAGAGACAGGTTTTGCAGTTTAATAAGGGTCAGGATAAACAAATAGGCCGAATAGATGTTTATTAAGGGAGAAACAACTTACAACACAGACAAATGAACACAGCAGTTAGAACTGGGTGCTCCTCTCTCCGTGTCCCACCAGAAAGAGAGCATTCTCCACCTCCTTCAGAGACCAAGTCCCACAGGTCACTTCTGCCCCTGACTCCACCCCTCAATGGGTGTGGTCAGTGCCACAGAAGAAGACACAGTGAATATCCCACTACAATTCCCCTTTTAGTATAAAGAAAAGACTTAAGCTTGATACAAAACTATATACAAAACAGTGAATAACAAGTGTGCTCTAAGAAAAGGAAAATCGAGAACAAAACCACAAACATACCTAGTCCTAGGGTGAAGACATAATGGAGTTTACAATAGAATTGTCCTAAGCTGGAAAGCTTAAGTCTAGTACCTAATATATCTAACTAAGAAGAGTGAATAATACTTATGATAGTTTAATCTACAACATCATCAAGACCTGAGAAGGAAAATAATGATACTAGGGTAGACAGGAAGTGCGGATGGGCAACTTCCAAAAGGTGCAGCGAGGACAGAAACAGCAAGCTACCTGGACAGTCACCCAAGGTCTCACAGTAACGTTGGTACAGCCAGTTTTGGCTAAGGCCAAGAGTACTTGACAGACCACAACAAAAGCAGGGAGGTAGAAAGGCTGTCTTACCCTGACTTGGCAAGGTTCAGCAGTCTTCTATGTTTGTCACCTGCAAGCACATAGGACCACATGTCCAAATCAGTGGTTGAGGTTGAGGCAGTTCCTTGCCCAAGAGGCCAGTAGCCAAAGCGAGGATGAACTCCCAGAAGGAGCTACAACAGTGTCCAACATAATTTTGGGAAAGTGCACGGTGCTGTCAGGAGCAACAGTGTCTCATGTCAACAGAGTACTAATATAAAAACATTTAAATGCCATGTTCCACAGGTCTATGAAGTGATTGAAGATTAAGCATCTATGTCTGACTAATCTCATAGGGAAAGGAAACATGGGTAAGGATAATCTGTAATACCTCCTCTGTCCTGGAGCTTTGATGCTTTTAGTTGTAGATCTTAACTTGCTGTAGTTACACTCGGAGGTGTAGCAGTAAAAAGCGTCCAGCAGCAGAGGATCCTTCCGATTCTGGTTCTACCCGGATTTGCACCACCATATAGTGTCCAGAAGTGTACCGCCAAATAGCTTCGGGCAGCAGAGGATCCTTCTGATCCCAGTCCCTGTAGAATAGTTTTTAACAAACTAAGGCAAGCAAAATTTTGTTAAACGAAGGAGTGAAACGAGCCTTGTACAAATTGTTGAGATCACAGGGATAACAGGAGCTGCCTGCAACTGCAGCGTGTATATTTTCCACCAGCCCACTGGCTGCTGCCGCTGCTACCAGAGCCGGAGCTTGCAAGCACACAAACAGAGCAGGCCAAGTCCCGTCCTTGTGCAGCAACACAAAAGGCAGGGCTAATGCTGCAGGGCTCTGTGCGAATGCAATCTGAAGGAATGGGCAGAAGATGAGCAGTGGTCTCAGGGCCAAGATGGAGATAAAAGGAGTGCTAGTTTAAATTGAGGAAGGAGTGATACAGGTCTTCTAGTTCATAATTCTAAAAATGATTCAGAGACTCAAATTAGTGGCATTCTAATGAGCCAAGGAGCTCTACATGCTTAGAGTTCCTTCCCAATTACAGGCTTAGTACTGAGATTCAAATAAAACTTCTGGACTAATTTTCCTCAGCCTTCTGGACTAATTTTCCTCAGCCTCCCTCTAGTGAAAGTTATCTGTCCCTAATTCACACTTCTTACCTTTTTCAATGCATTGTTTAGTTTTTCTACAAAAAAAAAAAAAAAAAAAGAATTTATGGTGTCTTCTCTGACTTCCTAGCTGTGGCGAGGTTAGGGAAAAATAGACACCTCAATTTAAGCTAGCAGGGTGCCTCACTGCACTATAGGAGGCTCAGAACTATGCCTCAAGGGCATGAGTTCTGTGTTTACATTCCTGTCAGTCAGAGCCTGATCCTCCAATTGGAGCTCACAGATGTGGCTTTTGGACTATCTGCATGAAGAAGTAACAGGCAACTGAGTAAAATGGGTTGGAATTTCAAACCACACCACTATCAATCATTGAATGTGTATAACCTCAGGCTACGCGTACTTAAAGATGTGAAACTAAAGAACAACTTAGAATTAGTCTGGAAACCAAGGCACTCTCTTCACTTCCCTTTCTATTACCTCAAGCAACAAGGCAGGTAGTAAGACGTGAAGGCAGGAAGAAGAGTAAGCATAAGACAGAGCCTTGGGACTCAGAGACATTCTGTTGAGCCCTAACAATAAACAATCATAATGACTTCTGTTATCATGCTGTGCCTACAGGGAGAGTTTCTGGACCACTTTTGGTGCCATGTAGAGATCCTGGCTAAAAGGAACTGTATTTCTGTTGCAGTGAGCATAATTTTTATTGGTTTTAGCAGTTTTAGTCAAATATCCTACCTCAGCAGCAGGCAAACAATACTATTATTGTCCTTGGTCCTTCACATGAAACAAGTGATCTAGAATCAGATGGAATCCCACAATACTTGTCCACAAGTCAGTAGATGAGACATCTAGGTGTAACCAACCCCCAGGTAAAGGCTCCTGTGTTTGGAGTATCCTTTGTACATATGTATTCTTCAACTTCATTCTGAACAACATGGCAACTGTAGATTTCTGTAAAATAGGGAATTTGAGTACCTTTTAGAGTTGAGGCAGTGTCAACATAACAGCTATGGACTTGACTTGCTATAAATATGGAGCTAGGGACAGGCAGTGGTGGCCCATGCTTTTAATCCCAGGACTCAGGAGGCAGAGGCAGGTGGATCTCTGTGAGTTCTAAACCAGCCTGGTCTACAAGAGTGAGTTCCAGGATAGGCTCCAAAACTACACAGGGAAACCCTGTCTCAAAAAAATATGGAACTATGTTATTTTCTAATGCTAAAATGTTGTTAAATGTACAAAGACTCCCAGAAAATAAGTATATTGGTGAGAATTTCTGGAAGAATAGAAACAAATTGAACCAGATCACTAAAAATAAAACAAATATTTATCCCTTCATTGAACAAATTATGATGCATGTAAGTAGGCTTCAAAAATATTCAGGGAACTGGCTTATCTTAGTTAGGTTTCAAACGCTGTGAAAAATGACACCACTAAAAGGACTTTGGGGAGGAAAGGGTTTATTTCATCTTAAAACTCTCAGGTCACAGGCCAATGAGGAAACTGAGGGAAGGAACTAAAACAGGGTAGAAATATAGAGGCAGGAGTGAATGCAGAGCCATGGTAGAATGCTCTTTACTAGATTGCTTACCCCTCATGGCTTGTTCACGCTACCTTCTTATAGAACTGATGACCACCAGCTCAAGTGTAACACCTCCCTTACTGAACTGGTGCCCATATCAATCATCAATCAAGAAAATGCAGTGCAAGCTTGCTCACAGGCCAATCTGGGCAGCACGTTTTCTCAACTGAGGTTCCCTCTTCCAGAATGAATCCAGCTTGTGTCACACAGACATGAAAACTAGCTAGTATCTAACCTACATTAACAACTAAGGTAGCATAAACTGACCATAGAGCAATTGTTATCTGTGAAGTCACAGATGTAAAATGGAAAAGACTGTCATCATGAATATCAAGTAGCTTCAAGAACATACAATAGCACAATTCAATACTCCAAGAAAATGAACTGGGAAATGAAAGTTATGAAAAAAGTCAAATCCTTAAGATGAAAGGGCTACAAAATTTTCTAAAATGTAACACAAGGCATTACAAAGAGAAGAGATTGAAAATTCAGAAAAAACCAGTAAGCTCAATTATAATCCTTGGGAAAATACAGTCAGACAAGCAAAATGAATGCACTGGAATGAAAAATGCTTTATGAAACATTGGGACACCATTAGGTGTACAGTTTGCAAATTACATGAGAAGGAACTTTTGAGTGGAAAATTGATTTAAGCAATCATACTAAAGGAAATAATAACTTCCAAAATCTAGGAAAATGTTAAAGGTCAGCATCTTGAACCAATGAAGTTTGACAGAAGATATAATTATCTTCTCACAGTTATGTCAAAGCATAAAAATAAGGAAAATATGTTTAAGCATCAAAAGAAAAGAAATTGCATGTAAGGCTGTCCCAGTTCACTTTATAGCCACATTTTCACAGCAACCATATAGATAGGAAACTAGACAGATGAGATTCCAGTCATTCTAATTTTACAAAGACAACTAAGGATTATTTACCCAGAAACACTATCATTTTAGTAAATAAAAGAAGAGAAACACTCATAGATAAATAGAAGCTGAAAGAATATATAATTATCAGACCGGTTCTTCACTAAAGGACAAAGGGAGGGGCTGGAGAGATGGATTAGCAGTGAAGAGCAGTTACTGCTCTTGGGGAGGCCCCCAGTTCAGCTTACAGAAATCATTTACTGTGGCTTACTACAACTTTGAACTCCATCCCTAGGGCAACCGCTGCCCTCTTCTTGCACCTAAATTCACACACACACACACACACACACACACACACACACACACACACACACTCACACAGAGAAACATGCATACATATGAGGAAAAATTAAGATTTATTAGCCTTTAAAACAGAAATGATGTGGCTGGAGAGATGGCACAGTGGTTATGAGGATTGGCTGCTCTTCCAGACTATGTCTTCTCCTACATGGCATACACCCACATATATACAAAAATTGAATCTTAAAATAGGTAAATCAATAGCTTTTTTATTTTATTTATTATGTATACAGTGTTTTGCCTGCATGGAGCGATGTAGACCAGAAAAGGGCATGAGATCTCATTACAGATGGTTGTGAGCTACCATATGGTTGCTGGGAATTGAACTCAGGACTTCTTAAATGTGTTTACCTGTAGGTATGTAGTTTTTGCAACACAATTTATTAAATAGGCTTCCCTTTCCCATCATGTATTCAAGACACTTTCTTTGATTAAACATGGAAAGAAGGGCTTATATTCATGTCCCTGCCTTACATGGTATGCAAGATCTTACACAAAATATATTGAAAATTTAAATGTAAGATCTGAAACCATAAACATTATGACATAAATAGAAGGAAAGTGTCATCAATCTTGGCCGTTTTTAAAGGCCTTTTGTTGTTTTGTCCTTACTTTTACCTTTTAGCTTCTCTTGGATATTTTATAGAGATCACACATTAGATGCAGAAGTTAATGGTGACATTTCAAAACTCCCACCCTTTACCTAACTCATCTAAATTCTTTGAATTGCCAGGGACCATGTCAGCACTAGAATATATTTCCCCTTTATTTTAGTTTCTGCATTTACTTTACCATACCATCCTGTTGGTTCTATCTTCTTACTGTATTTGAAAGATGAGAATTTCAAATAACATCCAGATTTAATACACCATACCATATCCTGTGTCATGTTATACTGTTTTCTCTCCTTCTAACCTCAAAGGTGTGTGTGTGTGTGTGTGTGTGTGTGTGTGTGTGTGTGTGTGTGTTTTCCAATGAAGTAGACATCCTTGTAAGGCATAATCTACATAGTACATCTTCTGGTACTTTTCTCTATATTCCAAATGCAGACTAAATCAATAGTTTCTAAAGTATTAAATTAATATGAAGAAAAAGAATAACCACAAGATAGGAGCTCTATTTCAATTAATGTCAGTATTTCAAAAATTTCACAATCTTACCAAAAAAAACCTTATACCATAAACATACACCATAAAAATTATGAATTAAAAACTCTGAAAATAATTTTTATTTCATACACACACATACATATATATATATATATATATATATGAGAATATATATATATATATATATATATATATATATGAGAAAGGGAAGTCTGTTACAAAAATAAACATTATCTTATTGTACAAGCCAATGATTGTGCACCTTAGTACTTGCTGAGGTGAGTTGAAAATTATTCCACAAAAATCTAAACATGGATCTTTACAGCAGCTTTATTATGACAAAAATGCACAAATTTTAAAGCAAACAAGATTCTTTTAAGAGATGAGAATAAAGACAAATAGGTGTATTTATTCATAGGAACGTTATTCACTGATAGTAACTAACTGAACCATGAAACTATGAAAAGACCTGGCAGAACCTTGTATAGTTACTGCCAGCAAAAGAGTGAAGAATTATGGAATGCCTATAAATTTAAATTCTATGACATCCTGAAAAAGAAAATATTATAGACCTACTAATAATACTAATGGTTACCAGAAGTTCCCAGTGAGGGAATGGAGTGTGGGGGTGGTGAAATTTAGCTATACTACATAATACTGTAATGGTAGATTTGTAGCATTTTATATTTGTAAAAACCCATAAAATGCATAATACAAAAAGTGAACTCTAGTACAAACGGTGGAACTTTAGCTTTAAGATATATAAATATTTGTTCACAAATTTTAACAAGTTTACCACATTATGATATTAATAACAGTAGGATAATTTATTTTATGCATTTTACAACATGATCAGCAAAGTTAATATTAAGCTAGAATATCTGGTTTGTAACGAGGAGGTTATGGAAACAAGAGGAGTGAATAATTTTGCATACATTAATTCAGGCCCTCACCAATTGAGAAGAGATACATTATAGTAGTTTTTTTAAAGCTTAAAAATGGCACATCTCCTGGCTTGTATAAATAGTATGAATAACAAAGATTCCTAAATAATTACTTTTCATGTGTATGTCTTTCTGTGACTTATATAATGAAGTTCAACATCTTTAGCCTAAAATGAACTGCTTCTACTGCAGTTTGTAGCTCAGGAAACCAAAGAAATGGGTTTGTTTGCTCATTCTCATTCAATATTTGCTTCCTGTAGGTCAAACCTGAACTAAGAAATGTTTAGAGGAATAGGACTACTGATTACAACCTGTGAGAGTGATTAACATTTTTATAGCATCAGATTCCTCATAAAAAATGTAGAGGAGGATATTTACTGGTAATTGATGCTGTATGAAATCCCACTCCAAGTAAAACCTGACATTCACCTTGTGTACAATCTTACAATTTATTCTTCTAGCCCCGAGCTCCTTTGAGCTCCTATGGTGTTGCTGTATGCACCACAGCTGACATGTAAGCTTAGTTGTCTGCATTTGTAAATTTATTCTACAAATGAATGATGCTAAGTCATCTGAAAATGCAAAGACAAAAAGAAGATATGTATACTGATCTAAGGTGTTTGCCATATTATAGGGTAAACTTTGATGACAGGGCTTATCCTAATAGTTTTCATCATGGTTTCTATATATTTAGCACTTAAGGTAGACCTGCTTATCAATATATGTAAAAAATATCTATTGTAGGGAATTAGTAAAGGAGTTAGATTCATACTTAATAAAATAAATGCACTTGGCTTTTTAACAAAAGACTAAACAGTTTCATTTTGTCTTTGCCATGTAGTAAAATACAGATTTTTACTTTCACTTATGAAGAAATAACCAAATTATATTATCTATAGAAGCAAACAAAAACAGTCTGAAGATTCAAGCACAGTCCATTTTCAATATGCTTACCAGCTAGCTAAATCTTGTGAATAATAATGTATTGAATGTATTAATTGCTAATGGTTTATTAAATAATTTGTATTTTATTCTTGAAATAACTATGATATGTATTTTGTGTAATATATATTTTCTGAAGCTGTGATATGCTGCTTGACATATTTTTTTTCCAGATTTCCTCAGGGTCACCAATTATATCCCCATACAGACTAAAGATAGTATTAAATGCTTGATCTCAAGCTCATGAACATCATGTGTGACCATTACCTAATATTATCCAAATAGTTAGTATTCTTTCATAATCAGTATGCAAATAACACTGGGATGAATAAATAGGTCATTTAATCACTAAATGGTGTGTGTTTAAATTTGTTACTGAAATTTTAATAAATATCTTTTTAACTACAAAGAAAAGTAAAGCTCTAGGGAATATGTGAAAAATCAGAAAATATACATTTGACAACATATAGAAAGAAACAAAACAATTCAATATCAAATGAACTATAAGAATTTGCTTAAAAATGTACCTAGGACCTGAAAATACTCTCCAAAAAAGGCATGGAAATAGACAAATAGCAATAGAAACATTTTCAGTGTCACTAACTACCAGGAAAGTATAAATCAGAAGCATGGCGAAATATTACCTTTCCCAAATGCCTGTCATCAAACAGACCATTGAAAAAAAGTGTTGGTAAGGAAATAGAAAAAAGGAAAATCTTTTACGTTGTTTATATAAATGGAAATTAGTGTAGTTACTATTTGAACACAGAACAGAGGTACCTTAAAATATCAATAAGAAAGTACCTATGATATAGTAAATCCAGGACGTGTTATTTAGTTAAGGAAAATAAAATCAATATATAACAGAGGTACATATTCCTCATATGATAACTGAAACACTAGTCAGCACAGCTAGGTTTTATAAACAATATAAGTACCCATCAACTGAAAGATGATGAAGAAAATGTTGTGTGGTTGTGTACATGTGTATATGTGTGTGAGTATGCAATAAAATATTCATAACATTTTCAACAACATGCATAAATATGGAGAAAATAATGTTAACAAAACATGTCAGCATCAGAAAGGAAAGTACTGCATGACATCCCTCATGCATACAATCTACAGAAATTGTTTTAATAGAAGATGAGAAAAGAACAGTAATTATTAGAGGATAGGTTGGATAGCAGTAAGAGGGAGACATACTGGTCCAGGGGTATACAATTACAATAAGCCAAAAAGAATAGGTTTCAAATATTTTATATCATGGTGACTACACCAAATTATCACATACTGAAAAACGTAAAAAGAGGATTCTGTGAATTCTCACACCAATTAATAACTATCCAAAGTAACATTTGTTAGCTAGCTAAATTTAATCATGCTACAATATGGATATGTTTGAAAAAAATCATACCATGCATAATAGATACAGAATATTTTTTCTTTCAAATTCAAAATAAAAATTCATAGTATATCATTTCGTTTGTCTTTTGTCACAACCATAATGGCTTCTTAGCTTAGATTTATACAAAATCAACTTCCTCTAATATTATACATAATTCTTTATGTAATAGTTCCACAAGTACCCACAAATTTTTCAACCTTATCTTTAACAATTACCAGCCATGCCAACCTACTTTCTTTCACTGAGGATACTGAAATTACTATACTGTAACACTATTTTCCTCAGACAACCTTGAACTCTTCTCAATTATTTTATGTGGGCTCTTAAATGTCACCCCATTCTGAGGACCCATCCATCAGAGGGTTTCTGAAATCACCCAGGCTAAATATTAAATAGTTAATAGGTAGGTGTAGGTATATGCCTTTACATGATACTGAGTTCAAATTTAGTTAAAAATCTTTGTTCAAAAAAAGTATTATCATTTTATATCTGTGTTTCTTCCTTAGAGGATTTATTAAGAAATATTTCTGTGCTAACTGATCCCCGAAAATAAAAGTGATAGAGTATTGTGGATTAGATTTTTTCTTTTTATTAGAAAGCAATAAATTGAAGTTAGTTCCTAGTAATTTAACCCAAGCCTCTTCATATTACCTTGTAAAGTATTGTGATGAAGCACAGTGAGAGAGCTATGAAGGTCAGTGGTTCTCAAAGCACTTGCTCTGTGCCCTAAATCTCTAGGGACAATTACACACAGTGATTGCTGATGGGCTTGCTGCTCTGTGCCTATATTCCAGCACTCAGGGAACACTTGAGCTGAGGGTAGCCTACTCTATATGGAGAGACTGAAGATAGCCTTGGCAGCACAACGCGATGCTAACTAAAATAACTAATAAAAATATATTAAAGACAAGAACGAAAAACAAAACAAAGGTTCCTTTAAAAGAAATTCAAGGAAGAGGTAATTCCAATACCCCTCAAGTTGTTCCACACAATAGAAACAGAAGGCACATTACCAAACTCTTTCTACTTGGCCACAATCACCTTGGTACCGAAGCTTCACAAAGATAAAACTAAGAAAGAAAACTACAGAACAATATCTCTGATGAACATCGATGCAAAACTACTCAATAAAATTCTGTCAAAATGAATCCAAGAATACATCAGAGAAATCATTCACCATGACCAAGTAGGCTTCATCCCTGGGTTGCAGGGATGGTTTAACATACAAAAATCAATCAACGTGATCCACCATATAAACAAACTGAAAAAGACAAACCATGTGATTATCTCCCTAGATGCTGAAAAAGCCTTCGATAAAATTCAACACTCCTTCATGATAAAGGTCTTGGAGATATCAGGGATAACAGGAACATAACTAAACATAATAAGAGCAATATACAATAAACCAACAACCAACATGAAACTGAATGGAGAGAAGCTTAAGGGGATTCCTCTCAAATCAGGAACAAGAAAAGGCTGTCCTCTCTCTCCATATCTCTTCAATATTGTACTTGAAGTTCTGGCTAAAGCTATAAGACAACAAAAGGAGATCAAGGGAATCCAAACTGAAAAGGAAGAAGTCAAACTGTCTCTATTTGCAGATGATATGATAGATTACAGAAGCAACCCAATAAACTCTACCAGGGAACTCCTACAGCTGACAAACACCTTCAGCAAACTAGCAGGATACAAGATAAACTAAAAAAAGTCTGTAGCCCTACTTTATTCAGAAGACAAAGAGGCTGAAAAAGAAATCAGAGAAAGATCACCCTTTACAATAGCCACAAACAACAAAGTATCTTGGGGTAACGCTTACCAAACATGTGAAAGACCTATACAATAAGAACTCTGTTGCTTTAAAGAAAGAAATTAAAGAAGATACCATAAAATGGAAAGATCTCCCACGCTCTTAGATAGAAAGGATAAATATAGTAAAAAAAAAAAAAATGGCAATCTTACCCAAAAGCAATCTACAGATTCAATGCAATCCCCTTTAAAATCCCAGCACAATTCTTCACTGACCTTGAAAGGATAATAATCAATGTTGTATGGAAAAACAAAAGACCCAGGATAGCCATAACAACCCTGTACAATAAAAGAACTTCAGGAGGCATCACCATCCCTGACTTTAAGCTAGAGTACAGAGCTATAGTTTTGAAAACAGCCTGGTATTGGCACAAAAATATACAGGTAGACCAATGTAATCAAATCGAAAATCCCGATATTAACCCACACACCTATGAACACCTGATTTTCGACAAAGCAGCTAAAAGAATACAATGGGGAGAGGAAAGCATCTTCAACAAATGGTGCTGGCACAATTGGATGATGGTGTTTAGAAGACTGCAGATAGACCCATGTCTATCGCCATGCAAAAAACTCAAGTCCAAATGGATCAAAGACCTCAACATAAATCCAGCCACACTGAACCTCTTAGAAGAGAAAGTAGAAGGTACCCTTGAAGAAATTGGTATAGGAGACTGCTTCCTGAAGATAACTCCAGTAGCACAGACACTGAGAACAACAATTAATATATGGGACCTTCTCAAACTTAGAAGCTTCTGTAAGGCAAATAACACAGTGGACAAGACCAAACGGCAGCCCGCAGACTGGGAAAAATTTTTTTTACCAATCCTACATCTGACAAAGGGCTGATCTCCAAAATATACAAAGAACTCAAGACTAGTCAACAAAATACCAAATAACCCTATTGAAAAATAGGGTACAGTATTGAAGAAAGAATTCTCAATAGAGGAAATCAAAGAGGCTGGAAGACACTTAAGAAAGTGCTCAACATCCTTAGCTATCAGGGAAATGCAAATCCAAACAACTTTGAGATATCATCTTACTCCTGTGAGAATGGCTAAAATTAGAAACACCAATGACAACTTATGCTGGAGAGGATGTGGAGAAAGGGAAACACTCCTCCACTGCTGGTTGGAGTGCAAGCTTGTACAGCAATTTTGGAGATCAGTATGGCAGTACCTCAGGAAAATGGGATTTAGTTTACCACAGGACCCAGCAATTCCGCTCTTAGGTGTATACCCAAATGACCCACATCTATGCAACAAAGACATGTGCTCAACTATGTTCATAGCAGCGTTATTTGTAATAGTAAGTACCTGGAAGCAACCTAGATGCCCCTCAACTGAAGAATGGATAAAGAAGATGTGGCACATCTACACAATGGAATACTACTTTGCAGAAAAAAGTAACATCATCTTGAAATCCACAGGCAAGTGGATGGTACTTGAAGAAACCATCCTGAATGAGGTAACCCAGTCACAAAAAGAAGAACAGAGTATGTACTCACTCATATATGGAATTTAAACCTAGAGCAAAGGCTCAACAGCCCATAATTCACACCACCAGAGTAACTAGGATACAAGGCATATTCTAAGAGATTCATATATGGTCCCTCAAAAAAAGGGAAAGGGACAAGCCACCCAGAGCACATAGAATGTGGGGGGTCAGTGAATGCAGAGAGAAATAGGAGAAAGAGAAGGAGAGGAGAGGAAATCATGTCCAACTAGGTAGATTGAGACTCAGGGTAGGAATAGAAGACAGAAGAGAGAGAGAGAGAGACAGAGAGAGAGAGAGAGAGAGAGAGAGAGAGAGAGAGAGAGAGAGAGAGAGAGAGAGAGAGAACGAGAACTTAAAAGAGGGAACCATTATTTGTTTGAAGAGAAAACTGAACCTAAAGAAAGTTCTTGAGACCTACAAGACTGACTCCAACTAACAACTCGAACAACTGTGGAAAGACTACCATAAATGCCCTCCCCTGATAGTGAGATCATCAACTAAATTATCCACCATCATGGAGTCATCACCTAGTACCTGTTGGAAACATAAGCAAACACCCATAACTAAACACTGAGTCGAACTAGAATCCAGATGCAGAGAGAGAGAACAAGACCAGGTTGCAGAAACACACAAGGACAGCTGACCTGAACAAGGAGGGGCTAATGGGGCCTCCAGACTGATAGCTGGGAATCCAGCATGGGACTGACTCAGTCCCCTTGAATATGGGTCTCAGCTAGAACGACTGAGCAGTCTGGGGGAACTCAGACAGTAGAAACAGGATGTATTCCTGGTGTACAAAAGGACCTTGGGGACACATCCCCCATGGAGGAATACCCCCTTAACCTAGAGACAGTAGAGAAGTCCTAGTCCCTAATTCAAGCGACTTGACAGATTTATATGAGCCAACCTGGATAGCATAGCCCTACAAGTAGAACAGGGGTGGGGGGATGGGAGGGGAGGATGGCCAGGGTACATGTCACAGGAGAAAGAGGGTAAGAAGGAGGGAGGGAGGGATTGACATGTAAAATTTTTAAATTATATTATTAATAAAAATAAATAAATAAAATAAAAAATTAAAGAAGATGGTTAGATTTTAGATTCTGATGTAGTGGTTCTGAAAAAGGACTGGATAATTGTCCTCATTTCCATTTACTGAATAATGGCAATGCTGCTGGTATGGGGAATGATGCCTTGAGAAACACTGTCACTAAATCATAGTTTTCTGTCTGCCAGCTTCTTTAAATTTTTAGAATTTAAATCCAGATGTGCTACAATGACTGTAGGACCAAGATACTCCTTCATCCCTGTCATTGCCAGTAGGGCAATTTCATACTCTCCTGAACCTGTAAGAGATGTAATCCTTTTGTGAATTGTTAATTAAGCAAATCACTAGTGAGACAGGGAAATAGGGAACAGAGAAACAAAGAAATGTGGTTTCTAAGTCTGTATCCAAGAAATACAGTTTAAGCTTTTATGAGAGGAATATTTTTAGACACACAGCTAATCCCTTATGCTCCACATCTAAGTTAGTCTCTAAAATAGCCAGGTCAGGCTTGATTGTTTAGCCTTAGGGAGTCAGGGTAAAAGGATGGAAAAACTGTCTACAGGCATTTTCTCCAAATGTTTATGCTAATCATGCACTACCTTCCCTCACATTTAAATGTAATTTCAACTTCATTTTTTGCAAATATTAAGGTTTTCTGCTGTGTAAATGTACTACATTTTCTTTATTCATCTGTTGAAGAACATCTAGCTTGTTTTAGGTTTCTGCTATTTTTTATAATTTATTTTATTTTACATGTCAATCCCAGTTCCCTCTCTTTCCCTCCCTTCCTCCCTCTTACCTTCTCCCCCACTCACATGCACCCTGACCACCCTCCCTTCCCATCTTTCTATCCCCATTCCACTTGTAGGGCTATGCTATCCAAGTGGGGTCATGTAAATCTGTCAAGTCATTTGAAGTAGGGACTAGGACTTCTCTCTTGTCTCTAAGTTAAGGGAGTGTCCCTCCATGGGGGATGTGTCCACAAGGTCCTTTTGTGCACCAGAAATACATCCTGGTCTCACTGTCTGAGGTCCCTTAGACTGCTCAGTCCTTCTTGCTGAGACCCATATTCAGGGGGTCTGAGTCAGTCCCATGCTGGATTTCCAGCTATCAGTCTGGGGGGCTCATTAGCTCCTCCTTGTTCAGGTCAGCTGGCTCTATGTGTTTCTGTATCCTGGTCTTGTTCTCTCTCTCTGCATCTGGATTCTAGTTCGACTCAGTGTTTAGTTATGGGTGTTTACTTCTGTTTCCAACAGGTTCTAGATGAGGACTCCATGATGGTGGATAAGTTAGTTGTTGATTTCAC
The DNA here is from genome assembly GCA_030556225.1 of Cricetiscus sungorus. Lineage (NCBI taxonomy): Eukaryota > Metazoa > Chordata > Mammalia > Rodentia > Cricetidae > Cricetiscus > Cricetiscus sungorus. The sequence continues at coordinate 9,239,063 of JANBXA010000126.1, forward strand.
TATCAGGGAAGGGCATTTATGGTAGCCTTTCCACGGTTGCTCGAATTGTTAGGTGGAGTCGATCTTATAGGTATCTAGACCTTTCTTTAGGTTCAGTTTTCTCTTCAAACCAATAATGACTCTTTTATGTTCTCTCTGAGTTTTTTAAAAAGAAAAATATAATAGAAAAGTAAATTTAAAAACTTACCCACGTTTTTGTTCTCTACTGAATGTTTTCAAATGAAGTGAAATTTCCAATAGCTACTAAAGATTGCTTTTAATTTGAATACACCAATAATAAATTTGTAAATACCATGTCCACACACAAACTGTCATTTGCCCCCAGGAAACTCACTGATAATTCTGAGTCCTGTGTCTGTACCAAGAATAGTGATTGGATCAAGGTAAGCATCTCACACCCTTGCTCAGCAATCAGTTACATGGATCAAGATTAAGCATCATTAATCTCATTCTTGAAATTTTTCCTTCCTCGAAGGACTGTATTAAGAAAAATAATTTTTGTATTAGGAATCTAGCTATACAAAGTAGTTGAATAATTGCTAAGCATAACAACACATTATAACATTAAGCAGCATAGGTAATGTTTATATAGTAAAAATTAAAAAAAAAGTTCTATCCACAAAGGAATACTGACCAAGGTGATTGATAAGCCTGTAAGTGAAGGCTTTAGGATGCTAAGGGAAAGGAAAAGATCTTAAGAAATATATGACTTTGGCAATATTAGAGATTGTCATAATTCAACTTTAAAAAGGTCATGAGACTTTTTTCAATATTGTGTTTGGGCTTTCCCATTGTTGATGAGAGTGTAGGAACCAGTGGGAATCTAATGCACTCCCAGACATATGCACAAAGGACTACATATAGTCTACCCTAGCAATATCTGCATATCAACATTTATTGCTGCTCTAGTCATGATACTCAGGAAAGGAAATCAGTATAGCTGTCTATCAACTGATGAAAATACTGTACACATAAACATTTGGGATTTTTTCAACAAATGTTTTTTATTGATTCTTTGGGAATTTCACATCATGTACTCCAATCACTCACTTCCTAGACCTTCATGTCTGCCACCCCTTCTAATTTCCCTCCTGCTACTTAAATAGAACTGAGTTCTTTTCTTCCAACACCTCCACTAAGGCCATCAACTGTGAAGAGCTACACTTCAGCATCCATATCATACGTTTTATAAGTTTTCTTTGACAGCTTCCTGTTTAGACTGTTACTTTTGGAGGGGTGTTGGGAGGATAGGGCTTGTCATAGAAGCCTTACATGCCCCTTTTTCTGAACTCTGTGTCTACAGTCAACTTTGTCACTGCAAATGTAGCTTCCTTGCTCTTGCAGCCAGTAGGAGCACAGATCATGGACTTCCACATGGTTTCTGGCTATAGCACAGACTACAAATATTGTTCATGGATGCAGTGTAGCATGGATCCAGACAAGAAACTGAGAAGCATCCTGGATGACAGATGTCTACAGTGAGTAGCAGTTCAGGCTACTCAAGTCAACATGACCCCCAGTGGCAGCACAGTCCACAGACATCAACAGGGCCTCAGGCTGCAGCACAGATCATAGATATCCACACGGCCCTCAGTGCCAATACAGCCCACAGGTATCAACACAGACCCAGTCCACAGTAGGATTATGGTTCCAGACATGCCCTTTGGTGTCAACACAGATCCAGACATCACCTTGGTCTCAGGTTGTAGCACAGACTCTGAGATCATTATGTCTCCCAGGGGCAGCATATCCCAAGAACATAAACATGGCTTCTGGCAGCCACCCAAACCACAGACATGCATGGCCTTTGGTTTTAACATGGGTCACAGCCATTTATAAGTCTAGATCCTGGCCATATAAGGACCACTGACCTCTTCATGATCCTCAGCATACCGTCCTCAACACGGCATCAGGTGGCTACACAAGTCACATATATTCAAATGGTCCCCCAAGGCAGTAAAGCCTAAGGACATCACCAAGGGTTCAGTCAGTGGCACAGATTGAGCACACCCACATGGATCTCAGGATTTATCATAGTCTGGGGCAGCAGTATGGACCATAGACACCAACATGGCCTCCAGTGGCATCAAGAAACACAGTGATCATCAGAGGCGGTCCAATCCAGAAAATGGACAGTTCCTTTATCTCATACCTCCTCTCTCATTGCCCAGAGCCAGGGTGATCCTGCAGGGCAGTGTTTTCAAGAACTGAGCCTGTGTCGTCATCTGTGTAAGTTCCAGGCTGCTGTCCACCACCCTGCCAACACTACTAGGCAATGACAACCTGACTACCTCAACCCTCTCTCAAATCTGTCATTGCCATTTTGCCCACAGTTCCACTTTCTCCACAGCATGCATGTATCACTTCACTTTTCTGTATTTCCCACATCTCTATCACATATTTGTTTTCATAGTGGTGTTTGACACCATTTCATTCAACTGTGGAGAAAATTAAAATTGTGCAAATAACAGTAAAATGGATGGAAATGAAAACTATTTATATTGAAAGTTATAACTTAGGCATAGGAAGCCAAATGCTGAAGGTTTTTTCAGAGATCTTAGTCTCTGTTAAATGTGTATACAGGTAGAAGTAGATATGAATAAAGGCTGAAAAACTAGAAAGGAGCTCATATAATTGGAAAGAGAAGATTTGAGGGATGGTGGGTTCAGAGGACAGTGGAACAGAGTGGAAGGGGGATTAGTGGATATATCAGGGTACTGTAGGAAAAGGGAACCAGGGAGAATGGTGATAAGGATTAGGGAGAAGGGATAATATGTATGTATGTGTGTGTGTATGTATGTATGTGTGCATATATGTGTGTATACATATACATATACATATACATATACATATACATATACATATACATATACATACATACATACATACATACATCAGGCTACATGACCTGTGTCTACAGTCTCTCCTGCTTATGGGATGTGCTGGCGTAAGTGTTGCCTAGAGATTGAGGGAGTGTCCAACCAATGACCAATCTAGCCTAAAATCTATGCCAGGAGTGTGAGCCTACACCTGACATTGCCTGAAGCACCAAGACTTACAGGCTAGACAACCTACAGACCTAGGACAGAACTAAACACAAGTGAGGAAAATAAAATGTCAATGTAATGATGCCTAATGATATTCTGCTATCATCATGGATTGATGCCTATCCCAGTTGTCATCAGAGAACCTTCATCCAGTAACTATTGGAAACAGATGCAAAGACCCATAGCCAAATACTAGGTCAAGATCAGAGAATCCTGTAGAAGAGGTAGAAAAAGGATTTTAGGAGCCAGAAGGGTCAAGGACATAACATGAAATACCACAGACTCAACTAACATGTGCTTATAGGGGCTCACAGAAAATGAACCAACAACCAGGCAGCCTGCATGGGACTAACTTAGGCCTTCTGCAAAATTGTTATGGTTGTGTAGCTTGGTCTTCTTGGGGGACTCCTAACAGTGGGAACAGGGGATGTCTCTGACTTTTACTGGCTTTTGGAACCCTACTCTTCATACTAGGTTGGTTGCCTTGCCCAGCCTTAATACAGGAATGGGTGTTTAGTCTTACTGTAACTTGATATGCCATATTTTGCTCATATTCATGTGAGATATTCCCTTTCCTAAAGAGAAATGGGGGAGGAATATATCATGGAGTAAGAACAATGCAGGGTGGGGAGATAGACTATAGGAGGGAGTGAAAAACAGCCAAGCTTTAAAATAAATGAGTTTATTTATTTATTTATTTATTTATTTATTTATTTATTTATTTATTTATTTTAAATAGTACTACTAATAAAACGGAAGATGTAGTTTCTTAAATGTCATTAATTACCTTGAAAGTAAAGGGATTACTGAGTTTGTTCTCTGTGTCAAAGGCAGAATACATAGCTGAATGAAAAAGACAAGACTTTTGGTACTTACAAGAATGTTACTTCACACATAAAAAGATCATATGTAAGACTGAAAGTGAGATGATAGAAAAATGTGACCCAAAGGGAAATCAAAATATTCAAGATTGGGTGTATCACAGGATTTGGAATTTAGTTAAACACATGTGAAAGAATACTAGTAAGACTATTTAATGATAAAGGGACCAACACAGAAAGCAGAAAAACATAATGCTGACTATTAGAGTACTTAAAATATATAAGGGAAACATTAATATAAATGAAAAGAGATAGGTAGCAACATTAAAAAAGCAGAATAATTTAATCATCTACTTTAAGCCATAATTAGAATCATCTAGATCATTGGTTTTCAACCTTCCTAATGCTGTGACACAATAATAAAGTTCTGCATGTTGTGGTAACCTCCAACCATAAAATTATTTTCATCGCTACTTCACAACTGTATTTTTCTATTGCTATGGATCCTGATGTGTTTTCTGACAAACTTAGGTGACCCCTGCATGTTAAAAGGTTATTCAACTCCCCCCAAAGAGGTCTGGATACACAGAGAACCAATTATCTTAAGCAAAACAAACAAAAAACAATAAGGAAATTACAAGGCTTGAAGTAGATCAAACCACTTGTTTTTCTTTGAATATGAAATATGTCCCAAGGTGATTATTTTAGGAGGTGTTGCAAACTCTGGAAGAAGAGGTCTAGATAAAGGAAGTATATCATGTGGTTGGTTGGGGGTGTGTGATATGAGAAGGTTTTACCCTGCCGGTCTGGTCCCATTGCCGTGCCAACACCAAATAATACACAGAGACGCTGTATTAGATATAATTCTGTTGCCCTGTTAGTAGCATTCCTTATAGGCCAGCTCTGCCTTAATTTCTATTAATCTAAGTATTTCCATGTGGTCTTATCTTACAAGATAGAGAGGCCGGTGTTCTGCTCTCTCCATCCTCCATCTTGAAATTCCCCTTACTTCTTCCTCTCTCCTCCTCATCTGCTAGCCCCACCTATCTTGCTTTCCTATTTGCCAACAGTGCTTTATTCATTAACAAATACAATAAACATATTTACTGACATCTCCCACCAGGTGTGTATCTGTGTCATTGAAGGCTATCTTGACCCTGGCTCCTTCCTCACCTTTCCTATTCTGTTTGCTTCCTGTCTGTAATATGGTGAATAACTTTACTACACACCTCAGTTCCAAAGCAGTGTATTCTGCTAACTGCTGACTAAAATCTCTGAAATAAAATGTGATCTTATTTATTAACCTTCCCTCCATTATTTGTTTCAGATATGTGTTATAGCAACAAAACACAAACATAGGACTGAATAGACATATATAGAACACCATATCCAAAAGCAGATTATACTGTTTTCTTAAGAGTACTAGTACTATTCTCTAAAATAGATACTATATTAAGACAAATAACTGTTTAAAAAATTAAGGAAGATTGAAATAATATCAAGGTTTTTCTTCCCTTTTTAATAATCATAATGATAAGAAACTAGGAATAAACCACTAAAACAATTTTTAAGTTCCAAATACATGAATATGAAATACATTTTTTAATATGCAACAGTACAATGAGGAAACTATTCAAGAAACTTCAACCTTATTAAAATAATGCTCCCTTTCTTATTTCTCTGAAAAATATATCCTTATATCTGTTCATTTACTTCTCATTTTCTAATAAAAACTCTAGTCATGAAACAATAGCATGTTGGTGTTTTAAAAACAGCACTGTTGTAACTTCTATATGGTTAGAATAGCATTAGTATTTTCAGGTGACCTTGCAACTATGGTATAAAACCATACCATCAGCAGCAGAAACTGTGTTGAGAGAAGAGACTTGATTTTAGAGGGAGGATTTTTAAATTATCAGAGAGAGCCTATTTATTCTTTCATATCTATACATAAATATGTATGTATGTAGGTAGGTGTGTATGCAAATATATATCCTATATGACAAATTTTCAGTATCACTTGAGTCTAGAATATTATTAAAAACTAGAATATTATCAAAATGACAAACTAGAAAAACCACTCATAATTTCAGAGATTCATATAATTTTCTAGATACATATTATTTTCTAGATGGATATTCCATAGTTTATAAATGTTCACTAATAGGAAGAAATACAATTCCCTTATATGAAGCAAAGAACACTGCTTTAAAATACATACTCCATTTGTACATGTGTGTGTGTGTTCTACAATTGGTATAACTGGAGGAGCAATACTTCCCAATTCTATTTTAGGTCAGATGATACCTTCAAAGCCCCATGCCAGGCAAGGAACTTTTAATCTTGTTTGACCTAATGGGTATAGATCTTGTTTAGGATGATCTTTTCTTATTTTGCTAGCATTTCTATCTTCAAGAATGGGAATATTTACTCTATGATACTGCATATTTAAAGTATGAAAGTTTTTAGTGTTTGCTTTTTAGATCAAGAAAATTTGTTTAAGATTCAAAATAAGGAAAGTAAAATTAAAATATCAGTGTAAAGAATCAATTTCACACAATTTGGCACTCTGCACATAAAAAGGATATCGATAAAATTTTATCTAAATGAGCCAAATAAGAAAAGAAGGAGATAAATAATATTTGACATCTCAGAGTTAAAGGAGTTTATCTTAGGTCTCAAATGAGACTTTGACCTTCTGACTTTTGAACAGTGTTAGAGCTGTTAAGACTCTTAGACAAACTAAATGTATTTTTCACTGTAAGTTGGGCAAAAGCCTTTCAGAGAACAATGTGAAATATTATAAATTAAGGTGACACATTCTAGTGTCAAGCTGACAATGGATAAGCTTGCAATGATGGTTCTCCTCATTGTTAACTTGGCTGGATTTAGAATCACGTAGGAAACAAATCTGCTGTATCTAAGTTGTTTCCAGGGAGGTTTATGTGAGTAAAACATAACCTTAATATGGGTGGCATCATATCATGGCCTGGGAGCTCAGATGAAATAAATGTTTCGTCTGAGAAAGCATAATCACAGCATTAAACCCTTTCTGCTTCCTGACTACATCTGCAACATAACCAGCTACTGCCTACTCCTACCACCATCAGTTTCATTTCTTTTTCTTTTTTCTTTTTCTTACAATGACGGGCTAGATCTTATCCATCCATGGGTCAAATAAATCTCTTCTTCTTTAAGTTGCTCATGCCAGTCATTTGGCACAGCAAGAAGAAACATGAATATACATTAAATATACAGATCAAGCTGGAAAGATCTAAGATCTTCATATCACTTATCTTCTTATACAAGACCACTGGAAGTCTGTCGATTTATTTGTATTTTATGCATTCATTTCAACTTTTGTAGTTTTCTTTTCTTTATGGTGTGTGTGTGTGTGTGTGTGTGTGTGTGTGTGTGTAGAGAGAGAGAGATAGAGAGAGAGAGAGAGAGAGAGAGAGAGAGAGAGAGAGAGAGAGAGAGAGAGAGAGAGAGAAAGCTGGGGAGCCTGCATGAGATGGAAAGTGAATGTGGGTAACAGTTATGTAACTTTATCTGTTGCAGGGGCCTGACAATGGGACTAGAACCTAGCCTACATGCATGCACTGGGTTTTTGGAACCCATTCCCTATGGGTGGGACACCTTGCTCGACCTAGATACCATAGGTAGGGGCTTGTTCCTGCCTTAACTTAGTATGCCACATTTTGTTGACTCCCCAAGTAAGGCCTTACCCCTTCTGAGGAGTGAATGGGGAGTGGGAAGGGGGGAAGGGGGGGAGAAAAGGATAGAGAGTGAATTGTGGTTGGTATACAAAAATGAAAAACAAATAAATAAAATAACTAGAAAAAAAATTAAAGAATGTTTGTAAATGCACAATACGCATGTCTAGTGCTACAGAGAGAAGAAGAGGGCATCAGTTCTACTGTAACCAGAGTTAACAGACGGTTATGAGCTACCATGTGGGTGCAAGAAATGGAACCCAGCTCCTACAAAAGGAACAAGTATGTCTTACCACTAAAATGTGTGTCTAGCCTCATTAAACATGTATTTTAAAAATTGCAACATTTAAATGTTTTATTTTCTACTCTAAGATAGAATAATAAGGTGTACTACATTTGATAAATGAGAAGGCAAGATATTAAAGTTTGAATATGTCCCATCCCAGATTACACATTATTTTGATTACATTCCCTATATGTTTCTTTCCAGAAACTATGTTAGTGCCCCCATTTTAAGAAAACATATACTTCCAGACTGTACTCTCTAGAGCATTTATATTTTCTGATATGAGTACTTTCAGGGAAGTATAGTAGAACAAGTATGTATCAGCTGATCTTTTACTTCTGTATCATTTATACCCTTTTTTTCTCATCTCTATGGAATATGTGCTACTGTGGCATTCACAACAATAAAATCAGGGCTGTGTATGGTAACATAATTATGAAATTATCACAAAAATTTAATTTTAAGTGAGGTCCAAACTTTTAACCAGATAATTTACAGAATTTATAGAACAATGCTATAAAACTGAAATTTCTGTTGTGATATGAATGATCTACATAGTCTAATAATGTTAGCTACAATCTATAAATAATAAAAAGTTGAAATTTGACTGTAACTGTAACTGTACTGCAACTGAATAACTGATTTTTACGTTATATTGAATTAATTTAAATCTGAGTAGACAGTGTTGCTATTAGATACTGCAATGAACCAACACAGTTCTAAAGAGTATCCTTGCAGTTTCCCCAGCCCTCAGTCCACAGTCCTTGAGCTCCCATCAGCTCAGGTCAGCTGTCTCTGTGAGCTTTCCCAATCATGATCTTGACCCCCTGCTCTACTCATTCAATCCCTCCTTCCTCTCTCTGTCTAGACTCCTAGAACTCAGCTTAGTACTTTGTAGGCATCTGGTCTATGGACCTGAAACAGTGGCCACATCCCTTTGGGTGTGGCTTCAGGAAGATAGAAATGGAAAGAGAGGAGCTTGAAGTGTGTCTTTCCTTTGCAAGCTCTTTTCTGTTGGGTCAGTGGATCCTGTAGGAAGAGCAGGGAAACACTCCAGCAGTTCCTTATATTTTTCTGTGTAATTGTTCCTCAAAATATACCCATTTATCATTTATCTTGGATCTAGTGATATAATTGCATCCTCACCTTCAGTGCTTGGCTGTGGATGTCTGTCTGCATTTGCTTCTACCAGTTACTGTATGAAGGCACTATGATGACAATTAGGGTAGTCAACAATCTGATAATAGGGGAAGGCTTGTTCAGACACTCTCTTCACCATTGATAGGAGACTTAGCTGAACTCATTCTTGTGGATTCCTGGCAGTTTCCCTAATACCAAGTTTCTCCCCAACCCCAAAATGGCTTCCTCTATCAAGATAGCTCTTTCATTACTCTTCCCCTCCATTCCTTCCCCAATTCCACCATCCTGTTCCTATTCCTCCTTTTATCATCTGCCACCCCACACTGTTTACCTAGGAGATATTGGGACCAATTTAGGCCCTCTGAATGTGGGTGAAAGTTGTGCAGCTTCATCTCTTTGGGGGAACCCTGGCAGTGGGACCAGGATCTGACCCTGGTGCATGATCTGGCTTTGTGGAGCCCATTTCCAATGAAGGGATGCCTTGGTCAAACTTGATGCAGTGGGGGGGAGTGGCTTGGTTCTGTCTCATCTTGTTACTCTAGGATTTGTTGACTCCCCATGAGAGGCCTTGCCTTTTCTGAGGAGCAGGTGGGGGTTAGGGGTAGGTGAGGAGGGAACAGAGGTAGGGAAGGAGGAGAAACTGTGTTTGATATATAAAATAAATTTTAAAAAGTAAGACAAAAATAATTTCCTTGATTTGGCTATCTAAGCAATGTTTATTTTCAAACAATGTAAATATCTAAGTAAATTAATACAGGGCGTCACCATGAAAACAAATGAAATAACTCTAAGCTTTAAGAACTACTTGAAAAATTACAGCCATAGTCAGATATATATTACTTCCTCACATAAGGTTGTCATTGACCTTATAAGCATAGCTAACTAGGCCATCTGATCTTATTAGAGTCATAATATATTCCCCCAATTATGTCAATTCTCTATAAAAATGTAATACATGAGCAGTTTATTGCAAATCCAATGGTAAGCATCTTTAAAATTCTCTTCCCCAAAGCTAAGGATCTTAATGAACCAACTTTGGTCTAGTGAATATAAAACTACATTATCAAAAATTGAAAAACGTTAAGTAAGTTTTAGCTATAATGAGCTTTGACAAGTCATTTGAATTGTTGCCCCATTTGCTCTGTGAGGCATTCTCTTAAACTAAAATTGATGGATGAGATTTAGTTTTCTTCATGGCAATGGATTAAAATACTAACCTTTTTCTAGTGGTTTACTTGTATATGGCTACAAGTCAATTGTACAATTGACTTAGACAATTATGTTTTGAAGTGTAAAAAATAATCTCTAGATTTCAGTTGTATCATTATTATAATGCTATCTATGTATAAATAGCCACTATATTTACATTTATATAAAATGAAACTATTTGTATTTGTGAGATTTGCATTTATAGGAAGGTTTTGCTATCTCTGTTAGCCCCAGATATGAGTTTTAAATTACTGATTCTAAATTTACTGATAGTTTTAAAATTATAATACAGGTTATTAGTGAAGAGGAAATTTACCTAATGTTCTTGGTTTTAATAGTATTTTTAACAGAAACATGCAAATTACTTTCAGAACAGTGTTGCTTTTGTAAGTTATTTTCTCTACTTTTGAAAGAACGAATTACAAAGTCCCTTTTAAATTGGCAGAAAAATAATAAAGGAGATTCAAGAGACCTAAATTCTATTTCCAGCAGTAATAGCCATGACATTTAAATCAAACTGATTTTAAAAATTTAAAAAATGACAGAAGATATATAAAGAGCTTGCCAGGATGTTTTGACTACAATGGTCACCAAACAATGTTGTTGTTTTAATAACAATATTGACAGTAGTTGTAGTCTGCTTTCCTTATTGTTTTCTCTGAAGAACATCATAAAAATTATGCTGATTATTTTCATACTCACACACATAAAAACAATTTGCATTTATTACTCAAAAGAAAAGCCAGGAGAATAATGGAAAAGCTAGCTAGCCCCAAAATCATCTGTTTAGAATTTCATCTGTGTGGCAACAATTTAGCCCATGGAAACTTTGTAGGTATGACTAAGAACTCCATTTCTAATTTTTTAAGCCCCTGGTGAACATGAACTTTTCAGAGTCAGCCTGGCAAACAGGAAGTTTCCCTAAGTGATGGAACAGTGCCTCTGGTTCTCACAGTGAACATATTTTTCTTAAACCCTTAAATTTCTCATTGTTGATGAATTTGCAGTTATTTGTCAATATAACTCAGTAGTAATTAGCCAACTCTACTTTCTTCACATGTGTTTTTCCTCTAATCCTTTTCAAATGCTTCAGTGATGGTTGCAGCAAGGCTGCTACCTTATACTGGGGCATTCTTTCACTTTACCACAGGTTAACACATTAATTTCTTATCCAGGATAAAATATGAAGCATTCTGTATTATGTCAATACCAGCTGGGCAATGCAAATAGTGGTGTCAGCATCATCTCACTTGAAAGGACATCTGAGCAGCCAGGCTTCATAGCTGCCATGTGCATTTATAAGAATTTGTAAGGAACAATGAAGCTAAATCAAGGAATTACACATAGGTCTTATTATTCTTCTGTTTCAGAATCCTTGTTTTCTCCCAATCTTTGGCTATTCTTTCAATATTACTTAATGGGATAATTTGCCCTAATTATTTTTAGTTTGTATCTGTTTCAGATGACTCATATAGGGATGTGAGTGAAAGCAGCTCATTTGTGAGGTGAGCAGAGACAACATCCACTCGCAAAATGTAAAAATGAAACATCATAAAACAAAAGCAAAACGTGTAAATTTTAAACCTAGTTACTAAAGTGGAGAAATGCAATTAGATCTAGTAGTAAAACTCTGGAACTATGGAAGACAATGCCTCTGAGGTATTTTATGCCAGCAAGTAAAGTAAATGGCAGTCATGCTAAATGATGCTGATAAAGTGGCTTGGGAGTTGGCATCAATGCCCTGGAATCTCTATCATGCCCTACAAGCAGACAGAGTAGCATCCAAGAGCCAGAGAGAACTCTCACATTTACTGGCAACTGGGAGCATTGTAATACAGAAACATCACATGCCAAACGGATATGGATAGGATAGTGTCAGCATCTGTTCTACAAGACTAACACATGATGCAGAGTAGATGCTAGAGTTTTCCGATAATTAAATTGCTATAAAATCTTGGAAGATATGTTTTTTTTTTTGTTTGTGGGTTTATTTTGTCCCCAATTAGAATGGGCTCTAACTCTTATCCTTGGTCAATTTGATTTTCAAACTGAACAAGGATGCAGCTATGGTTTTCTTAGCTGCAAATCTCCCATGGTATTCTAGTTTACAGTCACCCTCAAATTAGCCTCACTTTAAGAAAACATTACTTTCTGTTCCTAAGTTTGTAATTCTTTAGAGAACAAGAAATAAAAAGTAAAACTTTAAGTATTTTATGACAGCAATAATCAAAATAGAAAGGTATAGTCTGTGGATGGATGATCCTAATAAGTACAATCCATTTTAGGAGAACACTTCAAAAGAGGAAAAGCAAGCATTTACATTAATGTTTTTCAGAAGGAGAATAATGCCTAGACCAATTACTGAATATTTTTAAAAATACAGAGCTCTTTCAATGCGTATTCATGCTACCTTGTCATTATGCTGACAAATTTTGTAAACAAGTACCACTTAAGAGGATTTCATGAATAGGGGCAATAGGTTATAGAAAGCATTAAACTGCAAGAGAAATGGACTGCTGTTAAAACACTGCTTGAGATGCTGGAGGCAATAAGAAAGGTTCATAGCACTGAGCTACAAAATAATCCTTTTAACTGACTAGCCTACCTTTTTCCTTCTGTATTGAACACAGAGCTACTTTGAAGAATCAAGTCTTCACATTTTCACAATATACAGAGATATTAGCAGAGTAAATAAAGTGTTCAACAAAGGTCTGTTACAATGATTACTATTATTCTTAGTTTAAATTTATAGGATCTGCTTTTAAACTTACAGAAATAATAATAGCACAGCAGAAATGTGTTCATGGTGAAATCAATGAGTCAGATTATTGGTATCAACAATCAACCATGCAGAAAGCAATAATGAGGACCACTGCCTTTCTGAGACAAAAATATCTGTAGGTTTATATATAAAAGGTTTGTGGCACATTCCAGACCTTGAAAGAATGGTAAGCATTTGAAGGCTATTAGGAGAGGGAAAGTCATTTTCCTCCAGGTGTGTGGTTACTTGTATGTTATTCACATGCTCTAGCCACATACCCAAGCATATATGGTGTAGTAGTAAGTGAGTTGATTGGCTTATTAAACAAAAAGGAGGAGTAGAAGAAAAATACATGAAGTTGGGAAGGTGATTATTTTTTATGGGTGGTGGTCCTGGAGGAGTTGGATAGGGGAGTACATGTGATCAAAATACATTGCAAAAGTAATACAACATATTATATACATATGAATGTATTGATAGGTAATATTCTTTTAAGGGATGAGAGTTCTAAAACCATATACCATTTCTCTTCTTTTGTGCTTTGTAACTTATGCCATGTTGCTAATCATTGGTATGAAACTTGATCACTGAACTTTTGGTTTGTTAAAGTTTCTCATACAATTAAAAATTAAACATTTTAATTTCAAAGAAAAACATACATAAATCTGTTAGCCATTACAACTGTGTCCACTAGTTTACTGCTAAAAAGATTATTTTTGTTGTTTTGGTTTTTTGAAACAGAGTTTCTCTTTAACAGTCCTGGTTGTCCTAGAATTCTCTCTGTATATCAGACTAGCCTTGAACTCACACAAATCTGCCTGCCTCTGCCTCCCAAGTGCACCACCACCACCACCTGGCTTAAAAAGGAAATTTTAACAAAATAACTGTAATTTCTCTAAAAGTTGTCCTGGCTGAGTTAGATATATATTATCACTCTTCATCATGTTTTTATTTTGTTTGTTTGTTTTACTTTTTTATTTTGAGGAGGAGGAAGGAGAAAAAGAAGGAGGAGAAGAATATCTATGCCCCCAAAGTACCTTAACTTTAAAAGATATTAAAAAAAAAAAACAACAAAAAACACTTTAACTTTTAGTTTCAATAAAAGACCCTTCTTGGAGTCTTTAATAATTTTATACATCAGTTTGATCCTGCAAAGATCTCAAGTCCCACCCCAACCAACATCTGTGTCTCTTATCAGTGGTGACTGAGAGGGCACATGGCAGCTCTGCGGATCTGTCTGCCGGACAAGCTGTCTAGAGGGAAAGGCTGGTGAATTAGCAGGTAGGATTTTGCGCACTCTGGTGAGTTCTGAATAGCTCATGAGAGTATTGTGGAATTAACTACAAAGAATAAAAATTTTATTGTTGTTTTTATTCACAATAAATAGTGATCAGCCTTAACAATACAGTTTCTTTCACGTATAAGATGTTTTTACTACTTTATGAGTCTTAGGGGTTGGGGCATTTTGTAGCTGTAGCCATTGGGACCAGCCTCCATATCTCTGTAACGGTTTCTGTATGTTATAAAGAAAAGTTTTCTTTATGAAGAATGAAGAGTATACTTACTCGTGAATATAAGGACAAATGTTTATAGATTGTTCTTATGGATTATGCTGGGTTAATACATTTGGGGTTGTATATTCCACTTCAATAACCATCACTTGACTAGCAATGAGTAGGTAACTACTCAGTACCAATAATATGCCTCTTGCTGAGCACGTCTTAAGTCCAAGTATAGAGTTGTTGGTGTACCCTCAAGGTTATTGAGCCATTGATGTATTTCAGATGTCATAGCTAAGCAAGACTCCAATGTTTCTTTCCTTTAGAAGCTTGCATGGTACCTTCTGGGATCTTGAAAGCTAGTCCTCCAGGAGGGTGTATTCAGACCAGTTCCAGCTCAGTCTCTCTGAGTTCTGTTTCTGAAATGCACAGTGTCTTCAGCAACAGGGATTTTAATTTCCTTTCACCTCTGGGGGATGACCTAAGGGTAAGTAATACCTACAGGCTGTATGGTTTGTGATTCTCTTGGATAGCATGGGGCAACAACTAAAGAAGACTTCTTAACTCAAAAGAGGGCTTCTTATGTCTGGTATTGTGACTTTTGTTAGGTAGTGTTTGGCTGTTAGAGGGAGCATTGTCAGCCCAGATAAGAAAAGTTCATTAAAACTATTTATTTACATATGCATAGTATTACATATATTATAAAGTTTATTTTAATTTAATAAATAGTTAATTGATTCCATGTGGCTTTTTCAGACATCCTTATTGTTATATTACCCTCCTCCTGTATTTACTTTCCACACAACTCCCTAAATAGAGATCACTCCTTGATGTTACCTTCTCTATTGTTCCCAATTCCTTACCCTGACAATGCACTTGTTATGATATTGAAACAGTTATGTTGAGTCATAGGATATGCATTAAACTCTTTTTAGGTCAATTTACTTGGAGGAAATTAATTTTACTGTGGGTCTTAAAAGTACAAGAAGGTGATTTGTATAATTTTCCTAAGGAAGAGTTTTCCAAAACTTACTACTTATTTATAAAATATTTCAGTAATATGGTGCAAATATAAAGAAAAAGAGAATCATGAAATTTACAGATAATTGGATGGAACTAGAAAAGATCATATTGAGTGTGGTAACCCAAACTGAAAAAGACAAACATCACATGTTCTTTTTCATTAGAGGCTCCTAACTCCAAATGTTCAGATTTGAATTAATAGACTGCACTAACTACAAACACCAGGCAATAGTGACTAGAGTGGTATTATAAATGAACCACTCTTAGACTTGATTTGAGAGCTGCTCTACAAGAGGAATTCTATACCCCATATGGTAAGCTCAGTCAAAATCATATTTCTGAGAAAAGTCATAGGCCCTTTGATGGAGATTCCTACTGCAGTTTTATTCAATAGACAGCATCAAACTGCCTTAAAAAACCTTATGTTTCCACCCATAAACAAATGTTACTTTCAGTCTCAATAAAAAAAAATGCCTATCTTTGCACGCCAGGAAGTGCAGGGATTCATGCTGCACATAGTTCTGAGAATAAGTGGTGACCAAATGGTAATCTAAATAAAATAGTTCATGCCATCCATACTAATGCTTAAGGAACATTGTAAAAGAACTTAAGAGCTAGAAGATAGGCAGTTTAGCAGTTACAGCTACAAAACGTCATCTTGTTAGTATGTCACAGCCATTGCAATCAAGCTGCCAGCAGTGAGTGTGGTTACAAATGCACAGGGCTCTGTAAGTAGTTAGTCCCAGATGGGAGAAAGGCTTGTGGTACTTTGCCAGTCCCTGATAAAGTTCTAGCTACTGATGAGGCTGAGAATGGAGGAGCCCTTGCTTTTAGTTGTGTACCCTTCCATGGTAAGCCCATCATGCTCCCTACAGTGGGTAGTTCCAAACTAATTTTTACACAGGTAGCTGTGATGAAACACAAAGGTCAAAGCACACACACACACACACACACACACACACACACACACACACACACACACACACATACACACACAAACAAACAAATAAACAAAACAACAGGAACATGACAAAGAATATTGGGGGAATATAGGTTGACAAGTGTCAGGAAGATAAGAAAGGGTTGAGATAAGAGTAAGAGAATAATCAAAATGTATTACATGCATGTATGTCAATAAACAAATTTAATTTTTCAAAAATCTACAAAATTAGCCACTGGGATCAATGCTACAATGAAACAGAGCAGATTACAGTTTGTGATGTTGAATTTATATTCCTTAAGGCTTCCAAACTCAGTTCACTGATACTCATAAAATATAATTTCTTTAACATCCATAACAATGGTTATCATTTATACTATACTAAAATCATGAGGGACATTCTACTATGGGATTTACATATATTAACTTAGTTCATCTCCACATTTCTGACTGAACAGATATTTTTATTATCCCCTCCTTACATATTTGAAGCATGGGTAATAAGAAAGTTAGTCCTTGGAGACTCTTAAAATATAATAAGAATAAAGATTAACAAAATTACTAAGAGAAGTATGCTTATAATCATCACATAGTACATTCTCACATATGGATTCTGTATTAAAATTTTGCATTTAATTCTGACAAGTTTGCAATAAAACATACCTTATTTACTTTTCCAGAAAACTAACAAAAATTTTCAGCAATGTAAAGTTCCTTATGTTTCAACAGCTTTCAACCATGAAGCATAATATCTTAGCAAATATCAAGAATGGCAACAAACTGACAAAGCTCACTCTATAGTGTTAGTTATTTCTTTCTTACCTCATTTTAAGTAGCAGGAGAACAGATGAAGTGTGTAAAAAGGAAAACAACTCATAAAATCATGACACTTTTCCCCCTGTAATCATAAAAGCCCCACATATTTGCCATTGATATTTAGTTACAGTTTTCAGCCTAATACACATATTTAAGAATTGTTTTTCAAAATGAAAATACAAACGTTTAACATTTACTTTCTTATTTTCTCATTTTTCTTATTTTCTTTAAAAGAATTTAAGATTTTATTTTATGCATGGGATTGTTTTGCCTGCATATATGTTTATGCACCATGTATGTGCCTAGTTCCCACAGAGGTCACAATAGGGTGTCAGATCCCCTAGAAATGGATTTACAGATTGTTGTGGAGCACCATATGTGTGCTGGGAACCAAACTCAGGTCTTCTTCAAGACCAACTATTCTTAATTAATAAGCCATCTCTTATCACTTTAGTCCTGTGTTCCACTTTTTTAAATGTATAAGGAAGGTATTTATTTCTTCAAAATAATTATCATGATTAGGTTTTATATTTTCTGTTATTAAAAGTCATTGTTGGTAGACCTTGAACTTGGAATAAAGGTTCAAATAGTCTATCTCTTGGCCATGACTGACTTAACAGTTACACAATGCAAACTTATTGAAATGAAAATAATTAATTTGTATTTGAGATAGTAAAACAAATCTCATTTCCATCTATGTAGGAATGAGAGATGAATTTCCAAAAATATTAAAATTATATTTGGCTTAAATATGCCAGATAAATAGAAACATGATTTTGGTTTACTCTAAAAGTTCTAAACTTATGTATTCATAAGTGAAAATGCATGCTTAAACAGAAGTAACATATATTAATTCCATACAGACAAAATGACATTGCCTTTAGTTTTAACTTTTAATCTGTTTTACAGGAGTTCAGTTATTAAAACAGTAAATAATAATTATTCAATGAGTCATATTTTTATTTTCTAGGACACAAAATTGAAAATTTATAATTTGCCCATAAGATTATTTATATATGTCATTTTCATATTAATTATTTTTAAGTCATCTAATCCTCCCCTTCTCAACTTAATTTTCTGTGTTCTAGCCAACAGATTTCTCCAAATCCTAAAATGATCTTCCCTTTTATCATATCACAGACTATCTCTCTCTGAGGGCAGAGTAGCCTTGACATTTTGGTTAGTATTCACACATGTCAGAATTAATTTTCTACTCCATCTCAATTATTAAATAAATCCTGATATATTATTGGTGCAGTTTGTATTAATAACATAATGGATATTAAATTTGAGTCCTACTCAGACCCCATGAACATGGGTCTCAATTAGAAGGTCTGGGCAGTCTAAGGGATCTGTGACAGTGGAACCAGGATTTATCCCTGGTGCACAAAAAGACTTTGGGAGCACATTTCCCATGGAGGGATACTCCCTTAACCTGGAGGCAGGAGGGAGGGCCTAGTCCCTTCTCCAAATGACTTGACAGATTTAGATGACCTCTCCTGGAAGGCATCACCCTACATGCGGAGTAGGGGATGGGAGGGTGGTATTGAGGAATGGGAGGGTGGAAGAGAGGGAGGGATGGAGAGGGAACTGGGATCCATATGTAAAATAAGAAAAATAAATAAATAAACATAAAGCTGAGTCCTAGAGATCTGCTATACTTATCATTTGAAGTTTCAATTTTCTTCAGAATCATTTAGAGAAAAAGTGTTTCTTAGAGGAGAGGATTGCAGGTAGTTATATCTTTTTAAAAATAAAAAATCATTATAAAAATTTAGTTAATCATTTAAAAAGAAACATTTTACAACCATGTAAATTGTTACAAGCTTATATCTATACCATCAGTAGTATTTTTATTTCATAAGTTTCTTAATAAACAGATGCCACCATACATGCTCTGTTCTTTCTAAAATATATGGCTTTGAGACTATTAATAAAACTATAATGACTTGTAAACTTTTTCTTCCCTGAAAGCAAAGACTGACCAGTTACACATCAGATGGTGAAGAGGTATATTCAACCTTCTCCTTCTCCCTTCTATTAAATTCCACACCAAACTCTTCGTAGACTACCTCAAACAAGAGGGAGCTAAATACTTCTCCAAATGACATCTGATGGCTAGTCTATGACTTTGATCCCTGCAGTTTTGGAGGATCTAGGGTTGGGCACCAGTATTAAATCATTTCACAACGCGAGCAAGCTAATTGGACTAACTCTTCAAGATGTAAACTAACAACCATCTGGTAGAACTGACAGGTATAAAGTACCTCTCCTGACAGATCAGTTCAAAAAAGAGATATTGGCACAAGAAATAATAAAATAGATTTTAAAGACGATCTTTAATATAGTTATGGAGGGCATTTGATACAAATAAAGACACAAACCCAATAAATATTCTGTTATTATATTTGAAATTTGACACCTGAAAGTAAGGTAAAAAATGAACAAGTTTGAATTGATTTTAGTAGAATGTCAATATGCTGTAAACATGGGCTCTTAGCAACTTAAACTCCCTATGCCCTGTAACCTAAATTATTCTTCACTGATAAGGGCATCTTTTTGGGGAGCTTTCTATTATTTTTCATCTGTATTAGAATTAAAATTAATGTTATAGATGTAGTAGTCAATTCTACTGGATGAAAAATAGTGTTACTACTGAAGTCTGTTCTTTATGACTAACAGTTCTACTGGAAAGGCAAACCGTTCTTGAAGGACCACAGTTTCTCTAATGTTTTGTGTGAGGGAGAGAATTTCAACACAAAAAAATTATCTTGATTTTTCACTGATCTACTGCTCAGGAAATATTCATTCAGATTCAATCATGTGGGTGGGTGTGTAAGCACATTCTATAATTCAGTGTTTCAGTTAAAAAATCATTGTTTTAAAATCACACTGTTTCTCATGAGTATGAAATAAATAAACTGAATTTTTAAAATCAAATTTACTATCATTATATACTATGAAGCTCTTTCTGCAATTGTGAAATAAACACACTTATTAAGTATATAATTTGAAATATCACAATTTTAAAGATGTTCTGATTTTTGAACTCTGTTGTCTTTCATGTGAGATTATCAAAATAGGCACCCCTTTACAAAACACACACACACAGACACGCACTCACGCGCACACACACACACACACACACACACACACACACAAACACACACACAAATAGTTATTTAATGGATGACACTCAGCTCCATTTGAATTTTCCTAAGGGAAAGGCTTTGTCAATTTCCCATGGTTTTGAAGTCTTGGTCCTTGACATTGCTATGCATAAATAATATACATACATACATACATACATACATACATACATACATACATACATAAATACATACATACATATGACTTCATCTGCTGTTTACACATTCACTCAAGGCTTTCATGGTTTCTCCAAACTAATGAAGATGAGGAACATGCCTTTGTCTCATATGTGTCTTCTACTTTTTACTACTATTATATAGAAATGACCTGGAGGGGATAGAGTGGTGTTTGGACTGAACCCCTGGAGTCTGTAAGAAAATGGTTAAAAACAGAGATTTAACCTGGGAAGGGGCTGGTATTGCTTGCTTGTGATGTCTGCACTTGAGAGCATATCAGGAGAATTGGATGTTTAAGATCATCCATGATGGCATAATAATTTTAAGGCCAGCCTGCAGTGTGTGAGACTCTGCCGTATGTAAATAAAAACTCAAGTTGTAATCTTGGCTCTGTTGTTTTCTAACTAACTGTGTTCTTATGTTTGCTATGCTTTCAACTTCTTGTGTATACTGAGCTAATAATGACACCATCAGTCTTGAAGTATCATGATGATTAAGTAGCTTAATTCATTTAAGAGTTTAATGCTTCCTGAAATAAAGTAAAGTTTAATAAACAAGTTATTCCTATTAAAATTAATTTTATGACTGCTATTGAAGGGGTATTAGATAAGTTTTATCACATGTTTACTGACAAATATTTATATAAAATAACTGTCTTTTCTGTGCTATTCCTGTTAAATGGTAATTTACAAAAAAGTTTTCCTTCATAGTAAGTGTTTATTATGGTTATGTGAGTGGAAACTAAAAACATGGGTTTGTTTGTGTCTGTCCCTAATAAAATCATCTTGTACATTACAGAATGTAGATATGATACAATAGAAAAGTGTAACACATATATATTTAACATATATACAATGTATACATATGTGGGAGGTTGTTTGTACCATCAGTTATTATGACAATGTACTATAACATGTCAGAATCATGGCACAAGTGCTAAAACCTCATATTTGGCTAGTTCAAATAGATGTTTTTGGCTATTGAGCATAGTATTCATTCCTTTATTGACATGAATGGACTTCTAGGTACCTTTAAACCTCCTTATCTTTCTTGAAAGTTTAGTAAGGATAATAAATTATTGCAAAAATGCATAGCAAGCCAGAATTCATTTTTCTATTATATACAATATGTATACAGTAACATTTTATACAGAAAACAAAAAATGGACACATATCTAAATTACCCTATTTGCAGTTTATCTATGAAATTTATGTATAAACAAAATAATTAGTAATTAATAATTCCTGAAATAAAATCAGTTGTTCCAGTTAAACACTGAGCCGTAGTCCTGGAATCCAGTTGCAGAGAGGGAGCAGTGATGAGCAAAGGGGTCAAGACCAGGCTGGAGAAACCCACAGAATCAGCTCACCTAAACAAGGGGAGCTCATGGACTCCAGTCTGGTAGCTGGTAAACCAGCATAGGACTGATCCAGACCCTTGGAATGTAGGTGTCAGTCAGGAAGCCTGGGCAATCTAAGGGACCTCCTGTAGTGGATCAGTATTTATCCCTATTATATGAATGGTCTTTGGGAACCCATTCCACATAGAGGGATGGATACTTTCTCAGCCTAGACACACAGGGAAGGGCCTAGGCCCTACTTCAAATGCTATGATAGACTTTGACTACTCTCCATGGAAGGACTAATTCTCTCTGGGAAGCAGAAAGGGGATGGGATGGGGGTTGGTGGAGGGAATAGGGGAGGACAGGAGGATGAGGGAACTGGGATTGACATGTAAAACAAACTTGTTTCAAATTTAAATTAAAAAAGAAAGACTGACCCAGACCCCCCTGAACATGGGTATCAGCTAGGAAGACTGGGCAATCTAAGGGGCCTCTGACAGTGGAGCACATTCCCCATGGAGGGATACTCCCTTAACCTAAAGACAGGAGGGTAGGCCTAGTCCCTACTTAAAATGACTTGGCAGATTTTGTTGATCCCTCCTGGAAGGCATCACCCTCCCTGTGGAGTAGATGGGGAATGGTAATGGGGGGGCATTGGAGGCATGAGAGGACTGGAGGGAGAGGGAACTGGAATCACTATGTAAAACAAGAAAAAAAGAGAAAATGATAAAATTTTTAAAAAGCTTAAAAAATAAACACAACTGCAAGAGACTAAAAGAAAACCATTTCACTTCTAACTTATAAAAGGTGACCTCAAATTAATACTTGTAGACAGAGCATGTGTGAGTGTAGGGGGTGATTATAAAACCTTTTTAGGGCACAAAAGCTGTGTATTTTATCCTTCCACATAAATTACTCTGTGCTATCTAGTGTATACTAATGTTTATGGGTTCATAAATGGATTGAAAAGTTTAGATATAGGCCTAAATCCATTCTTTCCATGACATTTCCTGACAGCTACTTCATGTCTGCTGTCTCTGCAGTGGCGCAAAGGTGTCCACCCCCTTATTCCACCAGGCCACAAGACTTCACATATGCTTTAGACCTACTTCAGGCCACCTACCACTGTCATATTCAACATTCTATATACCCCCAAGAACTTCTTTTGCACAGCCAAATACCACTTCCCAACCAACATATCTTAGACTGTTGGCACTATGGGTTAAAATATAGAATTCTAATTTGGGAAGTTTTGCAGGTACTTTATTTAAAAGATATGCTTATCTCAGAATGAAGGGTTGTGAAAAGATTTTTCAACCAAATGGACCTAAGAAACAAGATGGTGTAGCTATCCTAATATCTAATAAAATATATTTCAACCTAAAATTAATCAAAAGAGATGGAGATAGATATTTTATATTTATCACAAGAAAAATCCATCAAGATGAAGTGTCAGTTCTAAACATCTATGCTCCAAAAGCTTACATCACACATCAAACCCCACACACTAATATTAGGAGATTTCAACTTCCCACTCTCACCACTGGACAGAACTACCAGACAGAAACTTAACAGAGAAATAAGGGAACTGACAGATGTCATGACCCAAATGGTCTTAACAAACATCTATAGAACATTCCATCCAAACACAAAAGCATAATACCTTCTTCTCACCCCCTCACGGAACCTTCTCTAAAAACTGACTACATACTTGGTAGCAAAGCAAACCTCAACAGATATAAACAATTGCAACCCCCTGTATTCTATATGATTACCATGGCTTAAAGTTAGAATTCAACAGCTACACTAATTGCAGAAATCCCACAAACTCGTGGAAATTGAACAATGCTCAAATGAATCATCACCGGGTCAAGAAAGAAATAAAAAGAGAAATTAAAGACTTCCTAGAATTAAATGAAAATGAAAGCGCAACATACTTAAACCTATAGGACACTATGAAAGTCATGCTAAGAGGAAAGTTTATAGCATTAACTGCCTACATAAAAAATTGGAGAACTCTCACACTAATAATTTACCAGCATACCTGAAACTTTTAGAACAAAAAGAAGTAAACTCACCGAAGAGGAGTGGATGCCAGCAAACAATCAAATTGAGGGCTGGAATCAACAAAATAGAAACAAAGAGGACAATACAAAGAATCAATGTAACAAAGAGTTGATTCTTTGAGAAAATCAACAAGATAGACAAACCCTTATCCAAACTAACAAAAAGACAGAGAGAGACTATACAAATTAGCAAAATCAGAAATGAAAAGAGGAACATAACAGACACTGAGGAAATCCAGAGAATCATATCCAAAATCTGTGTATAACAAGAATTATAGATTGACCAGATGATGCCATCTTGTTATATAGAGTTTAAATAATTGAAGAATAATAATGCCTCTGATATCAACAGTCATTGGTGGTGGTTATAAAATTTTGGGAAAAGTGAAAATCCTTATTCTGATATATGCTTATCATATACAGATATCAATTTTATTCTGGGATAATATTGTGAATATTTTCCACATGTAAATATAGTTTAAACTATGACTTCAAATATTTTATCATATTTTTTACTGTGTTTAATATATTATATAATTAGGTTACATTTTTATTTTGTAATACACATTATGTTAGTTGCAGCTTTAGTGTTTTTCACTTACAATTAAAGTTAACATTTTTACTAGATCATTGATACACAAAAACTAAGGTTTATGGGAACTGGAGAGATGGCACATTGTAGGAAAAACTGAGGCCAGCCTACCCATGCTGCAGTCACTCTGCCCCCAGTGCCTGGCAGATCAGCATGAGTAAGCAAATGCACAGCAGGCACTTCCTTCCTGAGCCAAGCCTGCCCCTATGCCCATCCCAGAGACTGCTGATAGAGAGATGCCTGACCAGAGTCAGGAGTGAGGAAAGGACAATGCAGCAGAGGCAGCTACCTGAGCCAGTAGGACCTTGGGAGGGTGTATAAAGGCAAGTCTAACTCCCTTAATAAACTAATCTGCAGCATACTTTGCTACTTACTGACTCCCAGTGCTTGAGTGGTTGAAGCTGCATCTTTGTCTTCTCACCTCCTCCTGCAAGGGGTGTCTGAGCAAGGTAACTGGCCACAGCACAGATAGTTCCCAGCAAGGACATGACACAGACTATCAGACTGCAAACCACTGCGCCCACCTCACCTGGGTGGACCCTCTACATAGCACTCCACACCGGCACCGCTCCCTGTAGCTGTTAAGGACATAGGGCCAAAAGTTCCCATAGCCCAGGAATCTCTGCAGTGCCCCTTCTTGTTCACAGTGTATTGTAACTTCAGTTCCTGAGGATATGGCTCACTCTTCTGGTCTATTTAGGTACTGTATTCACATGGTGTAGCTTACAGGCGTGCATAGATACATGCTGGCATTGTTATTATACGTGAGGATACATATAAAATATAAGTACATTTTAAAGATTAGAGTTTATAAAACCACATTATCTCTTTCACTTGAAGTCCTGTTAAAAATTGGAAATCCCAATGCTTCTCTCAAACATGTAAAATTGGAATCCAAATATCAATATAACATCAATATAATTCATGAGAACAATAGAGTTAGAGTAGTGCTGTGATTAAAATCACCATCTTTGTACTCATTAGTCCCTTGGCTAGTCTTTCTCCTACCTCCTCCATGTTTTACCTATCTCATTTGCCAGAGTGAATTTTCTCATGAGCTCAACCAGTTCTTACTAGTTCCCTGCTTTAAATTCCTCAGTGTTTTGCATTACATTTAGGACAAAATTCAAGTTACTTTAAAAGGCCTACAGTTCTCCCTGTTTAACTTTCTTCTCATGCTCTCCATGCTTACTTCTTCACTGTGATGAGACTAGTCTTAGTTATAGTCTTTCTTGTATTACTCAGATATTCTAATTTAGTTCCCTATGTTTGCCTGCTCTTTCATCCCCTTCAAATTATTCTCTCTATACCCATGTCTCTGTAACAGGCTTATAAAGTATGACTGTCTTAAGGAACTCTTTGCTTCCTCTTGTTTAACAAGATAATAAAGCTTTTATATGCATTGTCATGAGTATACTGACAAGATCTTTTTTCTATCCTTATTTAGAAGAGGGTATAGTTGAATAATAAATATAACTTATAAACATTATGAAAACTACTATGAAATAAACCATAATTCTGGAGCTTTGAACTCTTAGTCATTATATCTTTCTTGCTGACAAATGAAAATAAAGCAATGTTATTAGCCCAGAAAAGTTCTTCAAAAACCTTTAATGCTATTTTAATATTTTTTCTAATTTTACATATTGATCCCAGTTCCCTCTCCCTCCCATCCTCCCATGTCCCCCACAGATCCACCATCCCATCCTCCCTCCACTCCCTAGGGAGGGTGACACTTTATATGAGGGATCATCAAAGCCTGTTGAGTCATTTAGGGAACAGCCTAGGCCCTCCTCCCCCATGTCTCTAAGCTAAGTGAATATCCCTCCATGAAGAATGGACTCCTGGAGTCAGTTTCTGCACTAGGGATACATTCTGGTTCCATTGTGAGAAGTACCATAGACTCCCCAGGCCTCCTTACTGAGACCCACATTCAGGGGGTCTGGGTCGGTCTTATGCTGGTTTCCCAGTCTGGGGTCCAATGTATTAATGTTTTTTTTGTTTGTTTGTTTGTTTTTGCTTTTTGTTTTTTATTTTTTTAACCAGGTATAGAGAAGGAGAATTTATTATGGGAATATCACATAAGTGAGGGAAGATGAGACTTATAAGAGGTTATGGCAATAGTTATAGGAATGGTTGCATTTAATGGTACATGGCAGAGTGAGAGAGGACTTCAAAGAGTCCAAGTTTCTAACTTAAGTGATCAGACAGCTAAAAATTGTATGTATTGAAAGGCAGTCCTCCCACATGAAATGGAACTGCTTTAGAAGGTGTACTTAATGAGTGTATGTAAACAATCTATTATAATGTGGAGTACAATACACTATAATTGGGTAAGTATGAAGAAACTGGAGACACATTTTCTGTTACTCAGCCTAATGACATAATCATTGAAGACAAAAGAGCTGAGCATATAGTCTAGTGGTAGTGTTTCTTAGCTTTCAAAAGGGGCTACAGTCAATCTTCAGCACAAAACAGTTATCCAGTGTTGGATATGAATCATTTAGAAATGGTCCTGTATTCCACTATTTCTCTTCATATCTGAACTACACATTTTAAGCAAGCAGATCACCTTTTATTAGCATTTCTCTCAGTTTTCAAAAACCTAGTATCGTTTAGTATTTAAAGTCAAAGGCTCTATTCACCTCAAAAATCTCTAAATAGCGTTTAACCTATAGAATGGCATAATATCTTCTATGATTATCCATCTTTCTCTCTTCATTTCTTTTGACTACTGATTTTATAAGTAATAGATTAAAAGTTGAAGTATTTGTCAGATATGGATGAATGTAAAGTAAAAACCTGCAAAAGGTTATTAAGTCACAAGAATAGAAGCTTCAAGTATATTATTAATTCAGATTAACAGAGCATTTCTAGTTTATTCCAAGAGTCATTATTACACATTGGTAGACATATATAATTTTTTATGAAGTATATGCTCAAATAGTAATTGCAGAACCTGGGCTTCCTTGGTCTGGAACAGAGGTTCTCAACCTCCCTAATACCTTTAATACAATTCCTTGTATTGTGATGACCCCCAACCATAAAATTGTTTTATTGCACTTTATAACTGTAATTTTGCTACAGACATGAATTGTAATATAAATATCTCATATACAGTTTATCTCATATGTGACCCATGTGAAAGGGTCTTTCAGTCCCCAAAAAGGTCACAACTCACAGATTGAGAACTTCTGGTTTAGAGGAAGTCCTAAATGCCAGATCAGAGGCCTAGAGAGGATATATAAGTGCTTTATACAATGATAGATAATGATATTCATTAGGATCAGGCTCATTATACGATAAATTTCGGCCATAGCCAACTTTAGACAAGATTCATGCCTTGTAGATCATTTTAAAATCAGCATGGCAGTCTGAATAATATATCTACAAAGATGGCTTGATATCTAGTACCTAACACCAAACATCCACAAGTTGCCTACCTCAGATGGCAAGGATATGAAGGAAGAACCCAAGGTAAGAGGATGATCTGACATAATCCTGGAATCAAACTAAAAGCACACTTGTAAGAGAGAGTCAAGATGCTCAGAATGGGAGAGAGGAAATATGAAGGTGAAAGTCAGAAGGAAAATATCAAAGTATTCATTTTAAAAATGGAGAAAAGGACCTCTACAAGTTGCTATAAAAGAAAAATAGATTTTCTACCAGGGTGTCCAGAAAATAAATGACATTTTGACATCTTGATTTTAATTTATTGAATCAGATTTTAGACTCGTGACATTAAAAAATGTTTGGAAAATAAATATGTATTGTTTTATGTCACTAAAACATTGGTAATATTTTGCAATAATAATAGAAAACTAATTCAAATAGGAAACAGCACTATCACTGATGACAGACAATGCAATTTTGAAGAAAGTACCTTTGTCTCATTGAATATCTTGGATCTTAAATACAGTCAATCAAATATTAAAGTCTTTAATTCCACACAGTTTATCACAGGTTTCAATTTTTTTTCTGGATGGAGGAAAACAATGTAACAACATGTGCTGAATCAATAAACTTATGGAAGAGTAACTTCTAGTCTTAGGTCTGTTTTATTCAATATACTTGCCAATATGTCTTTTGTCTGTTCAAATATAAATGAATTATAACATGTGAGTTGCTGACATGCATGAGGTACATATAGGGAATCTGCATTTCTATGTAGCTAATGGCTCTATTATGGTTTCAAGCACTGATTACAGAATATCTCCATTATACTACTGCTAATGTTCCCTAGTCACCACCCCCACCACAACAAAAATATAGCTCCCTTTGTCTTTGTGGAAGAGGTAAGAAACTTCATTGCAAAGTGCATTAAAAAACAGCTATGAAATACTTTTCAAAATCAACTATCTATAATTTTATAGAAAACTTGGCTCATAATTAAATAATCAAGCAAATGCCAGGCCTCTGTTGTTATAAAGGAATGAATAATTACTCCTGAAATTATATTCTCAGATCATAAACAGGAGGCCTATACTAGTGATTTTATAGAAAAGAGGAGTGTTGAAATTCCATGTAGAACAATCTCATTAAAATGATGGAGAAATGTGCAGATTTAGTACTCTATGTATAGGCAAAGTTCTCTGCAACATAATGATATTGACATTAAGGGAGAATAAGTATTGAACTAATCCAGAAACTTTATTACCAGTTTTAGAGGAAATAAAGGATGTAACCACAGTGCTTCAGGCTGTCAGAAATGCTGGATGATGATAGAAATATTGAACACATGGCTCAAACTGATGCCTACAATGTCTTGAGAAGGAAATAGAATTTTTCTTCCTCCTCTACCTTAGCATACCTTTATACTTCCTTCCCCTGAAGCCTGCAATTCTATTAGGGGAAAGATGCAGACCTGAAATGAGTAAGATGGGTATATTTGCAACAGACAATCAAAACATATAATACAAAGGCAGGCCAAAACCTGTGCTGGATCAAATTTCAATGTCTTTTGCAGAAACCATAAACATTCTATTTCCTTCATGATTCATATCATTGAGTTATGCAGAAGCAGAATACTTCAACCCACAGGACACTACAGGAAACTAAAGTAACCACGTGTGATTCCCTTTCGTCCTGGACAGTATCTCACTCAAGTAGGCATGGCTGGCTTGGAACTCGTTATGTAACCTAGGCCAGAGCTGAAGTCAACATTACTGGAAGATATTGTAGACCTAAACCACCATACATGGCTAGAAACTCCTTGGTTTTGTTTGTTC
Source organism: Cricetiscus sungorus (assembly GCA_030556225.1). Taxonomy (NCBI): domain Eukaryota; kingdom Metazoa; phylum Chordata; class Mammalia; order Rodentia; family Cricetidae; genus Cricetiscus; species Cricetiscus sungorus. The sequence continues at coordinate 9,268,875 of JANBXA010000126.1, forward strand.
TGTGCACTACTCCAGACCCAGAGCTAGGTACATGCTAGTCAAGCATTCTCCCACTGAGCTGAAAGCTGTATTTTTTCTTTTCTGTGTTAATCCTATTTGTAAATATCATAGATGAAATAATATATGCAATAAGTTTCCTTTGTTTATAAATTACCATGTTAACAAATAATTACATGTTAGTTATTAATTGACAAGAAGCAGTGATATATTATTTGTAATCTAACAAATAAATCTTGCCTGAAGATCAGATCCAATATTTAGCCACGCACCTAGTTAAGAGCCAAGCTGCTAGTTACACACACACACACACACACACACACACACACACACACACACACACACAAAGCCACTAGTTAGACACACAACTAAGCCACTAGTTAGCCATAGAGTGGTGGCCACATCCCTAAACCCAGCAATCAGGAAATAGAGGCAGATGGATCTCTGTGAGTTCAAGGCCACCCTGGGCTACATGAGGGTGAAACTGTCTAAAAGAGAAACAGATCTCATGCCTTTGATTCAAGAACTTGGATGACATACCTTTAATACCAGCACTAGAAAGGAATATAAGGCAAGAGCTCAATACAGTGGCAGAGCAGTCAGGTGTTTTTGGTGGAGAGAACTGCAATCTGTAATCACTCTGAAGTTAGGATCATCCCCTTTGGTCTGAACATTGGTAGAGGTAAGAACTCTTTAAGTTTCTTTCCTCTCCTGGTCTTCAGCTTGAACCCCAATATCTGTCACTCTACAAGAGGTATGGGGTAGTTTAGAGAGTTTATAACAAATCTTTGGCTCATGGGGCCTGAATCATAGCAGGGTGCATTGCAGATCCTTGAAGGAGATCTCTAGTCATGAAGCCTCGAATATGAGGCCTTTAACTACTTAGGTTAAAGTTAAAGTTGAGTGCAGAGTTTATATGGAAGTATGTAGTTTATAGTTTCATTACCTTCAAAAGATAAAGTCAGGATTTACCTGAACACTGAAGTGCTTTCTCCAATACATTTCAAAAATTAACATTTTGTTACAGAATTATTTAGATATACTATGAAATGCAATTTTATCTTCATCTACCTTACACTAGTGTCCTATGCTATTATCATCCCATTTTAGCATATAGGTTTTCCAGTTAGTTAAGCAAGACTGACAAATCATTTTGCTTCACTTATGATTCCACTCTGTCCAGTTTCACACTTGTTGAACATCACATTTACACTCCAGGATACAAGGCTGCTCAAGGCAACCCCAACAAGTGGCAGAGTCACAAGAGCAGGTAATAGAATCAGAGATAAACCTACTTCCACTAGTAGGAGTCCAATAAAAACACCAAGATAATAGACTTAACAAATATGCAGAGCCACGCAGGCTCCATGCTTACCTTTTCAGTCTCTGTGACCTTGTATTAGGCTTGTTTAGTTGATTTGATGGGCCATATTTTCTCCTCCTGTCTTCCATCCCTTCTGACTCCTATAATCTTTCTTCCCCTTCCTCTGTGATGTTCCCTGATCTCCCAGTGGAAGGATCCTGTAGAGATCTCCAAAATAGACTCTCTCTCAATAAAATGTCTGACTGTGGGTCTCAGCAACTGCTCCCATCTGCTTCTGGAGGAAGCCTCTCTGATGATGACTGGACAAGGCACTGATTGATGAGTATAGCAGAATATCATTATGAAGCATTTCAATGATTTTTCTCAGTTGTGTATGAGTCTACCTTAGGTCTCTAGGCTATCCAGTCTCTGGTTCTTGGCTATCCAGACACTGTAGGGCATGGGCTCTGTCTTGTGGCATGTGTCTTAATTTAAACTAGACATTGGTTGGCTACTCCTGCAAGTTCTGCACCACTACTGCCACAGCACATCTTTCAGGCAGATTGGATTGAAGGGGGAAGGTTTTGTGGTTGGGGTGGTATGCAGATTTCTCTTTCCATAGCCTGCAGAGTACCTTCTTATGCCAAAGAGACTAGAAAGTAAGGATGAAAGCTCTACACGGGCACCATTTTGACCTCTACATTTAGAGAGCTGTGTAGGTGCCAACTACCAGTTTTTAAAGAGCAACCAACCCTCTGTGCTAGCATCAGCCTGGGATGTTTAGTGATCTCCAGTGGACCCTTTCAGGCAACAAGTCAACCAGATGTTACCTAGTCCCACCACTGGTTGCCCTCATAAATTTCAGGAAGTTTACACTGCACTAGGTTTCCAAACTGCCCTACAAATGTCCCCAAATCCCAGCTGTCTCCACATACTCTCTCCCTCCATCACCCTCAATTGATCCCTCTGCTCCAGCCCTTACCTACACCCAGTCTACTCACAAAATCTATTGTATTTTCCCTTCTCAGGAAGGCCCATGCTTTTCCCCATAGACCCCTCCTCTTTACCTAACCTTTCTGGATCTATGGATTGTAGATTGGTTATCATTTATTCATTGGCTAATATCCACTAAAAAGTGAATATATACCATATTTGTCTTTCTGGATATCACTCAAGATAATTTTCCATCCATTTGTCAGCATATTTCACATAATTTTTTTAACAATAGCACAATAGTGCATTGTGTAAATATACCACATTTTCTTTCTTATGTTAATGGAGATATCTGAAGGAATGATCATAGAAATAAATTAACAATAGGAAAGCCCAAGAAAACTTAATGTCTAAGATGCAAAAAAGTACATGTTTGGGGGACCTGCCACTGCAAAGGTCATGCTGATCTGCATGGCCTATGCTTCTATCCATGGCTGGAATCTGTTTATGTCCATGTTCTATGTTGCCACTGTACGCCATGTTAAGCCTGCCCTGCCCTTTGCTCGGCCTCAGAGATCTGGCCCTGTCCTGCACTGGCTGCTGCCGTGGGAGATCCTGCTCTGCTCAATACAGGAGAGCTATCCCTGATGACTCTGGCCCTGGGAGAGCTGGCCATGCCCCTCACCATGGGTGCAGGAGAGCTGACCCCAATGGCATGGGCACCTGAGGAGGTGGTTCCGGTGGTCCAAACAGACCAATTCAGCTAACCCCTAGGCCCACATCCAGTGCTTTGAGTTGGTCCATCCCAATATGTATCCTATCTATGACCTTCTAGAGCTTGTGGAGGGACTGGTCCTATGGAACCAGAGCTGTAGGATTTCCATGATTTGAGGCAACAGCAGTATAGCCTAGAGGAGTTTTGGAGAAGGGGCAGTATTGATAGTATATCAGAAGACAGAGACCTTAAACAAGACCAACAACATATTACAATGAATATTTGCAAGTAAAGTTGTTTGATATACAGCAGCTCCTAATGCCACTGATATGGATGAAGAAGTGATGGACAGGTAGAGAAGATTGAGAATCAAAGTAATTTTAATTAATTATATTTAAAATTTTAGTTTTGGAGGGATGCTGCAAGGGTAAGGAGTGGATGTGGCAGGAATGGGAAATGAGTAGAATTGGGGTGCATGATGTGAAATTCCAAAAGTATCATTAAATTTATGTTTAAAAATATGTTTGATGCCATAACAATATGGGACATACAGCAATAAAAAGCAGTATATATTTCTGCAAAGTTTCTTAGTTGAAGATCATTTCTTGTGAGAAATATGAATTGAATTGTATGTACACATTTATATAAAGAGGTCAGATTTCTTTTTTTTTTTTTTTTTTTTTGGTAATCCACTCAGCAGATTTTCTGTGATACACACCACACCCTGGTTGAATGCTCACTCTGTAGTGAAACTGTTTTCTTTTCCTTATGCCTTTGGTGAATAACTCTTCTAGATGGCAGGGAAATGTTTTATTAATTCCAATTATATTCACATTTAGGATGTGTATCTTTTAATCATTAGTAATATCTTATTTTAATATACAAATACTGAGAAACATTTAATATTTTACTATTAAAATATATTAAAGTAAAAAGCAGATGCTAGCTGTGTTGAAAACAAACAAAAATATGTATTAATAGGCTTAGTATATCAATTTCATATATGATAGCTTAAAAATATTTCTAGACTTCCCTAGATTGGAACATCACCTTGGACTCAGTACCCCCCTTTAGCCTCTGACAGGTCCCAGGGATGGAAGAGCTCTAACATGAATTGTCAGGAAATCCCAGCCACAGAGTGAATGGTCTGAACACAAATTGTGGCAGAGGGACCCTTTCTTGAGAAAATATCAAAATATCATCTTCCCTTCCCATAGCTCAATGTAGGATTTGCTACAGAAGGAAAGTTTATGACTCAAAAAAAAGACATCATTAGAAAAGAGATAGAATTATTTCGTAAAATTATAAAATTAAATTCAAAGGAAAATCATATAAATAGAAATAATTAATAAAATGACCCAAGCATTCCAAATATATACACCACTGGCTCCAGAATGAATTCTTAATACAAAAATATGCATTTATGTGTTAGTTATGATTTTATTATTTTAACTCTTTTCTAAGAAGAATATACTGCATATCAACAATGAGTCTCTTTGCAAAGATAGTGTGATCATCATAAATAAGGCCCAGAATATTTAAGGAATTCTTGCATTTCAACAGAAGAATGAGCAAAGAAGAAGTAATTCAAACATAAATAAATCATCATTATCATTGTCAATAAACAAAAATGAAAATTGAAAAGAAAAAAATTAGATTAGTGAAATTATAAATTACATTCATAAAATTTTTATTAAGATATGAAGAAATCACCCCCTGTTGAGATTTGAGTGAAGGCTTTCTGGAAAGAAATCTGATAGTAATCAATGAAGAATATGTCTTTTCTGTGGAGATGGAAATAGGAATAGAAAAATTGTGCTTTTAGCTTAGTATACTTGTTAAGACCAAGTCTTTTTTATCTGTTCTAGTAAACTTATCAAAATCACTTAATAAGCCACCCTTCCAATAAGCCATTCTGTTTTGAGAAGTATTTGTAGGAAAACTCAATTAAGTATACTGCCTTAGCCAAATAATAAGAATCTTACTTTTCATTCTCTCATGTCCCAGTTTTATAACATATAGGAACAATGAGGGAGGGACACCTTTGTAAGATTAAGATCAATCACATTTACCCTGCTATAAAAAGTGTGACATATTTGTATTTTTGTTTCTCATGTGGCTATGTAAGTCATTAATATAATTGAGCAGCTGCTGTAATAATGACTTTAAAATGTACTTTGGGAACTAGATTGGCTGTCAACATGATTTACTTTGACATGGTAATGTGTCATAAATAGATAATACTAAGTAGATGATATTCATGTAAAACAAAAATACTGTCATGACTTATTGTTGTTTAACTACTCTTAAAATACTCTCTAGAGAAAAACAAGTAAAATACAATTGAAGCTACATAATTTGATAGTGAGTCTCATTTTTTAATGGACAGAGCAATCAGTTGTTTAGTTAACTTAGATATGCCATTGTGTTTCTAACAAGGAAGAATAATTTTCTTTTAATACATGGTTTATAATAATGAATGACCCTACACAATAGATTCCTCTAATGCACAAAAAAATTCAGAGTAAAGTATTTTCCACTATCTACTTATTTTTAAAATGACTCATTTTAAAAGTCGTTGGCCATATTAACAATATGAATTTTTAATCCTTGGGTATACTACTTTTTTCTGCTAAAATATTTACAACTAATTCTCATCTATAAATGTTATACAAATACACATTGAAAACAAAAATATTTGTTGTGATTATCACTAATCTCAGTCTAGAGTAAATGACAATTCTTGCAAAAATAAAAATTTCAATGAAAACAGTATGCTTACATTTTATGTACTGACCTCTTAGAGATATATTAAGTTCAATTTGAATAATCAGCCCCACTGAGAAACTGTATTGGGAACTATGTAATAAACACTATCTCATAAGTTGTTTCCCTAACCCTAACCCTAACCCTAAGTGACAACTATTTTCTTTTTGTGTTCAAATTAACTACACTTGGGTTGGAGAGATGATTTAGTGTTGTTAGCACTTACTGTTCTTGCAGAGAATCAGGATTCTTTTGCCAGGATCCTCGTGGCAACTCAAAATCAAACTCCATTTCCAGGGCATCTCATGACCTGTTTTGACCTCTGTGGGTACTAGGCATGCCCACCACACACAGACATACAGGCAAGCAAAATCCATTCACTTGAAATATAAATAAACTTAAAAATTATATTTTTGACCACTGGAAGCCGTATTTAAAGTAATTTACTGTGCAACAAGTCCATTATATTAATGATTTAGTTTGAGCAGTTAATTCTATTACAATATACTTATTTCTTACTAATAGCACAAATCTTATGCCCCCGAAGAAGATAATCATCTAGCAAAATGGTTGTATTTCTTCTTAAGTGAGTGAACTAAATTTAAGACAGTACTAGTTTTTCTTGACATCTTATCTCAAGATTACTGACATCACTTTACTAGAGAACTGTCTATATATTTTCTCAAAATTAAATAATTTGAAAAACCTTCCTATGGTATTATTTATTCAATTTCCAAAAATAAATACTTTTTTACTGCAAGTTTTTACATTTGTATGTCTCCAAAGCAAAAGCTGAAAATAAAACTGTTCTCTTTCAGCTTCTGTAAAACTCGCTTAGTTACAGAAAATATTTTCTTTCCAACTCTTCTCTGTAGTGGGATATTCACTGTGTCTGCTTCTGTGGCACTTACCACACCCATTGAGGGGTGGAGTCAGGGGCAGAAGTGACCTGTGGAACTAGGTCTCTGAAGGAGGCAGGGAACGCTCTCTTTCTGGTGGGACGTGGAGAGAGGAGCATCCAGTTCCAACTGCTATGTTCATCTGTCTGTGTTGTGAGTTGTTTCTCCCTTACTAAACATCTATTCAGCCTATTTGTTTATTCTGACCCTTATTAGACCACAATACTTCTCACATTAAAAAGCTATTTAATTCCTAAGAACATGATAAACTGTCTTTATTCCATTCTGTTTCCACAGTAACACAATAAGATTCCTTGGCCACCACAAGTAACAAGAGTTAGTGTAATTTCTCAGTCTTTACATTGTGAGTTTGTTCTCTTCATTACACTAAACAAAATAAATCATTTGTCCTATTGATACACAAATTTCATTGACATGCTTACATTTGAGGACTGCATATACCTCTATATTGAGGTACAGCCTCTGGGCAACACTAAAGTCCTCTGATGTCTGAAAGTCAGTCATTCTGGCCTCAAAAGCAATGACAGCCTGGGGCAATACTGTGGAGCAAGACAGGCATAATGACCAGCTCCCCTCCTACCTTTCACAACCACTCTCCAATGCCAGGCCATAAATGTGTTCTGATATAGAGAAGTTTATGGAGTATTTGCTGAATAGTAATTCAGAAAGTTATTTATAGTTTATACATTTCATGAGCAACTAAAATTACATCAATTTTTCTTATATTACTAGACTTTATTTATTTCTTCAATACTGTGAAAGAAGTTATACTGAGGAAACTTTATGACAGAAAGGGAAATGGGGGTTTAGGGGAAGAGTTTACTGACAAGAACTGTTTTCCATAGGAAAAAACAAAATAACTAACATTTACAATTATTCAGAGATTTCCTTCAAGACCCTAAGTGGAGATGTAAATATTAGATGGAGAAACAAGATGGTGCAGATTATCTGAAATTTCATCCCTATTCAAACATACATGTTACATTTTTATAGTTAAAAATTTATCCTCTAATATCTATGATATGTATACCATAAAATGTCAATAGTATTGAACAAGCAAATTGAAATGTTGCAGAAATTTATCTTTTCTCTGGTTTAAACTGAGAGAAGTAGAAGAGTCAGGTGTTCTTTTAAGAGAAGGTGTCTTGTTCTATCAAAATCAGAGAGGCTTCCTCCAGCATGAGATGGAAGCAGGTGCAGACCCACAGAAAGACATTATATGGAAAGAGAGTCTAAATTGGAGATCTCCATTGGGCTCCTCTGAGCTTTGGAAATCTCTCCGAAGAGGGGTTTTAAGATTTTAGGATTTAGAGAGTATGTTGGACACCAAAATAACACAACCCACAGAATCAACTAAGCAGAGCTCACATGAGCTCACAGAGACTGAAACAGCAAGCACAGGACCTGCATGGATCTATGCTAGTTACTTTGTGTCTCTGTGTATATAATATAGCTGTTAGCTTGTTGTTGTTGTTTTTGTAGGAGTCCTAAGAGTGGGAACAGGTGTATCTCTGACTTTTTTGCCTGATCTTGTGACTCTTTTCCTCCTATTGGGTTGCCTTTTCCTACTTTAATACATGGGATTGTGTCTTGCCTTATTGTATCTTGTTTAATTGCATTTTGTTGTTGTCTTTGGGAAAACTGTTCTTTTCTGAAGTAAGAAGGAGGGGGAGTAGATCTAGAGGAAAAGGGAGGTGGTGGAGAACAGAAAGGAATGAAGAAAGGGAAAACTGTGGTCTGAATGTATTATATGAGTAAATAATTATATGTATAAATAATATATAAATATATAAAACTTTTCTTACTGTAGTAGTTTTAGATAAACCATGAGCACTCAGTCTAAAGGACTGAATCCTAGTGAAATAAAATTACGTACAATTGTGATACTTTCATATTTTGCTGATATTGATTGCTGTTCATAATTGCTTTTATAAATACAAGATATCCCACAGTATACTCTGGATCATTGTAGTCTACTGTTGATATTTACTTTCTGAACTTATTATGTGGCTATGTCAATAAATGATTAACTGCAGCTTATATTCTTTTAGATATGGCATTAGATAGACTGCATTTCTCACTTTTTCTTCTCAGCAGTTGTGTGGATTATGGAGATGAGCTGTGGCTGGAGCACTGAATGCATCATTTATATATGTCTGTTGGATGGCATCATGTGCCTGCTCCAGACTGTTTATCTGAGTCTGTGAGATTTATGAGCATCATAAAGATTTTACCCCCATAGATCATATTTGTAGAATGCACATTTCTCTGCTGCCCTTCCTGTTTTGGATAATCAGACAAAATAAGGGAGAAGAAGATTATTTTTGGGTAATTTTTCCACAAAGGTGAGAGAAAGAAAATTATTCCGTCCTCTAAATTTCATTGTACTTTCAAACCACTAATTATTAGGACAAAAAGAGAAAAAGCAGAAGAATTACTTAGAGCAAAAAGAAAAAATATAGAGGATGTATTTCCTTTTCAATGTGTTTTTTTGGTGGGGGGGAGTATGTATGCCTTTTATTAACATATATTTACAATCAAATGTATGCAATTGCTCACCCTAAATTGAACTACAGTAAAATCCACTCCATCATACACAGTTTGGCTAATGTTCTTTCAACTTCTGTGTGTGTGTGTGTGTGTGTGTGTGTGTGTGTGTGTGTGTGTGTGTGTGTGTCTATGTGTGCATGTAGTTTCATCTACATGTGCAAATTATAGTTATTATTATGTATTGGATTAACATGAACTGATGTCAGTAGGCAGATCTTTGATGAGACAACACATGACTGAAGGAAATTCACAGCATGGTAGGAATGCCAATGAACACTCTTATTCATATAGCGACCACTGAGAAAGGAAGATCTTTCTTCTGTCACTCCTCTAGCAATGCAAAGGAGGATAGAACCTGATGTCTAGCCTTAAAATGGCACTAATTACTAAAACCCCCAAACAATACATGATACCATGCATACATAGAATATAAGTTGTTCTTTGTGATTATGTGAAGATAAAATATACAGCAGATTGTGACCCCTTTGGGGGTAGAATGACCCTTTCATATGGGGCCTCATATCAGATATCTTGCAATATATATATATATATATATGTATATATACATATATATATCTCACAATTCATAACAGTAGCATAATTAAAGTTATGAAGCAGCAATGAAATAATTTGAAGGTTGTGGGGTCACAACATGAGGAACTGTATTAAAGGTTCACAACATTTAAAGGTTTGAGAAACACTTATCAGAGCATAGAAATAAGTTTTTATGATGGTTTATTGAAGCTGCAGGTTTTTGTTTTATATTTAAATTTGAAACATGCTTGTTTGACATGTCAATTCCAGTTTCCTCACCCTCCCCTCCTGCCCTTTCCTCCCCCATCCTCCATCACATCTCCTTTCTGTTTCCCTGGGAGGGTGATCCTTCCATGGGGGAATCTTCAAATTCTGTCATATCATTTGGAGCAGGGACCAGGCCTTCCCCTGTGTGTCTAGGCTGAAAAAGTATCACTCTATGTAAAATTGTCTCACAAAGTCCACTCATATACTAGGGATAAATACTGATCTACTGTCAGAGACCCCATAGACTGAAGCTGCAGAGAACAGAGAAGGAGAGCAAGGAAAGAGATACCTTAATAGAGGGAGCCATTATAGGGTTAAATAGAAATCTGTCACTAGAGAAATGTCCAGAGACTCCAACTAACAATCTAAGCAATAGTGGAGAGGCTACCTTAAATGCCCTTCCCTGATAATGAGATTGGTGACTACTTTATATGCCTTCCTAGAGCCATAATTCAGTGGCTGAAGGAAGCAGAAGCAGAGATTCATAGCTAAGCACTCAGCCAAAATCTGGGAATCCAGCTGTAGAGAGGAAGGAATAATGAGCAAAGGGGTCAAGACCAGGCTGGGGAAACCCACAGAAACAGCCGACCTGAGCAACAGCTGGGTAAACAGCATAAGACCGAACTGGGCCTTCTGAATTTGGGTGTCAGTTGGGGGTCCTGGAAAGTCTATGGGGCCTCTAGCAGTGGAACCAGTATTTATCCCTAATGCACGAATGGACTTTGGGATTACATTCCATATAGAGGAATACTCTCTCAGCCTATATACAGGAGAGTGGTTCTAGGATTTGCCCAAAATGATGTGACAAGACTTTCATGATTCCCCATGGGAGGGAGGTCTCACCCTCCCTGAGGAGTGGATGGGGTTTGGATGGAGGGTTAGTGAGGGGAATGGAAGGATGAGAGGAAGAGAGAATGGGGATTGGGATGTAAAATAAGATTGGTTTTAATTTAAATAAAAATTAATTTAAAATTGATATATAAAGGGAGATGTGGCCGGAGAGATGGCTCAGAAGTTAAGAGCACTGACTACTCTTCCAGAGAGGTCCTGAGTTCAATTCCCAGCAAACACATGGTGGCTCACAACCATCTGTAATGAAATCTGGTATCCTGTTCTGGCCTGCAGACACACATGCAGAGAGACTACTGTATACATAATAAATAAATAAATCTTTCAAACTAAATAAAGGGAGGGAGAGGGAACTGGGATTGATAGGTAAAATAAGAAAAAATAAAAAATAATAAATGGAAATGTGGTTAATCTGGCTATTTGACATAATGCTTATTATATTGCTCTAATATTATGTGTTTTGAAATAAATTATTTTAGCAAGTTGTGTGACTATTTAGTAAATTTTAATATTTAATTTATGAAAAAGTTTCTTAGTACTATTTATCTTTTATTTATTTAAAATATCTCCTGATACAACTATTAGAAAGGTTTCTAACTCTCAGGCTACATTCGTCATGTTATTTACGCGAGGTATTTGATAGGCTTCTGCATATTGTGTTTTACAAATTAAATTAGGAGGTCCCAATTTGAGATTTTCATATCATAGTGTAATGGAACTTATCTATCATTTCATTTAAATGTTGGTCTGCATGTGACAGGAAACGGAGCTAGAGATGTGTGAGCTTTCACCGATGGGATATTCCCCCACCACAAAATTCCAGAATATCTTTGGTCAAAATCAATTTTATATAAAACTTGATTTAATAAGCAGTTTTTATAGGGCCTAGAAAATTCTGGCACCTTAGTTAGTTGTGGCCAATCATAGCACACCTAGACCTCAGGACCAACTTCCTCTCCCCTAGAATTGATTGCCAGAACTTGAGCAAGTCTTACACCTAAAAAATTTTCACAGAATAGAGCACATTTATCTAAGAATACAATGTGTTGAACTTTCAATTCTGGAAGACAAAACAGGCATTCTCATTAAGTGGTGTTGGTAATGAAATATATTTTGTATTACCTCATAATAACAAAAACAAAATGTCATGCTTCTGTTATGTTTGCACAAAGTTTACCACAAATTCGTATTACTTTCTTGGGAGTAGAGGATCAGTGATAGTTTGATATTACTCACAAAAGATTGAACATGTCTACAAAAGCTTTCTGAATCAAAACAAATGGAAATCCAAAAGGTGTGGTTGAATTTGAGATTTGTTGAAGATGTCTACCTTATGGTTTGTTTTAGAAGTTCATGCTGTACTGTTAGCTCTTACATAGTCCACTTTGACTTTTTACTTCTGTCATAGATACACTTTATAGTTTTTTTCACTCTCTCTGGAACCTGAAAGCACCTTCATGATCTAGGAGGAGCTGAAATGAGGATCATACTTTCTGAAGGGTTCACAAATTCATCCCTAGACCATGTCAAATAAACTATTTTACAATAGAACCTGGGAGCAATTTTAAATTGTAAATGTTAGTATTTCAAGGCTGAAACATGACTTAGAGACTCAATGAAAAATTACAGTGGGGAAAGAAAATTTAACACTTCAAAGCTATGTAACTTTCTGGTTATATGATAGATTTGATAGACTGCACAAACCTTATTAGATAATGACAGGAAGAAAACATGAAAACTTTAACCACAATCCATTTGTATTTTAAATTAAGTAAACATTTTTAAAAATCTATACATTTGAATTAAAAACAAAACATATTTTGAAATAGCCTGTACATTAAACAAAAGTAAGAGAGAATATTAGCAAATACTCAGATATTTCAAATGCATATCAAATTTATAAGTGCTTTTAAATTTCTTTATATAATGCACACCCTTAAATGAATGTTAGGGAAAAACAACAATGCAAGCATTAATATCCTACCCACCCAACATAGCAAGGTGGGAAATATAATTACTAGCAAATACTAGTAGGTAATAAATAACAGAGTTGAAATTAAATAGGCATAAGGATCATCAGAGTTTCTGAATGGGATTAACAACTAGTTTCTTATTTGGACACCTACATATCTTTCTATATTTCCATTTCCTGGAAAGCTAAGTTCCAAATAAGGGACCCAAGTATAAGAACTCTGTATTTAGTGAAACTCAATTCAAAGTAATGAACATAGATTCAGAAGTATAAAATTCTCATGGCTATTTATAAGAAAAGATATTTAGTCTTTACAGAGTAATGCAATTTTACAAGATAAAGGGGTTACACTATATTCCTGGTATAGAAAGCTTAATTGGCTATAAGTAAAATGTAAATTAATCTTTAAATTATAATTATACTAATAAAAATTCCAACAGACATTTTCAAAGCAAACTACAAACTGATTGTAGCATGTATCAAAGAAAAGGACAATAATCACAAGAAAGACAAAATGGAGTTTTTTCCCGACAAAATCTGAGCACATTACAAACCCTGGTAATTAAGACAAAGATTTACTATTATAATACACTCTGATTAAAAGAATGTGAAATATGAAAATTGCCGAGGGGTAAGTTATAAGACAATTGGTAATCTACATATAAAAAAAAATTAGATCTATTCATGTCCCATTTTAAAAATTGAGTTAAATTAGGTGTTGAGATACAAAAATAAAAAAATAAACAGCATTTAAAAAAGACCACTTTAAAACTCTGACTATAGAAAAAACTTGTATATAAGATGCAAAATTCATAGCCATAAAAATTATTTAAAAATGAAGCCTATCTGATTAATGATGCTGTAGACAAAAATTATTATTTTGGTTTCCATTCCAGCACTGAGAAATGAGAGAGATTGAGACAGAGACAGATAAACAAATAGAGGAGAGATGGAAGGAAATAGAGGAAAGAGGGAAGATGAGTGAAAGAGGAAGACAGAGTGAGAGGCAGAGAGAACAAAAAGTGTGAGAGGGATAGGAGAGAAAGAGAGGGAGAAAAGTGACATGGAGAAATTAATCCCAATTTTCATGTCTAAAAAAGTGTTATGTATCCATATATATATATATATATATATATATATATATATATATATATATATATCTTGCAATGATTAAGCAAAACAGCAAAAATAAACAAAAAGAACCATGAGCAATGGAAAGCAATAGTTCTCCAAGGAAGAAAACTTACCAAATACGAGATGAGTACTTATTTCAAACTTGCTAGATATAAGGAAAAACATGATAAATCAAGTGCTATTAAGGATGACAAAAAAGTTGAGTGTGATAAAGTGCCAAGCACTGTTGATTGAAGTATTCAGTCACAAAATCATATGACAGTATGAAGCATTTTTGATAGTAAAAACGTGATAACACAGCAACTTATTTCCTTGCAATTATATGCCAAAAGAAGAAACTTCTTTTGCTGCAGAGTTCACGATAACAGCATTAAACATGTATCTTCTCCATGTATCTGTGTGTGTGTGTGTGTGTGTGTGTGTGTGTGTGTGTGTGTGTATGTATTATTTATGTATAGGTATGGATATGTACTTCCTTCCACACAGCTAAATAACTTGTTTTACTATCATATCCATTCTCTACCTTTCTCCATTTTTCTCTGTTCTTTTGGAAAGGTGGGTAAGCTTAGAATTTTTTAGTCAGCTCATTTTACTGCCAGTTGTTCATATTTTTTTTCTGATAGTAACAGAAACCTCTATGCCTTAGAAATTGTTGAAGGGTAGAGTGGAAAACTTCTCAGCTCCTCTCGAGGTCATCAAAAATGAACTGTATTTTTCTTTCATGAAAATACATTTCTTAAAAGATAGTCCCTCACATTATGACTCAGCTTTATTGTCTCAAAATTTGGGTAATTGATTTTCTTTTTTCATCAGATCTTTGATACTGTAGGGTTCTTCACTGTTCCCAGCCCTGTTATATTACATTATCCTATGTAATTTCAAAATACAGTTTTAGTAGTCTCCATTCAACTTAATAATTCTTGAGTTTGTCATCTGGCTCTTCTGGGGATGCACACTAATAAAAATTCAATCACAAAATTTTGTTGAAATGGAAAAACAATCTTGAGTAGCACTTATATGATTGCATGAAGTTATAGAATTAAAATGGAGCAGTAATAGAAAAGTTACAGTTGCCTGAATCTCATAACTCATTACTAATTAAAAAATAAGCAATACTATCCATATATTACTTGGAAAATACTATAAAAATAGAAGCATAAATATGTGTACATATACACATAAATATAAATATTTGGTTATGTATATTTTTGTCATAAAGCTACAAAGAAAAGATGAATAAAATTAATGTTCTGGTTAGGATAGAGATTTGATTGAGTAAAGCAATTCAGAGTGTTTTGAATTAAGTAGTAGCATTACATTTTTCAATCAATGGGGAATATACATTTTCCTTGAAAATATATGCATGCAGGTTCTTTAGACATGGCTCAGTGGTTAAGAGCACTTGCTGCTCTTACAGACCTGACTTTTGTTCATAGCACCCATGTCAGACAGCTTAGAACCAGCTGAACTTCCAGCTTTAGGGGATCTGACACCCTTTTCAGGACTCTGTGGATACCTACACACATGTGCATGCAGACACACACACACACACACACACACACACACAATATAAAATGAAATTATTGTTAAAAAGAGAATATTCATGTATGATGTGTCTCCTTTCATATAAACAATATATAATATTTAAAAGGTTATACCATATTTTTTAAATTAAACTCCTGTTTGATTACTAATTCATTATTTTTCAATATATATACATATATATGAAGAAATATTTCCCTTTTTCATCCTATTTCAGCTACTTACTACTCATGGAAAAACAGAGTTTAGAAGTTTATGATAATTCAGATATTATGTAAATTATTTTTACTTTTAATTAGATTCTTTTCTTACAAGGAGGCTTTTATTTTGTATGTAGAACCGATGGGGTGGGTGGTGTGCCTATGGCTACACAAGAGATTCCACTGGGCTTCAGACACAAGCTTGGAAGTGAGGTGAGAGAAACAATGACTGGGCCAATCACATAATTACAAAGCTGGGGTTTCCAGCAGGGCTCCAGGTAGTCAGGTGTGGCTTTAAGGATGTCTAAGGAAGTGATAGCATGGGACGGACAACACTGGGTCAGCCTTGAGCCTTTATGATGATATCAGGGACAGGATCTAAGCAGCATGTGTTTTTAAGGATCTCTACCCACACTTTACTTGGCCAGGGGGTTCTTGAAGGATCTGCCAAAAAGCTTGGCCTTGCTGCCCAGCTCTTTCTCAATTCTAAAGATCTGATTGTACTTGGCCAGAGGCTCAGATCAGCAAGGGGCACCAGTCTTGATCTGCCCAGTGCAGAAGAGCCCCCACCACCCAGTCTCCCCAGAGTGATGGGACACCATGGCACCCCAGCCATTGAACTGGGCCAGCTTAAACACCTGCAGAGATTCTGGCCCAGAGCCAATCTGGTTGACTTTGAGCATGAGCCAGTTGCAGAACTTCTCACTGACAGGGTTGTCAATCCTCTTAGCATTGGTTACTGTGAGATCATCCCCAACCAACTGGATGCCTGCACTAGCTGTGAACTTCTGCCAGGGTTCCCTGTTGTCCTGGTCAGTGGGGTCCTCGATGGACAAGACTGGATACTTCTGGATGAATGACATATACAGGTCAGCCAGCTGATCAGTTGTGGTGTACCTGCTGGAGTCATCAGGAGACTTGAAGTCCAGGGGCTGCCATGACCATGCTGATTACGACCTGGCTGGTGTAGCTGGCCTTCCCAATTGCTTTTTTCAGCCACTCCAGGGCTTTTTTGTTCTCCTGGATTCTTGTGACTATGTAAAATCTCATAAATTTCTTATTAAATTAAAACTAATTTTATACTTACTTATCTTTTTGTAGAACTTTAAAATAATATCTTAAGGTAAATAAACCACGTAATGAGTGAATGAGAAAGTATTTTTGTTCTTAGTCTTATGTGGAAGCCAAAAAATTGATTTCATAGAAGCAGACTAGAATAATGGTCAGTGAAGATTAACAAGAGGAGATAAAAGTGGACAAATTATTTCCTTGACTCCTTCTAATTAAATAATTGTTCATGAAAGCTTACATTTATGGTATGGCATTCTAACATTACATCTATTTTTGAATCCTCAGTAGAATATTAATCACAGTTACAAAGCAGGTCAAAGTAATTTTATGAGAACAGACATTGATCTCATAAAACAATTATCAAATGAAATTAAAATCACCACTATTATTCCAACTTTAGCATATAGAGTATTTAACCTTAACAAGTTTGCTAATATTATATTAAAGATCCACTGACTTTAGACAAGAAGCAGACTAGTTTCATAAACACACTGTTCTCTGCTCTTTTGTTTTCCCAGAAGCTCACTAGGTATGTACAATGTCACAGAATACCAATTAATTGATCTCGTGAAAGACATTTTGTTATTAGCTATTCCATTCTTTTAGCTCACATTAGATCTAAAGTATAATATGTAAAAGTGTTCAAAAGATTTTGTTTTCTAGTCATCATTTAAAATTTTTTATATAATATATTTGATCATATTTGGTAAACTCTCATATCTTCCTCTTCTACCCACCCAGCTTCAAGTTCTTTCAATCTTTTAAAAAAACAAAACCATAACCAAAGCACCAAAAGGGGGGCAGAAAATAAACCATGGCATCTGTTTTGGGTTGTTAACAATTTCTGAGCATTCATCCTGCTCTAGAATATGGCTGATATGACTACTGTCATTCTATTAAACAAACCCATTTTCTCTCTCACACCAGCTATTAATAGCAAATAGTTTTTTGACTTAAGTTTGGGATTTTGTTCTTCTCATTCTCCATGTTGGAATTTTTGTCAGGCTAGGACTTATACAGGTCTTGTACATGCTGTCACAGTCTCCATAACTTCATATAAGTGTCAGCTCTGTTGTTTTAGACAACAAACCTGGTACAAAAAAAAAGATTTTATAACATATAGACAAAGGAATTTACTTTTCAGGGAACTATGGCCTCTCAAAGCTCTTGCCACCATGCTTTTGCATTCTCCAATCTCCTGCTTTGTTTATTTTTTCTCATTGTTTATCACTGTATAATCATGGAAACATATCATATGGGAATAATGGAAAGCTATATATTCAGAGGCTTAGACATGGAAGGGCATTAGCTAATCTCACTACTTAATTCCTTCACAATCTCTCAAAACATGGTTTAATTCCAAATCCAATCTGTGTTCTTTTCAGTCCAAGCATAGGGTACTTTGCTTCCCATCACAGCACTTAGCAAGTACTATCACTGGCATTAGAAAAGGGTGTTCTGAATACAATGCACTTGCACTGTGAATCTGAAGGAATAAAGAGGACTTGTCATTAGAGAGCAAGAAATGAACACATGTTATATTTGTAGAGCCATGTGATACTGAGAGGTGAGGAATTCCAATTTTGCTATCTTTTCTTCTGGCTCTTTTATCAGCCCTAAAGCAATGCTTCTTATTTCTGAGTTTCATTGAAATGAACAATATTCCATTTGGGACCAAAAAATGTGCAGCTATGCTACCAACTGTGTGATTTCTCACCATATTGCTTCTAAGGTGAGTACATTAAGTTATAACATAGTTTTATTCCTAAGTAGATAGTTGAGCTATGGTGTATTGAAACAGTGGGCACTAAGGAAATGAAGTCTCATATATTTAAAACTGAATGATATTTCATAAGTTTATGCAAAAAAAGGAACAAAAGGATCTTAATTTCTCCCTTTAATTTTTAAAACCTTTATTTTATAAATGAAGAGTTTTGAGTTTCATAAAGGATATGACTTATCATTATATTTACTTCATAACATTCATACTTATTCTTAAAATTCCCAGTTTTAAGAAATGGATTTTTTGTTATTTACCTGTATTTCTATATATTCCATGTTGGGCTCCCTTTTGAAACAAAAGAGAAATAGCCAATATAACTTCCATTCAACTTTCTTAAAATCAACCCATGCTTCCAAAATGTTTACTTAGTCCCTGTAATTGTTAATCTTAATCCTCAATCTGATTGTATTAAAATCACCAAAGAAGCTTATCTCTGAATGAGTCTGTGGAGGTATTTTCAGAAATGTTTACTGTTCACCATGAAAGTGGCTGATCCTAACCCATGGACTTGGATCACAGACTTAACACAAAAAAGAAAGTAAGCTTTAGCACTAGCATTTATGTCTCTGTCTGTACTTTCTGATTTTAGATTGAATGTGTGTATGCATGTGTGTGTGTGTGTGTATGTATGCATGTGTGTGTGTGTTTGTGTGTGTGTATGTGTGTATGAGAGAGAGAGAAGAGAGAGAGAGAAGGAGAAAGAGAGAGAAAGAGAGAGTAAATGTGTGTGAAAAAGAGAGATGATAAGAACACAAGTAGAGGAGGAGGATAAAAAGTTCTCAAATGTGTTCATTTTGGGAAGGAAAGAAGTCCAAGCAAGTTCAAAGTTGCAAACAAGGAGGAAGTAAAATCAATTTCCCTCTTAAATAGATTAGGCACATTAAACAAAAGTCTAGTGCTTTTTGTAAGAGGAAGACCAACTCAAGGAAAGTTCTAACTTTTGTTAGTGCAGTCATTAAAAGGAGAGAACCCAATTTAAGAATTCTGTTGAATGAGTTCCATGCTTTGGTAGAAAACAAATGTCTACACATACAGAGGCCAATACAACTGTTCATGAGGCAAGACTATATTTTTAACATGCCAAGAGAACGTGTCAGCAACACCTACATGTTTATGGTTTCACAAGCATGAAAGATGCAAGAGTAATTGGTTATAGGGGTGTTTGCCAAGGATCCCAAGGGCTGCTGATGCCAAGCAAAGTGTATGAGGTTGGATTCTCTACAAGGAGGCCCTGAGAGTCCATTATGTAAAGCTGTAAATGTGCAGCTTAACTTTACAGACACCATGATGCTACAGTTGCCATTACCATGGGCTATCTGACATGAAGTAGAGCTTACCGAAGAAAGAGGCTATGTGTGTCATTGTTGGAGCTCAGATGATTGCATCATGATACTCAGTTTCCAGATTTCCTGTTTACCTTTCTGGGTCTGGTCTCATTCTGCTTAGCTGTTTCTGTATCATGTCTTCCTTCTATTCCTCCCTTTTGCAATGGAGAAATTTACCCTATTAGGTTTTTGTGTGTACGTTTAGAACCATAGTTCATTTTAGAGATGAACTTAATTAAATCTGCATTATGAGAAGACAATGAGACTAGGTGGCATGGATTAAGTATATGTTTTAGATTTACTTGTTTGGGTGTCAAGTTAACAACTTGTGGAGTTGTGATAATTCATTTCAATTGTCACCCTGACTGAATTTAGACTTGCTATAGAAACATACCTCTTATTGTACTGGTAAAATTGATTTCAGAGAGGTTTAACAAAGCAGGAAATATCTACCCGATCTACCCTGAAAGTAGGGTAGATAGATACTGGTTTCATGGAAGAAAAATAAATTAAGCTGAAAGGCAGTATTCACACCTATCTCTCCTCTTACACAATCTACTCAGGTACTCAAACACAAATTAAGCACAAGTTACAAGCTTATTTTTTTCTGTCACCTTGGAGAACTTTATTGGTTAGTTTAGTAACAGCTGATCCATTTACATATAGTGTTCATCATGTTAACAATGAGTAAAAATTGATTATTCTGGTTTATAAGTTTTTTCTGCAAAATTGACTTCATAAAATTCTTCCCATTATAGGTATGTTTATAAAATAGAATAAGTTTGATCCTGTTTCTAGTACTACTTAATTTCTATTTCTTTTTCAATGAAAGTTGCTGAATGACTTGTACATGTGTGTGTATGGCAAAAGACAGTCTTGGTGTCATCCTCAGGAGTGTTATCAATCTCTTTTGAGTCAAAGTATCTCACAGGCCTGAAGCTCACTAATTAGGCCATAACAGTTGACCAATGAGCCTCAGGGATATTCCTGTTTCCAAACACCCAGAATTCTTATGGGGGTTCTGGGACTGAAATAAGTTACTTGTCATTGCAAGGACAGGACTTTACTAACAGAGCCATCCACAAGCCTACAGTATGTGATTTTATTTTATTCTTTTTTTAAATATTTGAACAAACTCTTCCATGATATATCTCCTTTTATCACTGAATTCCTAGTATATCTGTTACTAATACTTGCCAGTATAAAAATTTCTCCAAAGTAATTTTGATCTCTATTTAGATTTTTAAAATCATGTATTTGTGTTATTTTTCATTATTTGTATACTTCTCAGTTTGCATATGAAATCTCTGTGGTTATTTTTTAACATCATCTTTCTTAATAATATTTAGAAGTTATATTCATTTAACTTTTTATTCTATTGGAATGCATAATGTTTATAGTATTTATCCTAAATTTTTATGTGTTTCTGAAGTTTAACTGTATTTAAATCTACTGAGATTTATTTATCTTTAATCTTACCAATTCTAAAGTACTGTCAACCAGTTTTGTGGTTTAGAATTAACTTACAGTGGCTACTTCTGTAATTCTCTGTGTTTTCTTATGATTGCAATTAATAATAACTGAGATCATATAATCCTCTGGAGGAAGGCAAATAACCCACAGATTCTTCCTCATATGTAGAATCTAGCATATATATATATATGTATATATATATATGTACATATATATATATATATGTTTATATGTATATGTAAGCAAATATACAGGAGGGTATAGTATAACACATATGAAGGATAACAAGATTTGTATAACTGAAAATTATTTATAAATGAGGATGTAGTTTAGTGGTAGTGTTCTTTACTAGGCGTGAAGCCTTAAGAGCAATCCACAGCATTACTAAACAAAATGAAGACAGGAGAGACAATGATGCTTTTAGAAGGAATGTCTCAGAGGACAATGCTATTTCTTACCTAGCTCACAGTAAAATGAGCCTTTGCAGAGTAGGTGATAAAACTGTCTATTACAATATAATTGAATTAAAGTTTAAAATACCATCATTGTCTATTATATGATTCACATTCCCCATATTTCCAAGAAATAAATATGCCATAGTTGTTTCTGAATGGGCCCTAAGTGAACAAAACAATGTTGAACAAGAACAACCTGGATATGTAACACTTACTAGTTTCAATATTTTTCACACAGCCACAGTAATTACATCAATATGTCTGGGGCATAGAAAACAGTGGAATACAGCCCTGAGCACAAAAATAACTGATGCATATACACACAAATATTTTTCACCAAGGTAAGAATACTTGTTTGCTAATTGTGTGGAGAAACTGAGACTGGAACCCTTGCATGATGTTGGCAGAATGAAACATTATTGCTATTATAGAAACTTTATGAAAGATCTTAATAATTAAAATTAGGTTAACAGAATCATCATATCCATTAGGAGCAAAAGGATAAAGCAAATGTAGTATACATAAGCAATGGGGGGAACACTACGTTTAGTCAAAGATGTCATACACCAACAACATGATTTCATTCATAAGTATAATCATATAGAAAAAAATCAGAGAATATAAGACAGGTCAATTTATGCAAACAAGCACACAGATACACAATGGTATTGTTTGATTGAAGTAAAGTTCTTATATTTTATGGCATATAAAGTTGAACATAAGTAAACAATAATGCACAGTATGTATATATCAAAATAGTGAGATTAACCTAAATGTACTCACCATAAAGAAATGTTAAAGTTTGGTATGCTAGAGACATGGCTATGTTTGCAGTGATTGCTTTGTAATCATGAAGACCTGAGTTAGGTACTCAAATCCCATGTAAAATAGTATATTATTGTGCTACAAGCATGTAACCCAGTATAGATAGTTAGAGACCTGGGGTTCACTGACCCGGTTGCCTAGCCTACAGGCAATCTCCAGGTTAGTCAGAAACCTTGTTTCAAAAATAAGGCAAGTTGTATGGTATATCAGTTACTTTTCTGTTGCCATGATAAAACACCAGGTACACAAGTGATTTGTAAAAGAAAATTTGTTTTTGGCTGCAGTTCCAGAGAGTCAATTATGGTGTGGAGGCAGATAGCAGACAGCAAGCATGCTTGGAATGAGTAGGAAGCTGAGAGATTGCATCACCACTATAATCATGTAGTAGAAGGAGCAGACTGGAAATAGGAAGAGACCATATCTCAAAGCCTAAACCCAGCAGTGTACTTCCTCTAGCAAGAATGCACCTCTAAACCTCTCGAACTGAAAACTAAGTATTCAAATACCTGAGCCAATTGGGGTAGTTTCTCATTCATACTAACACAACTAGAGTTGACTTCTAACCACTTAAGCATACATACCTTCATATGCACACACAAATAAATTTGATATGTATGTAAGTTATCTTTAGTTGATCTTTATCCAGTGTGTAAATAATTCAAAACTTCACACAGTACTTCTTAATGTATACAAATCCTATCATTAGAGCTCACTTCAAACTTCTTATCATAAGATAGAGGGGTATTTGGTGAGTTCAGTTTCAGAACCTGAAAAGTTTGGATAGAAATCTAAAGTAGCTATTTACTAAATCACTTTAGTGAAAAAAAAAAGTATGTAAAGTATGGTTTCTGCCAGGTATTGTGGCATATGCCTTTAATTTCAACACTTGGGAGGCAGAGGTAGGTAGATCATTGTGGGTTTAGGCCAGCCTGAAATGTTTGAGTTCTAGGACAGCCAGGGTAACACAGAGAAATTCTATTTCTAAAAAAAATATGCATCATTGCATTGTTTATTCATGTGTTTATTACATGACTTGTTAGAACTCATGCAATGGGATATATATATATATATATATATATATATATATGTGTGTGTGTGTGTGTGTGTATGTTTATATATATATATACATATATACATGTTTTAATTATCATTATTCTCACAGCTAGTATCACTAATAAAATTTTGATACCACTATAACTGTGATTGTACACATAAAATATAATTTTGTTGTCTGTGCATGTAATTTTAAGGTTAAAAATTTTCAAATATCAAATTATGAAAATAAACGTCTATAACATTACCACTGGGTCATGGAATTCTAGTTTCAAAATGGAAATAGCTGTTGTGGACTGAGCTCATGAAGCTAAACCATCAATCTAAAAGGTTAAATACAGCTTGAGTAGAATAATATATTGCTAAAGCCGGTACTGAATCACTTTAATATCCCCACAAAAAGTGAAGACAGTTACATGTCTCATAAAACTTCAAGATGACTAAATCTTATCACTACTATATCCGTCCACAGTAAAGAAAATGTAGCTTCTTCCAAACTGCATGAAATTTAAGAATGTATAAATGTATCCTTATTGAAAACATAGGCTTTGTAATTTAAACAATTCCTATTTCTGAGTTTGTACCATAATTTGCTTTCCTGACTTACCATTAAAAATAAATGTCCAGATTTCTGCTTCATTTATCATGGTAAAAGGAAAAAGAAATGTAATCTCTTAAAAGAAAAAAAATGAAGGTATAAAACTAAATTCATTTCCAAATAAATCCATAGATTCAATTGTGTGGTTAACAACATAAAATCCACCAGAAGAAACAGTGTTACAAATAAGTCGAATGGTTTTAGTGCTTACTATGTAAACCTATGTTAAAGATCAGTGTGGCATGGATTTCTTAATGAAGAGAATATGAAGTGTGCTACATCTGAATAAATGCAGAAGTTCTCTGAGCCTCTTATACCTTTAAAAATGATACAAAAGCTTACATTCATTGCACAGAGCTTATTAGGTGGCAAATACATTTATTGAGACTTTAGATTGAAGTTGGATAACATACATCATGTTAAGCAAATATTGAGAGCGACATTACTTATTTAACAAGAACTAAGGGTCAAACATACCATAATTTTGATGATGGATAAAAGAGGCTAGTTAAAAGAATTCTGTAAAGGATTATTTCATCATCAAATAGACACCTAAAGCACAGCTTAGAATTGCCTAAGAACAACTATTGATGTGAAAAAAGAAAGATCACTAGGATAAAATTCTAGGAAAATATCAAAGTATGTGACTGCTTCCCCTAAACACACAGACTCTCCAATGCCACACACAGTTTCATGGCTATGCTACACTAGAGATGTAATCTTGTTCAAAGTTTAGATTCTTCCCTCCACTGACATGAAGGGTTCTAGAACTC
Source organism: Cricetiscus sungorus (assembly GCA_030556225.1). Lineage (NCBI taxonomy): Eukaryota > Metazoa > Chordata > Mammalia > Rodentia > Cricetidae > Cricetiscus > Cricetiscus sungorus. Next base: position 9,293,913 of record JANBXA010000126.1, read on the forward strand.
CAATCTGGAGGTGTAGATTCATCACTCAGTCATGTAGAGAGCTGCGAAGTGCCGCGCCTTAAAGATGGTGCTGGCTTCCGCCTTCCACCTTCCTTATGGTGAGTGCTCTCTGGCATAAACAAGTCCTTATTTGGTTAAGCCAGTTCAGCCTGTTTGTTTCCGCATTAGAGTAGCCTATCTGCAGAGTCCACATAGCTCATTGGGGTTGGTTAACACAAGGGGATTTAAGCCTGTGCAGGTGTTTCCCCGGGGTCAGAAGAAGCATGTTCAAGGTTCCTGATTAAAACTGCATGAAGAAGATCTTCATGGAGTTGCTTCTTGCTGGTCAAGGCAGGCATGTTACAATTGGTGGCCCATACGGGGAACATTCAGATCAGAACTTCTTGCAGTCAGGGCAGCACTGGTAAGTTCCCCAGGTAAGTTGGGACCAAGCTAAAGCCCTCGGTAAAGAGGCAATAAGGTCTCCAATAAGGAGCAATAAAGTCCCAGGTAAGTTGGGACCAAGTTAAAGACCACAGAAAAAAGCTGCAATAAAGTCTCAGGCATTGAGCGAGAGGTTCTAACAAACCAAAAGTAAAATTTTTAAAATGGGGACTTCTCAGCCTCATCCAATTTTTCTGGCTCATCAGGAGCTACTTTTGTTAAAAAAAAAATTTTAAATAAAAAAAAAGCACACTAGAAAGATTCCTGAGCAAGTGCAATGCCATTACATCTTGGTTCTCAGTTTCGGGAGACCTCACAGTAGTATGCTGGGACAAGTTAGGCAGGGATCTTGACTTTGCTTGGGAAAAAGGGAAGCTAAAGTCTGGAGTCCGACCTATTTGGAAAAAGACCAGAGGTACTGTAAAGAAGGAAAGCTGCCCTAGAAATGTTACAAGAAGAAAGATCAGAAGAGGTTAAGAGCACAGGAGAATCAGGTATGGACGAAACAGATTCTGAGAAAGAAATACAGGCCCTCATACAAAAGGTTTAGAAACAGTCCCTTAAAGAATGGAGAGGGGAAGGAACAGAGAAATGGCTATGTAAGGAGGAGGAGGACCCTCCCGGGAAAATGCCATCGGCACCTCCTCCTTATCAGAGTGAGGAAGGGCGATCCCTATTTACAGGGCATTCCTTTTGCCCTGAGGTCTGGAGAGCTGTACTAACTGACTTAAGCCTGGCCTATCCAGTTTTCCAGGATGCCCAAGGCAATAGATATGATGAGCCTTTAGACTTTAAGGTCATCAAGGCTTTGGCAGAGTCCATGAGAACATATGGAATTTCAGCTTCTTTACTGTAGCTCAAGTAGAGGGACATCTAGTTTGCTTCCAGGTTCTTGCTATTAAGAATGATGCTGCTATAAATGTAGTTGAACAGATGTCTTTGTTGCATGGATGTGGATCTTTTGGGTATATGCCTAAGAGTGGAATTGCTGGGTTTGGTGGTAGACTGATTCCTATTTTCCTGAGGAACCACCATACAGATCTCCAAAATGGCTGTAAAAGTTTGCACTCCCACCAGCTGTGGAGGAGTGTTCCCCTTTCTCATCCTCTCCAGCATAAGCTGTCATTGGTGTTTCTAATTTTAGCCAGAGTCTTGATATATATCTGCTTCCCATTGTTATATTATTCACAAATCATTCTTCCTATTTTGTTTCATTTTGCATGGTCAATACTTGCACTACATGCTTTGAATATCTCCTAGTCTTTTCTGATGTAAGAATATCCTTCTATAATCCAAGATTATGTAATTTTTATTTTTAATTGAGCAAATTTCAGTTCTCTAAATTTGATTTGGGTATTTAATAATCTTCCATTTTCTCCCACTTGTTTCTGTTTCTCTTTATATCCTTAAACATTTAGATATCAGTAAAGGTGCAGCAGAGAATAATTAGTTTACTAATATGGTTTAATATAAATAGATTCTGGAAAGCAGTAGGGACAGTTTTTAGTAATGTTTTATGAAAAAATAAGGACTGATATCACACAGATGAATGTGAGAGGAAACAAGGAAAAAATTAAACACCCTGGAAATTAGACAATATATATTAATAATGTTGAAAACAACTGAGAAGAAAACAAAATTTGCAACAAATTCAAATATTTTGCACATGGGTAACAACAAATGGGATACTTTTCTTTAGTTGTTTAATTACTTAAGAAAGACAAGAGAAAACAAACTTTAATACAAAATATATTATTTCTTAGAAAATACATTGATTTTTAACATTTGGAATGTTGCTCAAGAAACAGACATAAAATAAGTCTTAAAAATAAGCTTTTAGGAACTTGGGTCAAGATATTTAGAGAAGATACCGCAGTTGTTTTTCTCAATAGCTAATTGTATGTTTCTTTAGAAATTATGGACCAAAATACGTATTTTTAGAGGGAATAGGTGAAAGGAAGCTGGGGGGAGAGGAGGGAGGGGAAACTGTGGTTGGGATGTAACATAAGAGAAAAATAAATTAAAGATAAAATAAAATACTTCCTGGCATGGATAAATTATTCTTCTCAAAAAGTTTCTGGAGTTGGCTTCCATTTAAGTGGTTTTACCCTCTAAATTCTCTCCTTTATCCTGATTTCACATCCACCAGTCTAATTTAACCACCCCTGTCCTATCGTTCCCATTTAAATCATTATACCACTGTGTTCTATCTCCCCTTCCTTAAAACTGCCCCCTTCCAATGCCAGTCACAGCCTTTTACTAATTTCCTGACCTGTATGTGTATTGTGAATAAAAATTGAACAGTCAAAGCTAATATCCACAAAGTGAGAGAATGTGTGACATTTGCTTTTATGGGGTATGGGTTATCTCACTCAGAATAATTGTTTCCAGCTCCATCCATGATAATTTCATGATTTCAGTTTTTAACAGCTGAGCAATATTAAATTTTGTAACCATGCCACATTTTTGTTATCCAGTCATCAGTTGATAGACAGCCAGGCTGTTTCTATTTCCTGGGTAATTTGAATACAACAGTAATGAAGATGGATAAGCAGGAATCTCTATAGTTGCATTATAGTGTAATTTGGTCATATAAACATGTATGTTGTAGCTGGATCCTGTGACAGTTATGTCTCTAGCTTTTTGAAGAAATTTCACAGTGATTTCAATAAAAAATAAATTGAAATAATGTCAGAAAAAAGAGAAAAGCTAAGAAAAAATAATGCTATGTTCTTGTGCTCCTAATTTTGTTAATCATATAAGAAGTGAGCCTACTTTCAAACACAGACTATTCTCTACTACTATTGCGAGAGAAAACACATATTAATCAGAAAGTACTATGTTTAAAATATTTACAGTACTAAACTACATATTATTCAATAGGTAATTTTGTTCTTAAAAACCTATTTATTTAGCAACTTGGCAGAAATATAATAATATATTAATTTTTACCTATGTATTCAAAATATTTTTCAATTTTTATTATCTATTCAAAGTGGAGTCATAAAATAATATAAAATTTGGGAATATGGTGAAAACAAAACAAACACATTTTTTATATACAATCTTTGCTCAGGAAAGAGGATGATAAATTTCTCTGGCCAATGCACATATAAGAAAGATGCACAGAGATCTTGAATTTTATGTCTGCTTAGGGAATTAGTCTAAAATATAGGAATTTCTGCAAAAAAAATTTCTAGATACTCTCAAGAAATGGTCTTGAAATTATTTCGAAGATACTCAGTGTGTTTCTATTGCAAAACATATTGGAATTGACCTCGAATTATAGTCATATAAAAACAAATATGCCAAATTGGGAAACTCCACAGTATACAAGTTATAGTGCTTCAAATACTAATGCACTAATGAATCATGGTTATTTGATTGAATAATTACAAGCAATATGTTTTAGTGTTTTTTTTTTTTTTTTTTTTTTGATATCTCAGAGACCATCCTAGTGAATGAAACTGGAAATGGAGTAGGTATGAGAGGAATTGCAATGTCTTGATTCCTGGGAAAAGGATTCCAATTCAAAAAGCCAAGGAATGTTGAGCAGAGGGGGAGAAAACTAGTTAGTGCCTGACTCTGGAACACCATTTTCTTAATTGCAAAATCCTTACACTTTACATTCTCTAATTGTTCACCAACTTCTACTTTTGATAAATAAGGGACAGAACAAGAAAATGTACTGATTTGAAAACTATTAATGAAAATAGAAATTCAGAGATTGTAGTATTATTATATAATAAAAGTTGACTCTGGCAGGAAGAAAATCAATTATTTTGAAGCAAACCATTTTTTTTCCCAGAGTCCCACTTATTTGCTTGCATATTTTAACTTTGTCTTTGAGATAAACATATTTAATGTTTAATATAATTTTGCAGTGTCATGTGTAAGGTTGAAGTTATTTGTGTATATGTGCATGTATGTGTGTGTATGTGTGTGTGTATGTGTGTGTACAATTTTCAGAGTGGAGTTCTCCCTCACTAGTCTGATAAAAATTAGATATTTGGTTTATATGGGAGCATTTTGAAGATCACATGTTAAACTTGTATAAATAAGCCAAATCGAAAAGTCAATTTTTTTGTTTCAGGCAGAATCCAGATTATTCCAACATAAACACACACATGCACAGAAACAAACACACGGTGTGGGGGGAGAGGAGATGGGAAAAGACAGAGACAAAGAAAGAGAGATGAACTGAAAGACCAGAGACAACAGTATTTTGTCAGGATCCCAGATCCAAGCTGTTATGAGAAGTTTTATACATATTGGTTACTAAATTTCATTGATTTATAACTTGCAGCAGTGAATTTTTGGCATTTAGTTTCAGTGCTCTTAAATTCAACTTCCCTTTCATTGTACTGCCCATTAGTTTTTTAATGGCTGGCGATCCTAAGTGATTGTGTAACCTTTAATTTAAAATATATCTTTTCTCAGTATATCAAATTTATATAATCCAGGACTTGAATATGAGCCACAATGTTTTTATTTCATTTTAACATCAACTCCACCGGCAATAAACAACAGTAACATTTATAGACACGCTTAGGCTTATTTTTCTGAGGGATCATGTAAACAGAGTGACTTAGAAATGTTCAAATAGTCTTAAATTACTGATCTATTTAAACTAATGTCATGCATGGAGTCAAAATCCTTAATTGGCTACTACTTTTTTCTTTTAGACTCTTAGTTTATATATTTCAATACTTTTTTTTGTTTTTTATTTAGTTTTGTTTTTATTGTTTTTCCTTGGAAGCAGAGGGAAGAAACCCGAGGTTGCAGCTAAGGAAACAGTGAATGGATGATTGTCAGAAATAATAATTACATGAGAAATTGGGAAAGGATTCCATAATCTATAGGACAAACAAGATAAAAAATAGTCTAAGTATGGTATGGATAATGAGGCATGGGTATTGCAACCTACCTACAAATTACAACTACCTCTTAATATAATAACTGATATTTATCCTTTTTGAGTTGACTTTTTGTAAATATACTATGTGCAATGCTTTCCAGTTTATACATTTGCTTGAAGTCATAGTAGTGTTAAAATGTCTTGGGTATTCTTCAATCTAAATTTGGGGTATTTAAAAATATATTTTAAGATTTTTGTTGCTGTTCTTAACTTGGTCAAGAATTGATTCATTCCCTTTTTGTGGCTTTGAGATTAAGGGATATTTTGCTTTTACTCATCTCTGACAAATGTTACATGATTGTATCATTATGTATGTACAACAGAGTTCACTAAAGGAGTAGGCTCTGAAAGATCAATGCCAACAATGCCAGCAGCTCAGAAATACTTTACCACGCATAGCTTTTCTTCTTCGAAAAAGAAAAAGAAAATATCAAATCTTTTGAAAATTATGTGTGTGTGTGTGTGTGATTTTCTAATGTGAGAGATGTTATAAAATCAATCAGTGATATTTACTGATGCTTTCTAGATCTATCTGCTGATCAGAAGACAGATTAGAAGAAAAATATAGGTATCTCAGTGTATGTTATGTTCTTACCATTAGTACTGTCACCTCTGGAACTCAGATTAACATTCTTCATTTCCAGCTCATTGGTTTTGTCTTTCATTGTGGTCATAAGAAAAATATGAATCTTTGAAAAGCTTCCTAAAGATAATACAGATCCACTTGGCTAAAATAATCAAACGTAGATTCTTTGCTTTCCCTGGGTTAAAATTAAAGGTTTTCTTTCCATTCCTTTCCTTTCCTTTCTTCTTCCTTTCCTTCCTTATTTCTTTATTTCTTTTTATGTATTCCAGATTAGATTGAACTTCTTTGTTTTATGCAAATTAAGACTAATTTTGGATATTACACAAATAGACAGCAGTTCTTACCAATAATTTACATTGCCAGGAACAGAATTGTTAATTTATAATGCAGCACAATTTAGAAAAACAACCACATTATCTGGCACTAAACAAGCATTTTCTCTGGACTTTACAGATTAAGGGATTTCAATCATTACACTTGGAACTATCATCATATTTTTACTGCTGAGAAGACTGGTATACGCTATTACTCTTAGGGGAAGAAACATTATTCATACACCTTCAGATAGGTAAATTTCAATGGACACATATTTTAAATATTATGCCAAAATACCATTTAAACACCTTCTGGATCATTCTTAATTGGTCTCTCTAGAGGTAAGAATAAATTTATGTTTTATCATGGAAACTTATTAAGCTAAACATTATTGGGGGAAGTAATTTTTGGGGAGGGATAAAATTCTGGCCTTTCAATATACTCAGGAGAAAATTCAGTCAAACAATAATGGAAAAATACAACTGAATTGGACAGACCCCACTATTGCAGATTCAAACCAATAGAAAGAAATAAACCATTAAGTATTTATATGAGGTAGTGAGAATCACCATTAAGGATAGTGTAAAATTTAGTTGAGTAATCAGAGGAGTCTTGTATTCAAATTTTTGGTATTGATTGAGTATGCTAATAGCTGTGACTGGTGCTTATTTAGTAGAGAATCTACTGACTGTATTAGTCTTACACAGTCTGAGATGGCCACATGCTCATCTTAAGCTGGTAATGGTTTATCTCTTCTGAATTGGCTGTAATTACCTACCTCATCTTTGAAAAAAAAAGTTCATACCATGCAGTGAACTAGAAAAATTATCATATCCGTTACCAAGAGAGCAATAATTTATACTGTTCTTTACTGTTGTTTTAAATGATTTACTTTTATATTTGTGTGTGTGTGTGTGTGTGTGTGTGTGTGTGTGTGTGTGTGTGTGTGTGTGAACGTATACTCATGTAACAATAATTTTTGGGAAAAAAATGCCACGATTTGAAAGTTCAAGGGGGGCATCATACAGGAGGTTTTAGAAGGAAGACAAAATGGAAGGATGAAATGCTGTAATTATACTATAATCTCAAAATACCCTCCAAAACAATAACCAACAAATAAACAACAGCCAAACACAAACAAACAAACAAACAAACTCTCACTGCTAGGCTACCCATGTAGATGATCCTATACCCATATGTATACAAGCAGCACTAAGTGCACAGAGTTTTTAAAGGTTTATTTTGCTTTAATTTACATGTATGTTTGCATTTGTGTATATGTACATGGGGATACACAGCTGACAGTGGTGGGTGCTTGATTCCTGGGAAATGAAATTACAGGATGTTATGAGCTAACTGACATGGGTGCTGTGAATCTAACACTGGTCCTGTAAAAGAAGAGGAAGCACTCTAACCTTTGAGCCAACTTTCTAGCCTCGTGTGCTATTTAAGTTCCTGGAGGTCATGATAAAAAGTGAAGTAAGACAAATTGGAAACCATGCTCTACTAATTCATTTTATGCGATGTCAAAGGTGTCACCACAAAAGAGATGAATTTCTGTGGAAGATTGGCCACATTTCTTGTCTAGGTCTGGCCATGAAATTCCTGAGCCTTTAAGGGCATATTAACTTAGTGTTAAAAGTAGTATCATTAGACATAGAACTTTCCATCTAATTATCTTTGTTCATATCTTCTCATTCAGTACTTAGAGGGTACACACTAAAAGATAATTAACCATCTAAAGCTACAATTTTACTAGGCATCTTGCATTTGGGCTGGTCAACTGACTTGTAAAACCCAGAAGTGCCCCATAGATATAAAACCAAGAAATATAATCCATATTATGTGATATGAACATGAAATTAGAAGGTGTTCTTACTAACTGGATGTTCATGTTTGTAATGGTAGTATTCTTTTTCAGTTCCCAAGACATGCAGACTCAATGCAGATTGTATTTCATAGAACTTATTCACATCAGAATAGAAGACTGCAGGTATAGAACTCACTGTATTTATTCTCTCCTTTGAACATCATAAGATATCTCAGAGTGGACATTTTCTCCTTTGTGTAGAAGATAGGCTATGGAGATTTCAAAACTCAATTAAGCTTGTAATAATAGGCATAACTATTAGTTGCCACAGGCAAGAATATAACAAAAATATGTCTGATTCATGTTTTTGCTACATATTAAAATGTTTCACAGGCAAGACAGAAAATATGAGAAGCAGAGCCCATTATACGAGGTATGTTAGAGAATTTCATATTTTACTGGAGGGAAAATAGGGATGAGTTTAAGGATATTTACAATTGTGTAGTTCCACTGGAGGTAAAGCAATCAAAATCAAATAGCCTCTTCTGTTTCAATAGCAAATCAGATTGTATTGACAAAGCAATGTTTTCCCAGAGCACTAGAAACTGCTGTGAGCAATAAGGCAAAAATCAACCAAGATAAAAAAAAATATGTGCAAGGTTGTTTTTTAAGTTAAACACGATTAAAACATCAAAAGCTTCAACACAGCAGAGGATGAGAAACTATTATTTGGCAGACAGCAGAAAGCTTTTGAATATGAGAGAAAAGTAAACAACACACTCAAGACAATAAGCAAAGTCTTATTATGCTGTTTATCCAAAGAGATATGTAGCTGAATTTCTGTATGTGCAATGCCTTCAATATTTATGAGAAAATATGAGCTCCATCTTCTCCTACATCTATCCTGGTATATGTGACACTATTATACTTAAAGGAAATATTAGTGAAACAATGGATAATTAGGCTTGCTAAATAAAACATCAATAAATGCATTATAATATGCTACTAGAGAATTCACATGAATTTTGCTAAAAAGATGAGACATTCCTAGAGATTGAAGGAGTTTAAAAAAAACAAACTGCAACTAAAACCAATATTAAAATGTATACCCATACAGTGGACAACGTAAATACTAGCTACCATCATTAGTAGTTGGATCCACACATGTGTGTATGAATTAATGTTTTATATAAATGAGCAGACGTCTTTTTGATGTTCTTTTTCTATTTTTTTATTAATAATATAATTAACAATTTTACACGTTGATCCCAGTTTCCTCTCCCTCCCTCCCTCACTTGCTCCCTCTTACCAGATTTCCCTGACCACCCTCCCCTGCCATCCCCCCATCCCCATTCTACAAGTAGGGTTATGCACTCCTGGTGGGGTCATGTAAATCTGTCCAGTCATTTGAAGTAGGGACTAGGACTTCTCTCCTGTCTCTAGGTTAAGGGAGTATCCCTCCATGGGGGATGTGTCCACAAGGTCCTTTTGTGCACCTGGAATACATCCTGTTTCTACTATCTGAGGACCCCCAGACTGCTCAGTCCCTCTAGCTGAGACCCATATTTAGGGGGTCTGAGTCAGTCCCATGCTGGATTCCCAGCTATCAGTCTGGGGGGCCCATTAGCTCCTCCTTGTTCAGATCAGCTGTCTTTGTGTGTTTCTGCAATCTGGTCTTGTCCTCTCTCTCTGCATCTGGATTCTAGTTCGACTCAGTGTTTAGTTATGGGTGTTTGCTTCTGATTCCAACAGGTACTAGATGAGGGATTATTTAGTTTATGATCTCACTATCAGGGAAGGGCATTTATGGTAGCCTTTCCATGGTTGCTCAAATTGTTAGTTGGAGTCAGTCTTATAGGTCTCTAGACCTTTCTTTAGGTTCAGTTTTCTCTTCAAACCAATAATGGCTCCCTCTTTATGTTCCCTCTCTCTCTCTCTCTCTCTCTCTCTCTCTCTCTCTCTCTCTCTCTCTCTCTCTCTCTCTCTCTCTTCTGTCTTCTATTTGTACCCTGACTCAATCTTCCTAGTCACATGTGCTTTCCTCTCCTCCCCTTCTCTTTCTCCTATTTCTCTATCCACTCACTTCCCCCCAGCTTCCCATGAGCTGTAGGCGACTTGTCCCTTCCCTCTTTTCTTGAGGGACCATATATGAAACTCTTAGAATACACCTTGTATCCTAGTTTCTCTGGTAGTGTGAATTATAGGCTGGCAATCCTTTTCTCTAGGTTTAAAACATGTATATGAGTGAATGCATACCATGTTCTTCTTTTTGTGACTGGGTTACCTCATTTAGGATGGTTTCTCCATGTTCCATCCACTTGCCTGCAAATTTCAAGATTCCATTTTTTTTTTCCGCAGAGTAGTATTCCATTGTGTAATGTGCCACATCTTCTTTATCCATTCTTCAGTTGAGGGGCATCTAGGTTGCTTCCAGTTTCTTGCTATTACAAATAATGCTTCTATGAACATAGTTGAGCACATGTCTTTGTTGTATGGATGTGGATCATTTGCATATATACCAAAAAGGGGAATTGCTGGGTCCTGGGTAAACTAATTTCCATTTTCCTGAGGAACTGCCATACTGATCTCCAAAAAGGCTGTACAAGTTTGCACTCCCACCAGCAGTGTAGGAGTGTTCCCCTTTCTCCATATCCTCTCCAGCATAAGTTGTCATTGGTGTTTCTAATTTTAGCCATTCTGGCAGGAGTAAGGTGGTATCTCAAAGGTGTTTTGATTTGAATTTCCCTGATAGCTAAGGATGTTGAACATTTTCTTAAGTGTCTTCCAGCCTCTTTGATTTCCTCTATTTAGAATTCTTTCTTCAATTCTGTACCCCATTTTTTAATAGGGCTATTTGGTGTTTTGTTGACTAGTTTCTTGAGTTCTTTATATATTTTGGAGATCAGCCCTTTGTCAGATGTAGGGTTGGTAAAAATCTTTTCCCAATCTGTGGGCTGCCATTTGGTCTTGGCCACTGTGTCCTATGCCTTACAGAAGCTTCAAGGTTTGAGGAGGTCCCATTTATTACTTGTTGATCTCTGTGTCTGTGCTAATGGAGTTATGTTCAAGAAGCTGTCTCCTATACTAATTTGTTCAAGAGTACCTCCTACTTTCTCTTCTAAGAGGTTCCATGTGGCTGGATTTATGTTGAGGTCTTTGATCAGTTTGGACTTGAATTTTGTGCACGGAGATAAACATGGGTCTATCTGCAGTCTTCTAAACACCATCATCCAATTGTGCCAGCACCATTTGCTGAGGATGCTTTCCTCCCCCCATTGTATATTTTTAGCTGTTTTGTCAAAAATCAGGTGTTCATAAGTGTGTGGATTAATATCAGGATTTTCGATTCGATTCCATTGGTCTACCAATCTATTTTGTGCCAATACCAGGCTGTTTTCAAAACTATAGCTCTGTGGTAGAGCTTAAAGTCAGGGATGGTGATGCCTCCTGAAGTTCTTTTATTATACAGGTTTGTTTTGGCTATCCTTGGTCTTTTGTTTTTCGATATAAACTTGGTTATTATCCTTTCAAGGTCAGTGAAGAATTGTGCTGGGGTTTTAATGGGGATTGCATTGAATCTGTAGATTGCTTTTGACAAGATTGCCATTTTTACTATATTTATCCTTCCTATCCAAGAGCACGGGAGATCTTTCCATTTTCTGGTATCTTCTTTAATTTCTTTCTGTAAAGCCAAAAAGTTCTTATTGTATAGGTCCTTCATATGTTTGGTACTTTATGTTATTTGTGGCTATTGTAAAGGGTGATGCCTCTTTGATTTCTTTCTCAGCCTCTTTGTCTACTGAATAAAATAGGGCTACTGATTTTTTTTTTGAGTTTATCTTGTATCCTGCTAGTTTGCTGAAGGTGTTTTTCAGTTGTAGTAGTTCCCTGGTAGAGTTTAATGGGTCACTTATGTAAATTATCCTATCATCTGCAAATAGAGACAGTTTAACTTCTTCTTTTGCAATTTGGATTCCCTTAATCTCCTTTTGTTGTCTTATACTTATAGCTTTAGATAGAACTTAAAGTACAATATTGAACAGATATGGAGAGATATGTCTTATTCCTGACTTGAGAGGAATCTCCTTAAGCTTCTCACCATTCAGTTTGATGTTGGCTGTTGGTTTACTGTATATTGCTCTTATTATGTTTAGGTATTTTCCTGTTATCTCTGCTCTCTCCAAGACCTTTATCATGAAAGGGTGTTGAATTTTGTCAAAGGCTTTTTCAGCATCTATGGAGATGATCATATGGTTTTTCTTTTTCAGTTTTTTTATATGGTGGATCACATTATAGGTCTATTTAAGTTGTTTGTATAAAATCAACCACATACTAGGTGGCATAACAAACCTCCACAGATACAAAAGAATTGGAATAGTTCCCTGTATCTTATCAGACCACCGTGCTTTAAAATTGAAATTCAACAACAACACAAATCGCAGAAACCCTACAAACTCATGGAAACTGAACAATGTGCAATTGCACCACACCTGTGTCAAAGAAGAAATAAGGAAGAAAGTAAGGACTTCCTAAAATTCAACGAGAATAAGGACACAACATACCCGAACTTAATGGACACCTTGAAAGCAGTGTTACAAGAGATGTTCATTGCACTAAGTGTCCATATGAAGAATACAGATGATAGTCACATTAGAGAATTAACAGCACAAATGAAAGCCTTAGAACAAAAAGAAGCAAACTCACCCCGAAGGAGTAGACACCAGGAAATAATCAATTTGAGGGCTGAAATCAATAAAATAGAAACCAGGAAAACAATACAAAAAAATCAATGCAACAAAGAGCTGTTTTTTTGAGAAAATCAACCATATATACATACCCTTTTCCAAACTAACCAAAAAGCAGATAGAGAACATGCAAATTAAAAAAAATCAGAAACGAAAAGGGGGACATAACAATGGACACAGAGGAAATCCAGACAATTTTCAGGTCATACATTGAAAATCTGTACTTCACAAAATTTGAAAATTCAAAGGAAATTAACAAATTTCTAGATAACTATCAAAATTACCAAAATTAAATCAAGAACAGACGAACAACTTAAGCAGACATCTTTTAAAGTAACTATGCATGCTTGTTCAAAGGGTTATCAATATTTTAGAATATTAATGAACATCTGGTTTTACATTTTACTAACTTCCTTTTCAAAGTATAAGGCAGCCCTATAACAACACAGGCCTTTAGTTTTTCTTTGTACTAATCCATTAAAAAGAATATCACAAATTTAAATGAAATGGTTAAAACAGTCCATGAAAAGTAGAAAGATGTAGTATTATGTCATAACTATATTATTAGTAGTTATGTATAATTTAGTATAGATGTTTAAGTAATCAACCAAATGGCCTTATTTTTATGTATAATGTCCCTTTCCTTCCATTATAAATGGTAGAAAATTCACAGCTGTTCTTTCTATATTCATTTTGCTATGTTGAATCATGATATGCCAACTATTTTTGAGGTTATTAGATATGTAAAAACCCTAGTAAAATATTGAAAATGTAAAACAGTCAACTCCAGGACCTTTTTTCTTCTATCTGTGAAAGAATGTATTTCACTTTTATACTGATCTATTTATGAACACCTCAAGATATTTTTTCTACCTTCTCCTTCTGTTTGGATGAACTGAATTTGACACCTCTCACTGAACCACTGTTCTGATTGAATTTCTAACTTCCATTCTAATTACTGGCATTTGTGGATCATTAATGGGATATGTTAATAAACATAAGAAGGTAAATTAATCCTTTATATATTTATTTATACAATCCTTTATTTATACAAAAGGAAAGAAAAGGTTTGGAGATGTAGTTGTGGTTAAAAAACAAACTCCATGGGTATCTCATAATTGGAAAGTGGCTCTAGACATTTTGTTCATTTTCTTTTTTTCTCTGCATATCCACTGACATTTGACCTTTAAATTTAGATATACACTCTCTATCAGTTACTGCTGGCTTTAACCTCTATAATGAATATTGCTGGGTAAGGAAATTAACTTTTGGGACCTTCGTCTATTTGATTAATTTACTTTGGTTTTGGTTTTAGGCTTCCATGGCTTATGCTTATATGTAATTCTCCAAGTCACTGCTTTTCAAAGGCTTACTTTTTGTATCTCAAAATATAATATTAACGAGGATGTTGTGTTGTCTCAAAATCAGAACGTAGAGAAGCTTTTTATTTGATAGCTTATTATTTTATTTAATTAAATATTTTATAATGTCTTAATGTGTATGCAGTCATCTCACAGACAATATCTAAATTAAATTTCATACATTATGATATCCAGTGGACATAGTAACAATAAATAATGATAGGTACCATTTCAACATGAGAAATATTAACAATAGTCTTTGATAGCAGTTTAAGATAGTGCTTGAAGATAGCAAACAAACAAGGATGCTTTTAAGGTGTGGTCCCAATATCTTTAAATTCTAAGGCATTGCTCATATTATTAAATCACTATTTCAAAGGCATAAAAAAGGCATTTAATATTTTAAAAATCGACATTTTATTCTTTCCTCCAAGGTAAAATATTTCTCCTACCACTGTGCATCATAATGCTATGCTGATAAAGAGTGGACAGGTGTAGGCATATTACTCGGTTCACTTATTCCTAGTTAATTACCTTTATGGCTCAAATACCAAGTAATAATAGAAACCATGATAAATAGCTCTGCAGTAAAATTCTTGGAATATTATAAAAAATGACTTGCATTCTGCCAGCCAACTGCCAGCATATTATTTATCCCACATTATGTTGTGTTCAGAACAATACATATATACTTCTTTTTCCTTAGTGGAGGGTTTTATAATAATGCCTCAACTACTTAGGACAGCATAATAAAATGTCTAATACTGTAAACATTTAAGACAATTTAATTTTCATTTATTTAAAAAAATATTGCTAAGATTTGATTTTTGTTGTCTCATCACTGTTTATGTGCTAATAAGAACATACAAAATACGTATCAGGTAAAATTTACTAATATTGAATAAATGATTTTAGACACAAATATTTGAGTCTATCTTTACCTTTGGTAGATACTTTTTTGAATTGCCATAATGGTTTTTGCAAGAACAGAATGAAGGTTAGTTACTGTATGCATAATTTTTCAAGCATTAGAATGTGTTTTTGGAGAATTTTGGAAAAGATTGAAGGACAAAAATACCGGTTACTGTGTTAGAGAAAATAATTCTCCCTTCCATCACATATTCAGGTTGGAGTCCTCATAACTTGTCAATATACTATGTTGAAAGAATGGAGAACTGAAGTTAGAGATGTAATCAATCACTAATCTTTAATATACCAGTGTTGGTGTGTTATTCTGGTTGCCTCAGCATAATTACAGGATTTATTTATTTATTTATTTATTTATTCATTTATTTATTTATTTGAGACAGGGTTTCTCATTTATCTGTATTGCTAGTCCTTGAACTAGCTCTGCAGGCCAGGCTGGCCTCGAACTCACAAAGATCCACCTGTCTCTGCCTCAGCCTCTGCCTCCAAAGTGTTGGGATTAAAGGCATGTGCCACCACTGGCTGGAATTCTTATAAATGAAAGGGAGGCAGAAGATGTGTCACACAAAGGGAACTATGCCAATGTGAATCACTATTAGTAAAATGTAGCATTATTGGCTTTGTGGATAGGGAAAAGAGATCATAACCCAAGAGAAACAGGTTGCACCTAAAATTCAAGATAAAAAAATCAAGGAAATGTGATTTTCTCTGGAGATGCCAGAAGAAACATAGCTCTCCTTATACCTTACTTTCAGGCTACAGAGTCTTCTTTCAGACTCATAACACCTTGATTTTAGCCCACTGATAGCTGTATCAGATTTACTACATAATATAAGATATATATTCACTCTAAAGGCAAGTTTGTTGTATCGATCACCATAGCAATAGAAAATTAATAAAGATGTGTTTTTTTTTCTCCTTTACTTATTTGTTTTTTCTTATTTTACACATTGATTCCAGTTCCCTCTCCCTGCTTCCCATGCTCCCTGACCACTCTCCATCCCATCCCCACCCCCAACAGGGATTGTGATGCCTTCTGGGAGAGGTCAACAAAATCTGTCAAGTCATTTGGAGTAGGGAGTAGGCCCTTCCTCCTGCCTCTAGGCTAAGGGAGTATCCCCCCATGGGGAATGTGCTCCCAAATTCCTTTTATGCACCAGGGATACATCCTGGTTTCACTGTTAGAGGTCCCTTAGACTGCCCAGGCCTTCTAACTGAGGCCCATGTTCAGGCAGTCTGAGTTGGTTCAATGCT
Organism: Cricetiscus sungorus; assembly: GCA_030556225.1. Classification (NCBI taxonomy): domain Eukaryota; kingdom Metazoa; phylum Chordata; class Mammalia; order Rodentia; family Cricetidae; genus Cricetiscus; species Cricetiscus sungorus. Next base: position 9,310,252 of record JANBXA010000126.1, read on the forward strand.
GGTTTTGTAGCTATCAGTCTGGGGGCCCATTAGCTCCTCCTTGTTCAGGTCAGCTGTCTCTATGTGTTTCTGTAGCCTGGTCTTGTCCTTCCACTCTGCATCTGGAGTTCAAGAACAGCCTGGTGTACTGAGCAAGTTCCATGACAGCCAGAGCTACACAGAGAGACCCTGTTTCGAGTTTTGCTTTTCTGTATTTTAAATCTGTTTCAGATCTAAATTATGGTTATTTTTTTGTGTTTGCTTTTAGTTTACTAACTCTTAAGCTCTTTTAACATGAAGTTAAAAACAGGAACTAAATTATAAATTTTATTTCTATCTCCTAGTAATTTCAATATTTTTAATAAGGCTATGTAATATTTATAGTGTTATATTCCTTGGCATGCACTGTGTAGCAGTAGGATTTAAGCTACATTTTTAAAGCCCCTCTTAAACTATTTAGAAAAATAAAACTTTTGTCAGTAGGATACAAAATATCTGAGACTAAATTTATAATATTTTAGACAATTCCCTTTGTGTTAATATATTTATTATTTAAGGACAACTATGAAATACTTTTAAATCTGCCCTCTACAGACAGGAAATTATTACAAAGAAATGTTATTCAATAAGGCTTTCTGGTGTCTTTTAAATTCAGTTGCAGTTTGGACCTTTTAAAACTAAAGAACTACATTGCAAACCAGTTGTTCAAATTGTGCTTTAATAGTTTTTAGTTTGTTTTCTGTGGGCTAAAAATGAAAGCTTTGTAATAATAAAAGATGACTTAGCAATGCTGCTCATAAATTTAACACAGAACACATACTTTCTGGAGGAAATAACTAGCACAAACATTCTCATTTTGTATACCATATGCAATCTATTTCATAATGACTCATCTCTGCTCTTAGGTCTGATACTGTCCATTTTACAAATGTACATGATGACTGTTCCATTAAGGCTTCTAAAAAAAGCAGAGAGAGTGCAAACAGAAGTAAAATGGTTTTATTTCCCATCTTAGTGCATGAACCAAAAATGCATGCTCTATATTGCCTCCCATTAGCAGTACCACTTACCTGACAAAAATTCTGTGGGAAAACTAAATATCTTTTAACTCTTATGATTTACCATACCTTGAATATCCTTCAGTATCAGCATACTTTAGCATAGTTATAGCCTAAGAATCATCAAGATACCTATATGTTGCCAATGAATAATTTAAAATACAACTCACCAGTCAATCACTCCTACAGAAACTGGGCAGCTGGGTGGCTGAATGAATGGATAAAACAGGGACAGGGAAAAAAGAGGGGGGCACAACAGGGAGCAATTTGAAGAGTCAGATAAAATAATGGGCATTAAGGGGTCATCTGGAAACATAATACAGTAGAAGGAAAGGATTTGATGGAGGCATCTCAATTTTCACACACACACATGCTCATATGTGTGTGTGTGTATGTTTGTATGTATGTATGTATGTATCTATAAATTGGAAACAACAGATAACAGGAGATAAAGCCCAACTATACATTTCTCACCACCAAACAAAACCTCCAGTATTGTCAATGAGTTACATCTAACTGATTGTTAGCTAAAGAGGGAGGGCATGAAAACTCCCAAATACCACAACCCATTGCCAAGGATATTTATTGGTCATGCTCCAAAAACTGATGATAAAGCCCTATTGCTTAAGGCAACACTTATATAACTCAAAGGACATAGAGAGGTTGAGCTGAAGCCTACCTCCAGCTTTCAGCCCCTCTGACACTGCTCAAATATTCAAGACCTGAGACTAGATATACCAAAAATTGGGGAAAACAAAATACTACTGTTCTGCTACAGGAATATAGCAATAAAAATCTCCTAATATCAGTGCTATACCAATAGATTAGTTTCTTGCTCAGCTATCATCAGAGAAGCTTCCTCCTGCAGTAGATGGTAGTAAAAATAGAGACTCAAAATGGGACAATATTCAGAGAGTAAGAAACCTTGGTATAGTCAGTCCTAAATGGGATGTCTTTATCAAATCCATCCTCTCAGGACTCAGGGAACCCTGTAACAGAGGATGAGAAAAAAATGATATGGGCCAGAGGAGATGGAGGACACCAAGAAATCAGGCCTTCTAGACAATAGGATGGACACACACATGAATTCACAGAGACTGTGGCAGCAAACACAAGGCTTGCACAGGTCTAAGCCAAACGGGGTCCCAATGCTGAAAGAGGAATTGGATACACACTCACTTCTGTAACATAGACATCCTCTCCAATTGATAATTGCTTCCAAATGAAAAGTAAGTTTTCATACATAAATCACACTAAAGGAGAGGCTCCTTGCCCAGAAGTTGATTTGGATAGAGCAAACAAAAAATGAACTCAATGGCATTTTTGCAGGATTTTTTTCTTGGGGGAATGAGTGTCATATAATACTTTGTTCCTGTTTTTATCTTACAGATCTTTTGCTTCTATATTATTGTTTCCAATTTTATGTGTGTGGGTTTTGTGAGAGAGAGAGTGAGAGTGTGTGTGTGTGTGTGTGTGTGTGTGTGTGTGTGTGTGTGTGTGTGTGTGTGTGTCTGTCTGTCTGTCTGTCTATGTGTGTGTGTCTGTCTGTCTGCTTGCCTGCCTGTCTGCCTCAGTATCAACAGCCATTTCTTGTGCTTTTTCTTTGTGAACTTTTTCTTTTTAGTGTTCTTCTCATATGTTTGCAGCTATTGTTGTATTCTAATGAGAGATGGAGAGAGAAAGAAAGGATGTGTATTTGGGTGGGTAGGGAAGTGAAGTTGATATTAGAGTAAGTGGGAGAGAACTTTAATCAGAATATATTTTATTTATTTTTGATAGTTTTTTATTTAAATATGGAACAAGCTAGTTTTACATGTCAATCTTAGTTCCCTCTCCCTCCTGGCCTCCCATGCCCCCCACCACAACCCTATCCCATCCTCTTTCTGCTCCCCAGGGAAGGTGAGGCCTTCTATGGGGAGTCCTCAAAGTCTGTCACATCATTTGGAACAGGGCCTAGGCCCTTCACAATGTGTCTAGGCTGAACGAGTATCCCTCGATGTGGGATGGGCTCTGCAAGTCCATTCATATACTAGGGATATATAATGATCCAATACAAGAGGCATCGTAGACTGCAAAGTCCTCCTAACTAACATCCACATCCAGGGGTCTGGGTTTTTCCTATGCTGGTTTCCCAGGTATCAGTCTGGGGTCCATGAGCTCCCCCTTGTTCAGGTCAGCAGAAAAAAACAATTTTCAAGAGAAAAGAAAAAAATTCAGTCAAAAATAATGTAAATGCTTATAAATCTATTATAGAAAATATTTTATTGGGTGATGTGCCTTGGAACTCACTATATTTTTCAAGCTTGTTTGGAATTCATCACAATCTCTACCTCAGCTTCCCGAGTGGGGATTACAAACATAAGCCACCACTGTTTTCTACTTTATAATCTGTTCTTCATTTTAAACACACAGTTTATATACTAGGTAGTTAAGAGGGGATGTGAGATTTTTTATGGCTAAAGACCTATTGTCAGAAATTATATACATACTGCAGGAGTAGACTATAATTTTCTAAAGAAATTCCAATATACTCTTAGTTTATTCACTAGTCACACAGAGGCCCAAGAATTATAGGGCCACAAGATCATGTGATTAGAGTGAAGTTTAACTGGAATTGTGTTTAGGAGGCAAGCTATTTATGTCATAATTAAATGAATGAAGAATAAATGCATTTTGAAAAATAAGCTTTTTCTGGATATAGTTAAGTATGACACAGATTCATACATATACAATAATACAATACATACATTTGTATGTGCATTTGCGAGCATATGTATAAATATACTGGTGCAATATGTGGTTTATATATAAATTTCTCAAAGTTTGAGCAAGTTTTAAATTACAACTCAGAAAACAAATATCAATTTACCCTTATATGTTTACAGGGAATGCTTAAATTTTGACTGATTCTACTCATATCATCTTCAGTTTTGTTAAATTTTTTCTTCCTATTTACAAATGTGTTTGATAAAGGGGGAATACTTTTTTGTTAATTAAAAGTTGTTATGATGGCTGCCAAAATGGCTTTTCATTCTCAAACTTATGTGTGCTTTAAATAAGACATAACAGAGTTCAGCTTAAGTGGAATGTATTGAGTTATTACATTTCCACTGTAATCAGATGCTTTAAAATAACACATTATGATTATTTTAATATTTTCAAATAGTTAAATAAAATATAATAATTTTAACTGTTCATACAAAATGATTTTATACAAAAAGATGAGCTCATCAAGAATAAAAAGTAAAAATAGTATTTAAATTTTGGTTTTTACATTTCATACTAAGTTATTAATTTGTTTTGAATTTCAATGTAATATTATTTTAGTTTATAGTAAAATATACAACAACACACACACACTAAATGGCCACTCTGTTTGAACAAATTGTCACTCATCATCTCACAAGTATCCATATATTTAATCACAGAGTCACCTTTAAGTATATAATAATTACTATGAATTTTAAACAGTACACAAAAGGGAATGGAGAGATGATTCAGTAGTTAAGATAACTTGTTGCTTCTGCAGAAGAGCCAAGTTCAGCTTCTAGCATCCACTCACATCGATGATGTCTCATAATGACTTGTTACTTCTATTTGAGAGGATCCAATACCCTCATCTGGCCTTTTCTGATATTTAAAACATGTGTTCATATACACATACAGGCATGCCTTCATAAATAAACTTGAATGAGAAACCTATTTTTAATTGATTGAAAATTCCATACATGCATGGATCAAGTATACTCCCTTTCACTCCCTTTCAGTCCATTCCCTATCTCCATCAGCATGATTCCCTACTCTCAATTGCTTGTGTTCTCAGTGTCCTTTCTAAACCCAAAAAGGCCACTTAATGGTGTATGAGCATGTGTTTGGAGTCATCCCTTGGAACATGGGTAGTCTCTAGGGGATCATGTATGAAGAAAAAAGATTGTCTTTGATTTCCCTAGAAGTCAAATTTATTTTTTTCCTTTTTTCTTTTTTTATTTATTTTTATTTTCAATCGATCCCCGTTTAATCTCCCTCCCTCTTTCCCTCTCTCCCACCTTCCCATGCCCCCCATCGCCACCCTCCCATCCCATCACCCCACTCCACAGGTAGGGTGATGCCTTCCAGAAGGGATCATCAAAATCTGTCAAGTCATTTGGAATAGGGCCTAGGCCTTCCCTCCTGCCTCTAGGTTAAGGGAGTATCCCTCCATGGGGAATGTGCTCCCAAATTCCTTTTGTACATCAGGGATACATCCTGGTTCCACTGTCAGAGGTCCCTTAGACTGCCCAAGCCTTCTTACTGAGACCCATGTTCAGGGGGTCTGAGTCGGTCCAATGCTGCATTCCCAGCTGTCTCTGTTTTTACCAATATACTATAATAGTCATGTAAATATGTTCTTTCTCAAAACATACCACATTCTAAATTGTTCTCATTCTTTTTATTATGACATAAGATAATAAAGTTCCTATATAATATAATAGAAGCATATGGGAAAATAAGCACTGTTACTAGAGCAGTGGATTGTCTGGGAAGCTAGCACACTATTGGTTAATATTACTGTTAAATGTCCACATGGTATTTATTGTTCATCTTTGAAATTAAAGCTAGCAATGGTGTGTGTGTGGGGGGGTTGTACATGTTTTTACACATTAGCCAGTTTTCTTCTTTATCATGTTTTGTTACATTTATTTTTTAATATATATATTTTCTTATTTTACATATAGATCCCAGTTCCCTTTCTCTCCCTCCCTTCCATGGCCTCTGAACCCCCTCCCTATCCATTCCCCACCCACACTACACAGGGAGAGTGATTTTTTTCCAGGAGGGATCATCAAAATCTGTCAAATTTTTGGAGTAGGGTTTAGGCCCTCCCTCCTGTCTCTAGGCTAAGGGAGCATCCCTCTGTGGGGAATGTGTTCACAACGTCCTTTTGTGAACCAGGAATATATCCTGGTTCCCTTGTCAGAAGTCCCTTAGACTGGCCAGGCCTTCTAACTGAGACCCAATTTTCAATAATTTCATTAGGGACAATGTGTCAGATAACATATTGTAATTGCTACATTTTTATTAAGATTGTAGAGATTGCTATACTAAAGTATTCATTATTGATCATCTCATCATTATATTTTCTTTAGAAATGACTTTCAGTCCTGTTGGTTCCATTATGTCATCTTATTGTCTGTAACACTTCTGACATTTCTCTGTCTCCTCTGTACTTTAAGAGTTTCTCACATATACTTTATATATTTTAAACTGTGTGGTAAATAGATGCAGATATCATCATGAAAGTTCTTTTCTCTTGTGTAGAAGTAAGTCTTTTGTTGCAGCTTTTTGTTTCAGTTCTGTCCTCTTCTGACCCTGAGTGTAGTTTTATTTCATATTTATATTTTTGCTATTGCTTGTTTCCTATTTCATATGTTTAACATGTAATTGTCTTTGCATTTTCAATCTTTAACATCATCTTAGCTTATGAGTTGCCATTGTAAATAAAATATAGCTGAGTTTGTTTGAAATACCAATCTGAGAATCTATATTTTAAATACAAAAATTAGCTTATACATATTCAGAGTAATCATGGATATTTTTAGAGGTATTTTTGTCATCCTCATTTTTCCTACTTTACATGATTTCTTATTGTCTCTTTCAGCTTCATTTTTGCCATTCATTAGATTGTTCCAGTTTTATTTTTGTCCCATTTATCTCCTGTTACGTTTCATACAGTTTTATGTGAATGCCTCTAAGTTTCTGTAATTATCACATTTTATCTAATGAAATAGTTCATTCTAGACAGATGGTATACAAAATCCATTTCAACACACTCAGGTTCAACCAATGAAGTTCAGAAATAGGATACTGCAGATAAAACGTTTTATATACTTTTCCCATATAATAGTTCCCTCAGTCTCACCAAAAGACTGACTTCTTTTGAAAATTTATCTTTATCATCCTACTATTTTCTTGGTAAATATCAGACTATAGACATTAGTAGTGTTTGAAGTTTGACTGCTGTAAAAATTTCCAGGAGAAATAATTAAGAAGGGAGAAATGTTTTGGTTTCAGCAGTTTAAGCAAAGATTAGATGACTCCATTACTTCTTGACCATGGTGAAACAGAATAACTTGCAAAAAAGGGTGTGTCATAGCACAGTGGTTCTCTCTATTAGAGAGACAGCCAAGATACAGCCCCCAGGGACATTCTCTCAGTGAGTTATTTCTTCTAGTTATGTAGTCCTTACCTCCTAAATATTCTCTCACCACCACCAAGTGGTCAGGTCTTTAACATATATACCTGTTTGGGCAACTTCCCATTCATACCAAACACTATGCATGCAGTTCTAAAAGGTTCCATTGATTTTCTATTTTAAACTTTATGAAAATTATATATGGAAGTTTTTCTAGTTTTTTTTTTTTCACAAAATTTAAGGCTTTCAGATTGCCCCTTGTTGTTGATCTTATGAGCCTCCTCAGATTCCTTCTACTGCCCTCTTATTTCCAAGTGTGCACATAATCCTTTGAATCACATCACCACATCACAGTAAATGGTAGCCACTAACACAGATTTTGTTTCAGTTGTTTGTTTACTTTTGTTTCAACTTCCCTTATGAAACTTCCTTGGTTTCCTGCCCCCCAAATAATGGGTGAGCTCTTTCATTATATCTCCATTTGTTTACTGGAGACTTAGGCAAAGAATAATGTAACCCTGTCCATTTCTGTCATTTGACTTCCCAGGTTGTACCATATTTTAGAGATTCCATGATGAAACTCTAGTATTTTAATGGCATTTTGCTCCCCTGTAAGCCTAGAATATCTTACTTCTAACATTACTGAGGTATAGTTGATGATTCATATTTGTATATATTTAAGTCAGAAAATCTGATCACTTCATACATTCATTTTAAAGGACCATCAACCAATACCTTGCTCTAAAATTTTTCAGTAATCATGACTGCCAAAAGGTTACCCAAATTCTCAGCATCACAAATATTGGCTCTGGGATAACATGGAAACAGATTTGTGGATATAATACTATTAAGGAGAACTCAAATTTTAATCCAGTTTTATAAAATTTAGATTTTTTTGCTTTTTATTAGTAAGGATATCAGTTTCTAAATGGATTAAGCAACTAAGCAGGATACCAAGAAAAGTGACTAAAAACAAAACAATTATAAGAGTTTAGATGAAGTATATCAGAGAATTACTTGTCAGCTTTGAAGTGTATATTTTAATGCTGACACATACGTTATTGAGAAAGTAAAATACATTCAAATATATTTTTGTTCAATACTAAAATATTTGTGTTTTGTTTGTTGTTTTCTCTTGAATGATTTTCCTGGGATTTAAAATTAAAAATAAAATCTTCCATGCTTGGTCAAGGATAATCTGACAAATAGTATAGACAGTCATTTAAGATAGAGAGATAGTTTGGCATGCAGATGCATGGTAGAATGACTATCACAATTTTGCAAATTAACATAGCTTGTTACTATGTAAACTGACATAGCTTTCACCTTTTTTTGATGATGATGTAAAATTTTTGAGACTACTTAAAAGGACAAGAGGCATTAAATAGACACAGGTGTAGGGACAGTCAAGAGACACAGCAGGCAGGGGAGCAGTAGAGATATGCAGGGTGGGCAGCCTCTCCCCAGCTGGAAGTTGAGCATGCAAGGGAAAAATATGACGAAGGCCCTTTATAGGGTTTAGTGAGGGACTTAGAAATGAGGAATATATTGTAGCATATAGCCCACATTCCTCTCCTGTAGCTTCTCCTTCCTGAAGTTTTTTTTCTTATGTGGCAATGGGCTGTTTCATCAAACTTACAGTTTTTATGATGACCAAACAGGGCCAGCAAGAACAAATAAGGTTATCTGTCACATTGTAGAAATCCTGTTTTATGGATAAGGTGCTCTATCAGAGGTTACTGCTATTGTTTTGTGATGAGAATGCTTCAGAACTGTTTTTTTATTTTAAAATACTTCATATGATCTATTCTTATTACTGTTATTTTTTCTTCCTTAAAATCCACAGCAACTTGCAGTAAAGCACCATCTCCCCCCCCAACCCTCCCACTTCCCTATCCCTATCTCCCCCCCCACCCCCACCCCCGCCGCCTAAGACATGTGGTCGCCAGGTCCCCTGAGGACTGTAAGGGGTGGCACACCCTGCAAGACCTAAGCCAGGGGTCTCTCATAGAAAATAAAAAGGGGGAATTGTAGGAATCAAGAACTTAGCTAAGAATTCACTTCCCCCTGCTGCCCTCTGGGCAGGCAACTGTAACAGCAGGAAAACAAGAGACATGTTTTCTAATGCAAAATGCTAATGCTCTTTTGGCTTCCTTAGCCCTGAAAGTGCCCTAACCAGTCCTTGGAACCTGAGATGACTAACTGCCCCCTTTACTCCCCCCTCCTCCATCTAGTGCCAGGATATATAAGCCAGCCTCCGGAGTAAAGAAAAAGGAAGATGATTAATAAAGAGCCTTCTTAATATCAAAAAAATGAAATAAGTTATTATTAAAAAAAATCCACTCCTTGTCCTTTTTGCTCTGTCCTAGGTCCAGATTCAAAGGAGAAGTAACAGACAAGAAGGAGTGAGCAGACAGAGGATAAGGAAGGTATTCCTGTTTGTCTCTCATCTTAATCCTGGCAATAACTACCTTCCTTCATTCCTACATTCTGGAAAGTATTCAAGCACTTGGTTAGTGGTGATAGCTGCAGCTTTCACATTGCTCTCATCAAAACTATTCTGCATTTCACCTTCTCAAATCTATTATTGCTAACTGACATGTATCTACAGTCCTTAAAAGATGGTGTATACTACCATGTTTTTCAGTTAAGATACTTCTTTCTGGATATGTCATCTATTTTCTACCTAAAATTTTAGTGCCTACGTAATATAGGCTGCATGGGACTTTGAAATCAACATTTATGTTACTTCCACCCCCCTCTCTCTCTCTCTCTGTGTGTGTGTGTGTGTGTGTGTGTGTGTGTGTGTGTATGTACATATTTTTCCGTGCTCCATATGTGAGGAGGTCAGATGGGAACTTCTCTTTTATTACTCTCAGCTTCTTAAGATCTCTCCAAGAATCCAGAACTCACATTTTCTTGGGCTGTAAATCAGAAAGCCTGAGGAATCCTCCTTCTTTTCTTTGCCTGGTGGAGTTACAGGTCTAGATGTGCTCAGGTATGCCCAGCTTACTATGTGGGCATGGGGCTCTCACCCTGATCTTGGTGATTGTGCACTTTATTAATTTATTTAAACTTGTACCATTATGTGTAAAAGAAGTACAGAAGCCATCACTGGAAAGTATCTTTTAAGTATCTAGAAAATACTAAGTACATAATATTATAAATTAAAACAAAATTATCATCATTGGAAAACAAATATTTATCTTTAAGCTCTCAGAACAGTGCTGGACAAAAACCACGAACTTAATTTTTAATGAAACAACTTGATGAATTTGGAATGGAAATCAATCATAACCTAAAACTGAAATCATTTAAATGCATTGCTAAAAGATGTATGACTATAAAATCTATTTTCAAGTTCAATTATGAGTATATTCAAAACTGTTATCTTACTGTAACATGGGAAACCCAATGTTACCTCACTTTTATTCAGCCCAATAGTTGATGTGTTTTGGACAAAGAAGCAGATTAGGAATTTTGTTTCTTACTTTCAGGCCAAAGTTCTAATAAGGAAAAGAGGTAGGTATACTCTTGCATATCAAAATCAGTTACTACTGTTCCTATGGACTGATAAAATTTAAGACTACCAGAAGTGTGGCCTACCATAAGAAGATGAGAAATATAGCTGGATTTCCAACAACTCCTGTTCTTATATTTCTCATCTCTATTGGCATGTATGAATAGTTTGTACCTTATGGGGCCTTTCCGTTCTTTGTTATGACAAACAGAGTAATTAGACAGCTTAGGTTTTTAACTAAATTGTACATTAAGCTACCTAAGGGAAAAATACAATTAATATATTGTATACCAGTCATACCCAGTATATAATATATGGGCAAATTAGAAGGCATGTAATTTAGGAAAAGTATTGTGGTTTAATAAGAATCAGGAAAAACAAATAGGCTGAATAAATGTTTATTCAGGGAGAAATAACTTATAATACAGACAGATGAACACCAGCAGGTTCCTGTTCCTAAGGATGCCTCCGGATGTTCTTCTGTCCCTGTGCTGCAAGTTCCTGGGACCCCATCCTCAGACACAGTTCTTCCTGGTAACATCTGCCCTTGTCCCCACCCCCAATGGGCATGGTCAGTGCCACAGATGTGGACAAAGTGAGTACTCACTACAATTCCCCTTTTAGTCTAAAGAAAAGATTTAGGCTTGATACAAAACTAAATACAAAACAGTGAATAACAAGTATGCTCTAAGAAAAGGAAAACCGAGAACATACAAACTTAAGACCTACATATCTATTCCTAGGGTGAAGAAACAACGGCGCTTACAGTAGAGATATCCTAAGCTAGAAAGCTCAAGCCTAATACCTATCTATTATAGCTAACTAGGAAGAGAGAATAATAGTTGTGATAGTTTAATCTTCAATCTCATCAAAGACCTGAGAAGGAAGATAACAATACTAGGGTAGGCAGGAAGTGCGGATGGGCAACTTCCAACTGGTGCAGCTAGGAGAGAAACAGCAGACTACCTGGACAGTCACCTAAAGTCTCACAGCAATCTTGGTACAACCACTTTTGATTAAGGCAAGGTTCCGCAGTCTTCTATGTTTGTCTTCTGCAAGCACATAGGGCCACACATCTAAATCAGTGGTAGAGATGGGAGCAGTTCTTTGCCCAAGAGGCCATTAGTCAAATCGAGGATGAACTCCAGAAGGAGTGACAACAGTGTCCAACATATTTTCTGGAAAAATGCATGGTACTGTCAGGAGCACTAGTGTCTCATGTCAATGGAGTACTGATATTAAAACACTTAAATGCCATGTTCTGCAGGTCTATGAAGTGTTTAAAGACTAAGCATGTATGTCTGACTAATCTCATAAGTATAGGAAACATGGGTGAAGATAATCTGTAATTCTCAGAAACCTAGCTATAGTACTGATTGAAACTTCGCTGAGTAGAGCAGAGACAAATATATAAACAATACAACTATATGTAAATCCCTAAAACAGTGGTAGAGTAGAAATTTCTAGATCAGAGGTAGAACTATAAAGAGCAACACAATAAAAAAATATCCTAAATTGTATCGATATACAAAATGTCTTAAACATAAGTAACAGTATACATTCATAGGCTATGGTAAGGATAATGTTCATAAAACATCATAAATGGAAATATTTTACACAATATGACAAAATATAATATACAATTTTTCCAGGAAGGGAATATACTTAATTTTATATAGGTTACCACATAAAAGAATCTATAACAATGTAAGATGTATAATACTAATATCTCATTATTACTAATTCACAAGAAGATAGGCTAATCTACCCATATCCCATCTAAACTATGCCTTTCCCAACTATACCCTATCCCTGTCTAAAAGAGATACCTGAGTCTAAGCATCACTTTCCATACCCAACACTAAGTAACTAAAACCAACCCTAAGAAGATTAATATTATCCCTAAATGCAAAGAGTAGGAAAAGAAGACATCATTATCTTATGATTACTTCCTGCTGAATTGGGACAATGATTGCTCCATGGGATCCTGTAGGAAGAAAATTTTTAACAACCAAATTTCTCGACAGACTGGTTGTGACATATGTAGCTAGTCTCTGTGTGGCAAGAAATGCTTGACTGAGTTCTTTCTGAAACTCTGGCCAGGGTGTAATAAGAAGGTACACCATTTTCATCAAGCTAGTCAGGAGTTGTCTTGAGCAAAATAGTCTCAAACAGATTTTAGGGTGTTGTTTGTAGTCCAGATGCATCAGATTGAGTCAAGTGGAAATGACAAAGTGGGGCCCCATCTTCTTCCCAGAGAGTTTAAAGACTGCTGTTAGGAACTGTTATTATACCTTGTAGAAAACATAAACATTAATATCAACATAAAATTTTCAAGTTTTAAGGTATGCATATAGGGAAAGGCAACAATAATCATTAATATATATATATATATGAGAAAATTAAGATTTCAGAGAGAAAATTGCATATACGTAAATGAGTCCCCAGATTTTGTCTTCTTCTGCCTTACACCAATTGGTTTCTTGATATAAGGCAGAAACTGTGAATTTAATCTTAACATGCTTTAGAGAAGGAAAGCCAAATCCAATTCCAAAGCCAGCACTGGTTTACATGGACTGGGACTAGAAGAATATTAGATAGTAAAGATAAATAGATTTCTATATAGAAATAGTCTACCAGAATTCAGTATTTTTACCATAAATCAGATTCCTCTTCATTAAATGATTTCTTCTGGAGAGCTATCTTCTCTTCTGTAGGTACCTACATGTTCACTATCTTTTGGCTGTTTCAAGATGAATGTTCTCTGTTTTACTGTAAGGACAAGAACAGAACACTTCCCTGGGGCCCCCTTCTCAGACATAGATCCTCCAGGTAACATATGCCTTTGTCCCCACCCACAATGGGCGTGGGCAGTACCACAGGTTTGGACAAAGTGAACATCTCACCAAAGAAGGGAAAAGGTATGATTTAAATTATGTTCCCTGACAGGTAAAATGGAATATTCTCTAAAGGAGGAATAAAAGATGGAGGGTGATTTAGAGTAGAAATCAGTATTCACTAACCACAAGTTAATATTCATTAACTTCTTTGTTTTGACCCTTTGCTCATATAAATTTATCAGATTATCTTAAATCTATGATACAAATAGTTAATTGTTACTCCATTGTTAATTGGCATCAAGCATGATTCACTGTCTATATGCAAGGAATTATAGACAGTCCTTTTAACTTTCCTTTATCTAAGAATATTATCCCTTGATATTTACTAATCATTTGCCCTTATTAACTATGTAATTATAATCCTAATCTCACACTGAATTTAATCTTCTTTACTGTCTCTGTTACAGGCTTGACACAGATGATTTCCTTTTATAACACCCATCTGTATTTCCTTTTTCCTTTCTTGTTATTTCTTGTCAGGATGTGTTGTGGTAGAATCATAAGAGAAAATACAAATGATTTCTGTCTACCTGGATATTGTAGTACCCATTCTGTCAAGATTAACTAGTCTGTGGTCTACTAAGAAAAGCAACAGAGTACTTGGCCTTTGGCTGGACAGATAGATTTTAGATTTCTTTGATTTTTCTATCATTGGAGTTCTCTCAGGTTTGTCCAAAGCTTTGATCAGCCCACTGCCTTTTGCCTTTCTTTTCTTTTGTAATTTCTCTAACTTCTTACTAAATTTCTAATGCTTTATCTTTTCAAAGACTTACAAACACATTCCAAAGAGAGGAGAATATGGTCCTTTTTCCACAGATGTTAAGACAATATTTATTGTTCCTCCCAATATACATACCCTATCTACCTACAAATTATATACAAATAAAAAATTAAATTTAGGGTTTTGTCCCATTTTAAAAGATGTACATAATTGCAACACATCTAAAATGTATGAATATTTATATACTCTCACTGATTGTCACAAACAATAGTTTCAAGCATACCACATAAGCTCTTATTTTTGTTTTTGTACATTACCAATTATATTTTGCATATTTAGTTTTTTAGAAAATGCAGCTCCAATGCCTAGAAACCCTTGTTAGTAGCTTCTGTGTCATCATCTATATTCACTAGGTACTGTGAAAGTTGAGTATTATAGAGTTGATAGCTGTAAATTTTGAAGGATATCAAAAGAGATGAATAAGTTTACTTTAGACAGAAGTAAATAGTTAAAAATATAAAGAACCTAACCAAAAAAATAGAGGTAACTGGAGAATACTTGTTTTCTTCCAAATTTATTGGACTATAAACACTTAATTTTCAAAATCATGTAAATGCAATATAAAATACTGAGTAGAATTTTGTAGTTATATACTTTCAAGTTTCCAACAAGGAGAAATTATGAAGCTGGTAGAGTTTATATTTTACTATGATATTCTCTATCTGTGCTTAATTTCTAACCAGCATGTTTACTTTGCTCTTTCAGTAAGCGCTTTCATGTTTTTTGCTGTTTCTCTCCCTAAACAATGAAAATGATAAATTTACATACAATGAGATAATAAAGATCATTTCTTCTTGATATGAATTCAAAGGAACACCAAAGATGGGCATAAAATACCCATTTAGTCAGAAGTTACTCATATGTTTTGCTTATGTGAAAAACATTTAACAAGAATCTTAAGACTTTCTAAATTTGAGAGAGATTGCTAGAGACTTTGCTGTTTTCCACCAAATGTTTATTTTACATGTCAATCCCAGTTCTCTCTCCTTCCCATCCTCCCATGCCTCCACAGATCTCCCCACCCTGTCCCCATCCACTCTCCAGGGAGGGTGATGCCTTCCATGAAAGATCATCAAAATCTGTCAAGTCATTTGGGGTAGGGCCTAGGCCCTCCCCTGTGTCTCTAGGCTAAGGGAGAATCTTAAAGTATATTCCCTATATGGCATGGTCAGTATCACCATTATCTGGAATTGTATTAGAAGTATTTTTATACCTTTATCCCAAACTACTGTTTTGTTTTATGTGGTTCAATAACTTCCCCTCTATGTGTTAAAATGTGAACACTATAGTGGGGTATTAAAATATTTGAATCTTAAGCCATTATAGGATTTATAGGAGAGGCCTTCTAAAAATGATTGAAATTATATAAACTCATTAGCATGGATACTCTATGATTGGATTCTGTGGCTTTATAAAAAGAGAGAGAGGTTGAAAAAGCATTCTTCGCCCCTGTCTCTTGGAAGGTAATACCTTATGTGACCCTGGAACTCTACCAGCCAAAAGCCATCACCACACATAGCCCCTTGACTTTAGATCTTAAAATAAACTTTTTTCTTCCTAATTTACTTACTCCACAGTATTGTGTTATTTGCAACAGAATATACACACATAAACACCATTCAGAAATTTTCTCTGGTGGGACCCAGGCTTGTGTTTTACCAAGCTCTCCAGAGAATTTAGCTGAATATAAAAAAAAATTAGACCACTGTTCAAAGTACATACACATAAAGAAGGCCTAATTTCAGAATTAGTTTGATGAGTGCAACATAAAAAGTAAGAAGTAGGGATTGTATCCTATAGCGTCTACTGACTATCTTCCAGCTTGCATGATTCTAATCTTCAAAAACCTTCCACCTTGCTTTATATGGACATTTCAGATTAGGCCACCAACTTGTTTCATGTATTCTGGCAGCAAATCTCTTGATATCAACTGGATTAATTCAAGAATTTTGCTCAATTATATTAGCTATAACAAAACATTAAGCATATCAGTTAGTGTAGCAATTTTAATTAGCAGGGTATAATATGGGAAAAAAATGACTTACTAGAATTACTTCTGTGAAAGTAAAATCTGGGTCTCCTCCATAACTCTTCAACTCACTGCCCAGATGCTCCAAATCATAGGAACAACTGTGAATTTTAATGTGAATTGCTGTCTGCTCAGTTTCTGGAGGGAAAATCATTCTTTGTTTCTCTGTGTATAAGTGTTTACAGATTAGCTGTTGCTTTACTACTGACTATTGCTACTATAACTGCAAGGAAGTATTCTCCACTAGATTTAAGTGTGCTTTCCAATTCAAGAACAAGCAGTGATGAATTAAATAAATGTCAAAATAAACAAAAATATATAAAAGTAAGATTGGCCACCCTATTGGTTATATGGGAGAATGAGTTGTTATGATGTTTTTGTTATTTTTTATCGTGACCTATAGTGGCCTGTGCTTTTATTTGAAGGTTAAACAATTGATTAAGGGACTGGCTAGGCAAAATATACTATCCAAACAATTTATCTAATATAAGGCCTTTCCCCTGGCATTTAACAAAATAAAAATTTTCTGAATTACTTTTCTAATAGTATATATGAAGTTTACTTAGTTCATTTCATTATCATAATATTAAATTAGTTGTTTTTAGTTTCAATCATTTCAGTTTAAACTATTAAATACTATTTTCATCTTATGTACAGGTGTTAAGTTAATAGTATGCCCAAGGAAAGTGATCACATTTTTAGCATAGTAGTAAAAGCATTAAGCATATTAAATCTCATGAACATATACAAACATTATATTAGTTGCATTAATTTGTTACTTTTAACAGGGAAGATGATTAATGTAAGTATAGCAAGCTTATACCTTTGTATATGCTCTGATGATGTGTAAAACCTTCCCTGGAATTTTTTCAAACTACCTGAGAAGAATACAGAACAAAGGAAACAATTTCTCAAAGAATATTTCTATGTTATATTAAAATTTTTTGGCAGTTATCTGCATATGGAAATAATATATTCACACTGAAGTTTGAATTAATGATTTCAAAAGAAGAGTTACCTATACACACTTTCACAACACTAAAGTGTAGTGAATTATTAAGGCAGCTGAAATCTACATTTGCAAAACTATTGTATAAAGGAAATACTGACTGGTTCAAAGGTTCAAAAAGTTTATCAGTAATTAAAGGATTAGTGCTATTCCTTTTTAACAAGACTCGGGAAACGAAACTGAAAGACCTGGAGAGCGTGTTCCCTCACCCTCCCACTTAGGAAAGGCGCTCCTCCACCCCAAATCACTCACAAGAAGCGGTCTTGATGCAAAATCATAAGGTCTTTTTTATTCCGAGTGCACTGTGGTCCACAGCAATACTCCATGTTGGGATAGAGAACTGGGGACCTGGATACAGGCTTGAGACAGCCTTTTATAGAGTTACAACAAAGCCCATGCATCGTAAACCAATTATCTCATAGCATCCAGTGCAGAACAATTAATTTAAACTATCCAAGCCTGCACTTAGCCCAGGATGTCTGCTTTTGCTTGGGCTTCTGGGTGGGGTGACAAGGCTCATTTCCTGTGTTCACTCACTCACAGGTGCTGTCGTGAACAGCCCTATTGTAAACAGTCAAGAATGTGACCTTTAGCCTGTTCACTGCTAGGGGACCAGGTTCTGGGATTTAAATTCCCAGCTTCCTGGGGTCAGTGGAGAGTTATGATAAATTTTTCCATCCTTACAAAACCAGTTTACCTCTCAGGAATTTAGTAATGACAGTCATAAAGTAAGAAACATTAACACTGTAAATAATGAAAGTTTAACTAGTTTAGAATGTAAAAGTTAGTGTTTTACACCACATTTTAAATGAAATTTAAATTCACTAAGTGCTTACACTTTGCATCTACCATCTGTCAATCAAATTACCCATCAATTACATTTCATTGATAAGACTCTAAGCATTTTACTTAAATCATTAGTAGAGATCATGAAGATTTAGAATCTATTTTCTAGTGGTGGAAAGAAAGTAATGAATCTCGCTTTCTTTTTTAATTATCAAGGCTTAGTCATGGAATTAGCATTCTTATGAAGGAACAATCCTAGTCTTGTTGCCTGAAAGGCCTTTTTAATCACTCCCAGTTTTTCTACTCATTATTCTCTCCAATCAAGTATTACTATCCTGTCTTTTGTGAATAACCAGTTTTACTTTATTTTATGTTATATTAAAATTTTAAACGGAAAACTTTCAAAGCAATCAATCCAACTAACTCATATTGCTCTGAATAGCATACTTTGTAGCAGTGGCAATATCTTCATGTTTTGTTTGTGGTTTGGTCAAATTATACAAATATATCAGATGCAAGTAGTAACCATTTTATGCTCCAATAGTTCTCTCAGTGTGAACTAAGGACTCTGAGAGGGTGATTGATAAACATTAAAGGTACCCAAGGTCAAAGATGCATATTATGTACCTTTGTAGTCACTTGCAAGAATGTTTATTGACATTTTCCAGAGGTCACACGAATGGTGCTATTTCAACCAGCTGAATTCAGGACCAAATATGAGAAGCTAGTTAATGCTTGGTATTATGCAGAATCACAAAACTGGCAAACTTTTACAATTTTCTTTTCTTGGAAAATACAGATTTTATAAAAATTATTGATGAATTTATTATTGTTATTACTTTATGATGATCAATAATTTAATGCTTTTTAAAATATCTGTGACTTTCTCGGGCATGAATAAGACAGATATATAGATATATGCAACATAGAATTTTGGAGTTCTCAGCATGAGTCTTTAGTATGAGAGACAGAGTGTTTGAGATTCATTGACCTAGATATTACAAAGTTTTCATCCACACCATTCCTGGTTCTCCTTCCACCAAAGCCTCCAATAAATGAGTTATCAAATTCATTTATGACTTTTCCATCATTATTTACTCAAATTCTTTGAATGATTAGAAATATATTCTTACCTGTTTGTTTTTAAACTTGACTCCTCATATCTTCTGGTTCTGTAATTTTTTTCTATTTACTAATTTCTTATGTAATATACATATATATCAATTCCAAACTTTAATCTTTCACTTTCTATATTCATTTTCCCAATTTTATAACAATTTTCCAAATAAATTTCATTTTTCACAATTCACTTATAGATATAGATATAGATAGATATAGTACACTAATCACTCTCATCCCAACCCTCTCCCATTATATCTACTCTGTATTCTCTGCAAATCTGAGTTTCATATTCAAGTCTATTATTTTTATATACAATATTTATATTTTTAAAACCTTCACAACCTATTCCTGAATCTAGTTTTGTTTTAGCTCATTTAAAAGCCAATATATTATTAATCTTGCTGTTATTTTTAATTTCTTTGATGATTAGAAATCAGATGGACAGACCACTAAAGGTGAAGAAATAAAACGTGCAGAATGAATGGTTTTTATAGCAAATAATAAGCTTGCTCATGCCTCAAAATTGTTCCATTTAAACCTACACTGAAAATTGCCTGTGTACAAAGCAAACAGAGCATTGCATTCCTGACATTCTCAGCAATAACTTATAGAAACATTCAGAATCTACAGAAGCTGTCTCTCCCAATAATCTTTAGACAATCAAACCATGAGGACCCATTACAGAACACAAGACAAGCCCACCTCCAATGTCACAAAACATCTAAAGATTCATTCATCCATCCTTCGGAGTGTAACAAGAACTCCTACTTTAAATATTCATCTTTCTCATTATACCATCACGTGTACTCTATTCATAGTCAGTTACCAACAGTACAAAGCAATAGACCTTTATCATCAGCTTCAAGTATTTTTTACTAACATGATATTTTATATATTACCATTATTGCCAAGTAAGTACTTCAAACTCAGCCAAAACATTAATCAAATTATCATTTTGTTCTTCCCCCAGCCAAAGGTGAAATGTTGAATCCACTGTTTCAAACCTTGAAAACAACCACTGGCTATTACAGTGTCCAAGTTGAAATCTGATGCCACTTTCTCTGTTTCTGATAATCCAATATCAAAACTTATGCAAGCCTGTTGATATGGCCCAATTAGATACTACTTAAAATGTTTTCACATTAGCTACCAGTACAACTTAGTAGAGTAACACAACATCCATTGATCCTACAGTAGCCTATTAGTGAGTTTCCATGTGAGAGAGACTGTTTCCAAAAAATGGTAGAAATAGAGAAAGACATGCAATATATTGACTTCTAGCTTCCATGTGTGTGCATATAAAAATGACAAACACACACACACACACACCAAAAATACTCAAATGCTATAATAAAAAATCCTTAGGATATTTATAATATGTGCTTCTACCATTTTGACTTCTAACACTTATATAAAATATATATCATTAAATTTTAAACATTCTATATTTACATATGCATCCCTGTCAATTACTTCTTTTTTAATTTTTATTTTTTCTTTTTTAATTAATTTAATTTTTTAAAATTTCATTTTACATTTTAACCATAGTTTTCACACCCACCCGCTCCTCCTGCATCCCCCCCCCGGACTTCCTCCCAGCCCACCATCAGTATACTCCTCCTGAGGGGTAAGGGCTCCCATGAGGACTGAGCAATGTGTGGCACAATAGCTTGGGGAAAGGATTCTGCAGTTGGCCATAATGTCGCTGT
The DNA here is from genome assembly GCA_030556225.1 of Cricetiscus sungorus. Taxonomy (NCBI): domain Eukaryota; kingdom Metazoa; phylum Chordata; class Mammalia; order Rodentia; family Cricetidae; genus Cricetiscus; species Cricetiscus sungorus. The sequence goes on from JANBXA010000126.1 coordinate 9,331,317, forward strand.
CCTTTTTGTAGAATGCAAAATTAGAAGGCAGAATTCCATAAAGCATGAAAAATGTTAGAATGTATCTCATTCGGATTTTTGTGACAATTATAATGGGCATGTGCAAAAGATACTTAATGAATGAAAAAAGTGGGATTTGTTGAATTATGTGTACTGTGAACAAGTGAGATTTCAGTAAACAGAATTTCTAAAAGCTTCTCCACTGTAACTTGCTTTCACCCTGAAACCTGTGAATAAGGTGAAATATGTGTCATTCTCTCTCATATGTTACATGAGCAGAGCTTATTCTGTATAAGGAGATGATCCATGTTAGCCTCTGACTAACTTGAGAACTCTTCCCAGTTGATGGCAGAAGAAGCTAAAGATTTAAACAGGAAAAGAGCTTGAAAGAAAATACCATTGTAAATTTGCAAATGGAAGGGCTAGTATAATGGCTCAGAGGATTAAAGGCATTTGCCACACATAACTATGGAAGAAAAATCGAACTCCCCCAAATTTTTCTACTGATTTCTACCCATGTGCCATGGCATACATGTGCTGACATACGCATAACAACTTATACACACAACAACAATAACAACAGTAATGAAAATAAATAAAAAATTGCTTTAAAGAGGAAGGGATCACATGAAATAGGATTAGACTGCTGTAAGGAGCAGAGAATTGGTCCCTAGAAAGTAAACAGGGATCTCAGCCCTGTAACTATAAGGAACTAAATACTGCCAACAGAATTAACAACAAACTTAGAAAGAGAGCCTGCTGACTTGAACAAGAGGGAGTTCGTGGACTCCAGTCTGATAGCTGGGAAAACAGCATAGGACCAACCCAGACCCCCTGAATGTGGTGTTCCTTGGAAGGACTGGGCAGTCTATGGGGCCTCTGGTAGTGGAGCAGTATTTATCCCTAGTGTACAAATGGAATTTGGGAGCCCATTCCACATAGAGGGATACTCTCTCAGCCTAGACACATGGGAGAGGGCCTGGACATGACAGACTTTGAAGATCTGCCGTGGAAGGCCTCATCCTCCCTAGGGAGCAGAAAGGGGACGAGACGGAGGTTGGTGGGGGGAACATGGGAGGACTGGTGGGTGAGGGAACTGGGATTGACATATAAAATAAGCTTGTTTCAAATTTAAATTAAAAAAAAATCTAGGAAGGAAGGAAGGAAAAAAAAGAAAGAAGGAAAGAAGGAAAGAAAAGGAGCTTGAGCTCCATATGAAAGGACACCTGACTAATATTTTGAACTTGTGAAGCTCTAAATAAAGCAGCAACAAATTTTGTGCCAGATTTTGGACCTATATAAATCTGAGCTAATATTGCTGAAACTACTCTCTGATATAGAAAGTGAATTAAGTGATTTAATTTTAAAGAATCATGGGGTTTTCCCATTCATTCAGAACTCTTTATATGCTTTATACAAACACACAAAATAATGCAATTATGATTATTATGAGCGTGACAGTGTTAGTACCTGAATATAGAGTAGGTAATAAAATATTATCTCTGACATGCTACAGGTCAGGATGTCTTGGAAGATATAAAGTAAAGGCAAGTTAAGTTCTATTTGTTAAAGGAGTAACTACAAGGTGCTAAGCAGATAGAAAAGGTCACACATCCATAGACAAAAAAGAGAAGTTCAACAGAGTACAGGGCAAGAAAAGTAATGTAGGGAGTTGCTCTACAGTATGAATGTTATGCTAAGCACAGCTGGTAACTTCGGAATATTGAAATACATGACAGAATAACTTGCACTTAACTGCTAAACTATCTCTCTAGCCCCAGGGTTGTACTTCCAACCATGTCTGAATGTTACTTTCTGACTCTGCTACTGAGTTATGGTCAATTGGCCTCCCACTCCTAAACACATATGTCTTCGGCACTATAGGAAGGACAGAGACTTTTATTTTTATTTTTAATTTTTGGATTGTGTTCCAGTCACATCACATGAAAATTCAGACCCTATCTTCTTTGATTACTGAAGTCTGTGGCATAACTGTGGCACTTGATACTGTAATGACTAGAAAGACAAATGTCCTTATTACTCTTTCGTTTCCCTCAGATCTTTTATCATCAGAATTCCAATTTAAATGTTAAACTCATAATTTGTTTTTCCAAGGCTATAAAATAATTCATGTAAAATTTGTTATAAGGTACATGAACTGATTTAGAATGGATAGAAATTTAGACATGGCGATACAATTCCTTCTCTCTATATTCCATTTCTCTTACCTCATATGTTGTATGTATGCCATAATTTAACTTTAATATAAATGTGAAGAATATTTCATGTTACTTAAATAATTTAGAATTAATATTTGAAACCAGAAATATGCATTTCAATTAAAGTGTAGTAAGTAACATGGGTACTGTTAGATTATAGTGATTTTTGGTCTTCTACCATTTAGATTACATGTTAAATAAACCCCTGTGTTTCTTCCTTTATATGCATGCTTATATTAAAAATTTCCCAGAATATATTCTCTCATATATTAAAATAGATAAATAAAAAAATCTAGGAATATGTTGGCCTTTGAAAAATCAGCCAAATATATTTCTCATTTGTGGCTGCTTCTACTCTGTGTGAAATATACTGATGGCTGAATATTATCTTCTGCATCTAGCAGTTGTCTTAGTAAGGTTCAAGATTTAAGCCTCAAGCATCTCCTAAAACTAGCAAGCCAAAAACTACAAGATTGATCAATCTGTATAGATTGTTAATACAAGATTTTACAAATAAAATCATGTTGTACAGATGAAAATAAACTACATTGAAATGTGACTACTCAGAAAGTGTGACAAATCTGCTTATCGTCACAGTATATTTTCTTAATTAAATAATTAAAATACTTATGATTGTTACAAAATGGCTTGTTTATTTTACTGTTCCTTGGTTTTGTATTGGGTTTTGTTTTTGTATTTTTTAGAAAAGTATTTGCTTTTAAAGTATTTGCTTTTAAGGTATACATGATGCTTGAAGTTTTATCTAAAATGTATGACAATCCCTTGTCATACATAAAGCTGTTAATAACTATACCAAATACCATCCTTTATTAGATGAACTTTTCATTGGGCTTTTAGAGCTTTAAATTGTGAAATGCTTATTTAACATTTCAAATAAATGATGTAACAATGTACTATATGGACTAAGAAAAGCATAAACCATAAATAAGCCTACCAAAAAAGAAAATAAAAGAAAGGAAACAATAGAAAATAATAAAATGCAGACTAGAGAACTCAATTTATAATCATTTCAACATCTAAAATAAAAACCATTTGGTGTTAGTTTATATACCTTCATAATAAAATTTATCAACAATTTAAGTACCACATCTCAAAATAGTAAAAGTTGGTGAAAAACTCAATTCCAATATCATGTTCAACTGAGATAGCTAAAAAGGTGAAAACCATGAACAAGATGAGGATGCTGAATTTGACCTTCTTGTTAAATAGAGTACTATTTATCAAAAACCATTAGGAAAGGGCAAGAAATAATGGTCATCACAACTTGAAATGAGGAAGGTAAAGTATACATGTTCATAGATGGAGAAACATAGAAAAATCTAAATACTCCATTAAAAAATAAATTTCACTCCAGGCAGTGTTGGCACACACCTTTAATACCAGCACTTGGAAGGCAGAGGCAGGCAGATCTCTGAGTTCCAGGCCAGCCTGGTCTACAGGGTGAGTTCCAGAACAGACTCCAAAGCAATACAGAAACACCCTGTTTGAAAAATAAAATAAAGTAAAGTAAAAAATCCAGTAGGACTTATAAATACTATTAATGTCTTGTAGTATAAAATTAACACAACTGACTGTATATTATGCAACATCATGAAATTTCTCAAAAGTTATCCATTCACAACAGCTACAAAAGCACAAACTAATAAGGAAAAAATTTAACCTAAGAACTGAAACATCTCTACAGTGATAATTATAAAATACTAATGAAATAAATTATATAACATACATACATACACCCACGGGGGAGGGGAGGGAGAGGAAGAGGGAAAGATAAACAACTAAAGTAGTCATGCAATCAAACCAATCTATGGCTTTCTATAAGTACTATCAAAATACCAGTGATCTTCGCAGGGATAGAAAAATGCAAACCTGAAACCACATAGAAAGATACTAAATACAAAGCATAGCCAAACCAATGTGAGCTAATAAAAAAAAATCTACAAATTGAAAATCATACAATGACTGACTTCAAAATGTACCACAGATTTTGAATAACCTAAATACCACAGTAGAAAGCAGACACAAAAATAAGGCCAGAGAATGACGGAACTCCAAATTTTATCAGTATATATAGTCAGCTGACTTTTGCCAAAGGAGTGAACTGTACAAAATAGGAAAACATTCTATTATGGTTGGAGCCTGTAAAATGGATGTACACATGCAAACTAGATCCTTCTCATTTTACAATCTACTCAGAATGCACCACAAACTTTAATATGAAGCCAGAAAAGACAAAATAGCCCAAAACTTGAAAATCACTTTAAGTCACTGGTATAGGTAATGATATTTTTAGATAGACTCCTTAAGGTTCAGGCAAAACAACATACAAAATGAATAAAATTAAATATAATGAATAAGCCTTTACATGGTAAAGGAAACAGTCACAGAATTTAAAATACAACCTACAAATGGGAGAAAATATTTGTATGTAATTCAGATGATAATTAGTTATTATCCAGAACATACATGGAGCTCAAAAAACCAAATGTCAAAAGAAAACCCCAAATAACTGCAATAAAATAGGCTGATTAATTAAATTAAAAGGAACAGGAAAAAGAGTCCAGACTAAAGGTGCTGTATTTCTTAGCAGAGATGCTCTGAGTGGGCTGAATGTAAATTAGGTTCCTAGTATGTATGTCAAAATCCACTCAAATGCATGAGACAACTAGATTACTGGAAGGTTTGCAGTTATTGGAACTTTTGTTTTACTCAAGGGCAACAAATACAACAGTCATATTAAAAATACTTATGATATACACATGGGTGAAATCAGAGTTGAGGGAAAGCAAAGTAATTCATAGTAAAGTATCAATAATATGTTTCTTCCTTACCTGGCTTTTCCCAAAATATCAGATTAAGCAATAAGGCCTGGTTTGGGTGAGCACTGTTGTACCAGGTTACAGTGGTAAGCTGGCAATGAATATTTATCTTACCTTTGATGCAAATGACAAAGCAGTTTCCTTTCATCAGGACAGAGGGACATATGTGCTCTTGCTGTGAAATTAAAAGAGCAACAAATGAGTAACTCGTGATATATTCAAAATAGTTATCACATCTGAGACTAAGCATCAAATGGATTCTACTCAATATCAAAACTAAAATTCCACAATTACTAAGCTAATACATGAATATTTATTTAAATAATCTTAGATTTGGGAAAACTTTAAGGCATCACAGAAATATTGAAGTAAAAGATCAATACATTTTCATGGTTTCACACTAAAATATTGAAAATATGTTCAATAAAATACATATTTAAAAATTTAATGGTGAGAAATAGAAAACTTCATTTGTGGCATAGTAGATATATATATATATATATGTATATATATATATATATATACACACACACACACATACATACACACACACACACAAACACACACAAACATACACAAATATACAACATGTAAATAAAACCTTGTGAAATTTTTCTCTATGTTTTCTCAGTAGATAATTGTGTTTGCTGTGTAAGAATAAGAACTGAATTCAAATCTCCAGCACCCAAATTGCTCTTGTGCCTGTAACTCCAGCTCTGAAAGAATCACAGAAAGACAGGATTTTGGGCTTGCTGCCCGTCAACCTAATTTCGGAGTCAGAGAGAGACCCTGTCTCAAGAGAATAAGCCAAACAATAAACAGGACACTCAATATCTTCCTATGAACGCTTGGTTGCTGGCACCCACAAACTCATGAGTACACCCCACATTCACACACAACACAAACAAACAAGCAAACAAGTAACACTTGGTGTTGGGAATAGAAACCTGTGGTCTTATGCTTTTTAAAACAATGTTTTACTATTTAGCCACAAGTCCAAGCCCGAGAATTAACATCAATTACCTTTAAAATAAAGCACTGAAGAAGCAAATTAAAATGCACAGATTGTAACAGATTGGAAGTTGATATATTTATGGTTTCTCGAAATCCATGTTTATTTTATTACTGAGAAGATTGTTTAGAAGTATTATCTGGCTTGACTTCCAAACAACTTTAGGAGCTATGTGGTGTTTTAGTTTAAATAAAATACTAGAATAAAGACGAGTTTAAAACTACATATTTATCACCAAAGAAATAAAAGGAACTTGACTATATTAAGGAAATTGACTATATTAGGTAATGTTATGTACAACATAATATAAGCATTACAGAGACATCTTATCACTTTGATTCTTTGATTTTGTTTCCCTATGAGATGTGCTCAATTCTTGTGTGCTTACTTCTATCTAGTGAGAAGTTATGGGCTGATGTAACCTAGCAAATTAGGTTATGAAATCAAGGGATATTGAATAGGCCATATATGGAAAACTATTATATATGAAATAATTATTTTATGTTAATTGGTAAATAATCATTTAAATTATGTATTTATCAGCAACAATGAAACTTTTGTATTTGTTCACATGGTAGAATGATTAAATTGAGAAATACATTGGTGAACATCTGTCATTGAATATATAATTGTTTTAAAGATGTACTCCAAAGACTTAACTATGTCTTCCTCTAGATCTCAAAACAAAGTTGCAAAAGAATATAAATAACTTGGTAAAGAGCACGGCTATTAGACAAAAATTGTATTGTAAATCCTTTTGTATTAACATTTTCATTATACAAAATTATGGATTACGATACTTTCATGAAAGCACACATGTATGCATGCACACAAAACAAACATGCATATATATATGTACTTTATTCCATGGCTAATATTCTGAGTCTTTCTGGCACCAAAACTTTTGGATTTGTTTTTGCAGCAGAGAAGCAAATCACTGTTACTGCCCCAAGCTTTTCATAACAAACTTAATGTAGTATAGTGTTTTTTGAGGTAAATCTTCATTTCTGAATTCCCATTTTACCTGTGTGTTCTCCTTCAAAGATCTGAGTAGATATATAACACTTTTCTACTACTATAGTGCTCACATGAGGAGCTAGGGACTTTTTCAAACTCCAAGGTTTCATCACAAAGAGGATTACAATAGATTTATTGTACATAGGAAGTGAGTTATGAAGTGTTTTCTGTTAGGTATCATCTTAACACAAAATCTTTCTTGAAAATTTGGTGTTCGTGGAAAAGAACACTCTTGCTTGAATGAACAAATTATTTTGCTGAGCCCAGATTTTCCCATAAACTCAGTATTCCTGGAAGAGTTATTGATTTACCTCTTGACTTTTGATTCACTAGTAAGACTAAAAGAATCAAAGGAAAAATTAAAAGTATATACTTCAAAGTGAGCAGTGAGCTAAACTTTTTTTTAAAAAATCCTCTGTGACTGACTATAGTTGAAATCCAGAAAGAGCTCTGTAGACATTGTTTGAATAATGTCATTTTGTAGTAGTCAGATCCTTCCCATGAAAGTAGACATTATTAAGAATAAAGTAAAATAAAACAAGTATTTTGTAGGCATCCTTGTTCATTACACATCTGAGAACTTATATTTACATATTGTAATATTTTCTTAAGGAATGAAGGAAACAAGAAGCAATATTCACTATCTAGAATACCCATACAATTAATTTTTAACAAGAATCAATAACTACTACCTAGAATATCTCTAAAATTAATTTTTAACTTTTTATGTGTATGGGTGTTTGGCCCACATGTATGTCAGTGTACCACATGCCTGGTGTTCTTGAAGGGCATAAGAGGTGCAGGAACCTCTGAAACTGGGGTTAAAGGTAGTTGTGCACAACCAGGTGGGTGCTGGGATTCAAACCAAGATACTCCGGAAGAACATCCAGTGTTCTTTCCTGCTAAATTATCTCTCTACCCCGATTTAAAATAATACTAATACTACTATTAATAATAATAATAATGTAATTACAATAGTTATTATTATTATTATTATTATTATTATTATTATTATTATTATTATTATTATTTAAAACTTAATTGAAAGCATAATGGTTGTTGTGGTGCTTAGATACCCATGCCTAATTTCAGGATGATTGAAAACAGTTCCCTTACCAGGAATGTTTCTTGTCCTAAAGTCATGAAAATTGGAAGAACATCCAAAAATACTCTCAGACTCAGTTTCTATTAATCCCCCAATGCCAAAAGTCTCATTTTCATTTCCCCCATTTTTCTTGAAATTTTTGTAAATATTCTTATTTCCTTTTTTATTTTATGGCTCTACTATGGCTCAAGTGCAGGTTGATTTACTATGAAGCTAATAAATATTAACTTTCAGCAAGTATGAATTTTAATTGTTTAAATTATTTTTCTTTCTTAAAGATTACTCCCCAAATTAATAAATATTTGGCCCCAATACTGATTTTGCTTTGATAACAGATATGTTGCAAGATTATCCTTGTAAAATCATGTCTCTCTTGACCACACAAATGTGATCAGAATAATGGTGACAACAAGGAATGGAAAATCCTTATGGGAATGGAAAATCCCATAAGGTCCCTTATGTGGGGATAAGCACATCAGTTGGTTTTCTAGTGCCAAACAGTCAGCCTTGAAAACATACAGAGAATTAACATAATATGGACTCAATAAGTTATATTTCTATACATACATACATACATACATACATACATTCACGCAATAACAATTACTGAAAAAGGCATGCTTTTGAAGGAGTACAGGGAGAGGTTTATGGGAGTGTCTGGAGGGAAGAAAGAAAAAGAAATATATTTTGATTAAATTATTATTGCAAAAAATCTTAAAGCTGCGTAAGCACATATAGGCAATTTAGGAGTTTACATTTGAACTGGCCTAATGGAATTATTTTCACAAATCTTATCAGGTAAATTATTGCAATAGAACTCATGCTGTGCATCAGTTTTCAAACTTACAAAATGGGGATAATATTATTTTAGACAGTCATGGGAATTAGAAACATGTGAGATAGCCTGTATTTTCTGCCAAGCCAGATGACCTGAATTCAATTCCCAGACCCACTTAGTGGGAAAAGATAACTGACTTCTACATGTTTTCCTCTTAGCAACCATGCAATGCTATAGTGCATATGTACCCCACAGATAAAATAAATAAATGTAACAATATTTTTAATTATAAACATGTATAAAAGCATAGTCTACACTAAGCCCTTAGAGGCATTGCTATTATTAATTTTATGTGTATGGTGAACAGTCATAAAACATGTAGTCTATTCAGAAAAGGAATTTAATGACAAGAAAAAAATACTGTAATGTTTTCCTGAAAGATTTCATATAACTTCAACAAACTTGGTGCATATCAGGAAACCCTTAAATGAAAGAATTACTACAAATCATATAGTCTGACTTGCAACATACTTGTATGGCTGTATGCTAAGCTTTTTTGTATGTTTTACAACTTCCATAAAAGTCACTGTCCTGAGTACCCCCTATTGCAAAGAGAAGAACTGACACATAGAAAAGATTTATGTCCTCATGACAAACAATTGAGTTAAATAAAATAGTCCCAACAGCCACAGAACATACCATCCAAACATTGAAAATTACACAATCTTTGAAGCAATCCACGAGGCTTTCTCTAAAACAGAACAACAACAAAAACAAGCATTAAAATATTAAAAAACTGAAAAAATATTGTATTTTATCAGATCACAATGTGGTGAAACTGGAAATCAACAGTAAGAAAAATCAGAGAACATACATAAACTCATGAACAATGACCAACATGTTATTGAATAATGAGTGTGTCATGGAAAAGAAAAGAACTAGGGCTGTGAAGATGGGTTGGTGGGTAAAGGTTTTTCTGCACAAATATGAGAACATGAGTTTGAATACCTTATTGCTTTTTGAAAAAGCCAGGCATGATTACATCTATAACTCCAACTCTAGAGACAGTAGAGAATGTGGTCATCGGAGCTCTCTGGTTGGCCATTCTAGCCAAAGTAGTGAGCTCCAGATTCTAGTAAATATTTTTCTCAAAAAGCAATGTAGAGGCCAGGTGTGGTGGTGCACACCTTTAATCCCAGGACTTGGGAGGCAGAGACAGTTAGATCTCTGTGAATTTGAGGCCAGACTGTTCCAAAGAATGAGTTCCAGGACAGCCAGGGCAACACAGAGAACCCCTGTCTCCAATCCACCCAAAAAAATAATGTAGAAAGACACCTGATATTAATTTCTGGCTTGCATTTGCACATGAACAGTCAAGTATAACTGTAGATGTACATACATATGCACGCATCACACATAACACACATAGGGGGAAGAGGAAGGGAAGCGAGGAGAGAGAAAGATAGGGAGAGAGATGGAGGGAGGGAGGGAGGAAGGGAGGGAGGGAGAAAGGGAGTGAAGGAGGAAGCGACGGAGGGAGAGAGGGAGAGGGAGAGGGAAAGGGAGCTGGAGGAATTTAAAAGCAAAGACAAAAAGAATTTTTTAAAATTGAATTCTTTTTTATTTTTTATTAATAATATAATTTAAAAATTTTACATGTTGATCCCAGTTCCCCCCCTCTTTCTCTTCTGCCTTCTATTCCTACCCTGACTCAATCTTCCTAGTTGCTCGTGCTTCCCTCTCCTCCCCTTCTCTTTCTCTTAGTTCTCTTTCCATTCACTGCTCCTCCCAACTTCCCATGTGCTCTGGGGGACTTGTCCCTTCCCCCTTTTGTGAGGGACCATATATGAATCTCTTAGAATACACCTTGTATCCTAGTTCCTCTGGTGGTGTGAATTATAGGCTGGTGATCCTTTGCTCTAGGTCTAAAATCCATATATGAACGAGTACATACCCAACAAAGAAACAAAAGAAGAAACCATCCTGAATGAGGTAACCCAGTCAAAAAGAATTTTTAAGAAGATAGAAGCAAATGAAAACAGCATACCCTGAATCAATAAGATAGAATGAAAGCAGTGGCAAGAGGGCACCTGATAGCTATAAATGCTTATATTAAAATTTTAGAGATTTCAATTACACAATGCTCCTTTGAGGCTTGGGACACCAAAAGCACAAGACAAATGCCAAAACCAGTAGATGAAGTAATTAAAATTGGAGCAGAAATCAATTAAACAAAATAAAAATATACAACAAATTAATGAAGTCAAGTGTTGGCTCTTTGAAAATATAAACAATAATGAGAAAAACAGAACCAAGTACAGGCATTACACATGATGTCATAGTCTTCATAATTTTATATGTACATACATAAATCCTTTTATGTCTGAAAATAGCAGTTTCTTTGAATTTGCCCACACATCTGACCCTGCCCCACACATCTGACCCTTTCAATCAATCTGTCTCATTCCATATAGATAGCCTGAGCCTTAAGGAAAGTGGTGTTATGAAAACTCCCCATTTAGGGCTGAGTGCTCCAAAATCTCCTACTCTCTGCATGTTTTCCAGTGGTTAGTCTCTGTGTTAGTGAAAAAGCTTCTGTGATGAGGGTGTATGTATGTATGTATGTATGTATGTATGTATGTATGTATATATGTATGTATGTATGTATGTGTTAATCCCCATAAGTGAAGTAACTCAGACCCAGAAAAACACAATTTTGCATATTTTTATTTTAAAAAATTTTAATTTTCTCTCATGCATTACATCTCGACCACAGTTTCCCCTCCCTCCTCTCCTCCCAGTCCCTGCCACATCCCCTCTTCCCCCAATACGCTCCTTCTCCATTTCCCTTCAGAAAAGGTCAGGTCTCCCAGGGATAAAAACTGAACATGGCATATTGATTTACATTAAGACTAGGCACCTCCTCTCATGGTAAGGCTGGACAAGGCAAACCAGTATGAACAAAGGGGTCCCAAATGCCAGCAAAAGAGTCAGAGACATCCCCTGCTCCCACTGTTAACATTTCTACAAGATTCTCAAGCTTTGACTAATGTTTGGTTGTGGGGTTCTGAATCTGTTTCTATCAGTTGCTGGATAAAGCCTCTCTAATTACAATTATGCCAGGCTTCTGTTTATGAGTATAGCATAATAGTATTTGGAATTATTTCATTTGACATTTTTTGCCAGTCATATTTGTTTCTATCCTATGTCTCTGGGGAGTCCACTGGACCTCCAGGCACCTCCTCATAGTATGGGTCTCAAGTTGGACCTGTCATTTATTGATCATTCCCTAAATTTCTGTGACATGCTTATTCCAGCACCTATTAAAGGCAGGAAAATTATAGGTTAAAGGTTTTATGGATGCGTTAGTGGCCTCATCCCTAACTAGAAGCCTTGCCTGGTTACAGGAGATGGTCAGTTCAGGCTCAATGCCCCCCATTACTAAGATTCTTAGCTAGGGTAGTGGTGATATTCTATTTCTTTTTTTATTATTATTATGTGGTCTCTAGTAATGGGTTGGTATTTATCCCTCATATATGAATGGACTTTGGAAGCCCATCCGGCATTCTATTTCTTACATGTAAATGTTAAATTTTAAGGATTTTATAGTGTGATTCAATCAGAATATCTGCAGAGGTTAGATAACCAAGTGGAGGGAGATCTTTCAAGGAAGTGAAAATAGAAAAAAATGTTATTAAAGTGACAAATGGAAAATTAGAATAAGAGAATTAAGTGGGATAACTGATACTAAAGGCCTTTTGAAAAATCCATATGGAAATATACTACTTTAGAAGTTTCCTAATACTTATACATATGTAAATGAAACAGAAATGAAAATATCATATAATGGAAGGGACAATGCCCCAACTAGACATCATAAACTAAATAAACTCTCAGTACTAGGAAATGGATTACATCTTTTTGAAATTTGCCCCAGCCCTCCAAAATTACAGGCTGTTGTAAATGTTATTAGTAACCCTTCACAACCTGACAGTAAGATATTGTCATTGTTGAAGATATAATAAGCTTGTCTCATCAAATATAATAAACTTGTCTCATCAATTATGAAGAAATTGAGGTAGTGCACTGCTAGAAGGTTCACCCCTACTAACTAGTGTTCATAGGGTTGAAAGATACCATATATGCTACCAGAGGAGAAAAGTTATCTCCAAATTCATCTTGCTATGAATCTTTTGATCTACAATAGCAACTTGCCTGCAAGACATACCCATTGTTGCAATAGTGCCACAAATATTATGAGAGTAACTAGCCAGTTTTTATTAAATGTAAGGCCATCTCTATGAGTTGGAACCCATATCTAACACTGCTAGCAGGCCAAGAATATAAGACAAAATAGGTCATAGTCCCTATTGGAAGTGTACTATTAATATTCTTACAAACATAACAATAACATGACTCCTAATGCCATATTGTTATAGGTACAGGTCAGTACATGACTCCACAAAGAAAACTTTAAAGCACTGTAGGAAATTAACTGAATAAGGAATCCTATACTCATGAATTGAATGAATTGAGTTTTCAGAATATCTATATCCTTCAAAGAACAGTGTACAGATTCAATGCATTCCCAAAATATCCATGTACCATTATATACTAATAAGAAAAACAATCTTAAGATTCATGTGGAAGCACAAAATACCCCAAATATCCATAGCAATTTAGTAAAAATGAGTATTGCTAGAAATATCAACACAGTTGGAATTTGAGTTATATTACAAATTCATAAGAACAAAATCTGGTTTGTAGGCAAATGAGATAGAATAGAAGATGCACAAAGAAGGCCATAAAGATACAGCTATGTTATTTTTGACAAATGTGCCAAACTATATATCAAAGAAAAAAATGAAAGCCTTTTCAAGTGGTGCTAGGAAAACTGATAGGAAAATTGAAAGAATAAAATTAGATCTCACACCCACACACACACACACACACAAACACACACACACACACACACACACACACACACTTCAAATTAGATAAAAAGAAAGGAGTTTCTTTCATTTATGATTCATAAAATCAAGTATGACACGAATGGATAAACAGAACTACATAAGGGAACAAAAAGGAAAAATGGATAAGAAAGGGTAAGATTATGTTCAAATATACATTATATATTTTGTGTCTGTGGGAAACAACCTTAATGTTTTAATATTACATAAAAATTTAATATTTTAATATTACATAAAAATTATACACACCATATATTGTATATAATGTTTTTATATAATTTATGAATAATTAATATAGATTTAAAACAATATATAAAATAATATAGTATGCATTTAACAATTTCCAAATGCATCCTAATAAATCTCATTAATGAATAGGTTGCTAGGCTCTTGCATATAGGTTGTAAAATAAATAAATGGAATTTTCTTTGTAAAGCTTTGGAAGTAGATACATTGATTTATCTCTAGCGTGGTTATTATTACATGGCCTTCTTTATCTTGATATTTATTTTTTGGTTGCTACCTCACCAATATAAGGACCAAGGAGAGAAAACAAATTTACTTTCATTCAAAAAATTTTAATCTAAATTCACTTTCGTTTGTGATGTTGATGTTGTTTTTGAGGAAGTATCTTACTATATATCCCATGCAGGACTTGAATTTTTATCCTCCTGATCAGCACAATCTGTTGATTTATTTTCAACTTACAAATTAAAATTGTGAATGATTAATTGGATATTGTGAGGTGTTTTGATAGATGTAAATATTGCATAGTATTCAAATAAAGATAAGCATAATGATGTCTATTACAACTGAATATTGTTGGTGAAAACTTTTAATGTTTTGATATATAAGCTTTAAAATGATAACTTAAGGTCACTTTTGAAGTTTTGCAGTATTATATAAAATTTGTATACATTTTGCTATGTATTTTATTATGCTATACTTCACTGCTACACATATCTCGAGATTTTTTTTTTATAGTTACACTCATGTAAAAGCACCATATAAAAATTCAGGTTAATATTTACACAGCAACTAATCCAAAAGATATACTTGAACCTAGAGATTGTATTTGAAGTTTCAAAGTTAGTGTTTCTCTTCACTTAAAATCCAAAATTTT
Organism: Cricetiscus sungorus; assembly: GCA_030556225.1. Lineage (NCBI taxonomy): Eukaryota > Metazoa > Chordata > Mammalia > Rodentia > Cricetidae > Cricetiscus > Cricetiscus sungorus. Next base: position 9,346,381 of record JANBXA010000126.1, read on the forward strand.
TTATGAATAACAAATGTCAATTAAATATATTCTGGCCTCATCGGTTAGCTTACTGACATTTAATAGAGATGCAAAAGCACTTGAATTTAAAACCTCCAGCAAGGGGGTTTGTTAAATCATGAGTGTGTCTAAGCAGTAAATAAATTAATTAATTCAAATTGTTTGCTTATTCTGAGGAAATAAAATTTTAATATCCTATGCATACAAAGGCTCCATGGATCTTTTTCATAATATATAACATGAATGCAATGGAAACCATAAACTACATGGAGTTATTCTTTAATGAAATGCCAATCTATATATGTTAATGACAATAAGATTATATTAGTAAAAGTAAATGTGTTACAAATTTGATATTTGTATATTGTACACATTTTTTTCTTGAATAAATTTTAGGGCACTAAAATTGATTTTGCAAAATTATATTTGTAAGTTCTGACATTTTCAAATGATCAACCAACTGAAATCAAGCTAAAACTAACCAGTGAATATTCAATTTAATAAAACTACAAATGACTTAGTTTAGGAAAATCCAATAATGCAATTTTTTGAAGATAGGGTTTTACTGTGTAGCCTGAGTTCTCACTACTTACCAGAATAGCATTTAACTTGGCAACAGTTTTGCTCTCTCTACCTTCTGAATACTCGAATTAGTGGCATGTGCTATTTCACCTGGCTTGATAACTTGCTATTTTGTATCCTAACATTCTTTGCACTTTTTGTGTTCATATGGCACTATGATGCCACCCTCAATACAATATAGGCTTCATTCTGTTTTTTATATATACTGTCAGAGAATTAATGTCTAGAATATGCAAAGAACTCAGAAAACTAAATATAATAAATTAATCAACCCAGTGAGTAAATGATGTAATGAAATGGATATTTTTCCAAAGTTGTCAATACATCTTATTATATAAACCAAATAATGAATTTTGTTTTATTTTTGAAAATGAACTCTTAATAACTGTTATATTTTATAGAATATATATATATATATAATATTTATCTTTTTATTGAGTTTTAGATTTAATAATTCATATAAATTAATTTATAGATTAATATTTAATGAGTATTCACTACTCTTGCTAATTAGGAATGAAATGTATATTACATTTTTATGGGAACTACACATTCTGGAAAATCATGTGTTTTACATACTCTGCTATGAATATATTTCTCTCCTCATGCTTTAAACATAGAATTCTTCTACCATCTTTACTCTCTTCCTTACCAATCCCACTCAGATTATTTCTTCCATTTTCAAATGCTTGTACATAACTTTCATTGTGTATCACAAGTCTAAACTTCTCTTCCAATATTCAGGTGTGTGTTTCTAATTATCTGATATCTTCACCTGAATATGTATCAAAATATAAAAGCGCTTTTCTTTTAAGACAACATTTTCCTACTGAATTTATAATCATATTTCTCCATTAAATCCATTCTCATAATTCACACCTTCTGTGTTAACTGAATACTTAGAGAATTCTCAGTTTTTGTAGGTGATTCAACTATGAATGAAGTTGCACATGCTGCAGGCAAAAACAGATGATCTTGACATGATCCCATCATTCTTATTTAAACTCATACAAAATTCTTGCAAATCCTACTCAAAATTTTGCCTCCAAATCTATTTAAATTACTACATCTCAAATACCAGTATGCTGAAATAATGTAAGAGAATCTAAATTCTGTTTCCTACAATATTGTGTGTGTGTGTATCCTGCAAATACCTATTTCTACATTATGAACACAGTAGTCTTTTTATATAAAATACGTTATCTTATAAAGATTGTTAACTTGCTTTGAAATCTTTACTAGATTTTTATTGATTTTGTTCTTTTTTTTAGTATAAAGTTTCATTATTCACTTTGCATTCATGCTAAAGGAACCATAGAGATTTGGCTGTAGCAGCCTGATCCTGCACAGGCAATTCCATACATTGAGGACAAAGGTAAAGAGTCCTCAAACTTTTCCCTGTTGTTTGCCATGTAGAAAATATTCATCTTTTTTCTTATTTCAAATACAAATTTTCTAGGTTAGCCTTCCCAAATCTGTTGGATCACACAGTCTCCTATGGTTTTATTTCCCTATACATTTTTTCATAACACCCAACAATTAGTAGGTGTATATAAGTATGTTTCTATTGGATTTATATCTATCTTTTCTGTCCTTGATTAAAGATAGTAAGCTCCATGAGGCAGGATCTGCCTAGTTTTTACTTACATTGTTATATAGCCTCTTGTCTTCTATGTGGTAAAATAACATTGCCAAACAATAATCTAGAACTGAAATATGTGTTATGAATTATGTACACCAGAAAATATTAAAATGGGGAGAAATTTTATGAGGTTGAATTTTTATAATATTTTTCTTTTTCCCTTTTTTTGGTTTTTCAGGACAGAGTTTCTCTGTGCAACAGCTCTGGCTGTCCTGGAAGTCATTTTATAGACTAGGCTGACCTCCAACTCACAGAGATGCCCCTACCTCTGCCTCCTGAGTTCTGGCATTAAGGCATGCACAACCAACACTTCGAAGTAGGTTGAAATTTTTATACAAGGCACATAGACTAAGAATATACCCTTGGTCTAGAAATACATAAATCTGACTTTGAGAATCCTATATTACTTGAATAAAAGTACAGTTAATGTTCCATCAGATAAAAATAATGGTGATTCTAAAAGCACTATGCTAAGATCATATTTCCGTGAGTTTTCAAATTTATGATTATAAAATTCTGTCATTAACAGAAATCTTATAATAAATAACATATTGATTGCTTTTCTCATAATGACTTTAAGATTGATTTAATAATGGGGACTAATGTTTAACCATTATTAGAATGATATGTAACAACAGTAAGGATTAACCAGAGCTGAGTACTGTATATGAAACTAAAGTTGCTTAGACATTAATAAAGGAATCTTTAACAATTATCACAACCCCCTTCTCAAGGATATTCTCATTCATCCTTTGCTAATTTCAAAAGTTTGGCAAAGTTCCAATAAATATAAATTAAGTCAATTGTAAAAAGCCTCCTAATCTAACAAAGTTTGTGCCACAGTCTAAGTAGGACAATGCAAATAATATGTATTTTCAATGAATAAATTATATTTTAAAACATCCTTTTTATATATCACTCTCTTCTTTAAAGTGTCCTCATTGCTCAATTGCAAGCAGTTATCTTAGTACAAAGAATAGTGATCATTATGAGCCCCATTTTATAATCCAGTTATACTTTATATCTATAAAAATTCTGGGAAACTAGTCTAATTATAATTTTCTTTGTTAGGACTTCTATAAATGTATAGAAATTGGTAATTTAATCTCCCTTCTAAGTAGATAATGTAACCTGAGATGACAAGATTTAAATATCCCATTGAAAGTGAAAATATAAGCAAACATCAAATTCAAACATTTTAGTTGATTAGATTTTAACTGTTCTCAATACAATAATAAACAATATTTGTAATTGAATTAAACTTTATCTTTCTTCTTTCTGCTCTCATTTATTTTGCTGGGTACTAGAAATTGAACCCAGGGTTTCTTACATTGTTGGCAAGTATTATACTACTGAGCTACATCCCTGGCCCATGAACTGTTAACTTTGCTAGTGGGAGTCATTTACACTATTATTAAGAATTTTAATTATAACACTTTATGGGTAAATATGCAAAGCCCCTAGTGTTTGAAATAATTAACCTTACATCTTTGGTCATTTACCATTTCCCCCCTTAAAATTTCTACAATTTTCACTCCCTTAGCCAAGGAAAACTTTAGCAATAGCTAGTTACAACATATCACAGTATTCTTATTATTATTATCATTAGTTGCAGGTTGTTGTCTTGTTTATCAGTTTATTCCATCTCAACAAAATTAGTGTCATTGTTCTTGAACTTTTTAAATATAAGTTATGTGTTACCTACAGAATGTAAGTTTCTTCTTTTGTTTTAATAAGTGTCACTGTTATGGTTTGGATAAGGAACACTCCTTTAATGACCTGAAAGGGTATAATCTTATCCCTAGACTGTTTCTCTTTCTCTGTGTTTCCTGGCTACAATGAGATAAGCAGCACTCACTTACTATGCCCTTTGGTTTCTATGTTCACATTTAATCAAGGACAGAGAGACAATAGAACTCAATAGACAATAGAGACTCAAAGTTCAGAAAGTGTGAGACAAAATAAGCATTTTCTCATTTAACTTCTTTATTTTGACTATTTTCTCACAGTGACAAAGTTGATTAATACAAGCAGTGACAAAAAATAAGTATTATATAAGAAACTAACATAACTGATACTGAAGCTCACACAGGTTTTGGCAGGTTCAGAAGTTTGCTGAAACTGAATTATCTCTAGAAGCCAGATGTCCTCATTCCAGTTGAACATAGCATGTAGTGCTCTTTATTGTGCTATATTATCATTGCACTACTTGTGAAAATAATGTAATATAAATGTTAACTTATTGATTTACATTTTAAGCTATCACAATAGAAAAATGAATGAATGAACTGTAAACCACATTGATTTCCACTTAATATGCTAAATACATATAGTCAGGTTCATTCATTTTTATAAAAGCTGACATATAGAATTTGGGAGTAGAATAATGGTTAGCAAAAACTGGGGAGTCTCAGAGACAGAGATGAACACAGGCTAATCACTGGATACTAAAATAAAAATTTAGTGCACAGTATGATGACCAGCTAACAAAACTACACTGTTTCTTAATGAGCTAGAATGGAAATACATTTTTACTTCAAGTAAAGTTTACAGAGATAAATATATTTGTCTTAATTTAAGTATTACTTAATAAGTACCTTAATACTTAATAAATACATGCTGAACCCTTAACTTACACCCTATAAATACACATAATATTTCTGTTTCCTATATCAGCTTTAATTTTAAAAATATCCAAAATATTAATAATAAAGAATTAACAAAAACACAACAAAATATTTATCAAAGCCAGTTTGAAAATGTGCTGACAGACTAGGTAAAGAATGTCCCCATTCATGTCATAAGATGTCTATTTGTGTTGAATAGAGTATTAATATTCAGATACCGACCGCACTTAAATTGTTTTTGTATTTAATGTATTACCTGGTGGGAAGGTTCTGCAGTCAGCTGATTGAGAAAAGCTCAGCACTTATAATGGCTCATGGTATGATACTGAATAAGGACTGACAACACTCATATTGTCATCCACGTGAGATGTGATAAAAATCTCATCTGTTGTCTGTTGTAAAGCGTATCAGGAATGGCTACTAAATTTAGGATTTTAATTTCATAGTCAGGAGTCTTGGTAAAATGAGATTCAGTATCTGAGGCAGGTGGACTCTGCTCATGAGAGTGAAAAATTCAAGCCACAGTGAAAAGGCAAAGAAATTCCTACTCGATTTCTGGAAATCACCAGTCTTCGGGACAATGGTTGATTGACAGATCCCCTACTTCTGTCTGCGCCTGCGTGTTTGGTTTTAAAGGCCCCCGTGTGGGCGTGACCGGAAATGGATAACCGTAATATCCGCTTTTCTTCAGCGGCCGTTATCTTCGGTCATTCTTCGCCTTCAGGAACCTGCTTTGAAGCCTTCAGGAACCTGTTTGAAGCATCCGTGTGTGGAGGTATATTCCGGAACATTCTCCTCACAGACCAGGGTCTTTCCCAAAGAGACCGGCTCAAAGTTATTCTGTCCTGCCCCTATTATTTAATTCGGGTGTCTCCCAACTACGGTGGTTGTTCCATGGTGGTTTCCTCAGCAATTGGGGATACAATGTGGATAGAAGTAGACAACCTTTAACAAATGGAGAAACAATACTTGTCAGGAAGAGAGTTAATATTGTGTGTTGGAACTGAGTTGACAAAGTCTAAATCTCCCCGTCCCGTTTGGGGCTCCTAAGTCCGTAAAAGGGAACTGGGCGAGGCGACTGTTCATGGCGTAACGGTAGGACCTACCAACAGAGATTGTACAAATTATCTCATCCTCTGTTTTCCAGGGTGACCTCTTCCTTAACCTGTTTGCAGTACTATCTGTGTTTCCCCACTACAGTCATCATGCCTCGTGGCCAGAAGAGCAAACTCCGCGCCCGTGAAAAGCGCCGCCAGGCCCGTGCTAAAAACGCACTGGAGGAACAGGCCTCTTCCGGTCCTTTCTGTGAGTTTCCACCTCAAGCTGTTCCTGATGCGGGTATGTCTACACCTCCCAACCTGCGGCAGGGAGCACACTGTACCTTTTCACACACATATGAAAATACAGGTGTCAAAAACCAAGATGAGAAAAATTCAGATGACTCTGATGACATTGAGGCCTGGAGTAAAGATCCTATAAATCACAAAGTAGTCTTACTGGTACAGTTCCTGATGGAGAAATATCAAAAGAAGGAGGTTATTACAAAGGCAGATATGCTGAAGTGTGTAGTCAAAACATCGAAAACTCACTTCACTGAGATCCTAAAGAGAGCCTCAGAGCACATGGAACTGGCCTTTGGTGTTGATCTAAAGGAAGTGGATCCTATCAGGCACTGCTATGCCCTTTTCAACAAACTAGAACATACCTTTGATTGCATGAAGGGCGAAGAAAAAATGCCTAATACTGGCCTATTAATGATGGTGTTGGGTGTGATCTTCAGGAAGAATAACCGTGCCTCTGAAAAGGAGGTTTGGGAAGTGCTGAATATGATGGGTGTACATGCTAACCGAAAGCACTTCATTTATGGAGAGCCTAAGAAAGTTATCACTGAAGATTTGGTAAAGCTGAAGTACTTGGAGTACCAAAAAGTGCCCAACAGCAACCCTCCATCTTTTGAATTCACATGGGGTTCCAGAGCCCAGGCTGAAATTAGCAAGATGCAGATCCTGGAGTTTTGGGCCAAGATCCATGATACTACACCAGATGCTTTTGTGCCCTTGTATGAAATAGCTTTGAAAGATGAAGAAGAAAGAGCTCAAGCCAGGTCTGCAGCCAGGGCTCGCACTGCTGCTATGGCCAGTTCACATTCGAAAGCCATGGTCAGCAGTTCCTCCCATGCTAAGTAATAGCTACATCTATTTACCCACTATTTGTAAAGGTCTGCCAACTACCTAATAGTGGAGGGCTAATATGGGCTGAGTAGAATAAGTGCTTATAATTTTTTGTTGTACATTAGTAAATTCTACTTTTACCCTTTTCCCTCTTTTAGTTCTAGGTTATATTTTAAAGATTGAAGTCTGAGGAAGACTTCCTATGTGGAAATAAAGGAGTGAATATTTTAAGTAGTAGATGGCCAGCATAAGTCTAAAAGGAGCACTTTGAATATCATCATTGCATTCCTGTGCCATATTTGATACTTTTAAGTTTCAATTTGCTTTTTGGTGTTATATTTCAGATGTTTCAATCAGTAAGCTTCAATACCTTTAAATGTAAAATTATTAATTAATTTTCTTATACATTTATTGCCCTTTCATAGTTTGAAACTTTTGTGGGCAGAGAGAGTGAATTTTATTTAGGGGTATTACCACTGGTGAGTTCTCCATGTTCCAGTGAATGAACCCAAACCTATGTCTATATAATAGCATTAAATGGACTTAAGGTTTTGTTTTGTTTTTTTGTGTTTTTGAAAAAAAATGCATGAGAAGAAAGAAGTCTATATCAGTTTGAATTTACCAGTCTGTTGAATTTTAAGGGTATTTTTTGGGGGTGCTCAGTGACTAAAATCTGAGTCAAAATATAGTCAATGTCAAGTTAAATAACAGTGAAATAGCAAAAATGGAAAAGAAAATATTATTGAGATGATACTTAGTTCTGTTTTTTCATTTTTATTTTGTTGTATACAAATAAAATATATGTACTTGGAGTTGTTTGTCTTACTTAAGAATATAGGTGTTAATAAAGTATTTTAAATTGTAATTCATTTTCACCAGTTTATTCATTATCCAAAGTTAATTGGCATTCGGTCTTTGAAAATGTCATTTTGTTAGAAATGGGGACTTAAACATACTGGGAGAGAGAGAATTAGTTTTCTCCAATAGAGTAATACTTGTTTTATCAACCACTTCTGCACAGTCCTGTTGTTGGAGCTATTGGTTGTTTTGTTTTAGGTTTGGGTTTATGTGTATGTGCTTGTGTGTGTGTGTGTGTGTGTGTGTGTGTGTGTGTGTGTATGGGTTTGTTGTGTGCATGCACACACATGTGCATGCGTATTGCTTTTATTTGGTTATTTTGATGTTTTTTGTTTTGTTTCTGGTGGGGTTTCATTTTGTTTTCTGGGTATTTGGGGGACTTCTTTTGGCATTGGGTTTGTTTTTTGAGAAAAAACTTAAAGTTGGGTAAGAAGGAGAAGAGGAACCAGAAGGACTTGGGGGGGGGATAATATGATCAAAATATATTTTAAATTGAAAATTGCTTAAAATAATAAAAAATATTTTAAGAAAAGAAGTGGGGAAAGATACAAGTTGCACAGCCTCTTTGTTTAAAAATTTCCCATTAAATAACAATAGAAATATGAGGAAGAAAATGAAATGGCTTTCAAAACCTAAGGACAAATAATAGGAATGAATAAGGAGGGGAGAAATAGGAGTGAATGCAGGAAAAGTGTTTGGGGACATGTAGCTTAATACAAGTAGGCAAAAAAAAATTTTAGAAGAAAGGTCATCTGTGACTACAACACTCTACAGTGATTTATAATTGGGCCTACATACGTACAACTAAACACAGATAATGATATTCAGAAAAGTAGGGGTGGCTATCTTCCCACCACCCAGGGCTCAGGTGTCTGATCTGACCCTGGGCATCCTCATGGTGCTTGCTTGCATCAGGTGCTACATACATCAATCCAGACCCTAACTTCTATAGGGCCCTGGACCTAGACATGGCCCTCAGAGCAGCCTGGGCCTGGATGACAGCATGGTACCAGGTGGCAGCCCAGTCCACCTGTATATGTATGGCCCCTGTTGTGGCATGGCCCCCAGACTCTAATCAATCCTCAGGCTCTGGCCCAGATCCCAGGCCTCTGTATTGGCCTCAGTGCCATCTAGGGCCACAGACTAAAACACAGATCCCAGCTGCATCTGGGCCATGGAATCAGACATGGCCTCAGGCAGCAGCTCGCCTCAACCTGGTCAATATCCTAACTTCAAGTGGTAGCCTGGACCATTCAAATCAGAACGGCTCCAGCAGCAGCATGACACTTAGACAGCAACAAGATTAAAGATTGTGGCCCAACCCGGGCTTCATGTGGTCATTAGTGGGACCATAAAACACAGGCAACAACCTAGGCCTGTTCTGTGGTAAGACCATCAACCTAGACATGTTCCTTGGCAGCAGCCCGGCCCTGATATCACCATGGCCCCCAATGGTAAGCAGACCTCCCCCACCTCAGTCTAATTCTTATCACCTTCACAAGCAGGCCTCCAACATCTGCCCACTCCTCGCCGACTTCATTTATTTTTTTCTGTGTCCTTCCATAGTGCACGGACCATTCTATTATTCTATCTCTCCCATTTCTCCACCATATGTTTCCTTATTATAATAGGGCCCACATGTCTAGTGCCAGCTGTCTTCCCACCAGCCGGAGCCTTGAGGTCCCTAGCTGACTAGTCCCCCATCTGAAAAAAATAGGCATCAGGCAGGCAAGGCTGGCTGTCTTCTCACCAGCCAGGACCTTAAGGACTCTAGTCTGCTAGTCCTATCTGAGGGGATAGACATCAGCTGAGAGTAGCTATCTTCCCACCCACTGAAGTCTTGTGGACCCTGGCTGAGAAGTAGTCCCCTTCTGAGAAGATAGGCATGAGGCATGGATAACTGTCTTCCTACCAGCCAGGACCCTGAGGACCCTGCCAAGCTAATCCAAGTCTGAGTGGATAGGCATCAGGCTGGGCTAGGAATCATATGGGAGTTACTGTCTTCTCACAAGCTCAGGCCTTGAAGACCTTGACTAGGTAGTCCCTGTCTGAGCAAAAAGATATCAGGCAGTGGTGGCTATCTTCCTGCCACCTGGGGCCTTAAGGACCTTGAACACCTAGTCCCTTTCTGAGTGGAAAGGAATCAGGCAGGGGTGACTCTCTTCTCACCAGCCAGGACCTTGAGGACTCTGGCTGGCTATTCATTTTCTAAGCAGGCCGGTATCATGCTGGAGTGGTGATCAGGTGGTCAGAGGCTGTCTTCCTGCCACCTGTGACCTTGAGTACTCTGATGCCTAGTCCCCTTCTGAGCAGATAGGCAACAGGTAGGGTAGCTATCTTATCACCAGTCAAGACCTCTAGGACCATGCCAGGATAATTCCTATCTCAGTGGATAGGGATCAGGTTGGGGTAGGAACCAAGACATAGCTGGCTCTCTTCTCATCAACTGGGGCCTTGAAAACCAAAATGGGCTACTTCCTGAGTGCATAGGCATCAGTTCAGATTTGCTGTCTTCCTGCCTGCCAAGGTTTTGAGGACCTAGTCAGGGTAGAGCCCATCTCCTCTTTGCCAATTTAATTGCTTTATATTCATTACATGTATTCCAAAAGCCCTTACCAAGATGACACATCAGATGCAATTATAGAACTTGGCATTTTTGTCTGTCTTAAAAAAAACTATTATTTGTGTTGTCTTAAGTAGGTTCTCACTGTATTGCCTCTGCCATCCAAGAACTCACTAGGATAGCTTGAGCTAGACTGAAATGTGTAAATCTTCTGCCTTTACCCATAAGTGCTCTTATTAGCTGTGTATGCCATTATTCTAGGCAGAAATTATTGTCTTTTTTAAAAACATTTTTATTATTTGAGAATTTTATATATATGGATTTTCATATATATGATTATTATGTGTACTGTATTTTGATCGTGTCTAGTCTCTTTCCAGCTCTTCTCAGACTGCCTTCACTGACTTCCCCTTCTAACTTCATGTCTTCTTATTTTTAATAACCCATTGAATCCAATTATTGCTACTGTTATGTGTACATATGGGCGTAAGTAAATGCATTGTAACATGTGTGATGTGCAAGTGGATATATTTCCAAAGAACATTAACTCACTCTAAGAAGCTATCAACTGAAATACCTACCAGTGTTATCATATGTAGTATGTCTGCCATATCCAGGCACAGCTGCTGGAGATGCTTTCTAACCACAGTCCTTTCCAGGCCCTTCTAAACTTTCTGCTTCTCTTTCTTAGTGCTCCTTGGGCATTTGGGGAGATGAGGTATGACACAGATGTCAAATTTAGGGTCAAGAAGTGTATCATTATAAAAATTATAAAAATAAAACTGAACAAACTTATTCCTCAAAAACAAGTAATAGAAGTATAGGATTTTAGAATAATGTAAACCAATAAGAGGGTCCAGGTAGGATATTTCTGCTAATTATAAAAATGTACAAGCATTTGTTAAGATATAAGTTTTATATTTTCATTATCACCAATAAAAATGAAATACTATTAGTATTCCTTGGAGGAAACTAAATTTTTACTTACATATGTTTAACCACAGTTACTTACAATCATCTGTAACTCCAGTTAAAGGGGATCCATTATCTTTTTACAGCCTCTGCAGGAACCTGATTCCACCATAAGAGGCCCCACAGAGTGCCCAGGCCTTCTAACTGTCACCCACACACAGCGGGACTGGTTCAGTCCTATGCAGGTTCCCCAGCTGTCTGGCTGAGGTCCAAGAGCACCCACTTGCTCAGGTCAGCTGTTTCTCTAAGTTTCCCCAGCATGGTCTTGACCCCTTTGCTCATCACTCCTCCCTCTCTGCAACTGGATTCCAGGAGTTCAGCTGAGTTTTTAGCCGTGGATCTCTGCTTCTGCTTCCAAGAGCTACTGGATGAAGGCTCTAGGGTGGCATTTAAGGTAGTCATCAATCTCATTATAGGGGAAGACCATTTAAGGTAGCCTGTCCACAATTGCTAAGATTGTTAGTTGGATCATCCTTGTAGGTCTCTGGACAATTTCCTAAGGCCAGATTTCTCTTTATACCTATAATGGCTCCTTATATTAAGGTATCTCTTTTCTTGCTCTCCTTTATTCATTCCCTGACTCAATCATCCTGATTCCTCATGTTCTCCACTCTCCTTCTCCCTCCCTCACTCCCTCCCTGCGTGCATGCCTCCCATCTCCCCTGTGCTCCCAATTTATTCAGCAGTTCTTGTCACTTTCCACTTCCTGGGGACCATGTATGTCTCTTAGTGTCCTCCTTGTTTCTTAGCTCCTCTGGAGGTATAGATTATAAGCTCGTAACCATTTGCTCTAATATCCATATACGAGTGAGTATATACCATGGTTTCTTCTAGTTCCATCCATTTGCCTGTGAATTTCAAGATTTTATTTTTTTTCTACTGAGTAGTACTCTAATGTATAAATGTACATTTTCTTTATCGATTCTTTGATTAAGAGGCATCTAGGTTGCTTCCAGGTTCTGAATATTACAAATAATACTATTATGAACATATTTGAACAGATGTTGTCATTGTATGAATGTGCATCTTTTGGTTATATACCTAAGAGTGAAATTGCTGGATATTGAGGTAAACTGATTCTCATTTTCTTGAGAAACCACCATACTGATTTCCAAAGTGGCTGTATGAGTTTGCATACACATCTGCATTGGATAAGAGTTCTGCTTTCTCCACATGATCTCCAGCATAAACTGTCTTTTGTGTTTTTGATTATATCCATTCTGACAGGTGTGAGGTGGTATCTCAGAGTGGAATTATTATCTGGTATTTTTCTGCTGTTAAGATATATTTCCACTGAATATTCATAGTCTGTGTATAAGGAGGTAAAGAAGTATCCAGCCATGACACTGTGGGGAGTTTACCCTGGACCTCTGATTGTTCTACTTGCAACATATGTATCATTGATGTGGTTAACAACACTGTTCACAGCCAGGAGCTGGTGGCACACCTTTAATCTCAGCACTCAGGAAGCAGAGGCAGATGGATCTCTGTGAGTTCAAGTCCAGCCTGGTCTACAGAGGGAGTTCCAGGACAGGCTCCAAAGCAATACAGAGAAACCCTGTCTCGAACCCCTCCCCCCAAAAAATTGTTTTAAAACAAAAGCAAAACAAACAGCAAAATACAACCACTGTTCACCATAGGAAAAACTACATTATGCTCACTGATATCATACCACCACTAGTAAGGGTCTCCCTGTGACCTTTCTATAATTTGCAAGCAAAAATAGGTACAAACATATTTGGGGAAGAAAACTAATCTACCAATGGCAATTAAAAAACATTATGAAGCAAAAACAAATATCAAAATTTACAGCCTTATGGAGTAACAATTTGAACAAAATAAATTTCTAACCTAAATGACATTAAGACCATGTAGGTGACATCCATGATAGGATGTCAGATTAGAACCTTAGTGACAGGTAAAAGTCAGGATAATATGAGATAACTGCATTCCAAAATAGAAAGGTGAGATGAACTTCAGAAATGAAAAAAAAAAAGCATAGGTGATAGAGAATATGGATAGCACAGAGAAACAGAAAGGCTCTATAGTAAAAAATATTTAGTCTTTAGTTGGCAAGGGATGGGGGACTGAAGGTAATCTGGTGGCCCTGCTTAAAAAAAATACAGGCATAATCATAGGACATCCAACAGTTCTCTTAAATCTAAATCCAATTGAAGGATTGGCTATAACAGTGACACTTCTTGCTTGGCAAACCATCATTAGAGAAGTTCATTTCATTACTGTTTGAAAACTTTGAGAGGCATCAATTTTATGAGACAGTTATTCCCGGAAACTGAAAATAAAGAACAATCACAAGTCATGGAGAATAGACATTGGGTCACTGAGCCCAGGTAGGAGATAGTTACATTAGTCAGTTGTGGAGATAGTCAGATACAAATACACTGGAAGTCAAGAAACAGAAAGCTCAGACTTTAAAGGATACCAGGATTTGGGCAGCCCTAATCCTATGATAAGGAAAAAGGGAAACTCCTTTATCTGGTATAACTATGGAAACTAAAAGGTACATGTCCAGAGTCATTGGGGTGTTTGGCCTCTGCTGTTACCCCTCTGGCAACATGGATTTTGTAAGTGGGAACAGGGAATCATTCAATTACAGCATGCTCCTCCCTCTAGCAAGCAGGAGATTGATTACTATGGGGTTCCTAAAAGTCCAAACACAAATCCTTCAGATGTTGTATTGGTGCTTTATTTGCTTCCTTAACTCCCCAATACACTGAAGAGAGATCAGATGACTTGCATTCTACACAATCCAGGTTTTACTAACTAGGTGTATCAAAAGAGTAAGAACCCATCCCCCACACATTCAGGTGGTTTAGCATGCAAGGACAGGAAGAGACTGAAGTCAACATACACCCGAAACACAACTGATGCTTGACTTGTTGTCCTGGCTAAATACCAGCGTGAAAAGTAGGAAAAATAAGAAATTCTAACCTAATTTAACCACCCCTCTCATAGGAAACTAATTTTAGCATGCCTAGACAGAAACTACACTAAAATTTTGTCTAAATTTTAAAAATTATTCATCTTTAGGATACTTGTGGGTTTTTTATCACACTTATAATTACTTTGATATTTTGTTTTTTAGAAAATCCTCATACTTATTTCTTGTATTTATCTAATTCACTTTCTTATACTTTATATTGTATAAGCCGAATATTTTATCTTTGGTTTTTCTGTCATATTTCTTTCTGATTCTTTTACTTAATACTATTTCTTTAATTTCCTTGCCCTTGTCCTTTATTATATGTATACACTAACATTTACTTTTAGTATAATTGTAAGCATTTTAATGGTTCCGATGGGATGTACAAGGGACTCTGGCACTTGGGAGCCAGAATACTGAGTGTTACAGCTCAGATAAAAAGGTTTTCTGGCACTGGGGAGGCAAGGAATACTGCAGGTCAGAGTAAGCATAGCATCTTATAGCCTTGCTTCAGGGAAAGGCTTTCCCAGTATATCAGGTCTGCTATGGCAGGAGAGGATTTCCCCTGAGAAGTTATTATAGTTCAGCTTCAGTCCACTTTGTCCGCTCCACTCAGGGTCATCTCTGCATCTCTGCTCCAGCAAAAGCTGCGAAAGAAGGTCTCACCCAAACCTCATTCAAGAGACTTATTGGGAGGGAAGAATCCAGGAGAGTGGCTGTCCTCTGCAGGCTGAAAAGCCACAAGCTGCAAGGTTTACATAGGGATTCTTAGGTGTTGGAGTTTTCCCAGGGAGATTTCCAGGGCAGGGATTGGTCAGATATCAGTCCTTGAGCTCAGACTGGCTAGATCTTGTGCTCAGGGATTGGTTAGTTTTCTGCACAGGTTTAGGGTCAGATTTGGCTCTGGTTTCAGGGTCAAAATGTTTTTCTTTTACTGGTCCTTTTTAGCATTTTGGTGTTAATTTTAGGACCAGGGTGTGTTTCTTTCACTTGCTCTGATTCCAGGAGCAAAGTGTGTTTCTGTGGCACTGGTTTCAGAGTCAGAGTGCATTTCTTTGGTTCTGGTTGCAGGGCCAAAGTATGTCTCTTTGGCTCTGTGCAGGGTGTATTTCTTTAGTTGGTCCTTTTCCCTTACAGCAATTAATTGCTAAATTTGGAGATTAGGCTAGGTTGTTTTTCAGTGCCATTTTTGATAATATTTGATGATGAAAGACTTGACTTTATCCCATTTTAAGCATACTTCTGTATCTGGTTGGTTTGCCTGTTCTTATGGAGTTGCTGTTACACAATTTTTCCCCCTCTATGAGTGGTAGTGGGCATTGAACCCTGTAAAGGTGACTGCATATTAAGACTGCATATTCAATAAAACAGGAAGATAAATGTAAATAATAACAGATAGGTTTATAACAACACAGAACACCAGGAACATAAATATCCTAGATGAAATGATCTCTCCAAAAGATCATAATTCTCCAATAACAGAACTTAGAGGTACTGAAATAGATAAAATAAGAATATAAACTCTAATAGTAAAAATTATGAATTGTCTTAGATAGAATACAAATTGAGGAAATTCCTCTTTATAAGAAACTATTCTCTACTAGAAGTTTTAAAAAGCCACATACAGTATTTAAAGGCTAGTTTAAATCCTTTGTATGATTTACCTTTTGTGTGAATGTGTGTTATGTTGCAAGTTTTATTCAGTTTTGATAGCTTATTCTTCCTTTGTTACATTTTAGTAAAATGCCTGTTATTTATTTAGTATCCTAAAAGGACATAGTAAAATTACCAGGAGTTCATGTATAGGTAAGCCTGTTTTACGACATTTAGTCATTTCTAATGCCCTATTTGTTTACTTCTGCAAGTAGACCTACACATTCATGAATGCTATAGATTTTAGTAACTCTTAATATCTACTATGTTGTGATCTCATGTACGTTTTTTCATTAACAGCATACTGACACCATCTGTACATATAAAATAACATTAAATTTTAAAATCAGCTTGCCAATTTTAAGATATAAGATCTATTATGTTTCTTTTAGAAGAATGAGGATTATCATAGATTATAAATTTGGGAAAAATCAACCTGTCCTTAATATTGAATACTATTACTTTGCACAAACATATCACAATTTTCTACTTGTGTTTACATTAAGTTCTCTAATAGTGACATATTCAATATATTAATATTCAGTATAAATCAATGTTAGTACATAATGTTCATATATTTCCTATTAAATATAATTACATTAATAGTAATACAATACATATGTGCCTATTCCTTAAGAAACATTAATGTGCTATAATAGTTTATACTTTATATTTTACTTTCATCTTTACATTCTCTGTTGCTAAAATAATAAAATGTTTTTATTTTAACTTTATAAGTATCAATATTAAAGATAATTTTTCTTATACTTTTTATCTTTAGAAACACTCATAAACATTCTACTGTTTATCATTAGAAATATTCATGTACATTCTAACTGTCTATTAATTCTAATAGCTTCTTTTTAAGTTTTTAATCTCTATTTCTTCATAGTAACTTTTTAGTAACTTCCTCAAAATATTGAACAGATACAGTGATAATAGACATCTTTTTCCATTTCCCAATTTTAAGGTAAAGCATCCAAATTACGTATAACACTATTGCTGTTGATTTGTGAAAGATACCCTTTACTCCTTTATCACTACAGTAAAATTCTTTTATCATGAGTAAACACTGATTTTATAAACCATTATTGCATACCACCTAGGTATGTGGTTTTTCTCATTTCTTTATCTACAAGATGTGTTAAGCCTAGGTCTGGATCTATTTGCATTTATTGGGTCCATTCTTCCTTTCCTTCCTTCTACTATCAACTATAAAATATTACATGCATCTTCCTGCCAGCCTGGTCCCACAGCTGCATTAGCCCTAAATAACACAGAGAGACATTGTATTATTTATGAAACTGTTGGCTGGTTACTAGCATTTCTTACTGTCTAGCTCTGTCTGAATTATTGACCCATAATTACTAATACATGTATTTCTATATGGTCTTACATTACTAAGAATGCCAGACTCATGTGTCCTCTCTTCATGAGAGGCAACTCTGTCCTATGTTTTCTAGAACCCTTCACTTCTCCTAGTCCTACCTATCATGCTTCCCTATTGGCCAACAGTGCTTTATTCATTAACCAATAGTAGAAACGTATTTACAGAATGACATCCCTCATTATCTCCTTTTTTCTGTCTAAATAAAAAGAAGGGCTCTAACTTTAACATAGTAAAATATAAAACAAAATAATATATAATCTTTTCCACAAATATGCCTTATCAATATATTCAAAAGCTCTACAAGTATAATACTGACACGTACCCAGCTTTAGAAAATTTTGAACACTTCATGTAAAGCTATATTATGTGATTTAGGAAAAGAAGCATAAATGGTACCTTGAAGGACATCATGGCCCTGAATACATTTTTTTAACAAAAAATGCTTACAGCATTCAAATAGTTCAAGAGTTATGGAAACAATTACATATTACATCTAAGTAATTAGAAGGTAGGACATAATAATGTTAAGAGCAAAATTGAATTAGATAATAAAGCAAACATATTTTGTGCATATTATTTTATATAATAGAAAGAATCAGAAAACTATGGTACTAGTTAAATAAAATTAATGAATTCTAGGACTTGACGGATGTCTCAGGATTAAGAGTGCCCGTTGCTTTTTCAGATGGCCCAAGTTAGATTCTCAGCACACACAACCATCTGTAGCTCTGCTTACAGGGCACCTAGTGCCCTATTTGGACCTCCCAGGGAACCAGTTATGCAAATAATAAACATATATACATGCAGCAAAACACTCATAATATAAAATTATATAAAATAGTAAATACATATCTACCTATAGAATTTTTTTGCTAATAGAGAAAACAAATGTAGAATTACCAATTTTCATCCACTAGTGAACCAATAGAAAAGACTGATGATCCTTAATGATTGTTAACATCAACATAAAGAAAATTACAAACATTATGTGTTATGGTTTAGATATTAAATAGCCTCAAAGGCTCATGTGTAAAAGACTTGTTCCCTTGTTGATGGCACTGTTGAGATGTGACTGGATGACAAGAGAAAGTTACCCTCATCTCTTGATAGCTTCATAGCCTAAGGGCTAATAGGAGATAGGACCTGCTTTGAATAGTTAGGTCACAGTGAGGCTATGCCTTTGAGGGCTTTATCTTGTCCTTTGTCTCTTCCCATCTCTCTATTGCTCTAATCCCTTATGCCATTTCTGTCTGTATGCCTGTCTATTCCTCTCCCCCACTCATTCTATATCTCATAATATAAGTATCTAATATTATTTTAAGATTACTCTTAAACTTTTGTCTGGACAAGATTATTATAACTACTGAAGAGTGTTAATGCTTGGTGCCAGGTATTTTGAGCTCATGATTATTCTGTTGTATATTTAAGGTATTTTAATAACAAAATAATTTTCTCATAAATATTATGCTCTGTTTTTACATATAGAAACCCAATTGATTTAGAAAATAACTAGCAAATTATAAATTATTAAATAGGTTCATAAAAATAGAAAACAACATTGAATGGTATAAAGTAAAACTGTAATAAAGTCCAAAGCATTCACAAAATTTTTCCAGACTAGCTAAGTTTAAGTATTCATTATATTGAATGGTGAAAGTGAACCTAATCACCATATTAGGTAAAGTCTTCCAAACCCTCTAAAAAGTGGGAATTTATTTCTCTTCTGTTATAGTTTATTCTCCTGGATACAAACACTAGAAAGGGTGCTTGCCAAAAGAACACTATAGAACTCGAAGACTAACATCTTACTTCATAAAATATCAAATATAGTAGTGAATTAATAAATAGGCAGAGCCCAAGGAATGCCAATAAAGTGTAGTTGAGCATGTTGGTTTTTACTTGTAAACCCAGGAGGGGAAGGTGAGACAGAAAAAGACATTTGATCACACTCTAGGGAAAAATAGTATCAATTTAACACTAGACATGTGGTTAACTTTCAGCAATTGAATAATTTAATGTCCACATCACAAAATTATCCACAAGCATGTAAATGTGAAATGTTACAAAGAAAAAAAATCATGGAAAACATAAAAACCATACACAAACTTGAAATAAATGTGAAGGATGGACAGAGATAATAGTATTAATATTATTCTATAATTAAAATATTAAAGTGCTCTCACTTGCATATAATATAAACACATTCAGATATAGCATCAAATACAAGATCATTTGTGATGTACTCATATATATATATACATATATATGATATTGTCATATGTAGGACATTCAGACATATATAAATATATAAAACTAGCATAGCCTAGAAAACTCATGAAAGCATAATCTTTAGCCTATTCACAGCCACATATCAAGATTCCAAGTTGCTGTGTAATGTGTATGTATGTGGTAGGAGTACACATGCAAAGCCAAAATGAGTATGCACTTCAGCTTCAGTGGGCCAGCATGTGTACCCTAGTTGTGGTGAATCTAGATGGAATCCAGGTGTTATGTAGGGACTATAATCTAGAGTTTTCAAATGTGAAATCTGAAAGCTGGTGGGGACTAAAATGTTACACACACCAGAAACTGCACTACCAAGCAGCCCTAATAAACAACTCTCAACAGCAAGAACAACTCTAAATTAAGGTGACCATGGTCTTTCTAATGGTCTGAGAAGTACGCAATGCAGCCTGCATCTTAACCTCACAGACCATGATAGAACACATTGTGAGAGAGGCTGGGCCATTTTAGCAACATTAGCAGGAACAACATATTATCAGTATCAGCAGTTCTGTGAAAGATTCTCAGAAATAGCTCTATCTATATTTCTGGTGCAGAGAGCTGGTGACTTGGGAAGACACAGGCTACCATAGCAGCAGCTACTCAGCCTGAGGGCTCCTATTGTACTCCAATGTTAACTGATAATAATAATAGACAATTTGTCTTTGTCTATTAGTTAACTAGTGTCAACAATAATTGGAAGGCGTTACAGAAAAATATACCATTCTTGACTATAGTAATATTTGAAATGAACATAAAATGAAACTTTAACCCAACACCAACTATCTCCATCAAAAAGAACTAAAGTCCATCTCCTCTCTTGTCTCTCTCAAACGACACTGTTGTATTCTTTTTTTGTCTAATAGCTGGACCTTGAACAGAGGTTAAGTTCCAACTTTAAACACTGAGGACAACACAACATCCAAGTAAATCCTTCTTTACCAAACTGCTAAGCAACATTGTGGCAAAGGTGACCTGCCTACTCCCAAAAAGAGATATTGAATTTCACTTAGAACACAACAATTTAGAACATGTAACAGAAAATATGCCATTCTTGACTGTAACAATATCTAAAGTGAACATAAAATGAAACCTTGCAGAAAAATACAAGATTTACTTATAAACTTAGGAGAGTAAGACCAAGAGCCCGTGTATACTCAAGACAAAGTCTTTTGTAAAGATATCAGTTCCAAAATTTGCAGATATAAGTTTTTATCAATAGCGTCCAAGATATCAATTAAGATATGGCTGCTGTTTTCGATGCCCAAAACCAAACACACAAAATTTTAAAGGAATAAGTGAATAACATCATGCAGATTAACCAAATGAGAGAGCCCTGAAGTACACTGAGGGTCTTTTGATTGGATCCAGTGTGAAGGCAAGTTCTAGAGTGGAAACGACAGTGTAACCTTTAATATACAACAGATGACAGGCTCAGGTAGAAGAATAATTTTAAGTTCAGCCTTGTTTCTTTTACCTTGGAGCAGAATGTCTACTGATAACAGTGTGAAGTACTGTTGAGCCCATCAGAACAGGACAGGATAAACATTTAGGTTGATCAAGTCAGTACATCCAGATATTCTAATAACAACCACCTGAAAGCTCATTAGTGCCTGATTGGGTGAACATAAAATTAGAATTTTATGTTACACTATTATTCTCACCTTCATAGAATACAAAGGATGAACTATAATGGGATAATAGAAATGAAAGTGGTTTAAATTCACTCCTGGAACATTTGGAAATGGCCATGATGTAAGTGAAGAAAGACTTCAGCTATAGTTTCCAGGATCCTCATTTTTCTTCTTGGAATTTTGAATGCCATGGTTTAAGAAAGAGTAATTAAAATCAGAAAAGACAGAAACACAGGTCCTGTCAGCATTCTACATGACAATAAGATTTAAAACAGAGGGGCTCTAAAACACAAAGTAGAAAGGACCCAAAACCTCCCTCAGTTCATATGTGCACCAGCAACTACTAGAAGCTGTTAGGTCTTGGAGGCCAAAAAAAAGTAGTGACCAAACAAAGTATGCATTCAGAGCTGATATTTTGGGGTCTTACAGGCTGGCCTTTAGTCCTTAGAAAGGTTAACAAGTTCCTATGAAAAGTCATGTAACAAGAGTTCAGTTTGAGTGTGCTACACAAAAGGAAGAGGCCTGCAGAGTTGTAGCCATGATTTTTGATAAAACGTAGCCACGATTTTTGATAAAACTCTGCCTTATTTCCTACTTAGAACTCACAGGAAAGAAAAATCACTGACTTGAGATCTTTAGACTCACTTCATAAGATGGAAAAGGCTTTGAGAAAATTATTAATCAGTTATTAATTTGTTATTTGGGAACTCTTACCTTTGGGATTAAAACAGGACTGACAAACCCCTGTGGTTTCTTTTTCAAAGAACAGGTCTACTACATCCTGGAAATAAAAGGCTCTGACTTCACCTTTACCTTCAGTATTACTGGTGTGAGTTCTGCTCAGCTGAATAAAACATCCTAAGTGTTGTCAGGTGAGTAGGTGTATAACAGGAGAAATCTGTGAAAACTCTTTAATATCATCTGAAGATTGCTGCCTCCCATGCCCTGAAAAGATGATCACACAGGAATAAAGGTAAGAGACCCAATGTTGTGATGATTCAGAGTCCCAGCCCTAAGATATATTAGCCCTATCCATAATCAGAACTGCTCCATATCACTTCCTTATCAGGGCTCTGGTGGCATATAAACTCATGGAAATCATGAAACATATATATATATACTGTGAAACTCAAGCCGAACCAAATTCTAGCACAGAAAGGGAAGTTAAATATGAATTCTCACCCCTAGGAAAGGCACTATTAGCAATTGATAGCTACAGGGAGAGGGAGAATCAATTTTCATTAAGATTGTTAGCCCTGGCAAGTCTTCCATGCTCCACTGGAAGGCCATATATTCAGGATGAGCAGTGAAACTGAACTTGATGATTGGGGGTGAGGAGAGGACAGGGAGTTCTGTAAGTAGGGAAGAAGGAGTAAAATATTATTATAACATACTACATGGAATTTTTAAATAATTTTAAAGGAAGTGAGATCATTTGTCTAGGACAATTGATTCATTTCAAGAGGGACACAATCCACCGCAGGCAAATAAACAATTTCTTTATGATGCCTGGCAACCATCTTCTCTGGAATAAGAGAGAGGGCTAGCATACTTACAACTCTGGGCTTCTATTCAGAGGACCAGATAGATGCACGGTAAAGGGGGTTGCAAGTGTGAGACCTTGACTTCTCCTTTCATCCTGAGGTGATAAGGCTTTGCTTGGTGAGAGAGGTACAGCCTCCTGTCTGGTGTGTTGCCTACTGGTGTCATATGCTTTAAAAGACTATCAGAATTTAAAATGTGATAACGTGAAATCAACTATGAATCCTCCGATCTATAATCCACCTGAAAACGATGCCACAAAGGCCCTGCCTCTACTCTCGTCTCCAGAATCACATGACAGCAGGAAGTTGGTTTCAGCAGCAAGCATTTCCCTTCCTCTTCTCAGGAATTAAATTCTACCTAGGTAACTGGAGAGTTCAGAAGAAGGGAAAGCTCTATCTGAAATACTGTAAAGTCATGAAAATTAAGGGGTATTTCAAGCTGGATGAGGCAGGGTGGCATATAGAACTGCATCCTTCTACAGTACCCTGATTGTGTTCAAGGGAAAGTCTAAAGATGGAGTTGCCCCTGATAGTTGCCATTGAAAAACAGGGACATAAAATACTTGTTCTGAGGAGTTTGTCATTACAGGATGAAAAGCTCATAGTGAGGTCTTTGATCACTGTGGGAGCTACACTCCTGGAAACAGCAAAGATCCTAAAATATCTCCCTCTTTGCCTGCATTAGTAATCTGTGTTTACACCTGAATGAGTGGAAGGGGTAACATGCTCTTTTTAAATTTTCTTCTGTGTGATACTAGGAAGCACTATAATGTTAACATTAGAATAGCAGAGAGTCAGTTGTATAGGTCTCCAGAGTGTGCCAAAAACCTTTTAGCAAATGGGCATCAATGTTAGTCCATACTCTTACCCCAGGATATCACAAACCTGGTCATCATGCAGTTGTCTAACCAGAATTGGTTTCTTCCACAGATTTCTCAGGATACATATTTTCCAGGACAATAGGAAAGCAGCTGAGTGTGAACCTTGTTAAAGGAAAGGTACTCTCAAATACAATGAAGGTAGGGTACTAAAACATTGTCATTTGCCCCTCCAGATTTCTGCTGTGCTAAGTCTCCTGCCCACATCCTTTGCTATCCTTGAACCATGCCTAGGGGCCACAAGAGTAAGGGCCGCTCTCGTGCCAAACGTCAAAATGTACGGGAGAAGAGTCAAAGTCTGCAGGATGCTCAGCTCACTGCAAAAGAGGAAGCAACAGCATCTATTGATCAAGGGGATACTCCCAGCTCCCCTGACAACTACATTCCCCAGGATACTGAAGGGGATGTGGCCTCTGTTTCTGATGATTCCAGTGTGTCCTTGACAGGTGCCGTAGGTGGTGAGACTTCTGATTTAAATGATGAGTCTTCTGTTACACGTGCTGAAAGATATTTAAACACCTCCGTGATAGCCTCCACTATTCGCTCTGCACGCAGAGATCCTCTTAACAGGAGGGCAGGTGTATTGATGCAGTTTATACTGGAGAAGTTCAAGGAGAAACAGCCCTTTACACAGGAAGATATGTTGAAGGCGATTAACAAGAAATACAAAGAACACTTCACTGAGATCATTAGAAGAATCTCTGTGCGACTGGAGCTTGTCTTTGGCCTAGAGCTAAAGGAAGTTGATCCCAGTTCTCAGTCATTTATGCTTGTGGGCAAGCTGGGCCTCTCCACCGAGGGAAGTTTGAGTGGCAGTAGTGGGTTGCCCAAGACAGGGCTCTTGATGACCCTCCTGGCTGTGATCTTCATGAATGGCAACAGTGCCACTGAAGATGATGTCTGGGAATTCTTGAAAGTAGTGGGGATATATCCTGGGCAAAATCATCCAATCTTTGGGGAACCTAGGAAATTCATAACAAAAGATCTGGTGGAGGAAAATTACCTCATATACTGTAAGGTGCCTGGCACTAATCCTCCAACCCATGTATTCCTGTGGGGTCCCAGAGCCCACGCTGAAACCACCAAGATGAAAGTGCTGGAAGTTTTAGCTAAGATCAATGATGATGTTCCTAGTTCCTTTCCTAGTCTGTATGAGGAGGCTCTGATTGATGAGGCCAATAGAGCAGCAAGGAGAGTTACAGCTGTGCCTGGCAATGTTGTCAATTCCAGGCCTAATCTCAGGTACATAATCCACAGCTCTTCCCACATGTAGGTGGCTTCGAGAGTTTTCCAGGCTGTTGAAGAGTAGTCAGCATTCTGTGTAGTGGAACGTATTATAAGCTAGAAGAAACGAAGTTTGTATCGTATTGCCCTACTATAATGATCAAATTACAGACATTTTACTCTTTGTTATATTCCAAAAGTTCTTTTAATCATAATTAATTATTTCACAGTCTATGCTTCTTAACATTTTGTCTGACATGTTTATTGCTATTTGTCAGGTTTAAGATGAGTTTGATGCTTTTAAATAACTTAGTATGGCATAAATAATTACTTTTTCATACATCATAAGGTAGAATAGTTTTGGAAATGTGATTTTTATATAACTGGTATCAATAAAGGTGTAACAATAAAAGTTTGCATCAGTTTGATGTAAATTTTATCCTTTGCTTATTGTGTTAATTGCAATAAATTTGGAATTAAGTTTGTTCCAAGTGTATGAGAGATTTATTTGTAATAATTCAAAACTTTTACCCTTTTAATACTTTCTTTTTACATGAGTATTAATTAAGCAGCTTCTCTAAATAATAGTCTCATTAAGTAGTACTAGAGGTCATAATAGTAAAATTATCTACCAGTCTCTTTAAAAAAAATGATAGCTTGATAGCAAGGACATGTAAGGAAGAAGGTGAGATAGTATGTAAGCTACAAAGACCAACAGAAAAATATGAAGGGGGTGAGAGTGTATGTGTGTGTGTGTAATATTATATACACATATATACACATATATACATATATGTGTGTGTATGTGTGTGTATATATATGTACATATACTCATATCTATATATATGGCATATGCCCATGAATATGTGCAGTTATGTGCCTATGCACACATGAGGAATCCAGAGGAGGGCAATGGGCAGCCCGCTTTATCATTTTATAGTCTGTAATATTTATATGGAATTTCTCCCTGAAGCTGGAGCCAAGATGATGGCCAACAAGTTTTATGGATCTTCCTGTCTCTGTCTTTATAGAACTGGGGGAACTGGCCAATGAGTGACCATGTATAAATGTTAGGAGTAGTTTCCCGCCAGCCAGTCTGGCCTCACCACCATACCAGCCCCAATTAACAACGAACACTGTATTAGATATAAAGCTGTTGGCCAGATACTAATTTCTTATCAGATAGCTCTGTCTTAAATATTAACCCATTTCTATTAATCTAAGTACTTCCACATGGTCTTATCTTACCAGAGAGAGGGGCAGGCATTCTTCTCTCTCTGTCCTCCATCTTTAATCTCATCCCTCCTATCTTGTTTTCCTATTGGTCAACACTGCTTTATTTATTAACCAATAAGAGAAACAGATTTATAGAATGACATCTCCCATCATATAAACTTGTACATGAACACCAAAAACCCAGGTTCTGATGCAAACACAGCAAACATTCTTACCTGTTAAGCACTCCAAGCCCTCTAAAATTTAATATGAATAATATTTTGTGGTTGTATCATCTTCATTTGTATAACATGGTGAGGGAAGCCTGGACCTGAAAGATTCTTTGGAATGAAAACTGAGTGGGCACTGTGGGAGAGGACATTGATTTTAGGAAGATAGTTCTCCTTGTTATCTATCATATTCTCATATCAACTGAGTATTTGCTGTTTGGGAAATTCTGTGCTAGTACTGGTGATGCTCAGAAAAAGATCAAATTTCATCCCATAGAATTTCAGAAGCAAGGAAATAAAATCGTATGAGGAAAATACTACTATTCAATATGGGCATTACAGCAAAATAAGAATAGATAAAAGTGAGAGTAAAGTTCCAGACAAGGCACGTAGTAACTGCCATGACCTGCTATAGGAGCCTATGAGACAAATGAACAATAAATAGGCCTCCATATGATATATCAAAATATTAATGAAAAAGAAAGATTACTGAATATTACAAGCAGTTTTCCCTGAGCCTGGTCCCACAGCTGTATAGGCCCCAAATAGTGCACAGAGCCGCAGTATTAGATATAAAGCTGTTGGGACAGTTAGTAGTGCTTCTTATTGACTGCTCTTTCTTAAATATTAACCCATTTCTATCAATCAAAATATTTACACATGCTCTTATCTTACCAGAGAGAGGGTCCTGACATCATCTCTCAAGTACATATTGACAGCCCTTACTACATCTCCCAGAATCATCCTTGTCTCCTAGTCCTGCCTATCCTGTCTTCCTATTTGCCAATAGTGCTTTATTCATTAACAAATAAGAGAAACATATTTACAGAATAACATCTCCCATTATCTCCTCTTCTCTGTCTAAATAAAAAGAAGGATTTTAAATTAACATAGTAAAATATATAACAAAACAGTTATCAAATAATCACAGTTAAAAATATTTAGTCCATTAACATTTAGCAAGATTTAAAGAAAATATTCCATCATATGTACTATACTATATTTGTGAGTCGAAAGTCTTATAAGCAACTTATCTTTAATCCTAACTAAGTAAAACTATAACCATGACTATCTGTCTTCAACTCCATCAAAGACTACAGAAGAATAATATATAAACTCTAGAAATGACAGGGACAACCTGCCTGGTCAGTCACCAGAAGTTCTTCTGTAATTTCCAGTCTTCAGTCTATAGGCCATAGTGTGTCTGGCAGCCTCCTCAGCAAAGCTGGAAACTTTAAATTGTCTTCCTGTATTGACAGTTTGTCAGTCACTTTTCTCTGTGTCCTGCAGACTGACTGGCAGACAATTCCATAAAGCAGGAACCCTGTAGCACTGTCCATCTTATTTAGGCAGTCACTTTCCTGTGGGTTCTGTATGTACAGATTTTACAGCACAAAGTCAAGCAGTCCAGACAACAGTAGTATCTTGCCCAAATGGCCAGTCCCACCATATTGAAAGCAAACTCCATAAAGAGTTTCTTTGATGTCCATCTTCCTTTCTGACACAGGTGGTGTGCCAGGAGCAGTTGTGCCTCACTGTTAAGAAAAACCCTAAACTATTCTGTAGGTCTTTGAAAGGTTTGAAGAATGCCTATCCATTTGAAATATATGTCTCTATATCTAGAAAACCTAACTAACTTAACTCTAAGTTTTGAATATCATAGGTAACTAGCTATAATCTGCATTAAATTATACATTACAATTTTAAATAGGCTATATAAACACAATACATAAACAAGAGGGTAAATATACATATCACAAAATTGACATTAAATTTGTATCAATAAATAAAAAGCCATTCCAAAACAAAGTATTCATTTCTATACTATAATTCCCCTTTTACCTTTAAAAAGAGATTGGTTGTGAACATTAACCATTTATAACCAAATAACAAACATTTATAGACAATACTTGGGAATTTGGGTTTTGTTCTTTCCAAACTGCTTCCTAATGGTAGGGGGCACTGTCCTGGGGATCCTAAGAAGATGCAGAAATACTGGAAGTAGTGGTCTGCAAAACTGCTTTGTTCCAGATGTTTTGAATGTTGGATCACCTGGGACACTGCTTCAGGGGGTCTTGCTTGATCAAACCAGGTTAGACTGGAAGGAATCCATAGCTTCACGTTTTCTGTGGAAACAAAAATAGAAATTCTTTTCCCCATTATCCTGTCCTAAGATTTAAATTTTGAAGTCAAAGCATTTTAAAAATATATAAATTGGCTTAATCAAGCAGCATTTCTTTTAGCAGCTGATGGTATTCCCTTAGCAGTCAAACAACACAGAGGCAACACAATAACATACAGTAGCCAGATTCTCTGTGCATTTTCCATTTTTGCATGGCTTTTTGATTACTCCATTTCTTCTACTATTTTTTCTGTTTTTGAGACAGGGTTTCTCTGTGTAACTTTTGCCTGTCCTGGAATTAACTCTGTATACCCAATCTGCTTTGGAATCATAGAGATATGCTTGCCTCTGCTTCCCAAGTGCTGGAATTAAAGGCATGCATCTCCACACCCAGCCACTCTTTCTATTTTTTTTAAACTACTTTATTCTGTTTCTTTTTCTCTCCGAGCCTAAGTATATTTTAAATTACACTGTGAACCTTTAGAAGTTTTTCTTAATCTGAATCTGTCTTTACTATAAATCTTTATCTTTTTCTGGCCAGGAATCTTTTTTTAAAAAAATAATTATTTTTTTTTCCTGTCAATCTCAGTTCATCCTCCCCCCTCTGTCCCTCCCTCCTACCCTCTCACCCCCCACACATGCACCCTGACCACCCTCCCCTTCAATCCCCCCCACATACCACATGTAGGTGTTGTTGTTGTGCAGCTGCTAGGGCCTAAGAAACACAAACACGAGATTGAGCGCCCACATGGAGTTTATTGAGAGAGGGGAGAGGAAAGACAGGGGTAGCTGGTGGCCAACCGAAAGCGGGGAGAGAGAGAGAGAAGGGCAAGAGAGAGGAACAAGAGAGAGGGACAAGAGAGAGGGACAAAAGAGAAGCAAGAGAGAGAGAAACGAGAGAGAGGTGCGCTTGGCGCGCTTGCTTTAAAAGGGGAGCTTGCACATGTGTAACCCAGTCTCTGTGGCCAGGTAGCTTGGGCAGCAGGGCTTGCGCATGCGTAACCCAGTCTCCGCCCAGCCAGATAAGGCCTGACATAGTGATTACACGTCCCGCCCATCAGAGGTGGGGCCCACAGACTGCCGAGCCTCAACATTCCCACCTCTTATTACTATTAAAATGGTGGGGGTTGGGCATGGCCCAACAGGGTGAGACTGCAGGTTTCTAACATTCCCACCTCTTGTTGCTATTAAAAAGGTGGGGGGGTTGGGTGTGGCAGGTCAGGGAATAAGGGCATTGAGTTCTCAAAAGACTGCTTCCTGTTGACTTGAGGCATTGATCGTCTTTTGGGGGATCCGAGAAAGCTGGGGTGCTGCCACATCCTGGTAGCTGGTTGTTTCATCACAGTCCTGACTGTATGGAACTCTGGTGTCTCTGAGACCTGGCGAGATGTTAGCAGAGCAGAGGACAAGGTTAGGTTTTTCTTTTTTGGTCTTAGTACTTAAATAGGAGAAATGTAAGGTGGGGGAGGAGTTCCCAAGGGGGTCCCAGGACAAGGGAAGGAAGTTCCGAGGCCAGGAAGAAGTAGAGTAATATTTATTTGGACTGAATCTGACCTGTTTGGATGGGTCCAATTTGGCTCCCTGGAACTTACAAGAATCCTTTGAGTTTGTGAAAACATAAATATTAAGACACATTAGCAGCATACTCATGTTAGAAATGGTTTGGCTGAAAGAATTAAATACAACTGACAGATTTTTACACAATGAAAAGCACCTTAATTTTGAGCTAATAGTTACAGTTATGATCGTATACTGGCATAGTATGGTGTTTAGTACTCTGTCAGAATTGGATTAGTAGCTCATTAAAACTTTATTGATTAATGTTAAAACTATAAACAGTAGCAACCTTAAAATATCCATTTCTGAAATATGTTTTGTAACAACTGGAACAGTGGCTGCTGCTTTAAGCTGACAAAACTACCAGTCATCAAAAGCATCAGAGTTCTTGAGAAGGATAAAATTCTACCTGAATGATTAGAGAGTAACAGAGACTCACTAGCTGGTAGCATGGACAGCCATTCCCAGGTCCTCCACAGTTGTTGAGGTTAGAGGCTTTAAGGACATCTGCCTTCTGCAGATGGCACACCACCTATGGATTAGGAGCTTTTGGAAGACTTACCTACCGTTGGCCCAAGCAACGTGGAGAAAGTCGATTCCACTGCCCTTTTGTCCATGGTCCTTAGAGCCCTTTGCAGCAGTTGAGATGAAAGGCAGGATTGCTCAGCGTTGCCACTTTCATGGGTAGAGCTTCTTCGGTGTCCATCAATCTTCTTGGAGGAAATGGGTGGTGCCAGCAGCTGGCCTGTCTCTCTGTTACAAAAGCTTTTTAATGAAACATTTTAAGTGTCATATTCTCTAGATCTCTGAGCATTTGAGGGCTGTCTGTTTAGTATATCTTAGTATACAAAATTTGTCTTTAGTAACCTGCTGAGAGGCTGTGGAGAGATGTTACACTCAGAGCCATCCAGCCTGACTCTAACTGGTTTTAACTTAGTAGGCTAGACATACACTTGTAAAGGACAAAGAGGTAGAGAATATCTCCCTTTGATAATGGAGGCTTAACCTTTATAAACAGTTTAGAGGAAGGACTGGGTGGCATAAATATTTTGTTAGTTTGAAATAGACATTTATAACCTTAAATGTTTACCATCATTTAAATACACATAATAATTTAGAAATATTTAACTTAGTACAATTGAATTTAAGTTGTATAGAGTTAGCTTATTTTTATATAAAGTTAAAATTAAATCACATGTACAGATATAACATAGTCAGTGAAAAAAGAAATTAGAGACAAAGAATAAAAGGCAAAAGGTAAATGAATTACAGGTTCTGTTGGTGGCAGAAGCTGGCTTGATTGTCTGTCTGCCCAGGTGTCTGGTGTAGCAGATTAAAGAACCACAGAGGGGGGAGGGCTTAGCAGGCCACATGGTCAAGATGGCGGCTTCCATAAATCCCTTCCCATCAGCTGGCAGAAATTACAAAGTTTTGAGATATAATTTTGTTTGCTTTTTCTCTCCATGAGTGAGGCAGACGGCTTTGTGAAACTAACAGGACACCAGAGTCCAAGGGGTACAACTTCCAAAAAGACCACCGTAGGTCTGAGAAAAGTATGTACCAGTCTAAGTGCAGTGCTAGGGTATAAAACCCGACAGACCCCTCATGGGTCTGAGAAACGAATGCACCAGTCATCATCAGTGGTACTAGGCCCAGCACAAAATCTGAAAACCTCATTTGTGGGGAAAAATGAAAAACTCTCAGAGTATCATGAGCAGATGCTACCTCAGTCCTGCTCACTGCTGAGATGGGCTGTAGCTGTGGAGGGCAGGAGAGTTTTAGAGTGTCGGGAAGAGAACAAAAACAAGTTTAGGGAAAGAGATTGTTTAGCAGAGAGATAGAAAAAAACTCCTTCCATTTACCTGTTCGCTGGCAGTAATTTGAAAGATCCTGATCTAGAAAACCATTATGCAGTCAATTTGAATTATTTTCTAGGGGATATCTAGGCCACTTTTCAGAACATAGGTAAATAAGTCTGGGTGCCTTAACAAGTGGCATTAAGTGAAAGGGTTTCAAATTTTCTATTAGGCATCCCAGTGGAGTGGTGGGAGGTATTTCCTTGGTCGGTTTATTCCCCATGGGTGGAGTGTGAAGTGGCCTTAACAGTCTTGGAACTCGTCAGCTCAAGAGTGTGGCCACGCAATAATCAGAGAATGGCAGAGCGCTATTCGAAGCTCGTCATCTCGAAAACGTTGCCAGGGCCAACAGAGGCCAGAGGACTCAGCAGTCCGAGAGACAGATGTACCACCCTGGGCGGTACGTCTTCCACCCTTGAGGAATGTACCCGCCCTAAGGAAAAGGGTTGAAGAATAGTTTTTTAAAAAAAGGGTACCTTACCTAATTGAAGCCGGTGTGGGATGGTATTTCCAGCGAATGGGTGGATGAAAGTGGGCCTCTGGATCAAAATCAGGGTCCCCAAGTGTCTCTGGTTAGCTGCCTGCCAGCAGGTAGCTGCCGAGTCCTCGGGGAGAGCCTGACCGGGTTTCTGGCACCATTGTTGTTGTTCTGCAGCTGCTAGGGCCTAAGAAACACAAACATGAGATTGAGCACCCACGTGGAGTTTATTGAGAGAGGGGAAAGGAAAGAGGGGGGGTAGCTGGTGGCCAACCGAAAGCGGGGAGAGAGAGAGAGAGAGGGACAAGAGAGAGGGGCAAGAGAGAGGGACAAGAGAGAGAGAGAGAGAGAGAGAGAGAGAGAGAGAGAGAGATGAGAGAGAGGGACCAGAGAGAAGCAAGAGAGAGAGAAACAAGAGAGAGAGGTGTGCTTGGCGCGCTTGCTTTAAAAGGGGAGCTTGTGCATGTGTATCCCAGTCTCTGTGGCCAGGTAGCTTGGGCAGTGGGGCTTGCTCATGCGTAACCCAGTCTCGGCCCAGCCAGGTAAGGCCTGATGTAGTGATTACGCATCCCGCCCATCAACAGTAGGGATATGCCATCCAGGTGGGGTCATGTAAATCTGACAAGTCATTTGAAGTAGGGACTAGGACTTCTCTCCTGTCTCTAGGTTAAGGGAGTGTCCCTCCATGGGGGATGTGTCCTCAAGGTTCTTTTGTGCACCAGCAATACATCCTGGTACCACTGTCTGAGGTCCCTTAGACTGCTCAGTCCTTCTAGCTGAGATCCATGTTTAGGGGGTCTGAGTCAGTCCCATGCTGGATTCCCAGCTATCAGTATGGGGGCCTTTTAGCTCCTCCTTGTTCAGGTCAGCTGTCTCTATGTCTTTTAGCAACCTGATCTTGTCCTCTCTCTCTCTCTCTGCATCTGGTTTCTAGTTTGACTCAGTGTTTAGTTATGGGTTTTTATCTGATTAACAACATTACTAAAATACAAGCCACAGCTGTTTTAGCTACAGTCTATCCAAGATGGTGGGGCATGTTTACTGCCAGCACTGAGAGCTGTGCTCAATGCTTTGGTCTATGCTGCCATCCATCATCATGTTGCCAGCTTGGAGATGTGGTCACTGCCATTGCCAGCTCCCCTACACAACATTCAGTTGTTAGCAGGGTTTGCTGCTTATTCTGAGTCAGGAAACTCCTGTTAAAGGAGCTCTGCAAGTCTCTGCTTGTGTCTAGAAAAACAGAGCCTACCGGAGAAAACTGCTACTACAAAGAATTCTTTTGTCTCACTTATGTTGTTTTTAAAATCTTTTCTTAAGCTTTTGTTTAGTTTTAAGTGGAAGTTCTTAGTACCCACGTTGTAGGTGCCATTTTGCTATAAGCAGTTTTCTCCAAGCCTGGTTCCACAGCTGTATCAGCCATAATAACACACAGAGACACAGTATTAGATATAAAGCTGTTGGCCAGTTACTAGAGTTTCTTATTGGCTAGCTCTGTCTTAAATATTAATCCATTTCTATCAATCTAAGTATTTCCACGTGTCTTATCTTACTAGAGAAAAGTCATCTGTCCGGACCTCTTTTCTCAAGTACTATATCTTGACATCCCTTACTATATCTCCCAGAACAATCCTTGTCTCCTAGTCCTGCCTCTCTTGCCTTCATTTGCCAACAGTGTTTTATTTATTAACCAATAAGATAAGCATATTTACAGAATAATATCTCCCATCAACTGAATGAAAAACTACTTTGTAAAGGAGGTTATAAAATTAGATGTTAGTATTATAGACTACCTTGACAATTTGTGGAGCCAGCAGGACCTCATGGACCTCATATGTTCAAGAAATTGTTTACTCTGTTTCAGGCTACAACCTCACATGTACTGGCATTGCATAGGGTACAATGTTCCTCCTTGATTTGTATAATCTTAGGTCTAGAGACCTTGATTATTTATCACGTGTGACCAATTCCATGTGTTCCTGTATTTCAAGTAATATAAGACTCTCATGACTATGAGTATAATAAACATGCAAATGATTAATTAAATTCCATCTTATCTATATACTGTCTACTGTTTTGTGTTTAAATATCACGTATTTCTATTATAGAAATTCTTCTCTAACCCACACAGAGTAAATGGGTCATTAAAACAAATTAATTTGAAGAATGTTGTGGTCTGAGACAGTCCAAAAATAATATGTATGCAGGAAAATATATTACTTTGTGTGGGATACTATGAAAGTACCAGTTTGGCTTAAATAGAATACATTTATTTATTTTTACCCAATTCTGGAAGCCAGATGTCCAACATTAAGATGTCACCAGATCTAAAACCCCTGTGAGGCCTCTGTCACCAACTTAAGTGGCATCTTCTTGCTGTTTATTCATAGGAAGTCTCTATTCATGTGTACAATTGGTTTATCCTTCTGTGTCCCAGAACTTCAAATAAGAGTGTCTCAGTTCCATTGTGTGAATAATTATCCTAATGATCCTAATGGTTTAGTATTAATTTAAAAATCTCATCTCCAAATATGTCAAATCATGGTGTAGTGAGCAAGATAAATATTGCAGAGAGGGGATATATTAAAAATTATAATTGGCCTATGGATTGTAGCATGATTATCCTTTACTTAACAGCTAATATCCAGTTATAAGTGAGTAATATCATGTTTATCCCTCTGGATCTGGGTTGCCTCACTCAGAAAAGCTAAGGAACAAGGAGGGCTCTGGCAGCAGGGGCTGGCGGAAACACATGGATCTTTCTGAGAAGGAGGAATAAAATAAAATTTGTGGGCGGCCTGGGGCAGGTGGGGATGGAAATAGAGATCATGAGTGGGTATGAGGAGAACAACTGGAATTGGGGACATGTAG
The DNA here is from genome assembly GCA_030556225.1 of Cricetiscus sungorus. Lineage (NCBI taxonomy): Eukaryota > Metazoa > Chordata > Mammalia > Rodentia > Cricetidae > Cricetiscus > Cricetiscus sungorus. Next base: position 9,381,672 of record JANBXA010000126.1, read on the forward strand.
GGCACAATATGGAAACCTAATGTAGTGGAAATTTCCTGGATGGCTCAGAAACTTAAGGTAAAACAAAGTACAACTGACAAAAAGGGCAATAAAATGATTCCTAATGATATTTTCTATACTCTTAGTTCAATACATAGCCCAACTCATCAGAGATGCTTCCTCCATCAGCTGATGGGAGCATATTCAGAGACCAATGGCCAAACATAAGGCAGGACTTGAGGAATCCTGTGGAAGAGGAGGAGGAAGGATTGTAGGAGCCAGTGTCTCTGGACAACATTGTCCAGAGAATCAACTAAGCAGGATTCATAGGGTGTCCCAGAGAATGAAGTGGCAATCACAAAGCCTGCATGGATCTGAGTTAGGTCCTCTACACATATGGTGTGATTGTTTAGCTTGAGGGTTTTGTAGGACTCCTAACAATGGGAGTGGGGGTGTCGCTGACTCTTTTGCCTATGTTGGGACCCTTTCCTTCTACTTGGCTCCATTGTCCAGCCTTGATATGAGTGTTTGTGCCTCATCTTATTGCATGTTGCTATTCCACGTTCAGGTGAAATCCCTAGACAGCCTGCTATTTTATAAAGGGAAATGGAGGGGAAAGCATCTGGGAAAGAAGGGAGGTAGGAAGGTGACTGGGATGAGTGGAGGGAAAAAAGGTTGTGTGAAAATATATTGTATGAAAGAAGAATAAAAAATAAAATATACAATGGGCAAGAATAAGAAATATTTTACTTCACTCATATACTAGAATACAATGCTCAAAGAGACATTCTTTGCGTATTGCCAGATAGAATTTTTGAAGGATAAGAGTAATATTCCCCAAGGTGAGAAGTACAGACACATTGTATAAACATGTTTTGTCCATAACTGTACTTAATGTACTTACCTATTAGAGTAACTTAAATGCATTTTTAGTAAACTTCAGAGAAGATTTTTGAGTGGGATGAAATGAATGGTGTAGAGAGCTGTGAAGTGCCATGCCTTAAAGATAGCACTGGCTTCCACCTTCCACCTTCCCTCTGGTGATCGCTCTCTGGCATAAACAAGTCCTTATTTGGTTAAGCATGCTCAGCCTGTTTGCTTCTGAATGAGAGCAGCCTATCTGCAGGGTCCAGGTGGCTCATTGGGGTTGGTCAGTGCAAGGGGATTTAAGCCTGTATGGGTGTTTCCCCGGGTCAGAAGAAGATTGTTCAAGGTTCCTGATTAAAACTGCATGAAGAAGATCTTCCCAGAATTACATCTTCCTTGCTGGTCGAGGCAGGCGTTTTACAATTGGTGGCCCGTACGGGGAACCTTCAGATCAGAACTTCTTGCAGTCAAGGCAGCACTGGTAAGTTCCCAAGGTAAGTTGGGACCAAGTTAAGGCCCTTGGTAAAGAGGCAATAAGGTCTCCGGTTAGCAGCAATAAAGTTCTGTGTTCGGACAAGGCAGTCGTAAGTCCCAGGTAAGTTGGGACCAAGTTAAAGACCACAGAAATATGCAGCAATAAAGTCTCAGGCATTGAGTGAGAGGTTCTAATGAACCGAAAGTAAAATTTTCAAAATGGGGACTTCTCAGTCTCATCTAATTTTTATGGCTCTTTACGAACTACTTTTGTCAAAGAAACTTAATGAAAAGCACACTAGAAAGATTCCTGAGCGAGTGTGATGCCATTGCACCTTGGTTCGCAGTTTCGGGAGACCTCAAGGTAGCATGCTGGGACAAGTTAGGCAAGGATCTTGCCTTCACTTGAGAACAAGGAACGCTAAAACCCAGAGTCAGGCCCTTTGGAAGTTAGTGCTTAGCTGTATTGAAGACCAGAGGTACTGTAAAGAGGCGATGGAAAAAGGGAAAGCTGCACTAGAAATGCTACAGGAAGAAAGATCAGAAGAGGTTGAGAGCACAGGAGAGTCAGGTTTGGACGAAACAGATTCTGAGGAAGAATTACAGGCCCTCATAGAAAAGGTTCAGAAACAGTCCCTTAAAGAATGGAGAGGGGAAGGAAAGGAGAAATGGCGATATAAGGAGGAGGAGGACCCTCCCGGGACAATGCCGTTGGCACCTCCTCCTTTTCAGAGTGAGGAAGAGCAGGCCTGAGGTACATGGTATTCCTTTTGCCCTGAGGTCTGGAGAGCCATACGAACTGACTTAAGTCTGGCTTATCCAGTTTTCCAAGGCAATAGATATGAGGAGTATTTAGACATTAAGGTCATCAAGGCTTTGGCTGAGTCCATGAGAATATATGGAATTTTAGCTTCTTTTACTGTAGCTCAAGTTGAAGCCCTAAATAGACATTGCACGACTCCTAGTGAATAGAGTGGGCTGGATTGAGCATGCCTAAGCCCTGGACAGTATCTGGATTGGAAAATTTTTTATGATTGAGTATGCCAATGAACAGGCTGCAGCTAATCTGGCAGCCGGAAATGCAGCAGGGGACAGGGACATGTTGCTTGGACAGGGACGCTTTGCCAATCAACAGACAGGATACCCAATACAAGTTTTTGAACAAGTAAATCAGATTGCCATAAAAGCATGGAAGTCATTACCCAATAAGGGAGAGATGAGTGGGAACCTCACTAAGATACTGCAAGGCCCAATAAAATCATTTTCAGATATTGTGGCCTGTTTGGTAGAGGCTGCAGGGAGAGATTTTGGCATTACAGCAGCCATAGTTGCAGCTATCTCTTTTGCAGTTGTGGATTTAGTCATGGCTGCCATGGTTATGAGCACATCAGTGCAGACAGCCTCTAAGCTAAATGAGTTGTCCAAGAATGTGGTTACCGCCTTGTATGCTCAATCCACAATTGGTGCTCAACTAAAAGGAGGTTTAATGATTGTAAAGCAAAGAATTGATCTGGTGCAGGAACAAATAGATACCTTGTGGCAGCTGGCCCAATTGGGATGTGAAATGAAATATCCAGGTTTGTGTGTTACCAGCATTCAGTATGAGAACTTTACATGTACTGCTAATTTGTCATGACAGATGTATAGCCATCTTTTAGAAAATTGGTCTGCTGGCTTTGATGACTTAATGGTACAGCTGCGAATGGCCATCATTGCAGTAAATTCAACATGTGTGGATGCGGGACTGGCTGCCTAATTGTCATCGTTGTTCCCGTTGCCATGGATCATCTGAAAAAGTGGGCGGGAATGGGAGCCATGACTCTCCTCTTGTTGCTTATCTCCTTTGTGGGCCTGTGGTGCCTTTGCAAGATGAGGTTTGCTCAGAAGCGGTATGCAGCTATGGTTGTCCAGGCATTTACACCCATTGAGGTAGGGCAGTCCTCCTCAAGCATGGCTCGCAGTCATGAACAAGAATTGATCCTTCACACTCAGGTTGTAAGGCTAAGCACTGCACTGCACTCTGAGTTAGCTCTGGAAGCGAGCAACTCCGAGAAGGGCAAGTCTGGCTGCATGTGGGTTGGTGTCCATGGCCCCACCTCCAGGAAAAAGATGCTGGACGGGTGTGGCACTGACTTTGCTGACCACCAAGATTCAGGGTCATTACAATGTCCACTGCATTACTGGAGACCAGACCAATACCCTTGCCTGTTGTGTTATTAAAACAAAAAGGGGGAACTGTAGAGATCTGGGAAGTGCTTTGCCTTAAAGATAGCCCTGGCTTCCGCCTTCCACCTCCCTGATGGTGAGTGCTCTCTGGCGTAAATAAGTCCTTATTTGGTTAAGTCTGTTCAGCCTCTTTGCTTCTTTCTGCGTTAGAGCAGCCTATCTGCAGGGTTCATGTGGCTCACTGGGGTTGGTCAGTGCAAGGGGATTTAAGCCTGTGAGGGTGTTTCCCCGGGTAGGAAGAAGATTGTTCAAGGTTCCTGATTAAAACTGCATGAAGAAGATCTTCCCAGAGCTGTGTCTTCCTTGCTGGTTGAGGCAGGCGTGTTACGGAATGGAAAAAAAAATAATTCAGATGGAAGGAAAATTGCACAGCACTGAAAGATTTGATATTCAACAAAACTCTAGAAGTATAGTTGGGTGGAGAATAAGCCCAATATCCAAGTTCAATAACGTGTTACCATAGTGACGAGTCCAATTTTACTTGCTAAAGCAAAATTTTAGTTGTTATGTGAAAGCATTTCATTTTCTCTTGCATAACTCCTAGAGGATGGTGGTATTATCCAGTACAAAATTACTATACCTGCTATTCATTAATTACTAAATATTTGGCAGTTACCTTGACAGGTGTTTTATATATGACACGTATTCAATTATTATATAAAATTGGTTTGATTTACTTGAGTTTCAATAACAGAATAGCATAGACTAGATAGATTTAACAACAATATTTACTACTTGTTTTCCTTAAGACAGGATATTCAAGGTTAAATTGCTGGCCAATTGGATGCTGATCAGCTCCTTACCCCTTAACATACTTTCTTTATTGCTTCATCCTGATATGATGCAGATTAGAACACAATATTTCTGGTCTTTATTCATGAGGGTCATAATCAACATAAAGTTCATTTCTTCATTACTTAATCTAAATATAAGTATTGACAAGTATAATGACATGCATCTTTAATTTAAACACTTAGAAGGCAAAGGGAGGTGCATTTCTACGAGTTCAAAGTATGTCTTGTCTATGTATTAAGGTCAAGGCCACCCAAAGATACACAGTAAGACCATGTTTCATGTAAATACATAAAAATCAAGGTTCCTAAGCCCCCAGTTCCTATTACTGTTACATTAGCAGTTAGTTTTCAACTCATGAGCTGTATGTCATTCCCTGTAATTTAAGATCTACATGAAGATAAGGCTGGAGGAATGAAAGTTCAAGGCCTATCTATGGTATAGAAAGGTACTATCAACCTAAGCAATTTAAAGAGGCACTTAAACAAAAATATTAAAGCAAAATGCTAGAGAAATTTTGCAGTGATAGTGTGTTTACCAGATTTATACAAGTCCCTGGACATTACTGCCCTGTATCTCACAAACCCACACATACACACAAAAGACAAAAAATAAACTACTTCAAATGAATTTTGAAAAAAAATTAAACACTGAGTCCATGACAAATTTTAATAGTCTCAATTGTGTGATGGATAATGAAAATAGTTCTCAAGAGCTAGAGAAATGCATCGCCTGTTAAGAACACTGATTGCTTTTTGCAGACGACCTGGATTCAATTTTTAGCAACTACAAGGTAGTTCACAATCTTCTGTAACTCCAGTTCTAGGGGATCTGATGCCTTCTTCTGACCTATGCCAGCACCACACACAGAGAGGTGGTGCACATATATACATAAAAACATGCACATATATACATAAAATACAAAATAAATGTAAAATATTCTCAAGACTCTTAAGGTATTACATGTTAAAACAAGGGCAGACTGTTGATCTGAATTTATCTAGGGGCTGTGCTTCTCTAGTCTTCCCACATTAAAGCTTCACTTTTGGGGTTTTAAGCATTATTTTTCTATACTACATTTTTTTAAACTAGAATTTGTTTTTATTGAAATTCCTGTTTCTAAAATTATTCCCTTAGTTGTAGAAGTTCGTGGGGAGACACTCAAGTGATTAGATACATCTCTTATGTGTTGGTTCAGTATCCACATACAAAAATGAAATGCAAATTTTAACTATTTTCTCAGCCTAGAATTCTTAGAGATATTTTTAAAAATCCAAATAGAAAAATATATATTCCATTGACCTTTTCTATATAGTTTTATTGAAATAATTTTCATACAGCATGTACTGATCATGGCTTCCCTTCCTCCAAATCCTCCCATCTACTCACCCACTCAACTCCACACCTTCTCTGTCTATCTGTCAGTCTGTGTCTGTCTGTCTGTCTGTCTGTCTGTCTCTTTTCTCTCAAACAAAACAAACAAGATTATTTTTTTAAAAGAAAACACACACACACACACAAAGAGAGAGAGAGAGAGAGAGAAAGCAAGAGATAACAAAAAACTATAGCACAGATGATTTAAAAAAAACAAATTTCGTGCTCAAAATACAGGATTGCATCCACTGCCAGAGTAAAAAGAAAATGAACATAAATGAGGGGTTTGACAAATAAAGGGGAAAATTGGTAAGAATTTATATATACATACATACATACATACATCACTTCAAGAGATTGGGATCTACAAACACTCACGGTTTAGTCTCTTTCCTGTACTAATCAAACACCCTGAAGGCGGAGTTGAACAGGCAATCAACTAAAAGCGCCACAAGAATTAAACGCACAATGAGACTGAGAAAGTATACACCCCACGCCACAAGGGGCGCCAGAGAGGCGGGCTTCCAGTAGTCCTCTCTTAAGGGTCCTTTCCTTAGAGACAGCAGTGGTTTCCTTCTCCGCAGTTCGCTGTTCGACGACTGGGTGGCCGAGGAGCTCTATCCAAAGCCGCTGACTCCACAAAACCAGGAAATAAGCCCCAGTTTCTGTCGTTAAAGGTAAGAAGCTTCAGTGAGGTTGAGAAATAGTCTCAGAATCAAATTCCCTCTGCTCTTCAACCCACGCCCTTGGTCTCAGTTTTATATGTCCCGTCGGTCGCCACCAACCTCTCGCCTGTTGTGGTAAAGTCCCACCTCGAAGCCTAGGACCATCACACCACTCCAGCCAGCCTACAGTCCCCTTGTTGCCAGACTTGGTCTACCTCAGAATAAAGCATTTTACTGAGACAGCTTCCCTCCTTCTGGCCGCCATCTCCCTCGCTGTCTCCCCGGGCCGCTTGTGGAACTTCCGGGCTTTTCTGTCAGTTTTGCGCCATTTCGGAAAACAGCCTGGGCTCAAAAGCAGATGGCTTATCTAATAGAAGCCCTAGTTTTATTTAAAGTCTTGTCCAATATCAAAATACAGCCAAGGCCCAGAATATGTCCTAACTGCAAGTGTCTGCAAACTATAAAGAAGAGTCCCAGTCCCACCGGAAGCTGCCTTTTCTAACAGCTTTGGCCGATTAAGAGGTGTACCTTCATCTCTAAGACTAGAACCTGTCTATTTTCACCGCTGCAGAAGATACCTACACTTACCTCAGTGACCACATTTTTTTAAATACTTTTTTTTTTTTTTAATCTTTTCAGAGACAGGGGTTCTCAGTAGCTTTGGAGCCTGTCCTAGAACTTGCTTTGTAGACCAGGCTGGTCTCGAACTCACAGAGATCGACCTGCCTCTGTCTCTGCCTCTGCCTCGGCATGCACTACCACCTCCCATCTATGACCACCATTTTTTATGTTGGTATTTTATTAAATAATTTCACTTTTTGTGACTATAATATCATTCCTTCCGTCGTTTGTCCCCTTCTCATTTCTCTTCCCAAACCCTTCCTCTCTTTTAAATCATGGTCTCTTTTTTTTTTTATTGTTGATGGTGGTGTCTGTGGTGATGGTGTAGGTGGCAGTTTTGTTGCTAGTGGTGGTGGTGGTACTGGTGTGTGCATGTGTGTTACTAAATACTAACTACAACCAGATCAGTTCACATAATATTACATGCAGACTGTAGTCCAAGCATGACCTGTATGAGTAGGACACCAATAGGCATGCTAATGTAGAAGGAGGAAAGCTCATGAGGCTTCAACCTTACATAACTATAGCAAGAGACCACCATTTTAATCTCTCCAGTTTGTATAAAAGTTGTCGCTCCCTCCCCTGCCACACACACCCTTGTTCCTAGTCTCTGTTACTTTCAGAGATGGACTCACATCACACCTCAGGAAGCTGGTCCATGTGTACAGTAGTGTAACACCCCAGAAAAATACCCCTAACAATTTAGAAGAGCCTTGAGAAGACTGGGGCAATCAATTTATTTTCTTTTATGACTTTACAGGCTCAAAAGTGGCAGTCAGTAAGAATGTGGAGCCACATTTTAGTAGAGGAAAGAAGCCTACACTAACAATAGAAAATGCAGAAAAACATAGGCAGAGACACTTCCCTATGGGAGTCTGAGAAGGCCAATCATGGCTGTCCCACAGACATGTGCTCTCTGTTCCTATTCAATTGGAGACCTGAGGCTCTTGACTTGAGGGGGAAAGATCCCCATGTGGACAAAAGAGGCAAGACCATGTTTTGTAGGGAATTAGGGGAGGAAAGTGAGTCAGTTCTGAGGGAATTTCCTATCCCAATACAGTCAGGAGGTTCACAGCTTGCCATCAATCCTTGGAGGGAAATGCAAGACTGTTGTGTCAATTAGTGGCAGAATAGTCTTAAGAGTAATGACATTCTTAGGATGAGTGGAAACTTACTTTAGTCAGATAAAGTATTCCAAGAATGGTCAGAAGCCAGATAAGAACTCTATGGGACAAATAGGGGTACTTCTCCCCACCTAGGAACCTAGATTTTCTGTGCAGAAGTAATGGGTCAGGCCAGTGTGTTCCTAAAGTATTTCACTGATGGAAACCTGAAGAGGCAGCCTTAGTTACAAACAAGATTTTCTCTTTCTGGTTAAAGTATTCATCTCATCTTCTTCTGCTTCTTACAAGTGTTTTCATCAGCAGCATCCTTTCAACATATTCTTTTCTTGTCCCTAGCCAGAGTCATCATGCCTCGAGGTCAGAAGAGTAAGCTCCATGCCTGGGAGAAACGCCACCAGGCCAGAGGTGAGGCTCAGGCTTGTGGAAGCGCATGGGAAACAACAGAGGAAACACCAGAGGCAGAAGAAGAGTCCTCTGCTGCTTACCATAGCCAGCCTGGGGCTGAGCCTTCCAGCACTCCCAAGGCTCCTCAGAAAGCAACATCATCTGCCTCAACTCCTCTGAGTATTTCTTCCACTGAATCAGATGAAAGTTCCAGTGAGGAAAGTGATAAATATGAGGAAAGGGAATGCCCCTTTGAAGACAAGCCCTGCACCATCATTGTGCACCGTGATCTGGTAGCCAGAAAGGTGGTGCTGCTCTTACAGTACCTGCTCCACAACTACAATTTGAAGCAGCTTACTACCAAGGAAGAAATGCTGAAGGTAATCACAAAGAAGTATGAGAAAGACTTCCCTGAGATCCTCAGGAAAGCCTCTGAGAAGCTGGAGGAAATCTTTGCTGTGGAAGTGAGGGAAGTCAACTCCAGTGAGCCCTCATACAACCTCATCAGCAAGCTGAAGCTCCCCAACAATGGGAGGATTCGTGCTGGCAAAGGCTTACCAAAGACTGGTTTCCTTATGAGTGTTCTGGGTATCATCTACATTAGGGGCAATTGTGCCAGTGAGGAAGACATCTGGGAAATCCTGAAGAAGAAGCAAATCTATCCAGGGAAGAGGCACCGCATCTTTGGTGAGCCACGGAAGCTCATGACCCAGTATTTAGTGAAGCTGAAGTACCTGGAATACCGGCAGGTGGCTGACAGTGATCCTCCACGCTATGAGTTCCTATGGGGTCCCCAAGCCCATGCTGAAATAAGCAAGATGAAAGTCCTGGAGTTCTTGGCCAAGATAAACAAAACAACACCTAGTGCCATCTCTGCCCTTTACCAAGAGGCTGTGAATGAAGAGCAGGAAGAAGCAGAAGCCAGAGATGAAGATGATTCTGATGCCACTGACCAAGCTAGAAAAGATTCTCCAGTAAAACCACCAGTAAATTCTACCATCCCTGATGACGCTTGAAGTTTTCCTGTTATCCAGATAAGGAAATAATGCATCACAAAAAGAATTTTTCTTGAAAATATGAAATAATCTTAGAGTAAGTAGATCAGTACACTGGGAACAGTAGGGGATTAAAACTGGTAATGCCTGGTTTCCTTTAATTACTTTCATTAAGTAGTTTGTTAAAGTTAGATGCATGAAGTACAATGAAGTATTTTTTCCTGGCTTGTAAAATAAATAAATAAATATCAAATGTTTATTAATAAGACTTTGTTCTTATTTATTGATATTGAATGAATATATTTTAAATATATTGTCCTCAGAAGTCCACGTGAAAGTATTGGAAAGGTAATATAATATTCTAGCCTCTAACTTCAGAAATTTTGAGCCAATTTCTACAGTTTTACCAGTAATACTGAGTTTCCCCTTTGTGACTTAGTATAAAGTAAAAACGAAATAAGGATGGTGTTTCTTATTAAAGCAATCCAGTTGAAATTCATTTAACAAGGTATGTTGAAATATCAAATTCCCCAAACCTGGAAAGCAGATGTAATTTTCATTCATCAGGCATGTAGGTGTTGGGCTAACTGAACTTTGAAAATAATGAATAAATGCCATTTTGTTAGATAGTATACCTTACAGTTGATGAGGGAAATCCTACAAGTCTATTCTAGCAGGTCAGTAAAATATATGGGGTCTGGGGTGTAGTGGAGGAGTATCACCTTAATTGTAATTTAATTTTCCCAGTTCTGGGTGCAGAAAAAATATTAGGTCAAGGAGACAACTGACTCAGTTCCTAACAATGCTATCCTTATTTAAAACTTTGAGGGATGAAAAGGACAGGGCAGTAAGGATAGACAAAGGTAAAAGACAAGTGAAGAAAGGGAAGGAAGGAAGGAAGAGTGAGATAAGGATAGAAGAAGGAAAGGAGTCAGTCAGGTAGAAAAGTTTTAAGAAGAGAAAGAGCAGCAGGGAGAGCAGGTCATAAGGTGGTGAATGAGGAAAAATTCTACTTTTCCTTATTTTAGTGTAGCTAATGTCTAAATGGGGAGGGCTCTCTCACTCCATCCTAAGTGATATGTCTCCATCAAACCACCCCCTTAAAGGCTTAGGGATCTATGTGAAAGAGGAAGCAAAATGATTGTACAATCCAGAGGTGGTGGCTGACTCCAAGGATACAGTCTTCTAGACTCAACTGGAATGATACACATATGGACTCAGAGAATGTTGCAGGATCCTATTGGTGTCCCTTGGGGGTGAGGGAAAGTAGGCATGACACCAATGACACAAGCTTTGGGAACAAGTTGAAACAAGAATCTCAGTTTATTCCAGGAAGGGGTAAGCCTCATATATTCAACCCTTCCCCAGGGGAGGAAATCCACTAAACTGGCATCTGCTGAGGTGATGTGGTCACTGTCTATAGGTCCACATCATCTCTTGTCAGACTTGCTGTTGTCTAGGTCCTCTGGCAGACCCAGGCTTGCTGTCTGGAAATACCTACTGTGAATGATCTAGGCTGGCTGTCGTGCCCATTGAGGCTTAGTTATCTCACCACAGAGACTTTGGCAGCATGCATAAGACTCATACAGGTTCAAGTCAGATGGATTTCTGAGAGGGTGAAGTGGACATGGGTCACACCCTTAATAGAAAAGCTATTTGCAATAGATTCCTGTAGAGAGCCGCGTAGTGCCACATCTTAAAGTGGCGCTGGCTTCCGCCTTACACCTTCCCACTGATGAAGGCTTTCTGGGTAAACAAGCCCTTAATTGGTTAAGCCTGTTCAGCCTGTCTGCTTCTGCATTAGAGTAGCCTATCTGCAGGGTCCACATGGCTCACTGGGGTTGGTTAGCTCAAGGGTATTTAAGCCTGTGCAGGGATCCCCCCCCCCTCTCTCTCTCTCTCTCTCTCTCTCTCTCTCTCTCTCTCTCTCTCTCTTGCAGGCCAGAAGAAACATATTTAAAGGATCCTGATTAAAACTGCATGAAGATCTACCTGGAGTCGCGTCTTCCTTTCTGGTGAGGGCAGGCACATACAGATTCCAATTGGGAAAACAAAAATCAATTTTCTTCAATAGAGTGTCAGTGGGTATAGCAACCATATAAAGCAAGCTTCATGCCCAGGAGTATTTGGCCATTACAAAATGATGGGTGTGGGTGTGGGGGAAGCTTTTTGTTTCATTCCATTAGTGTATTTTTCTATCTTAATATTATTATTTTTTTGGATTCTCTCCTTTTGGAAAGAGGCAGAAGGAAAAAAACATGAAGGAATTGGGAAGAAGTTGAGGGAAGAAAAAAAACATGATCAAAATACATTTTATGAAAGCATTTTTAAAAAAAAATGGGGGCTACATATCATAACACTATTGAAACATAATTACTTCTAAAGTCCATCATTACATTCCCATCACATCTCAGAAGAGGACTTCACCACTCTAATTTGAGAATACACACTTTAAATCCATGGTGATAAACTCTTATAAGTGAGTGGGTTGGTTGGCAAATGAAACACAAATCTCCATGTGGGCAAGAAGAAAAGTACCCTAGATTCTCTTTCCAGTGCTAAAAAGTCAGTTTGAAAATCAGGTGCTTGACAAGAGCAGTATCTTGCCCAAAATGTTTGGCTTTATGCTGTATAAACTGGACATGCAGGAGCCACAGAATGGACACTGCTACAGGGTTCCTGCTTCATGGAAGAGCTGGCCAGAAATTCTGATGGACACAGAGAAAAATGACTGACAAACTGTCAATACATTTATACAGTTTAAAGTTTCCTGCTTTGCGGAGGAGTCTGCCACACACACTATGGCCTATGGGCTGAATATGGAACATTACAGAAGAACTTCGGGTGACTAACAAGGTAGCAAGATATCTTTGTCACTTCTAGAGTTCAAACATTATCTTTCTGTGGTATTTGATGGAGTTGAAAACAGATAGTTATGGTTATAGATTCCCTTAATTAGGATTAAAGATAAGTTACTTGTAAGATTTTAGACTCACAAAGATAGGTGATAGAATGTTTTCTTAAATTCCTGACAATATTAATGAACTAAATGTTGTTAACTATAGTTCTTACATGTTAAGTGTTTTGTTATATATTTTACTATGTTAAAGTTAAAACCCTTCCTTTTATTTCAGACAGAAAAGATGAGATGATGGGGGATGTCATTCTGTATATATTCTGTATATTCTGTTGGCCAAAAGGAAAACAAGATAGGCAGAGCTAGGAAGCAAGGAGGATTCTGGGAGATGTAGTAGAGAAGAATCAAGATGTATGACATGAGATAAGTAATATGTCTGAACCCTTTCCCCAGTAAAATAAGACCTCATAGAAACACTCAGATTGATAGAAATGGGTTAATATTTAAGCAGAGTTACCCAATAAGAAATGTTAGTAGCCAGCCAACAGTTTCATAATTAAAAAAAAAAAGAAAGAAAATCAGGTGCATGGTGCACATTCTGTTAGCACTGTAAGTGATCCCTCAAGTAAGATGAGCCACTTACATCAGCACCATTTGACTTGCAATGAAAAGTATATCCCAATTGATGAAAAAACATTGAATATTAAAGTTATCTTAACTTTTATTTTGAAAGACCCACTGTGTCCTTGGGCCTCTTTCTCCGAGAGACAAAACAGTAACCACTGGATGCAAGCACAAGAGGATATTTATTGCTCACACAGGTACCTGTGGGTGCTTCAATCTTTCGGGAGACTGAGCTCGCCCAGGTCAAAACTTCAGAGAATTATATATGGTTTGGGCAGCAAGAAGTGGGCAATGCATGATTACAGGGATTTCATTGGTTCACTCAAATAAAGCAGTTGGGGTCAGACTGGGGCAGAGTTGTTTGTTCAGATCTGGTACAAGGAATTCAGTTATGACTATTTTAGCACTCTGGTGTTACAATAAGACATCTCAAGGATTTTCTGTTCCCAGATAGTCCTGCTACTTGTAGACATTTCAAAGACTCTTTGTTCCCTCTTGTACTTGTCCCCACCTTGAGCCTTTGCAAAAGCAGCTCAAGCAGGAGAAATGCATAGTGGGGGTCTTTCAATTTCACAGACATTTATCAAAGGCTACATGTGGTTTGTACCGCGCCTGCCCTCACCAGCAAGGAAGACACGACTCCGGGAAGATCTTCTTCATGCAGTTTATTTCAGTATCCTTGAAACATGCTTCTTCTGACCTGCAGGAGACTGGGGGACCCCTGTGCAGGCTTAAATACCCTTGCACTAACCAACCCCAGTGAGGTACGTGGACCCTGCAGATAGGCTACTCTAACGTGAAAGCAGACAGGCTGAACAGACTCAACCAAATAAGCGCTTATTTACGCCAGAGAGCGCTCACCCTTGGGGAGGTGGAAGGCAGAAGCCAGCGCCATCTTTAAGGCATGGCACTTCACAGCTCTCTACAGTGGTTAAGTCAATAATGACTAAAATGAGCTAGCTGGACAGAAAGACATTATAGGGACAGTGGAAGGATTTGGCCTTATCACAAATTCTAAGACCTTAAAGTGTAGTCATATAGGACAGGCCACCCCACACTCAAATTAGTGCTGTTATGTTGAACTTTAACATGGTTATACTCATTACTTTTGCCCCATGTACTATATTTTTATGAGACTATTTAATATGCTTTAATACCTTCAACATATGAGAATAACATGTACTATATATGTAACCAATATAATTACAGTATTTTTTTCAAAGATTGTTATTTTCTAGCTGTGCACTCCAACCAGATATAACCTATATCAGACTTGCTTTTTGGATGTTGAGTTTGTAGTTTTCTTTTTAAGACATGTAGATAGAACAATAAGGCAAAAGCTTGTATACATTTGTCTGATGCATTCTTCACTCCTCCTACTCCTCTGCCTTCATTTCAGTTTTTTTCTCTCTCACTATTCTAAAAGGGTTCTCAGACAACAAAATGCTTCGAGTAGTCCAAGTAGTGAAAACAAGTCTATAAAAGGCAAGTGAACAGATTAAAAAATTAGACATTGACCCTAGGCTTTGTTTTCCTAGGTCCATGGTGCCTGAAAGGCAACATGACACTGGAGCTGGTATATTGCCCACCTCCAGGTCTTGCACAGTACAGCATCCTTCCCCAGGGTCTTCCCCACTTCTTCCACTTTTGGAGCCTAACCTGTGGGATAGATCTTACTGCATCTTTCTCTTATGGTTACATTCTGCTCTCACTGGAGTGGATAACCACTGCCACATAACCATGACAGAACACTCCAACTTCATGATGGTAGGTGTCTTCATTGCCATGGATGTCTGCCACGCCTGCATGGCCAGAGTACCAAGCTTGGTGGAGGGTGTCAGGATTGAAACACTTAACAGACCACCATGAGAAGTGAAGAAGCTGCTGCCACTGTTTATTACAGAGTAATGGGCTTATATAACCAAGCCAGGGGATGGGCTAAGCATAAGAGGAAGTCATGCACCACCCACACCTGGGGTTAAGGTATGGGCACTGCAATCTGGAAAGTTTTGAAAACAACCTTGTTTACTCAACCTTGTTTGCACGGAAGTTTTACATCTGGGTGGGGAGAAGAGAGCTGTAAGGAACAAGTACTTAAATTTCCCAACAGTCCTCCCTTTTCAAAAATTTTTTAAATGAAGTGATACCTGGCTTAGGTCACCTGAGGAACAAATAAATACCTCACCCGTCATGGGGAAATGCTCTCATCATCTCCTGTCTTAGGTGGCATTGAACCTGCTAGGAGTTGGCCATCATTGGTTATCGCTTCTCCAGCATCTTCAGCCACACTTAGGCTGATTCAGGTTACACTGCCAAGGCCATGAGTTTCTGTCAGGTGACACTTGCCTTTCTATTGTACTTGTTACAGACTTAAGCACCAATTCCCAGGACCCCAGTAGGGATAACGCAATAGACCCCAACCAGTGCTGTACCCATTCCCTCACATGAAACATGCAATTTTACAAATTTTGTTTTTAAAAACCCCTTTTCAGTCACTTATCTCTGTAAACAATATTTGGGAATTTGGGTGTTGTTCTTTCCAAACTGCTTCCTGCTGGTAGGGGGCACCGTCATGGAGATCCTAAGAAGATACAGAAATCCTTGCTGTAGTGGTCTTCAAGGCTGCTTGTCCCATGGATAATGCTTCAGGGGGTCTTGCTTGATCAAACCATGTTAGTCTGGAAGGAATCCACAGCTTTTCATTTTCTGTGGAAACAAAAATAGAAATCCTTTTCCCCAGTAACCTGTCCTTAGACTTAAATTTTGAAGTCAAGGCATTTTAAAAATACACAAATTGGGGTAATCCAACAGCATTTCTTTTAACAGTTGTTGCTATTTCATCATCTCCCTTATCTGAAGAAAGACCCTCACGACTATGTCCCCTATGAAATTTTTTATGACAAATCTGCAACTTATAGCAGAATTCTTCAATTTTCTTTATTAAAGTTTCCTCTTCCAAGTCCTGGGACTGAGAAGATGGTAACCACTTTGTATCATTTTCTTTACTGGGGGTCTAATTGTTACTTTTGTCTAGTTTCCTCCTCTTGGACCTCTCTAAAAGCCTCCTTAGTTGTCTCTAGTTGTGTTTTCACATTAACTTTGTCTGTTAGTAAGGCATCTTTGACTAACCTCCACAAAGACAAGGTGGCTATCCGGAATGCTGTCAAGACCCTCTTTATGTAGCTTCTTCTGTAGGTCTGATTTCATTTGCTACCAATTAGGAATATTAAGTCCTCTCCTGGTCAGAAACCAAAGACTTTCTCTATGGTGTCTGCAGCTTTACTTTTAATTTTGATTCCTTGTTGTTTTAAAAGCTTTCTTATTTGTTCCTTCCTTTCATTCTTACTTGAAGCAATTCCCATATTGTTGTACTTACCTTGTTTACCCCAATGCTCTGCTGCCAGCTACAGAGCCACTCTGTCCATGATTCCTCACTTTCCAAATCTCAGTGGAATTGCTGTGCCTTTACAGCCAGAGTACTGAGCTTGGCGGAGGGTGTCAGGATTGAAACACTTAAGAGACCACCACCAGAAGTGAAGAAGCTGCTGTCACTGTTCATTACAGAGAGTAATGGGCTTATGTACACAAGCCAGGGGATAGGCTAAGCATAAGAGGAAGTAATGCACCACCCATACCTGGGGTCAAGGCACAGGCACTGCACACCAGAAAGTTCTGAAAACAACCTTGTTTGCTCAACCTTGTTTGCACTCAAGTTCTACATCTGGGTGGGGAGGAAGAGAGCTGTAATGGATAAGTACTTAAATTTCCCAACAGATGTCTATCATCTTCAAATTTTACTTTATACACATGACATATTAGAAATATCTTTTCTCTCTTTCTTATACCCCATTCTTTTTCTTTTCTCTGTGACTTTTCAACATTTCATTTTTACTAGATAGTTTAAATACTTTCTGAGTACGTTTTTCAATCCTTGCTTCACACACTTATTGTTATGTGTTAAGTATAAAGGTACTTTTATATTTGTGAATTAAATTGAGAAGTTTTGCTTCTGGCTTTTTTGGGAGTCAGGGTGGGGAATATCCAAAACATGGGAGATGTTTACTTTTGAGATTCTAGTGTGTTTCACTAGTTTTATTTTACATACTCTAAATACAGTTAATAAAAGTGACTAATATTTCTTGCTTAAGTGAAAATGTTCTTCAATATTGCTCTGCAAATATTAGAATTTTAAACAACAATAGAAATAACTATTTCTATTTTATGACATTAACATTTAGACATTATTTTAATTTTTATCTTACAATTTACAGCATTTTGTCTATAGTCTCACCAAATAGTCCAAGTTTGCCTAGAAGTAGAAATTTTTGTCCTTCTGTGACCAAAGTGCTGGCATTGCAGGTTCTTTGGTGGGAAGAACCATTTTATCTTTGAGAACCCAAAAGCTAATTAGCAAAGATTTGTTGCCAATATCTACCTGGTGACTGCCAAGTATCTGGTATGATCCTTCAGGCTATGAGTCCCTACAGGTCTGAGAACTTAAAGAGAAACAACCAAAAGTAATATCCAGGATGATTTCTCCTAGGATTAGTAATACCATAGTTTTTGTGTTCCATAATACTTTACGAGGAAATTTTGAGTAATTATGCAGAAGGAATAGCAAAGAGAGCTACAAATTGGCCTGATGTTTCTGACAATTCTAGCTTTCATCCTAAGGACATGTCCAACAGCTCATCCTTCATCAAGTTGGGGGTGTATGAGGTACAGTTTTCACTTTCTGTTTGGAAGGAACATACAGTATTCTCAGCAGTGGAGACTTTAGTGGACAAAGGATAAAAATGAGTATGTCCTTTCTTTTCTGCTTAAATTGGCAACCTTTTAAGTGTTTGTATTTTTAAGTGAACTGTTACTTTGCTTCAAATAATCTTTCAATAATTTTGTTCTCACATAAACTACTGTTCAGTTTTAGTCTTAAAAAAACAAAAATTTGGTAGTCGGTCACATACCTTTAATCCCAACACTTGTAAGGCAGAGGTAAGTGGATCCCTGTGAGTTTGATGCTAGCCTGATCTACAGCTTGAGTTCCAGGACAGCCAGGATTGTTTCACAGAGAAACCGTGTCTAGAAAAAAAAAAAACCAAAAAAAAAAAAAAAAGAAAAAACAAACAAAAAAACAAAAAGAAACAGACAAAAAATCCTGCAGATGGTGAAAACTGACCTGGTCTCATGGTATCAGCCTGAAGGGACACTCACAGGTCAGATATTATGACTCGCTTTGCAGCCAAGCTTGGAGTACAGGGCAAACAGATGGTGCCAGTCATGTCAGGAGGCACCAGGGTCCCTCTGGAAGTGCAGCCATGCACTTTCTGGACAATTTCAGCAGCAGGCAGAGTCAGCCAATGTCTTCTGGCTATGGGTTATTGGATTCTGTTCTTGTACCAAGCATGCTCTGCCTTCCTCTATGCCTTCTGCTTCCTGCTGCAGGCCTGGGGGTTGGCTCTGCAGCCTTCTGGCCCAGACCAGTCTGGGTGGGGGGGAAAGGTGAGGAGGAATGGGGTAGAGCTGAGTCTGTAGCTGGAAAAGAATGCACTCCTGGGTTTTGCTGGAGCACTGCAGAGCAACCAAGAGGAAGCTGCTGCCAGCACCTCCTGGCCATTGAGTTTACCAATTTGGCAGACTACCTGCATCTGCTGCAGGCTGCTGCTCTGGCTCTCAACCCAGTAGGCTCTGCTGCGATGTTCTACCTAGTTGCTGAAGCGTCAGATTTGTATATCCCTGTCTCTGAAATGCCCAAACACAAGATCTATTCATCTGGAGGCCCACTACAGACAACAGTGCAGATGGTACCAAAAATGCTTTCTCCTCTGGTTAAAGATTGGGCTCCAAAGCATTTGTAGTTTCCTTAAAGCTGGAAACTGACCCTGCAATCATGATTAATTGTGTCACATAGCCATGGAAGTTTATCAACATCAAGTGGTGGTGGCCAATATCCTTGAGTCAATACAATCCTTTGTGGTCATTGTAACCAAAGACTCAGGAACCAAGTTACCACTGTCAGAGGATGAAATCACAAAAGTCATAGTGATAGAGAAGATAGAAGAAGATCTTTGGTCAGGACACACAGCTTTTATATGTGGCAAAACTGAAAGAAATGATTGTATAGCATAAAAAACCAGGGTTCAGCTGACAGAAAGTAAGATGAATCCTTTGCTAAGGAAACAAAACAAAACAACAACAACAACAACGAGGAAATAGTATGCAGGCAAACAACTCTTGGTATTTTATTTCTCACAACCACCTGACAGACTCATCTTGATTTGAAAATTTAACAGGAACTGTTTTTCACTTTTTACAAAGCTGACTGTGGTATTGTGTGTTTTACAGAACAGACATAAGGTACTGATGCTGAATGTCGGCTTCCTGTACAATATAAGGATCATAGATTCATGAATGGTCATGCTCTGAAGACCAAGCATTTATCAAGTGCCTCCCATGTGCCAGGTCCTGTGTGAACTGTTAAGGTTTAAAAGACGAATAAATATGTCTCATTTGGAAACTGGATGTAAAAAAAATTAAGTGCAACAAAGTATGTGCCCACAAACTGACAAATGGAAAGGGTGTTTTTGTTGCTTTAAGATTGAGTTGATTTTATTTTATGTGTTTGAGTGTTTCTTCCTGCATATATATCTGTGCACCATGGGAATGCATTATCTTTGGAGGCTAAAAGAGGGAGTCATATTCTTTGAACTCTAGTTCCAGAAGTTGTGAGCCTCAATGTGGGTTCTGGAAATCAAACCTGGGTCTATCTACAGTGTAGAGATAAAGCAATGCTGGAGGTTGAGCATTAGTCTTGTGTCTGGCACTTTATGCACAGTAAGTTGGTACAGTTACTGTTTGTCTCAGTGGACCAGGCTGAGATCATTGACTAATTAGTCCCTGAGAAGTTCTCATTCTCCTGTTTTGGAGTAATAGTGTATGCTTAGTGTAGAAAAATCCAGTAAATGCTGAGGGGGAATGCCATCATTAACTATGTAGAAGTAGGTAGTGTTCCACATAAGTATTTGATTTTTAGGGACTGGTGGTAAAAATAATAGTGCAGACCTTGGGTATGATCCATAGTACTGCAAAATCCTAGTTTATAATATAAGTCATGTCGTGGAGTTTAGAAGGGTAACCTGAAGTCCTCTGGGAAGGCAGCTCAGTGGGTTTCAGTTATGATATAAACAGCTGTGGCAAGATGAGGAGAAACAATTAAATTTGGAAGTGTGACCTCCAGCACAGGATAATACTGCTGCAGACATAAGTGAAGCAGTCTCTTGAAGTACATAATTGAGATGAGCTTTAGGCATGGTTGACATAGCCTCCAAAACAACAGGTTTCAACACCGTTACCGTGTTGTAAAAGTTTGATTTTCCTCTCTATACCCATAGCCCTAGGGTGCTGACTCATTTATGTGTATTGAGATATATGCTACTAGAACTAGGTGATCTTCAAGGTATTATTCATGAAGGATTGTTTTATTAAATAATCACTAAAAGTTCACCAATCTTTTTGTTGTTGTTGTTTATGATTTAGTATTGGATGGAGTGTAAAGCTGAAGAAAGCCAAGTAAAGGGTTTTTTCATAATATAAATGACAGTGTGAAAAAAATTAAATGTGGGGCTAGAGAGATGGCTCAGATATTTAAAACATTTGCTACTCTTACAGAGAATCTAGGTTTGGTTCCTAAAACCTACATTGGGTGGATGACAATGGCCCATAACTCCAGCTCAAGGGAATCTGGCACCCTTTTCTGGCTTATGTGGGTACCATGTATGTACATGGTACACATACATACATGCAGCCATTTACACAAACACACACACATAAAAAAGTAACATGTTTAGTGGCTGCTATGGAAACCAGTGTAGAGGTTCCTGAAAAAAAAACTATTCCACTCTTGTGCATATACGCAAAGGACTCTACACCTTAGTACAGAGACACTTGCTCATGCATTTCTAACCTATTCATAATAGCAAGAAACTAGAAATAACCTAGACATCCATCAAATTGAAAATGTGGCACATATTCACAATGGAAAAATGAAATTTTCAGAGAAATGAGTGGAACTAGAATCAATCATCCTGAGTAAGGTAACCCAGATAACAAAAAACAAAACAAAACAAAAAACAACAACAAAAAACCAAACAACAACAACAAAAAAACAAATATAGCAAGTTTTCTCTTATCTGAAGAGGCTAGCTTTTAAACTTTCAATATGTGTGCTTAAATCCAAATAACTACAAAAGTTAGGTATATAGTTAATGACCAAGGAGGAGGAGGGAATTTTCCAAGGTAGAGAAAAATAGAATATAGTATTGTAAAGATTTAAAGAGGAAACTAGAATAGGAAGATTAAATGGTGACGGGATTGGAATGTAGAGTAAAGGAGGGGCCATAGGTAAGGCCATCTAACACAAAGACCTTTGGAAAAACCTTATGGAAACCTACTACTATAGAAATTTCCTAACATATACACATATGTGGGTGCCTCATGTTTCAGAGGAGGCATGGCTTGTGAAACATCCAGACAAACTTAAGTCTCAGAGGAAACATAACTTGTAAAACATCTGGAAACATCTTAAGAGGCGAGAAAGAGTTAATGGAGTAAGGGTCTATAATTTCTAAGATAGGAGAAACGACACAAAGGAGTTTGGGAGCACATTCCCCATTGAGGGATA
Source organism: Cricetiscus sungorus (assembly GCA_030556225.1). Lineage (NCBI taxonomy): Eukaryota > Metazoa > Chordata > Mammalia > Rodentia > Cricetidae > Cricetiscus > Cricetiscus sungorus. Next base: position 9,403,331 of record JANBXA010000126.1, read on the forward strand.
CTCCCTTAGCCTAGAGGCAGGAGGGAGGGTCTAGTCCCTACTCCAAAAGACTTGACAGATTTTGTTGATCCCTCCTGGAAGTCATTACCCTCCCTGTGAAATGGGGTTGGGGTGGGAGGGGGGTCAGGAGGGAGAGGGAACTGGGATCAATAGGGAATATAAAAAAGAAATAATGATAAAAATAAGTAAATAAATAAAACTAGTTGTATGCTTAGTTAAGTTAGAAATTTGTAATTAATAAATGTAAAAATAAGGAGAAAAAATACTGGAGCTTTGTGCTTTCTAAGCATTAACTTTTACTTTGGCAGCAGCTGAAAACTCAGCATTAAGATAGCCATGGCAACTGACATAAACTGTGGAGGAAAAAAAAACCGGTGGCATTTAGTCTGCATTACGATTTTTGCCAAATGTTAGTTGATTAAAGTGTATCTCTCAGCATTATATCAAAGGGCAAAGCTAAGGCTATGTAGTGTGAGATCTGGAGGCTATATAGTGAGCTTTCAGCCTCAGGGTAAGTGGTAGGATGCTCTTACCTCTGATGCCCAGGTGAGAAGGGATTTCTTTCTATGGGGCCTATTTGAGAATACAAAGCGTACAGTCAAATGAAAAGTCATTTTCCCATTTCCCACAGATGTATGTACCCAGTAGAAGGAATATTTTAATGAGATAAACACACACAAGAAGTGGGAATCACCCAAAGCTATTCTTAGGGGAGAGATGAAGTAACTCCACAACCTCACCAGGTGGAACTCCCTTATTACTCATGTGGTAGCTTGGCATGTTATTAGTTATCCTGATGTATTTCTCATGGTCCTTGACAGGTAAAAGCCAGAAGGGATTGAGGGCACCAAGAAAACAAAATGCTCTAAATCAACATAAACAAAGCTCATAAGAACCCACATGAACTGAGGCAGCATGCTCAAGACCTGCACACATCTGTACCAGGTCCTCTGCATATATATTATGGCATCCAGTTTATTTTTCAATGGAATTACTAAATGTGTTATAATGAGGGATCTCTGATTCTTGTGCCTTCTCTTTGGCTCTTTTTCTCATTTCTTTGTTCTGTCCGATTTCAATGTGTCAGGTTTTGTTTTACCTTTATATTTTATTGTCCCTTAGAAGCCTGATTGTTTTGTAATAGGAGAGAAAGGGCCTGGGTCCAGATAGGAGAGGAAGTGGGGAGGAACAAGGAGGAACAGAAAGTGGGGGAACCCTAACCAGGATATATTATGTGAGAATTTTAATAAAAGGAAAACAAGAAGAAACAATAAGTAAAAGAAAAATTAAAAATAGTTTTAATATAAAATAATTGTATAACAATATTTATTATCTAATGTTTCTCAATACACATTCTATTTATTTATGTAATATGCATACATATACACACACCATAAATATTTCAATATCACTTGAAGTTACAGCTTAGCAGATGTTCTCCACAGCTTAGCAGATGTGAAAAATACCTGTAAATTTCTCAAGTTCACTAGCATGCAGTGAACAAACCTGAACTAAATTTCTTGTCTGAGTTTAGCATAGCTTTCGGGAGTTCTCACTCCACATAGGGTTGTATAATCATGAGTTCTTAATCCATATAGGATTGTATATCTGGATTTAGGAATTGTTTATGAGTTGAAATAAGCTTAAGAAGTACTGGTCGTTGGTATACAATCTTCCAGTGCTCCAAGCCCAAGGGGGACTTTGTATTTTATAATTCATTTTTTTCTCACCACACATGAGAACCCATGCCCCATTTTTGGAAATACACATCCAGAATAATAAAAATTCAAAATAAATATATAATGTTTGTGACTACAATAATCTTCAGTTGCAAAATTATCTTCTACATATACAATGTCAGATAACATAAAACTCTCAATAGCTCTCAAAGTCATTTGATTCTACCTTTTCTTTGTGGAAAAAACTGATACAATGTAAAATTTCATAATAAGATACATCTAGTGAGGGAAGCAATGAAGTGGTATGATTTTTTCTCTGACAGAACAAATATCCTAGGCCTGACTTACAGTACACTTTCTTCCATTGAGTCTGGAACCAGTAGCCACTATCTTTAAGAATTGCAATAGTGGTCCAGATCAATTGTCTGTAGAAGGGTTTTACATTTGCTATCAGACTTTAATTAAAGGAAAATTAGGCATGATGATGAAGATCCCATAAGTTTGGTTCTATAAGTAAATGTCCTAGAACATAAGGTTCAGTGAAGAACAATTGATGTCTACTCCCAGACCTAGAATCCTCCAGCCAGATTGACAAAAGAAGGTTGCCATTAATGTTTTAACAAGCTAATAGACATAATAGCTGAATAATAAATCTTAACATGTTCTATTGAGTTTCATGTTAGATCATCAAATGCTGATATGTCCAGACCTTCCCACAAAAATAGGTAAACAGATGCTCCAGAAAAGGGTGGAATATGAGTAGCACCTTAATTTCTTCCTTGTTTCTTTTGTATGAGGCTGTGAATCTCATTATCAGTAGAGGTACAAGTCCTGCCTTGTAGTGTAAATCAAAGTAAAAAATAAAAATAGGTAATGACCAAAAGAGCCACCAACATCAAAAGAACTCACATAGAATTCTGCCACTGCTATCATTCCTTAGAAAAACCCAAATGTTCACAGCTAGATATGTTTTCTGACATAGGAGATTCAAGAAAGATGCTGACCTTGGTCTAAGAGTAGCCTTAGGTTGATGTACAATGTTCAGGTATGAATGCCAGAAAATGTGAGGGCCTAGAGTGAGATAAACAGTCCACTCAAACAATATGGAATATGCAATACCTATAAGCTTCAGTCACAACAGGGGAAGCTCTCAGGAAGAAGTGGGCCTTCCTTTCTAATGAAATTAGTCTTCAAAAGGTGAGGGCCTTATGATCATTAGAGCAGACACACTGAAAATAGAAACCTTGCTCCTAACAAGAGTCAAGTAAATGACTGTGAGGATGATAGTGTGAACCTAAAAAAGAAGTTAGCATTAGCTAATGGTGCTAGCCACTTACAGACCATGGAACATTGGCATAATGAGTTTTACTCAACCTTTTATAGCCTCTCAAAGAGGTTAAGTGTTTGGTCTAAGAGAAAAGCATCTCTGGGTGGTTGTGCCACATGCCTTTAATCACAGCACATGGGAGGCAGAGGTTGGTTGATCTCTGTAAGCTGGAGGCCAGCCTGGTCTGAGAAGCTAAACAGAGAAACCTTGTCTTGAAGAAGAAAACATCATTTATTCAATTCAAACCAGTGGTGTGTGTGTATGTGTGTGTGTGTGTGTGTGTGTGTGTGTGTTCATATGTATTTGGGTGCACATATATATGCAAATGCACATGTATGTTTGTACATGTGTATTTGGAAAACCAAGGTAACATAAAAAGACATCTTCCATCATCATTTTCCTTCTGATTCACTAAAGCCAGGTATATTTTTTACTTTTCAATTCCTGTGATAAAAGACTATGATCAAGGCAAATTATAGAATGAAGAGTTTATTTGGGCTTATGGCTCCAGAGGGATAAGAGAAGAGTGACTATGGCATCAGGCAGGCAGGCTGGCCCTGTCACAGCAAGATGAGACCTCATATCTTAAATTTCAAGCACAAAGCAAAGAAAACTAGGAATGGTGCATGATTTTGAAACCTCAAATCCCACCCCTCCAGTGACTTTATCCTAAACCTACCCAAACAGTATCATCAACTAGAGATCATGTATTCAAACATCTGTACTTATAGAGAACATTCTCATTCAAGCTACAAGACAAGGTTTCTCAGTTGAGCGCAGGACTTTTAAGTATTGCCTATTTGGATAGTCAACGTGCTTAAGGAATCCCCTGTCTCTACTTTCCAATTGTGGACTCACAGAAAGAGTGCCTTATCTACCTAACATTTAAGTAGGTCCTAGAAATCCAAATTCAGGTCCTCATAATTGTGTGGCAATCACATTAACTACTGACAGACACATCACCCCAGTCTTGGATTAGCATAATTTTACTATGAAGAATTCTCTATCATTCCAAGAGTCAATAGAAATAGACGAATTTCCCAAGGCACGACTAAAATCAAAGATTTTATAGGATCCATTCCTGACTCAGTTATACTTTACCATATGCAATTGTGTTTAGCCAAGGCACTATTTCTTTCTCTCCCATAGTATCAGAGAATTGCACAGGACAGAATGAGGATATAGGCCTCTAAATCTTGGGCATATTACATATGTGGATCCTAAATGGGGAGTGCAGGGAACATTCATCTAAGAATAAAGTGAAACTGAAATGTCTTCCCCTTTCAAGGATGATCCAGATAGGTGTTACTGCATGTATATTCCATTCATTTCTAACCCTGACAGACACAGACCACTAAAGGGAGAGACTTAGATACTGAGTAAAGACAAAGGGGATGCTAGTTCCAGAATGTTGAAGTCCTGTGTCTTGCCTCTGTGTTAGATATAAGAATCACCAAGCAATTATTGCCAGATGTGACTCATTCTGACTTGCTGACTGGCTCAGCACACAGTTATTACTATGTTGTTCCAGACATGAGGGGAAGAATTCTCAGAGAAGAACAGATTATAAGACCCCAAACAGTGAGATAGTACATAATTCTTCAAAAAAATAAATAAATAAAAATAAATAAATAAAAGAGTGTTGTTGGGAAGGGGCATAGTAAGCCAAGTGGTTGATGAGCATAGGTCCTGCCATGAGTCTCTTAGAAGATCCTGGCACAGGACCTGTGAGGGCAATTTATCTTGAAGTCTTGATTTGTCCAACACAGCTTTGTCTAAGGAGACTACAGGCAGGTACAGACAGATAAAATTGCCTCCCCTTCCCTCAACTCAGTTTCAGAGAGTTATATGCCCTCTTATAAGAAGATATTTTCAGTTCAAAGGAAAGAAGAGCCACAGACTTTCTCTGGATTCAAAATGAGGACACTGAATTGATCCTCAGAATATCAAATATAATTGCATTCATATGTATAGTTTCATCAAAACTCAGGTTTAACAACTTTCATTGTGGCTTATGGGTGCAGGATTAACTGTTAAGGGGTACTTACAGATTTGTCTATTCATAAACAATTGGTTAAAGTATTAATGTCTCTTGTACGTGTATGTCTCTCCAAGAGGTACCCTAACTTGTAAGCAGACACTAACATGAAGAAAGTGTTTCCTACAGCTCCTTAGTTTCCCATTCTACAGGACCATAAGCCAATACATGTTTATACTGCACAAATCACTGCAGTGTTCTATTATGGCAATTGAACCAAAGAAAGCAATACCTTTAAATGTATCCTAGAAGTCAGACTATGAAAATTCTGATTCCAAACTAGCTTCCATGATTCAGAGGTTCAGGGTAGGGCTGACAGGCGGAGAAGTCTGCATTTTTTAAAAACAGGTCAACACAAGTTAGTTTAATAGACTGAAAAGGAAGCCATGAAAGTACAGAAGCTTGTATTCCACTTCTTATAGGAAGGCAGCATTACAACTCTGAATGAGTATCAAATAATCCTGTGACAGCGTGCCCCAGATTTTTCATTCCTGAGTGCTTTACTGTTTTGTTTTTTTCTCACTTTATGTGTTTCCAGTGTTCTTTGAAACTAAGTTTTCTGACAATAGTTGACACAATGATTGTGAATATAAACTGATGAGACCCCTTCCTCTCCAGGACACAGTAAGTCATAAATGTAGTTTCTGCTGTCACTTGAGTATGCCCCAGGCAAAGTTGGAAAGATGTAACCTAAGACTCATTCTGTCCCTATAGCAGAACTTTTGAAAAATACATAAACATTTTGGGTATCTAGAGCAGTGCTCTTGTAGAAACTTACATACCAAGTGTCAGTTAAAACCATGGAATCTACCTTAGATATTTTTAAAATTATTCTTCTTCATTCAAGATCTTGTCTATGTGGGCATGTTCCTACCTGTTGTTTCTGAGCACACATTGGCACCAGAAAAGGAAACTTGGTGCCAATTATAAAGGCTATTTGACCTCACATGTGATTAGGCCACAGCAAGATGTTTTATCCTCATTTACGGTTTGGTAGCACATCTTAAAGATCATCTGCTGTTCTCAGGCCCAATAAGTTTCACAGAGATTTTATTCGTAACTACTGTTATTTTGGGTATTTCAAGTGCAGCATCTGATGAAGAGGCTATAAGTTCAGAAAAGAAAATATCAGGTACATTTTAAGCAGCAACTTCCATTAAGATCTCAAATAGAGGCCCTGTTGTCAAGAATGAAGTAATTTCTATTGGGATTATATAAAATAAAAGAGCACCTTTAAAAGTAGCATTACTAAAAGTTGTTACCATAAATGTATGAGACCAATTTCTTTCTCGTATTCTAGAACAACTTGTGAGCAGGCATGATCTTTGGCTTTGAATTGAAGGAAATTGATGGCTATGACCAATCTAATACTGTGGATAGTAAAAATAAAAAATTGAACCTCCACAATAATGAATGTTTGAGTGGACTAACACAATATTGCCCAAGAACTTGTGTTGTTCCCAGGTAGTCTCTCATCAGTGAAAACTATACCACAGAAAATATCTGAAATATTTTAAATCAGATTTCAATATTTGCTTGGATACCAATACCCTACAGCAAGAGTTGGAAATTTCTTTAGGATAGACATGAAGTAGCAAAAGTCCACAGAACCCAGGCAACCACCCAATGTCTTCCATGTTATGAGTTTTTGTTTGTTCCCATACTCAAGCTTTTATCAGCATAATGCAATGTCAATGCAACTGCATAATGCACAAAATAACACCACAATTTTCAGTCACTTTTCTTACACTTAATCCAAGCATCGTTAAAGAATCACAATTAGTTTGTGGTCAAAGTGTCAGGGTTATCGTTGAGTGTTATCATGACAAGGAAGCATATGACTTGTATGTCCCACTAGAAAATGTCTGTTTTTCCTGTTCCATAATCCCAAACAAACATCCCAACATCTACATCTGAAATGTGTCAGGAATACACATCTTCTAATATCTCCAAGAATCACAGAGAGGCCTTAGCATTGACTTAAGACTTTCCCATAAAAAAAAAATCACAGAACATGGACATCTGCTCCATCAGGAAAGCAGCAATGAAGTAACATGTCTTTTAATGTACAGTGATATACATTTAACAAAACAACGGATATATAAATTTTGATGTTCCAAAAGGAAATGCATACAGATTTCATGCATCTAGTAGTTAGTTTGTATGCTATCTACAACTTTAATTTAAGATGAACAAATGGCCCAGGAAAGCACTATTGGTTTTGAAATGGTTACCATGTATACACATAAATAATATAACTATGTTAAATTACATTAAATGGGTGTTGAAAATTTTTAGAAAGTACTGTTTAACTCTTCCTTATGTCTCAAACAACTCACACTGTTTAGACACAGAGGAAATGGATAACTCATTCTCTCAGGTATCCTCAAGGCAACTGAAGCATCATTCACTTCTAATTCTATTGTAATGATCATAATGGGACATTAGAAACAGTGGGAACCTGCATTAAAAAATCAGTCCTTATTCTGATGTTTAAGATTAAGTTAAAGGATTAGGAAGTTGCTACATATGAGCCTTCCAGTAAGGACAGTGACATAATGGATAGAAAATAATTCTTGGAAGGGAAAGAGATGTTAAGATCAGTTGTCAAGATTGAGAAGATAGGGACTAAAAAGTATGGAGGAGTAGAAAGTCAGCCTACAGGAAAGTAGGAAATAGTATATAGGTATAATCCCAGCTTCCTATGGGTTAAGGCAAAAGTAATACCTCATGTATAATGTTACCTGGGAGAGTATATACATCTCTGATGAAAAAAAGTATTACTGGTCCTAGTCTGAGAAAAATGCTTAGTTCTTACCAATAATACTTCAATTAAGAGCTTTGATTAGTTGTGACAGTGATTTTCTGGCCTGGAAGGACAGCATTTGAGAATTCTATTGAATTATTCTCCATGTCTGAGACTGTAATTACCAGGAGACATCTTGAAAGGAAGATTACTGGGTGAATCTAAGACATTTTGAGAACCTATATACATGGAATTCTTTCTTTTTTTCATTTTTAATTTAAATCATAAACAATCTTATTTTATATATCAATCACAGTTCCCTCTCCCTCTCATTCTCCCATTCTCCCAATGCCCCCACCAACCCCCATCCCAACCCTATTCTGCTCCATAGAAAGGCCTTCTATGGGAGATTATCAAAGTCTGTCACATCATTTGTCATAGACCCCCCCCCCCGCCCGGGTGTTTAGGCTAAGAGAGTATCCCTCCATAGGAAATGGGCCCCTAAAGTCCATTTGTGCACTAGAGATAAATACTGATTCCTCTGCCAGAGGCCCCATAGACTGCCCAGGCCTCCCAAACAACATTCATTTTCTTTTCTTTTCTTTCCTTTTCTCTTCTCTTTCCTTTTATTTTCTTTTCTGTTTGTTTGTTTTTTTCAATACAGGGTTTCTCTGTGGCTTTGGAGTCTGCCCTCGAGCTAGCTTTTGTAGACCAGGCTGGTCCCGAACTCACAGAAATCTGTCTGCTTCTGCTTCCGAGTGCTGGGATTAAAGGCATGGGCTATCACCACCTGGCAACACCCACTTTCAAGGGGCCTTTTTTGGTCCTATGCTGGTTCCCCAGCTGTCAGTCTGTTGTCCATGAGGGTCAGTAGCAGATGGAAGCAGAAGCAGAGATCCACAGGTAAGCACTGAGCCAAATTCCTGGAATCCAGTTGTAGAGAGGGAGGAGTGATGAGCAAAAGGATCAAAACCATGCTGGAGAAACCCATATACATGGAATTCTTACAAGCCAGTAATACTGGAAATTTTCTGTCACAGTATCTGGTAGGGAGAATGACAACATAGACAGTTAGTGAAAGGATAAGGCTCTGACACAGACTTGTTAATAATTTAAGAAATTTTGGAGGAGCAATGAGGTTAGTGAGGATAGCCTCTGTTGTGAAAAGACATACTTCTTCCCTCTATATTACTACTGGGACCAGATCTGCATTCCTGGAAACAGGTAAGAATATCTCTAGATTACCTGCATTCACAACCCACAGTGTTGGTTTATATTATTAGAGGAAATAGGTATATACATAACACATCAAGTTTATACACTTTACCTGAAGGAGAAAGAGGAGTAATGTATCAAAATGTCATTGAAATATTTTCAAGAAGGTAAAAGTTACACAGCATCTATAATTAACTTTAACAGTATTGTGTCTCACTGAGCAAGATACACTAACATACATCACTGTTTTTGTTGTTGTTGTTTTGTTTTTTTTAATATTAGTACTCTTTTGTTTTGCTTTAGTATTTTGTTTTGCCTTGTGTCCCAGGGCTATGTAGTCTCTGGTTCTTGGTCACCTATGCAGTGTTGGGTATGGTTTTCATCTCATGGAATGGGCTTTAAGTCAAATCAGATATTGGTTTGTTATTCCCTCGAGTTTCATGTCACCATTTCACTAGTATATCTTGCAGGCAGGACACTATTCTTAAGAACTGCAGAAATTCCATGAAGAACATAGTTGCACTTGTCCCACATAGGTCAAAATGTCCAATCTTAAGCTGACTAACTCATTTTAGATATGAAGAAACAGGACAGAACAAGATGATGGACATAATTTAAGGGTGGATAGGATCATCATTTCTGTTTTTAAACCACCAGGCCAAAAAACTTTACAGTGTGCTAAGCTATCCTTACTCTAGAACTTTAATCTTCCTTTTGAAATTTCCAATATCATCATATTTTCCCATGTTCCAATAAAAAAGTTATCTGCCCTGGAAGTCACTTGCTGCCTTTTCTTCTGTGTTCTGAGATAATAATGTCATCACAAGGACTTTTCACACAATTTAGAGTAAAGTGGAGAAACTACTTTTGCAGAGGGTGACAGTTAATGCAGAGCTTCATATTTGGTCAAAGTTCTAAGAATATGTGATGACGAGCATTTAGAACTAAATGGGATATCTGCATCAACTCTCAAAGGCACAGAGAACATAATAAAAGTGATAGCTGAAAGAATTTAATAGCTAGAAGATGGGAAAGAGTGTCATGAAATGCTACCAACCAGATATGACATTGCTGTTGTAACTATAAACACACAGCAACTATAGGTACCCATAGAAGATTGGGCCCTTGAGGTTTGTTTACTTTTTGTTTGTTTGTTTTGTTTTGTTTATAATGAATATAGGAGTTTCCTGTGAGGCCCCATCCCTCTTGAGGAACTTAGAAATGCTAACAGTTTCTGGAGAAGATAGTGTCAGTTCCTTTAATGGGGTGCTAGGTGGGAAGAGGGGTTCAGAAGAACAAGAATGGGTATTGAGTGGAGAACGTGGTTATGAATATAATCACAATATATTGCTATATGTATAAAATTGTCAAAAATGGGGGATAAAAGAATAAAAGAACTGGAGTATAGAGAGAAGACCCAGGGGCATCAGCATAAGAAATAATTGATGCAGTTATCATAGGACCCTGTTTATTTGTTTTAATAAGGTACTAAAGAGTGACAAAAAAGGTTACAAAAGTTAGAAATTGGCTGCCTCCCGATCTGTGACTACCTGTTTTGTAAAATGATAGTCTACTCTCACATGTACTCTCACTATGATGTTATCTTCCATGGTGTCACATAGTCACCAGAGTCAAATCAATGCTAGTAACATGTCCTCACCTTCCAGAACTACAAGGTAAAGAAAGGCATTTTCTTAATATAGTACCCAACCTCTCAAATTAGACATATAATTATAGTAACACAAACATTAATAAAATAGACATGCTGTTTTAATTATTTTAAAAGAAACTATTTAATTAATTGTGCTTGCAGTTTCTGAGGGTTACAGTCCACCCCACATCTTGAAACAACAAGCATGTGTAAGGAGTATGTTTTCCCACAGGCCATCTGGTCTCACTGCTGCGCCAGCCCCAAATAACACGCTGAGACTCTGTATTTGATATAATGCTGATGGCCTGTTACTTGTTTCTTATCGGCTAGCTCTGTCTTAATGTCAAACCCATTTCTACTATTCTAAGTGTTTCCACGTGGCTCATCTTACCGGGGAGTGGTGGCCCAGCATGCTGTTCTCTTTAGGCAATCCATGCTGACCCCTCCTAACTACTTTCTCTTTCCTCCTAGTCTTCTAGCCCCACCTATCTTGCTTTCCTATTCACCAACAGTGCTTTATTCATTAGCCAGTATGAGAAACGTATTTATAGAATAACATCTCCCATCAACCATGAGGTAGAGAGAGAGCTAATTAAGAATGGTGCTGGCTTTTAAAACCTCAAAGCTCTCCATCAGTGACACACCTGTTCCAAGAAGGTCACACTTCCTAATCCTTTCCAAACAGTTTCATCTCTTGGGGATCAAGTATTCAAATATATAAGGCAATATGGGAGACATTTTCATTTAAAAAACCCATGCATGCTTAATTTGAATAGGAAAGATGAAAAACTAGGCTGACTTGAGACAGCCTTGAATTTCCACCTACATGTGAGAGGACGATTACAAATTCAAGGCTTTCCTTTGTTACAGTTTGTTCAAGGTCAACATGGACAACTTAATGAGACTCTGTGAAAACAAAAATTTCTACAGAGGACTGAAGATATGGCTCAGTGGTACATTGCATGATCAGTATGCTCAAAGCTCTGGAATTAGCATTTAACAACTAAAAATTTAGTATTGATCTTATATTACAAAGCTACTAGTATATTGTAGTCTCTAAAGCCACTGAGAGTTTCAATGCAAATCTGGGCTTTCTAGAAGCTGTCAGACATAAAATGTTTTTTTCTATAACAAATTTTAATGTTTGATTTTTTTGACTACACATTTAGGTGACTGAACAAGTTGAAAGCATCTTTGTTTCTTAACTCACCTCCTTATAAGAAGCCCATGATAACCTGAACTCCCCAGTGCCTACCTCTCCTATTTTTATGTGTTGCTGGGATTTTACTCAGGAACACACATGCTAACCAAGTACTTTATACTACCAGGATACCTCCAGGGCACTGAGGGATAAACTTTATTTTTTATTTCAGATTTTGAATTTTGTTTATTGCCTTAATAAGCAATTCATTCATTTCTAGTTCACAGTTGTCATTTTCTTCTGTTAGGCATTTAAACATTTTAAGCACAAAATTTTATGGTGCCTATATGACTATAGCCAAATTATCATAACAATAGAATGAATGAAAACATAATGGCCTACTTTATATTATTACTAATATATTTGTCAATCTTCTTAGTAGTGAGTGTAGCATAAGATAAATATCACTTTTGAGGTGATTCTATTTTCCTAACTAAAAAAATTACACCATAAAACAATTCATAATTTTGATATCCATAGTTTCACTGATCCTTTTATTAGTCAATAATATTTTGTAATTATTCATTTCTCATGAAATACATGTATTTTAATAGGTCTATTTCCTTTTTTCTGAAACATGTGGATTATAGTTTTAACAATTCTTTTTTCTGCCACTGGCCATTTATCATCTTATCATCAACTTTGATACATTGATTTTTAAGTTTGACAGCTACTAATTGTGTTTACTTATGGTGGGTACTGTGATGTTTTATACATAGTTATAGTCTATTGCTTAAGTATACTATATTCTGCATTGTTATACCCCTGGTAATCCAATTAGATGGCAAATGTAATGAATTTGTTCATGCTCATGTTCATAAAGCACTGGTGTGTATACTGCTTTTGTATACATACATATTTTTCTATGAAACTTGCAATTACTCCCTTTAAGGTTGATTAGGCATCATCAGAGTATTGTGCACTTAGGACTAAACTTGCATTTGTATTGTACACAAATATTACTGTTGAGTATTATCTCTGTGTCTGTGTCTGTCTCTCTCTTCCCCCTCCCTTCTTTATGTTCCTTCCAATTTCCTTCCAATGCTTCTTTGTCCTGGGCATTGCATGCCTTCAGACTTTAATTAGCAAGATCATGAGGACATTTCATGGGGTCTAGAAATCTTTTTTCTGTTTATCTCTCACTTCCAGTAAGTTTTTCTGTGAATCCAATCTACATGGACTTTCTCTGGTTCTAAACTCACCTTCTTAACAAAGAAGGCCAGGTTTAATTTGAACTTTACCTCTCTGCAGTCTGTAATCATGGCAACAAGCTGTGACTACAGGTTCATGTTTATTCTTGATGCCTGAGGTGTCACACTCTTTTATTACTTAATGTTTAATATACTGAATTTCATGTCTAGTCATTTAAGCTGCATTGAGCTGTTTGAGGCAGGTGGCTGAAGCTATTTCATATTAATAATTCACATTTACAACCAAAATTATTATGAAATTAAAATTTTTCCAACTGGAAGCCAATATACATTAGAGAGAAACTGTAATAATAACCTGGATGCAAACTGAGATATATACACATACACATGAAAATATAAATGGGTATATATGTTCCTGTGCGTGTGCATGAATTCTTATAGGTCAATTAACATGCCACTAAAAGAATATGAACCAAAAAGAAACTATCAGTAATGTTCCTGTCCTGTGATTGAAAACTTAGCTTTTTTCTTCATATTTTTCAACACTGATGAAACACATGTATGTCCACTTTATGACAATAAAATACCATGTTTATTCTAATTTGAATATAACTTACCTATTATTTGTAGGTGGTGCCTCTAGAAGATGATTATACAATAAATAGTATTAAGTCCCTTATAAAAAAGAACCATTTGTTCCATAAGAAAACACTAAAAATAGTGGTTATCTATAAGCATGAATCAAGTCTTAGCAAGACACCAATTCTATCAGTGATTCAAGTTTGCAATTTTTGGAGTCTAGAGCTTTGACGAACAAAGTTTTATTGTTTAGAAGCCGCCCTATTTATGGAGTCATTTTGTAGCAGCACAAATGAACTAAAACTTTTTTATAAAAATGAAAATATATTTCCACATAAGTGTATATCTTTATAATGCATCAATATTATATATAAGGAATAAGGACTGGTTCAGTTAACATGGAGATTTATGGTTTCCATGATATGCAGAAGTATCTTTAAGTTAGAAAACCAGAAGTTCAGGTTGAAGCCCACACACATTAGGGAAGTCAGTATGCATTATTCACTCTACTGAATCCAGTGTTAAATGCATCCAAATTTACCTACATAGAAACACCTAGAATAATATTTCACTACATGTTTAGGAACCTCATGGCCCAGTTAAGCTGACACATGAAATTAATAATCATAATACCAAAAATGAACATATTCTCTAGGGTTTGTTGTTTTGCCATATTGGCCAACAATTTGTCTGATTCTAGAGGACTTTAATTCCCCCTTTATAGATAAGGTAAAAATTAACTGTGAATATTAAGCTGTGTCAGCTTACTAAACCAAAAATGCCCTCCAGAAAAGGTATCAATCTCTAATTTAAAATTATGAATTATATTTAAAACTAAAACATATCACTGTGAACATGATTTTTACAAATGTGTTTGTATTTGTCAGAGAATATTCTGAAGGAATTAGAGGTTTTTATATGTATACATTTTTATAATTGCTGTTAATTCTAAGTAATGACTAAATGTTCCCTATTTTTATCATTGTTATTTTAAAACAATCTTTTCTCATTTTTCATACCAATCCCACTGCCTCTCCTCATTCTGCTTCCACCCCAATCCATCCCATCCACTCCTCAGAGAGGCTAAGGTTACCCATGGGAGTCAACAAAGTCTGGCACATTTCTTTGAGGCAAAACCAAGGACCTCCTCACAAATCTAGGCTGAGCAAGGTATCCCTCCATAGAGAATGGGCTCCAAAAATGTAAATTCATGCACTAGGGATAAATCATGGTCCTAGTGTCAGTGAGCCCACAGACTGCCCAAAGTACACAACTGTCACTCACATTTAGCAGGCATAGTTTGGTCACATGCAGGTTCACACACTGTAAGTCTGGAGTCAGTGAGCTTCCACTAGTTCAGGTCAGCTATTTCTGTGAGTATCCCCAAAATGGTCTTGACCCCTTTGCCCATATTATCACTCCACCATCTTTTCCATTGGACTCTGTGAGCTTAGCCCAGTGCTTAGCTGTGAATCTCTGCATCTGCTTCCAACAGTTATTGGATAAAGGTTCTATGATGATAATTTGAAAATCTGTCACTAGGAAAATTACTGGGAATCCACAAGGAGGTCCCCAGCGAAGACCCTAAGCATTAGTGGAGAGGGTTCCTGAACTGACCTAACCCTGTAATTAGATTGGTGACTACTAAATATGCACTATTTAACTTGCAGTCCTCATAGAAATATTAACACCATAAAACTTCCTGCATTTTTATCTTCCTTCCTTTCTTTCTTTCTTTCTTTCTTTCTTTCTTTCTTTCTTTCTTTCTTTCTTTCTTTCTTTCTTCTGTTCTTCAAGACAGGGTCTTGTGTATGAAAATGTAGCTGAAGATGACGTAAATTCTGATCCTCATGCTTTCAGGTCCACAGCATGGGGATTAAAGGTTTGGGTCACCATGTCCACCTTATGCAGTACTGAGGAAGAAACCTGGAGTTTTATGCATTTTGAACTTGAACTCTGCTAGCTGAAATATATCTCCAGTCTAACACGGTCTCTCTCTCTCTCTCTCTCTCTCTCTCTCTCTCTCTCTCTCTCTCTCTCTCTTCTATGTGTTTGTGTTTTAAATGCATGTACATGTGTTTGTGGAAGCCACAGCTCAACTTTGTGTGTCACTCCTCAAGTACTGTCCAACAAACTGTTCCTTGTCCTGAACTCCCTAATAAGATAAGACTGGCTGTCTAGTGAGCAACAGGAATCTGTCTGTATATCTCTCTACAGTACAGGGATTACAAGTGATTACCACAATGTTCAGGTTTTTATTTATTTATTTTTAATTGTTTTAAAGACATAAAGGGTGCTTAATTTTTTTGTTTTTTAATTATTTTTTTCTTATTTTACACATTGATCCCAGTTCCCTCTCCTTCCCTCAATCCCACACTTCCCGACCCCTCTCCTTTCCCACCCACCCCTCACTGCTCAGGGTGAGTGATGCCTTCCAGGAGGGATCATCAAAAACTGTCAAGTCATTTGGAGTAGGGTCTAGGCCCTCCCTCCTACCACTAGGCTAATGGAGTATCCCTCAGTGGGGAATATTGTCCCAAAGTCCCTTTGTGCAACAGGGATTCATCCTGTTTCCACTGTCAGAGGTCCCTTAGACTGCCCAGGCATTCTAACTGAGACCCATGTTCAGAGGGTCTGAGTCCATCCAATGCTGGTTTCCCAGCTATCATTCTGGGGGTCTATTAGCTCCCCCTTTTTCAGGTCAGCTGTCTCTGTGGGTTTCTGTAGCCTCATCTTGACCCCTTTTGTTATCAATCCTCCCTTTCTGCAACTGGATTTCTGGAGTTCAGCTCAGTGTTTAGCTGTGGGTGTCTGCTTCTATTTCCATCAGCTACTAGATGAGGGCCCTATGATGGCATATAAGTTAGTTATCAATGGCATTATCAGGGAAGGGCATATAAGGTAGCGTTTTCACTCTTGCTCAGATTGTTAGTTGGGGTCAGTCTTGTAGGTCTGTGGACATTTCTCCAGAGTCAGTTTTCTCTTCAAACTATAATGGCTATCTCTATTATAGTATCTCTTTTCTATCGCTCTCATCTATTCATCCTCTGACTCAACCTTCATGGTCCCACATGTTCTCCTATCCTCCCCTTCTCTTTCTCCTAACTCCTTCTCCACTTGCTTCCACCCCATAATCCAAATGTGCTCAGGAAGTCTTGTTTCTTTCCTCTTCTATGAGGGACCTTGTATGAATCTCTTAGGTTCCTCCTAGTACCTTTGTTTCTCTGGCAGTGTGTATTTTAGGCTGGAGATCCTTTGTTCTATGTCTAAAATCCATATATGAGTGAGTACATACCATGTTCCTCTTTTTGTGACTGGGTTACCTCACTCAGGATGGTTTCTTCAAGGTCCATCCATTTGCCTGTGAATTTAAAGATTCCGTTAATTCTTCCACTGAGTAGTATTCCATTGTGTAAACGTTCCACATCTTCATTATCCATTCTTCAGTTGAGGGGCATCTACGTTGCTTCCAGATTCCTGTTATTACAAATAATGCTGCTATGGAAGTAGTTGAATAGATGTCTTTGTTGCATGGATGTGGATCTTTTGGGTATATGCCTAAGAGTGGGATTGCTGAGTCCTGTGGTAGACTGATTCGCATTTTCCTGAGGAACCACCATACAGATCTCTAAAATGGCTGTACAAGTTTGCATTCCCACCAGCAGTGGAGGAGTGTTCCCCTTTCTCAGCTCAGCTTTTTAAACATGGGTCCTTTACATTGAACTCTGGTCCTTATGTTTGCACAGCAAACACTTTACTAATGGAGATATTTCCCCAATCCCAAAACTTGAGGTGTACAAGTATATCTTTCTTAAAATGAACACCATATAAACAGAAAAGACTTAATTCTTTTCTGAATTCTTCCTGAGTGTAAATGTTCTCTTTCTACTTCTAAAGTATATCCACCCTACTTCTTTTCTGTACTTATTATTTTCTAATTTGACTTTTTATTGATTCTTTGTGGATTTCACATCAGATGTCTCAATACCACTCATTTACCTTGCTTCTGCCCTCTGTTCTGGAGCCCTCCTCCAAAAATAAAATTTAAAACACATGAAAAAGTTCCAAAGAAAACAAAAATCTCAGCACAGAAGCTGTGGTGTGACACTGACAGTCACACAGTTTACTCTTTAGTCCATACATTTTTACTTGCAAGTGTTCATTGCAAAGAGTTATTGGTCTTGTTCGAGGCCTCTGGTTTCTGCTACAATCCTGTGCCCCCACTATGACTCATTTTGTATATACTGGTGTTTTCCTGTGTCCTGTATCTGTGCTTATAATTTTTTCATTATAAAGTAATCATTCATAGACTTCTGGGTAATGCTTTTGCTCACCCATACATGATCCCATATTATCTCACCTAAAAGAAATTATTCTCTTGGTATTTTCTGACACCTCTTATTTTGTTTTAAAAAGAATTCATTTTTGCTTATGCACATTTTATTTGTTTACACCATCACCTTTCCATCAAGACTGAAAAGTAAAAATGGGGGAAAAAAGGAAAAAATGTCTTAGTGATAGCTAGCAGTCTACTTTTTTCTTCCCCTCAAAAAAGAATTTTAGTGTGATGTGGAGAAAAATTCCAAGCCAGACTTGCTGCCAGGATAGCTAGGAAATAATCCAGCACCATGTGAAGATGATTTTTACACTCCTATTGAAATCTGATAGTCGCAGCCAGGTTGTTCACATTTTGAACTTGTATATTCAACTTTATAATCTGTGGAGACCTAGTATCAAGCACACAGGTATAGAATACACACACTGGTTCCCTGAACATAGGTGTCTGTTGTAGGCCTCTGGCAATGGAAGTAGTATTTATCTCTAGTGCACAAATAGAGTTTGCGAGCCCATTCCCTATGAAAGGAACTTTCTCAGCTTAGATACACAGGGGAGGGCATAGATCCTGCACCCAAATGATGTGAGAGACTTTGATGATCCCTCTCACCCTCACTTAGGAGTGGATGGAGGGGGAGATAGGGAGATGGTGGGGGAATGAAAGGACAGGAGAGAGTGGGAACTAGGGTTGGTATGTAAGATTGTTTTTAATTTAAATAAAAATTAATTTAAAAACAATTAAAAAAGAACACACACAAACACCTACACACTTGCCTGAGTGCTTTGAATTTTTCTTCCCTCCTTCAAACATTTGTCTTCCCTCCAAATTCATTTTTTATTGCTTCGTTTATTTTTTTCCCTAGATAATTTCTAAGTATCACTTTAATTGGTGAGATGAAAAGGATTAAGAACATGAATTGATGAACCACCACAATGCTTATTACTATGTAATAATAACAGAGTAAGAGCTATATTGTAGTAATTTTTCCGAGTTACTTTATATTCTAAAACAATATAGTGAAGAAGTGTTTATTTAGAAAGTGAAATAAAGCAACAATAAGAATGTTGGGCTCAAGAAATAAAACTGAATGAAAAAGGGTTTTAAATCTCATCCTGTTTACATTTCCAGTTTACTTTTCTGTAAAAAATCATTTATGCACATACATTTAGAATATTTTGGCTTATTTAAGAATATAGAAAGAATTAAATCTTAGTCAACTAGACACAAAAAAATGATTTCAAAAGAAGAAATGTGTATCTCGAACATAGTGAAACTGATACACATAAAACCAAGGCTACAGCTAATCTAGCGTCTTTCTTTTTCCTGTAAACTATGGATCATCTAGAGTCTTTTGACATGACTCTTCTAAGTTTGCAGAGGCCTTTCCTCCAATGCCACCCTCACATATTGAAAGACCCGCAGAGCGTGGACCCTCATGCTCAGGAAAGGCGCCCCCCCACCACCAAATCACTCACGAGAAGCGGTCTTGATGCAAAAGCATGAGGTCTTTTATATTCCAAGTGCACTGGGGTCAAAAGTCATACACCACACAGGGGTAGAGGGCTGAGGACCCTGGGTACAGAATTGAGACAGCTTTTATAGGGTTACAACAAAGCCCACACATCTTAAGCCAATCATCTCATAGCATCCAGTGCAGACCAATCAATTTAAACTATCCAAGTCTGCATGTGCAGGGGCTTCTGGGTAGGGTGACAAGGCTCATTTCCTGTGTTCACTCACTCACAGGTGCTGTTGTAAACAGCTCTGTTGTAGACAGTCCTGTTGTGAATAGCAAAGAATGTGACCTTTTGCCCACTCACTGCCAGGGGATAGGGTCTGGAATTTAAACTTCTAGCCTCCTGGAGTCAGTAGAGAGTTAGGCTAAATTTTTCCATCCTTACATTCCCCACTTCTTCTTTTGTTAATAGTTCTAATCTTAGAACTGGGAGGACTAAAGGCAGTCTTCTCTTTTCTGTCTAAAATAAAAAGAAGGGTTTTAACCTTAACATAGTAAAATAAATCACACAACAGTTATCAAATAAGAATCATAGTTAACAATATTTTGTCCATTAACATTTAGTAAGATTTAAGAAAATATTTCCTTATCTATCCTATCTTTGTGAATATACAATCTTATATGTAACTTATCTTTAATCCTAACTAAGGAAAACTATAACCATTACTATCTGTCTTCAACTCCTTCAAAGACCACAGAAGGATAATATATAAACGCTAGAAATGACAGAGACAATTCATTCCCTGATCAGTCACCTAAAGTTCTTCTGTAATGTTCCATCTTGAGCCTATAGGCCATAGTGTATCTGGCAGACTCTTCAGCAAAGCAGGAAACTTTAAACTGTCCACCTGTTTTGTCAATTTGTCAGTCACTTTTCTCTGTGTCCTGCAGACTGTCTGGCAGACTCTTCCATGAAGCAGGAACCCTGTAGCAATGTCCATCTTGTTTCAGCAGTCATTTTTCTGTGGGTCCTGCATGTTCAGTTTACACAGCATAAAGCCAAACAGTCTAGAAAAGAACAGTATTTTGCCCAAATGGCTACTCTTGCCATATCGAAAGCAAACTCCATAACGAGTTTCTTCAATGTTCATCTTCCTTTCTGATGAAGGTGGTGTTGCCAGGAGCAGTTATGTCTCACTGTCAAGAAAATCCCTAAAACATTTTAAATGCCATATTCTGTAGGTCTTTAAAAGGTTTGAAGAATGCCTATTCATCTCAAATACATCTCTGCATATCTAGAAATCCTAACTAACTTAACTCCAAGTTTTGACTATCATAGGTAACTCTCTATAATCTGTACTAAATTATTCATATCTATACAACAATTACCTTTTTAACTTTAGAAAAATTGCTTGTGGCAATTAACCATTTATAACCAAGCCCATTTAAATGAAAACAAACATATAAACAATAGTTTGGAACTTGGGTGTCCTTCCCAAACTGCTTCCTGCTGGTAGGGGGCGCTGTCATGTGGATCCTAAGAAGACACAGAAATCCTGGCTGTAGTCTGTAAGGCTGCCTTGTCCCAACTGTTTTGAATGGTGGATCACATGGGACACAGTTTCAGGGGGTCTTTCTTGATCAAACCACGTTAGCCTGGAAGGAATCCAAAGCTTTTCATTTTCTGTGGAAACAAAATTAGAAATTCTTTTCCCCAGTAACTTGTCCTTGAACTTAAATTTTGGAGTCAAATTATTTTTAAAATATATAAATTGAATTAATCCAGCAGCATTTCTTTTATCAGTTCTTATTTCATTAGCAGTTATATTTAAATATAACAGAACAGCGTATAGTATCCAAAGTTTCTCTGTGCTTTCCATCTTTACGTGGCTTTTTTTATTATTTCATATTTTTAATTTTTATTTTTACATATTTTGAGACAGGTTTTCTCTTTGTAACTTTTATCTGTCCTGGAATTCACTCTGCATAACAGGTTTACTTTGCAATCACAGAGATCTGTTTGCTTCTGTCTCCCAAGTGCTGGGATTAAAGGCGTGTTCAGCCAACACCCAGTTACTCTACTTCCTTTTTTATTTTTTAAACCATTGTATCCTGTTTCTTTTTCTTTTTCTTCCCAAAGCTTATGTACATTTTAAAGCACACTGTAAACCTTTAGGGGTTTTTCTTAATGTGAATCTGTCTTTACTGTAAATCTTTGCCACAAGTCTTTATCTGTTAACCAACAACATTGCTAAAATGAAAGCCACAATTGTTTTAGCTGTGGTCTATCCAAGATGGTGGCAGCTACCTTTACCACCTGAATTGTGACCTGTGCTCACTGCCTTGGTCTAAGCTGCCATCCAGAAGCATGTTGCTGGCTTGGAGATGTGGTCATTGTGATCACCAGCTCTCGTACACACCAATAAATTGTTAGCAGAGCTCTTTAAAATCCGTGCGTTTTTTTGCTGCTTATGCTGAGCCAGGAAACCCCCCTTACCTCAAATGACAAATTTTGGGAGCCGAGACTTAACTTCAGTCCAGTGGTCAAGAGTTAAACTAAGGTCAGGTAGTGAGTCAGTCCATCCTATGATAAAACTACAAAGGCACCAAAGACACACAGAACGAAAATGCACACAACAGAAACTAACAGATCCAGACAAAGGCATCTTCCACCATCAGGCAAAAGAATCAAATGGCTGAGGAATACAACAGAGTTTGGTGCTACTGACCAACCAACAGATGGAAGCCAATAGCCTCCTCACCTCCCAGGGTGTCCCCCAAGGTTGCACTAACAGACAGAAGCCGGTGGCCTCCTAATCTCCTGAGGTGTCCCCCGAGAGGCAAACAGATTCAGACAACAGAACTCAGTCCATCGACCGACAGATGGAAGCTAACAACAGGGCATCCCCAGGCCTCCTATTGCCCCCTGGGGGTTCCCCTGAAAGACCCCCACTATGCATATTGCCTGCTTGAGCTGCTCTTGCCAGGGTCAAGTTATGGAAAAGTACAGAGGGAACCAGATGTTCTCAACTGACGCCAACCACAGGACGTTTGTGGTCTACACCTTGAGCCAAAACGAGGTCAACTGAAAGATACCCCAGAACAGAGGGTCCTTGGAGCAGTTTTATCGAAACCACCAGAATGCTGAAATAGTCATAACTGAATTCCTTGTAGCTGACCCGAACAAACAACTCTGTCCTAGGTTGACCCCAATTGCCTTATTTGAATCAACCAATGAAAGTCCTGTAACCATGCATCTGCTTCTGTAAGGCAGCTTTTTGCTGCCCAAACCCTATATTGTAGCATGTATGTTTCCGCCAGCCCACCAGCCCGCCAGTCTGGGCCCACAGCCACGCCAGCCCCAAATAACACCCAGAGCCTCTGTATTTGATACAATCCTGTTGGCCAATTACCATTATTGTTTATGGGCTAGCGCTGTCATAATTATTAACCCATTTCTACTTATCTAAGTATTTCCACGTGGTCGTCTTATCGGGGAGCCATGGTGGACATCTTCTCTCCTTCCCGGGCTACATCTCGACTCCTCCCTACTACTTCCTATTTCCTCCTTGTCTCTTAGCCCCGCCTATCTTGCTATCTCATTGGCCACAGGTCTTTATTAACCAGTATGAGAAACATATATACAGAATAACATCTCCCATCACTATATAATCCCCTGAAATTCTGGCCTGGGGACGCTCAGTCTCCCGAAAGACTGAAGCATCCACAGGTACCTGTGTGAGCAATAAATAGCTGCTGGCGCTTGCATCCAGTGGTCTCTGTCTCGTCTGTCTCTCGGAGAAAGGGATCCTTCTGAATGACCCAAGGTGATCGGGGTCTTTCACCCCCAGGGCAACAGCTTGTGACCCTCCTAGCACATCTGCTGTGACAAGGATCACTTGTGTATTCACTCACTCACAGGTGCTGTCATAAACAGCACTTTAATGAACAGCAAAAAATGTGACCTTTTGCCTACTCACTGCCAGGGGACAGGGTCTGGGATTTAAACTTCTATCTTCCTGGGGCCAGTGGAGAGTTAGGCTAAATTTTTCCATCCTTACATTATCATGGGGAGGAAAATATGCTCTTATATACATTTAATAGGATATTAATCATTTTCATGAAAACTCACCACTCAAGATGTACATACTTTCAAAAAGCATTTGATAATTTAACATTAGAAACTAGAACTCAATTTGTGAGTCTGAAGAGAAATAATCACTCTGTGAACAGCAATGTCCACTGATCATTTGCTATTGTGGAAAATATGATGTGATTTTTTGATGATGCTATTTGAACTTCAGGAATACATTTTATGTGACAATCACCAAGGAACTCAGTGGACTTTTCTTTCTAATCAAGGTGTAAAAATTCAAGAAAATGGTCTCTAGGTCAAGTTCATTTCAAATAGTGTTGTTTCCATTGAAATACAGTTGGGGGTCTCAGTTAGAAGGTCTGGGCAGTGTAAGAGACCTCTGACAGTGGAACCAGGATGTATTCATGATGCACAAAAGGATTTTGGTGTTATATCCCCCATGGAAGGATGCCCCCTTAACCTAGAGACAGGAGAGAAGGCCTAGTCCCTACTCCAAATAACTTGACAGATTTAGATGACTCCTCTTGGAGGGCATCACCCTACAAGTGGAGTAGGGGGGAATGGGAGGGGAGGGTGGGGGGGTATGAGAGGGTGAGAGAGAAGGAAAGAGGGAGGGAGAGGAAACTGTGATTGATATGTAAAATAAGAAAAAAATCAACAAAAAATATAGCAGGAGGGAGAGATTGGTTTAAAAATAAAAAAGAATTTACATAGCTGAAAATATACAGTTAGGGATTTTTTTTTTTTGGTTTAATGAGTTTAATAAGACAGGGTTTTTGTGTGTAGTTTTGGATCCTGTCCTTGAACTTGCTCAGGAACTTGGAGTCTGGCTCTGGAACTTGGAGCCTGGCCTTGAACTCAGAGATCCACCTGTCTCTGCTGCCCAAGTGCTGGGATTAAAGGCATGGGCCACCATTGCCCAGCAAGTTTTTTGTTTGTTTGTTTTTCTAATGAGCTTTACTGTACTTACTCAACAGACCAAACTATTTGCTATTGCCCAAGAGAGTACAAGGGGATGATCTTAACCTAAAAAAAAAAAGTAACTCAAGAAAAGCAATAACATACAAGTTTTCATTTTAATTAGTACTATTACTTACATAGTCCCACCTCAAACTTGTCATAAACCATGAACTGAATCATCTTTTAGTTTAAGTGGTGCAGGTCAAAATTAAAACCAAAATGACCACAGAGGGGAAACTTTGGGAACAAGAAAAAAAGGCAGCTTTTAAATAGGTTCTTCTATCAAAATGGAGATGGATGAGATAACCCTTAAAGCCATGTTACAGTGGAATTAATCCTACAGAAATTTGAGCTCAAATGAAAAGTGACCAGAAAAAAATGCGTAGATCTATAAACAGTTAATAATTTATAACTCATGAATGGGACAAAATAACATCAGATATAACAGGAAACTTAACCCCTCTCCATATATGAGTTTCAAAGAACACTGCTTCAATTATTGTTTTTTTTTCTCCTTTGTTTTAAAAATTAAAATTAATTTAAAGTACTGAAAATAAACTACCTTGCAAAAAGCACTAACAGTTTTTGCAATCTAATTTTGGACATACTAAGCATTATTACAGCTCTGATTCATAGTCTTCAAGCAATTCATTCAAATTTTTGACATACACGAAAAGTGTGTTGTCAAGCTTCCACAGATTTGCATACTACTGCACACAAACACAAGTTCCCAGTTTGGCATTCACATTTTCCTACTTCAAGGTGCTTAGGAGCCCAATTGTGCCTTGTTCCATGAAGGTGTGATGTGGGAAAAAATCAACAGCAAGTACTGAGCAAAAGGCTTTCTCTTTTTTTAACCAGAACATCACTTAAGTTTATTTCAGATGTAACAGCAACGTTAAAATTGACAAGTTTAATTCTTAACTGCACCAAGTAAATGTAGCCACTTAAGTATCTTAAAGATATTCCCTCCCAAAACTGAGGGAGTTTTTCTTTTTCACCACCACACACCATGCTTCCCAATAGTTCTCTTTTTGGAGGACTTTCAATTAATGAGTGACCTGCTTAGGAGACACTTAGGAACTCCTTTCCCCAGATGAAAATTAATCTTGACAAGTTATATATTGCATAGATTTCTATACAGATTCTTTACTTTAGAACCTAAATTCAAATGGCATACAGAATAATTTTAACCTATTTACCCCACAGTAAAAATTATCTGTCCTACAAAATAATGGAGATCTTCTGATCTTTCAGTTAACAGAATTACTGTTTTAACTCAAAGAACACAAAGAGGAAAAAAAAATAAGAAAACAAACCCAAACCAAAAACCACAAATTCGTAATGGGATATTACTTTAGTATTTCCTCACTCTCAGGCATATAAACTAGTCCCAATTTCTACCTCTTTCACATCTTCCCCTTATATAAGTGGATGGAATTATTTAATGCAACTTTGATACAGGACAATTGACCCTTTACATACAATTAAACTTTAGGTTAAATCACTGACTAGTGTGAAAAAGGAAACAATAGGGAGCCTACACACTCAATTCAAACTTTATTATTTGTTCCTCCTCTTTAAATAACATGTACTTAATTGTTGTGAGGCAGCTATTCGGTTTCAATAACCACATTTAGGGATACATGTGAATGTTCATAGGACTAGTCAGATAGTCCAAGTGAAATGGTTATAGAAATAGAGGCAGTGTCATCTCAGAAAACTCTTTTATGTATCAAAATCTATTTTGCTATCTGGAAGTTTACAAAATGGCTGACTTCTTCAAACTAATTATGCTCTATCATTTATGCCCTCTTCTCTTGGCAAGAGCAAGCTGAAGCTTACCCATGGAAGTAAAGGTGCTTAATACTATACTTTTCTTCTGAGCTTAGATTTGGACTGTCTAGAAAACTGATACCCAAGAAACAAGGATGGTATTTCTACAATTTCACTACCCTATCCACCCACTCATCCATCCATCCATCCACCCATTCATCAACCACACCCTTGTCTGTATTTTCTGTGCACTCAAGACTACTAAAGTCCACTTAATGTACTTTCACATTCTCAAAACAAAATGAAGCAAAAAACTTAAGAGTTATAAAGTGTGAATAAGCATCTTTTAACCTTTTTGGAAATAAGACTTTTATACCACAATTTTCTGAAGAGGATGTATCAAACTTCTTTTAAAGTCAAATGAGAGGAAACATACTCTGTTCTGTTTTAAAGTCTAGTAAGAACACTTCTTGAGCCACTGATGACTACTGACAATCTAAGAAATGCCATGTATTTTGAGATGAGGCTATGTGAGTAAAATATGAGTATCTCATGTCTGCACATACAGTTCTCAACCCATCAGAGCTACTCCCAATGTGCCTGAAAATGATCTGGCCTTAACCAAACCTGTCATTTGGAGATCACAGTGATATCTGTATTAACACTTCATACTTCTATTGTTCCAAGAATAGAAGGAATTTTGTCAATTCCTCATATTCCAAATCTTTAAATGCAACATTGTAGGCACAGAGTGTAAGCAAATCTGGGATGTTCTCCAACAGATAAGCAATAGCATAACAATGTTAATTTCAAAAATACTGTCTAGAAATTCTTTCATATATTATCAAACTCTCAATGTCCACAGTTCTAACAATCTGTATTAGTTGACATTAGATAACACTTAATGTGTTACAAGTCCATCTAAGCTTTTTATGTAATTTTGTAAGTCCAAGAGAAAACACTTGCTTCGGATTTATTTAGGGGTATTGGCTTGCAAGGATATAACTCCATTTAAGGTTACACTATTATTGGGCTTACTGAAAAACAAGAAAAAAATCAATTATCACAATCTTCTTTGTATCAGTTAAATGCCATATCTCTAGCTGGGATATTAAAACAGTTAATTTCACCAGCTCATACTCTACCAGTTAATGCCTCCAGCAACAAGGTTAACAGCAGGAAGGAAAAAACCCAAACCAAAAAAACAAAACAAAAACAAAAAACACCTGCTAGCAAGCAACGCACTCATCAACTAAATAGCAGTTTAACTGAAATACTTTGACCAAAGTCTAATACTAACTACACTAATACTAACAGCCCCAGCAATCAGCAAATAGAGAGAAAAACTGAATTAAAACCCTAAATAAGCTTAGTATTTTCTCACAAGGATAACAATGGTCCAACTCCTGAGAGTTCTCAAAGGACTAAAGGTAGAGTGAAGGCAATGTCAGGGATTAGCATCCCAGATAGTCTTTAAAACTCATAAAGTACCACAAATACACTAAGCTTGTCTATGAATCAGAGAAAAAGATATTGCTGCGGCTTCTTTTGAAATAATATTGTAGGCTCTGCCCTTCAATGTGAAAGCAGGATGTTAAAAAAAATTGAAATCATCTGATACTCAATTTGAGGGGACATTTTAACTGCGAAACTATACAGACCTATCTTCTCCTTCCTTCAACCTAACCTCACAAAAATAAGAGAACTGAAACAATCCAAACATGATCATTTTTAAGAGTCCTTGAAAGTATTACAAACTTTATGAGGAAAGAAAGGAGGAATATCAAGGGAGAAAAGCCGAAGAAAAGGGGGGAGGGGAACCAATGGGTCTTTCTTTTATTTGGCGACAAGCAAGTGCAAGAAAGTTCTTTTGTAGTTTGTTCAGTTGTCTGTCTTTTGTGTCTCTACAGTATGACCAGATGGGACTTTGAGGTTTTTCTTAAGTTCTTCTTCATCTCAATAATCTCAAAGCCAAACATCCTGTAGAAGTCAATCGCTGACTCATTGCTGATCTGGACATGCAGATAGATGTTGTCAAAAGTGCCATCTTTCTTACAGATGTTTAGGACATGATTTAGCATTTTAGTTCCTATTCCTAGTCTTCGGTAAGGCGCATGGTGTAAATCTCTTTTGATTCTGTGAATGATCCACTCACTCTGAAGTATACGGCACCTATAGCTATGTCATTGAAATATGCAAGTTTTGCTAGCTCGCCAACCTCTAGCACATCATTGTAGAATTTATCATTATAACTGACTGGAAAGATGACCTGGTTCAGTCTCTTCAATTGTTTGATATTGTGTGGTGTCACATCTCCCAGCTCTATCGGCTACCTTTCATCTTCCCAGCCTGCTGAGGCCTTTGTTATAGCCACCACCAAAGCCATTGTCCTCGCTGCCTGGAGCTCTCCGCGCCCTGAGCTCAGGCCACTAAACCCAGCACTCTGGCCTCTTGGCTGAGGGAAGGGCGCCCGAGGGGGACAGGGAGGCCAAGAGAGCCAAGCCGGACAGCAAAGCTCCAGGGAGACGGGGGAGGACCACGCTGCTGCACGTGCACACGGGACACTTGGCTCCAGCCCGCATATTTTTAAGACATGAATGAAAAACTAATAATCTAAATTTGAACATCTTATTTTAAAGGAAAAAAGGAGGAAGACAAATATATCAACATATTATGGAAGATGTAGAATTTTCTAGAACAAAACAAAGGTTATATAGTAATAGTGGGAACTTTTATGAGTATGTGTTTATAATGACAGCTGAATCCTGTCGCATATGTTCTAACTCATTTTTTTGAATACAGAGTATCAAAGACATGTAGAGCCTTGTGTAACCTGCATAGTTTAAAATAAATAAATATTAAGCTTGTAAACTCATTTTAGGTGCAAAGGCAGGGTTAAGTATGGGGAGTGACTTCACTTTGGGGAAGGAAGAGAAAAAAAATATTAGTTTTGGATACTTTTATCTTCACCATTCTTTAAAATCAAGGCCTCATCTTCCTTAAAAACCAAGAAGTAAAAAAAACAAACAAACAGTAAACACAAGCAATCAAGGTTTTTACAATTTGTAAACGACAGAGAGTGTTTTTTCCATGGAAACTATCTGCTGCATTTTCCTCTGAAAGGCAAGAAGCTACTCTGTTACTGTTTCATTATAAGAACCATTCATGATGGTTTCTTCAAGTTCCATCGTGAAGAAACCATCCTGAATGAGGTAACCCAGTCACAAAAAGAGGAACATGGTATGTACTCACTTATATATGGATTTTAGACATAGAGCAGAGGATCTCTAGCCTATAATTCACATCGCCAGAGAAAGTAGGATACAAGGAAGAACCTAATGGATTCATACATGTCCCTCAGAGAAGGGAAAAGGAACAAGATCTCATGAGCATATTGGGAGTGGGGGGGACAGGGGGAGCTAGGAGAAAGAGAAGGGGAGAAGAGCAAAGCAAATAGGACTAGGAAGATTGAGCCGGGGATAAACAGATGAGAGAAGAGAGAGAGAGAGAGAGAGAGAGAGAGAGAGAGAGAGAGAGAGAGAGAGACACAGAGAGAGAGAGAGAGACAGAGAGAGAGACAGAGACAGAGAGAGAGAGGAAGGAAGAAAGATACAGAGACAGAGAGGAGAGAGAAACAGAGACAGAGAAAGAGATAGATAGATAGATAGATAGATAGATAGATAGATAGATAGATAGATAGATAGAGCATAAGAGAGGGAGCCAGTACATTATAGGTTTGAAGAGAAAACTGAATCTAGAGTAAATCTAGAGAAATGTCCAGAGACCTACAAGACTAACTCCAACTACCAATTTCAGCAATAGTGAAAAGGCTACCTTAAATGCCCTTCTCTGACAATGAGATTGATAACTAACTTATTCAACATCATAGAGCCTTCATATAGTACCTGATGGAAATAGAAGTGAACACCCACAGCTAAACAAGTAAAAGGTCAAGCCACTGACAACAGAATAGGTTTCTAGAGTGCACAGGTGATATCTTTACAGGAAGATAGTGACATTCTAAATTTCAATAAATGACAAGTAGTATAAAAAAGTGCCATACTGGAATCCAGATTCAGATAGGTAGGACAAGATCAGGCTACAGAAACACATAGAGACAGCTGACCTGAACAAGGAGGAGCTACTGCCCCCCCCCCAGACTGATAGCTGGGAATCCAGCATTGGACCAACTCAGACTGCCTGAATATGGGTCTCAGTTAGAAGGCCTGGGAAGTCTAAGGACCTCTGACAGTGGAACCAGGATGTACCCCTGGTACACAAAAGGACTTTGGGAGCACATTCCCCATGGAGGGAAACTCCCTTAACCTAGAGGCAGGAGAGAAGGCCTAGTCACTAATCCAAACAAAATAAAGTCAAAAAGTGAAAGTTTTCAATGTGATGATAACAACAATCTGGTAGGAGAGAGACATTAGGCCATTGATGTGATAGCAATTCCATTTTCTGTTAATCAATAGACATATATTGATGACACACTCTGCTCCTCTCAGATCAGCTTACTTAATAGCTGTGTAGTTGTTTCTTTTACAAGCAATGATGAAGGTACCAAAAGCTAAGAGAAATAAAATCCAAGCATTACCTGTCATTGAGAATATGTGGAAAGAAATGCAAATTAATAAAGAGGCTTTTCCTCAACATCATATGTTTCAAGACTATAGTGAATTTGAACCCAAATGTCAAATTCTACCTTTACACAAAACTGACCTTCAAACTGGATTCAGCATGATAAAGAGGGAATGCCTTCTTTCATTCAGTATAAGATAGCAAGGATCAAAATGGAAAGAGCCTCAAAATTCACTTGTATTTGGTCTTTGAATAATTGTTGGACCTGTTCTATTAGTTGGTCAACAATTTTGAAATAAATAGGAAATAAATGAACAAAAACTGCTCTGATTTCTTATCATATGAACAGATGAAAACAAGATATCAGTCATGTTTTATTTTTATTTTGCTTGTCTGGTACAGTAACATTGCTTCTCCTACCTGTACTAATTGATAAGGGTATCTCTTATTACCACAAAAACCAAAAGTTGACTATTTATTTAAGCACTGCAGAATTTTTGTACAGAAATATGTGAGTTTCTTTTTTTAAATTTTCCCTGTAAAATTTAAACTTGAAATATCTATTAACATAGACCCATTTTCATTGTAAAGATATGTTTGTAGGTGTTGAAGATACATTATTAGTTGACAAATAGTGCACTGAAAAATAGATTTTCTATTTCTGGCAGTAGTTTAATAGATTCTTACTGTCACTGTTCTGCCTGGGTAAACAGAGCACATTTCAATCTTCAATGGGTATGTTTTGAAAAAGATGATTTCAATGCAGTGAATAAACTATGAGACATTATCTCTTCTCAATAAATTTGACCATTTTATGATTTTAAAAGTCTGATTTGATTTTTATCCTTTTAATAAAACAAAAACCTAAAATTCCCATCATAATGTTAAACATGTAGAGGCTATAGAGATGGCTCAGTAGTTAATGATCATGGAATAATTTTTTTGTGCAACATGAAGACATGCCTTTGCCATGGCACCTACTGATTGGTTTAATAAAAGAGCTGAATGGCTGGTAGGTCAGCAAGAAGTATTTGTGGACAGCCACTGGGAAGAAGGGTGAGGTATCAAAAGTCTTGAGCAGAATGAAGAGAAGAAAGATGAATGTGTTGTGTTGAAAGAAGCTACTACCACATGGCAGAGAGTAGATAAGATATATGGGCTACTTTAAGTTTTAATAGCTGGTTAGTAGCAAGTGTAAGATATCAGCCTAGAATTTATAATTAATATTATGTCTCTGTGTAGTTATTTATTAACTGCCTTGAAGGACAGAAAAGTCCAACTACAATTAGGATCACTTGTAGCTCTTGCAGAGGATCCAGATTAAGTCCACAACACCCATATGGCTACCATTTGTTGTTATTCTAGTTCCAAGGAGTCTGATGCACATTTCTGACCTCCAAGAGAAATGTATGTATATGGTGAACAGGCATACATGCAGGCAAAACACTCATACCCATAAAATAAAGAATAATTTTTCTCAATAGTGTTTTAAAACAAAATTAAATATAATAAGATAAAGCAAATCCATCACACTGAAGCTGAACAGGGCAAACCAACAGAAGGAATACAGCCCTAAGAGATAGCACAATATTTAAAGACTCACTTTTTCACAAATTCAGGAGTTCCATAAAAGTACTAAACTAAAAGCTATTATACATATGCAGAGAATTTGGTGTAGACCTGTATAGGTCCTGTGCTTGCTGGTTTAGTCTCTGTGAGTTCATATGACCTTTGCCCAGTTGATGTACAGTCTTGTTCTCCATTCCATCTGGCTCTTATACTCTTTCTATCTCCTCTTCCATGGAGTTTTCTAAGTGAAAGGAGGGGATTGTTGAAAACATCCCATTTAGATTTCTGTGTTCCAAGGTGTGTGTGTCTGTCTGTCTCTACTCACCCCCCCTCTCTGCATAATGTCTCATTCTCTGATGATGGATGAATTAGGCATTAGTCTAGGTATCATTTTATTATTTTTTAGACCAGTAATATTTGGTTTTGACCAGTAACTAATGATACATTTCCAATAAAACTAAGGCTCTGGTAACATTGTAGAAAGGGGGGAGATTTAAGGGCAAGAGGAACTTAGCTTGTTTGAGGTTTTGTATTCTAGAAATTTCAGACATTATATCCATAATAAATTCTCCCTGTCATGGCTACCTGAATATGACATGAACAAGAACAACAGAAGTAGACATACCGAAATATAAGGAGCAAAGCATACAATGGTTCAATTATACTCACTAAAAAATGCTGAGCAAAAGAAGCAGTCTTCCCCAGTAAAGAACATAGCAATTGGTTATCCAATAGCAAGTGGTCATCCTTGAAAACATACCTTGTCTATGATACATAGTGATAGTATGGTGCTTAGTTCTCTGCCAGAGCTAGATTAATTGCTTATCAGAATTTAATCATTTACTGTCTAGATTATGAACTTTTGGAGTCTTAATATAATAGTAGCTTAGTGGGGGAAAGAAATCTGAAGCATATTTTTTCTTTTCTGCATCTCAGATCACTTTCTCCTTATTACCACTTAAGCCATCTTTTTATAAACAAATCTTAAAGCACCTTTTATTTAATTCACCAACCAGGAGAAACAAGTGGCTGACCACTGAGTGCAGTTACTATAGTAAGTTCCTTTAAACAAAGGAATGGTAAGAAGTTGTAGTGAAATCTGTTTTTTTAGTTCATCTCTTTTATGTGTCTGGTAACAAGGTAACACCTTAACCAGTGAATGAGAAAGCAGATTTGTTGCAAATGGTAGAGCGCAGATGTGCTTTAGGTGGAGCAGGTGGTTACAATCCTGTCATGAAGTGGGTGACTTTGGTGGGCCCTGTCAAGGTATGCCACTAAACAAACATACCTCACACAACACAGTTTAAGAGGAAACTAGAGGCAAAGAAATAAGTAAAAGGCAAGAGACAAGGTAATGAGAATGAGTTCTGCTTTGTGGGCACTTTTAAAGGGTGTATATGTCCCATAGCTGAGGGCAAAAGGGGGCCTGGAAAAGTGTAACTGCTTTTACTGCAGAAGCAGTCTGTTGATGCAGAAACTAAGATGAACAAAGAGACAAAAGAGAGAGAGGGCTTGGAGCAAAGATAAGATAAAGGCTGAAAATAGGGTACCTCCTTCCAACTATTAGATCAGGGACAGAATGTCTCAAAGTTGCCATAGGGATATAGGGATATAGGTATATAGGGATACAGGGTGGCAAGCAGCAATTTGGATTGATATCTAAGGGCTATTTGGGCCAGATCTGACTGTGAAGGTGGATGAGTTTACAGTGGAAAATGCCGTTTCCACAAGCGAGGTAGAGGAATAAGATCCAAGGGTCTGAAATTCTTAGCATCCCAGGAATTTAGGGAGGATTGGATTAAGTAGGCACAGACTGTCCAGAGCATCGTCACACAAAGAACAAAAGCTATGGGGTAGCCCTGAAAGACGTGGTTCCTGAATCATGCCTTACTGGCAGGGCAGAAAGGTGAGAAACCATGGTCAAGAGACAAATTTTCATTCGTGGGAATATAGCCAGACAAGGGGAACTCACCAATCATGCCAGGGTTGGATGGAGGGGTCCAGGTATCCATTAGTTGGAGGGGCGAGGTTGTCAGATAAGATTCCAGGGTTCTGGTGTGCTTCGACAGGCAGTAGAAAACACCAGGATAGCCTGCCAGTTTCTCAGCACCAATGTTTTAATTTAAAAAGCAGCTGGAATGAGTCATGCCATAAAACAGGGTTCACGTGGAGGGTTCCTTTATTGGGGGAAGGGAATGGGAAAGGGGGAAGAGATGGGGAGACTAGCAGTGGAGGAGAGGAAGAGAGAGGGCAGGTACAGATAAGAAATACAAAGAGACAGACACAGAAAGAAAGGGAGAGAGAGAGAGAGAGAGAGAGAGAGAGAGAGAGAGAGAGAGAGAGAGAGAGAGAGAGAGAGAGAGAGAGAGAGAGAGAGGGAGAGGAGTTTGGCGGGGCCCACCTTTTAAAGGGGGCATAGCTGTAGCGATGTAGCTCTTGATGTTGTCAGGACCCTGAGCAGGTCAGAGTACTGCCTGAGTACTGGCAAGCTCATCCTGCCAGGTGACAGAGGGCAGGCCAGAATAATGTCTGAATGTTAACAGTAACAAAAAGTTTAAAAAGTGAATTTGAAAGACAGAAAGTGTGTAGTGGGTACAAGTAGGAGCTAGAAGTAGTTAAGGGAAGGGGTAAACTATGTGCTTATAACCTCAAAGAAGTTATACAAAAAGCCCAAAAGAAAATTAATTGACCATAGTACAGTTGAACAGAGAACTAGTATGAACTATTGAGAACTATACATGTAGCTGGGTTGTGGTGGTACATGCCTTTTGTCCCAGCACTCGGAAGGCAGGGACAGGCCGATGTCTGTGAGTTCCATGCCAGCCTGGTCTACAAAGCTACACAGAGAAACCCTGTCTTAGAAAATTTACAAAACAAAACAAAACAAAACAAAACAAAAACTATACATGTATACATGTACTTGGAAGGCCTTGATTCCTTGCTCTCCCGTTCTCATTAACACTTCAATGAAACAAGGAAAAACGGCTTCTAGACACATGACTAATGCATAAATGAGCTTAGAGACTATGTCAATCACATAAAGGTCTAAGCCAGATGGGTTCTCAGTGTGAGAGAAGTAGACAGAAACCTCCATCACTAAGCTAAAGCAATTTCTTATTGATACCTGTTAGCAATGGAAAGCTTAATTTTCTTCAACAGAAACTCGCTGTGTATACAACTACACTTTAGGCAAGACCTCTTGTCC
Source organism: Cricetiscus sungorus (assembly GCA_030556225.1). Lineage (NCBI taxonomy): Eukaryota > Metazoa > Chordata > Mammalia > Rodentia > Cricetidae > Cricetiscus > Cricetiscus sungorus. The sequence goes on from JANBXA010000126.1 coordinate 9,438,897, forward strand.
AGCAGTACAAGGCCAACAGAAAACAAACTCAGCATTATTTTTTCAACCTTATAGTGCTTTATTCTTAGTCTGAACTCCTCCTCATAAAGTATGTATGTATGTGCATATATATATATATATATGTATGTATGTATGATGCATGTGTGTGTGTGTGTGTGTTATGGTTTCTGATTTTATGTCTTTATGGGAATTCTCTCTCTGTCTCTCTGTCTCTCTGTCTCTCTGTCTCTCTCTCTCTCTCTCTCCTCTCTCTCTCTCTCTCTCTCTCTCTGTGTGTGTCTGTGTGTGTGTATGTCTGTGTGCTCCCTGTAGCTTTACTTTGGATCTTTTGTCCTACTTGTGTGTTTTGTCATATTCCAATTAGTTTATGTTTAATTTTTATTATTATTCTTTGGATGACTGTTTATTTTTTAAGGAGGTGTGGATTTGGATGGGAGGGGAAGTAGTAAGGATTTTGAGGAGATAGAGGAGGAGTAAAGATAATCAGAATATATTGAATGAAAAATATTTATTTTTGAAAATAAAAATAAGAAATATCTGTGTGTACCTATATAATAATATAATAAGAAATTAAAATACAGATTGTATTTATAATGTATATGTATTGATTATACATATATGCACAAACTGAAGAAACCTGTTACATTTAAAACACATCATGGAATTTAGACTGTAAGTTATATCAAGTATTCTATATGGATGCACTGAAATTTAAATGGGAAATTATAAAAATAATAATAAAGAAATCATAAAGTACTTGAGATTAACATTTTACTAAACAACACATAGGTGAAAGAATAATTCTTAACAAAATTAAAATAGAATCTTTAGAAACTAAATGAAATAAAAAGTTAAATGTTCATTAAAATGTGTGTTCCTTGAAAGTAGGAAAATTTTTATCACAGAATATCAGAAAACAAAGGATATCTAGTATGACCATTTAAACTGTTTTCTAAAAACAATGTAAATAAGAACAGTAATCAGTGGAACTATAAACATTAATAGAAAAATAAAATCAATAAATTCAAAATAAGCCAGTGTTTAATAAAATGAAATTAATAAACTTCCAGCCACATTAAAAAGAAGTCGCAAGTTCCTAGTACCAAATATCAAATATGCCACCAATAATGATTATTTATAAATAGTAAACTAAATGAATACTATGATCATCCTTATATCCAAAAGTTAGTAATATAGATTAACTTAATCCTTTATTTGTAATAGATTTAAATGTGTATATGATAAGAGAACATCTGGGTCAGAGTAATTCTACCTAAGAATTTATACACTTAGTAAAATAAATAAAATCCTCAATACTTACAGATCAAATGATGGAGAGATTTTAGAACAAGAAAACTCCCCATTTCTAATTTTGATGTAAAACTGTACAGCCTTCTTGGAAGACATTTTAATAGTAACTTCCAAAATCAAACATATTCTTATCTTACTGTCCAGCAATTGAACTCCTCAGTGTTTTCATTATTTGAAACATATATCCATTCAAAACCTGCATAGAAATGTTGATAAAGTTTTATTTATAATTGTCAAATTATACAATATATCATGTCATTCTTCATTAGATAAATGAATAAACAATGTCTAAACACCCATAAAATTGATTAATATTTAGTGATAAAAAGAAACAAGCTGGTAACCTGTGCATATGCATAAGTGAAAGTAGCCTCTTTAAAAGAGGCTAAATACTGGATCTTTCAAAAAATACTGTTAAAGCCATTTAGAAAGACAAGGCAACCAATAGTTTGGAGGGAGAAGTGAGTAAGTGGACAAAAATGAATCTTAGTGTAGTGAAAGTAACTTTTAAATCAATATTTATCTCATAACTTTTACCTGTAAAAATATTTTACTTATTTTTAACTTATGTGCATAAGGGTTTTGCCTGTATGTACATAAATGTACTGTGTGTTTACAGTGCTTATTGAGGACTCTGAATCCTCTGGAACTGGAGTTAGAGATAGTTGTGAGCTTCCAGGTGCTGGGCAACAAACCCAGTTATTCTGTAATAGAGAAAATGCTTTGAGCAATCTCTCTCATCATTGCATACATTGTTTTCCAAAATCTCATAAATATTTACAATTAAACATGGATTCCACTTAATATCAATGCACCAACATTAGCTCATCTATTGTAACACAAATATTATGCTAATTAATGTAAGTTATCAGTATAAAAATGACTTATAGAATTGTAACAATTTTTAAAGACTACTTAAATATTTCCCCAATTATGTAGTAAATGTGAATCTACTGTAAATATATCTATAAATATCTATGAATTTAAAACCCCATCTGAAATCAGATAAGGACCATTCAGGGAGTATGAGGGATCAGGTGGGATCAGGTGAGGGATCGAGGAATAGATGGAGAGAATATGGGGAGAGATAATTCGAATAGGTGGGCATTTGGGGGATAATGTGGAAATCTAGTGTAGAGGAAACTCCCTCAAACTTATGAGGATGACCCTAGTGAGGACTAGTAGTAATGGAGAAAATTGAATCTGAATCTACCATATTCTATGAACAGGCAAAGCTCACAGTAGTGACACCAACTCAGGCACAAAACCTGTGACTGGGCCTGCAACACATCCATCCTTCCTGCAAGAATCACTGGGCCAATAGTGGCTCAGACCTTGTGGAAGTGGCCAATCAATGATTGTTCAAACTTGAGACTCATACCATTAGCTGAAGCCCAGGCCTAACACTGCCTGAATTTCTAGGATCCAGAAGTTGGTTACCCCAGAGACCTAGGGTAGAACCAAACACAACTGGCAAAAGGGGGGGCAATGGAATGATTCCTAATGACTTCTACATCCGTAGATTAGTGACTAGGCCAGTTGCCATCAGAGGGCTTCATCCAGCAAAGATACAGAGACTCACAGCCAAACACGAGGTAGAGCCAGGGGAACCCACAGAAGAAGGGACAGAAGGATTGTAGGATCCAGAAGGGTTGGGGACATCAGGAGAACATGGCCAACAGAATTAACGAAAGCAAAGTTCATAGAGGCTCACAGAGACTGAAGCAATGATCACAGAGTCTGCATATGAGTACAATAGGTCTTCTGCTTATGTTATGGTTGTGGAGCTTGGTGATATTATAGGATTCCTGACTCTTCTTGTCTGCTCATGGGACCCTTTTCCTTCTACTGGGTTGCTTCATCCAGCTTTAATATGATAAATATGAGTGTTTGTGCCTTGTCCAAGTGCATCTTGTTATTTGTTATTGAGTGCTTATTACTAGGATGCCTGAAATTTTCTGAATGGGAATGGCGAATCACTGCATCTGAGGAAGAGGAGAGTAGATGGAGGGCTAGGAGGAATGATAAAGGTGGTTGGGATGTACTGTATGAGAGAATAATAAAGGAAAAGGAAAATATTCCACCTAAGATAGCTATTCAAAGGAAATTCAATTTCCCTGGGTATTCTATGAATATTTATAGTTGTTCACTTATATTTACTGGCATATCTCAAGTAACCTCTTGTTTCTATCAAAGAAAAAATTATCTATCCTTAGTAGTTAAATTTGTTCAAGTCTAATATAAGTATAATTTACAAACTATGATATAATACTGAAGCAATATATCAATTCTGAAAAATTTTAAAGATTTATGTTTGTTTATTGTTCTCTCATAGAAATACATCCCAAATGCAGTTTCCCCTTCCTCCATTCCTCCCAGTCCCTCCCCCACTTTCCCTCTCCAGATTGATTTGTCCTCCACTGAAACCTCTTTTCTTAAAAAGCTATTTCTACCCTAAAAAGTAATTCTTCACTGCCTAAAGGTTTTGTGCACACACAGACTTACAAAAATGAATGTTTATTTATTTATATGTTCAAAATATAATGTCATTACAAAAGATACGTACAATCTTTGTAATGTTTACACAGAAAACTTGAAGTTCTATTAGAAATGTTGTTAAATGAGTACAAATGACAGGGATGGAAATATTTTGTTCATTAAAATATATTTATAGCCAGGCTTGTGGCATAAGTCTTTAATTTAATGCCAGTACTTGGAAGGCAGATGTGTAAGGATATAGAATTCAACACCAACCTCAATCCCATTGTCACTGTCAGACCAGTGTCAGACACAAAGATAAACATTGGATTGAAACAAAAAATGTATATGGGGAAAGATTATTTGATAGTCAATTTAAAATATTAGAGAAGGAATACCAAATTAAACAGAAGGAAGCAGCAAGGAGAAAGTAAATGTAAAATACATGAATTTTTATGAGGAAATAAATGAAAGCTTGCTCTTTAAAGACATATAGACAATTTCATAAGTATTTTTCAATAACAAATGGAAGGAACATGCTGGGCCTTGGTGATGCATGCCTTTAATCTGAACACTTGGGAGGCAGAGGCAGGTGGATCTGTGTGAGTTCTAGGCCACCCTGGTCTACAAGAGCTAGTTCTAGGACAGGCTCCCAAGGCACAGAGAAACCCTGTCTCAAAAAACAAAACAAGCAAACAAACAAACAATAAAGCAAATCGAAGGAACAGAAAAAAATGATACCAAGAAATTATAAAAGTCCTACATAGAAAAGGGATTTAATTTTTTTCATTTTTTATTTATTATTTTTTCTTATTTTACATATTGATCCCAGTTCCCTCTCCCTCCCACTCATTCCCCCTGATCGCCCGTCCCATCGCACCCCCCCCCACTCCACAGGGAGGGTGATGCCTTCCAGGAAGGATCATCAAAATCTGTCAAATCATTTGGAGAAGGGTGTAGACCCTCCCTCCTGTCTCTAGGCTAAAGGAATGTCCCTCCATGGAGAATGTGCTCCCAAAGTCCTTTCATGTACCAGGGATACATCCTGGTTCCACTGTCAGAGATCACTTAGACTTCCCAGGCCTTTTAAATGAGACCCATGTTCAGGGGGGCTGAGTCAATCCAATGCTAGTTTTCAAACTATCACTCTAGGGGCCCATTAGCTCCCCCTTGTTCAGGTCAGCTGTCTCTCTGGGTTTCTGTAGCCTGGTCTTGATCTCTTTTGTTATCACTCCTCCCTCTTTACAACTGGATTCCAGGAGTTTGTCTCAGTGTTTAGCTGTGGGTGTCTGCTTCTGTTTCCAACAGCTATTAGATGAGGGCTCTATGGTGGCATATAAGTTAGTTTCCTATCTCATTATCTGGGAAAGGCATTTAAGATAGCCATAACCTAACTTTATCCACCAGGCCAGACAGACATTTTTGGATGAAACCACCAGTACGTCATATCAGCAATCTCAGTGATTTATGTCTTTAGTTTCAGGGTCTGCCACAAATCATGTAAAAAGGAAGTGGCTTAGCACATACAAACAATAAAGATGAAAATCTTAATGAAATTTAAGTATGATGGTACAGAGATAATCCCAGAAGCAGAGGTGGGCTGATTGTCTATTTAAGTCCACCATTGGCTACAATCAAAGTACTGTCTCAAAACAAATCTCCTGACAATGCTAATTTTTATTAAATGTGAGCAAACAAGATTAGGTCTGCACCTGTTATACCAGAAAGCCGGAGTTTTTAGAGTTCAAAATTGACTGTACAAAGAAAGTTTCAGGCAGCCTGAGTACATAGTGATACAAGAGAGTAGAATGCTAGGGAGGTGAGGGTGAGAGAAGAGGTGTGGCAGGAGGTGCGGCAGGAAAAGAGAGAAGAGAGTAAAGGAAAGAATAGGCGGGACCAGAAGTTGTGAGGATGACTTCACTTCCCAGCTGTTTATAGGTTAATGGGAACAGAATGGGAGGGATCAGAAGTTGTGAGGATGACTTCACTTCCTAGCTGTTTATAGGTTAATGGGAACAGAATGGGAGGGACCGGAAGTTGGAGATTACATCACTTCCTGACAGTGATCCCGGCATGAGAAGCACCGTGTCCGTAAGCTGCAGAGATCGATCCTAGGTATTGTGGGTTTTGGGGTGGGTAACCTGCTTTAAAATTGTCACAACTTCAAATCTTCCACTCTCCTTGTCCCATTAGCCACCCCTTCCCTGAAAATCCCCTTCTTGCTTGGTTCCCAGTGCGTAGTTACCGCTAGAGTTTTTAGGTCGACGCCGCAGTTATACCCAGATCCGGTTTACTTTTCTGCTGGTCTCATAGAACCTAGGCGCTGGCAAGAGGCCGTTGGACTTAGATAACCGAAGCAGAAATATCAGGCTTTAAGGGGCAAGAACGAAGCCAGTCTTGAATATTCTGTGCTCTGGAGCTGGGGGTGGGCATATGCAAACCGCTAAGGCTGTGTGGTGGCCTTAGTGGGTCGGTTTTCACGGGTCTCTCTGTTCCTGTACGGTGGCCTAAGTGGGTTTGTATTCATAGGCTTCTGACCCTGTATTGTGGCCTAAGTGGATCTATCTGAACATACCTCTGCCCTTGAGTGGGGTTCTAAGTGAGTTTGTATGGACACTGACCTCTGTGTCATATGCTGGCCTAAATGAGTCTGCATAGCCACAGTAGTCCACCCCTGTGTAGTGGTCTAAGTAGGTCCAATTAAGACTAAAGACTTAAGGGTTCCTTCACTTTCCCTTAAGAAAGTAAGACAATAATAGCTTCATTGTAAAGGGTCTTACCTCACTGCCACAGAAGCTAGACATCATACCTAGGTCAGATAAAGTCAGGGTGAGAACTTTAATCATCACGGAAACAACACTCCTTGTAACAGCAAAATCCTTCAAGTATCTCCATTTTTACTAGTGCTGAGTCCCCGTTGCCATCTGAATGACTTAAGTGGGGAAAAGGGCAGATTACATTTCTACCTGAGTGATACTGAGGGAGTCTGGAGTGTTCATCTTGAGAAGAAGAAAAGGAAATGGGCACACAGACTTTGCCAACAATAGATATGACTGTGAATGTAAAGTCGGGATTCTTGGAACCCTGAAACTAGACTTTTGTACAGTGCTATAACAAGTTTTAATTTCCTCCACAGGATTTGCAGAATAGAGATTGACCCACGAAGATAGGAGTCCTGGTATGTTCCTCCAAAGATGTTGTTCTGGAAAGCTGCAAAAACAGGTCTTTGTTACATTAAAGGTATTCTCTACTTGATAGTACTGTGGTGCTTACAGGTTGTCATTGTTACCCTTCCAGATTCCTGCCCTGTCAGCCTGTCAGCTCTCCTGCTTCATCCCTGAATCCAGTCATCATGCCTAGGGGTCAAAAGAGTAAGAGCCGCTCTCGTGCAAAACGACAACAGGCACGCAGTGAGCTCCAGGGTCTCCCAGAAGTTCACCACACTGCTGAGGAAGCAGCTTCTCCTGTTGACCAGAGTGATGGCTCCAACTCCCCTGATAGTCGTGCTCTACAGGGGATGAAAACCCCAGGGTCTCTTAGTGCAGCTGTGTCCTGCACAGGCTCTGGTTTAGGTGTTAGCAATGCTGTTGTTATTGCTGGTAAGCAAAGTTCAGATGCTACCCAGGGAGCAACCTCCATTCAGCACACACTTAAAGATCCTATCATGCGGAAGGCTAGTGTGCTGATAGAATTCTTGCTAGATAAGTTTAAGATGAAAGAGGCAGTTACTCGTAGTGAAATGCTGGCAATAGTAAACAAGAAGTTTAAGGAACAATTTCCTGAGATCCTCCGTAGAACCTCTGCACGTCTAGAGCTAGTCTTTGGTCTTGAGTTGAAGGAAATAGATCCCAGCACTCACTCCTATTTGCTGGTGGGCAAACTGGGTCTCTCGACTGAGGGAAGTCTGAGTAGCAATTGGGGGTTGCCCAGGACTGGTCTCCTGATGTCCATCCTAGGTGTGATCTTCATGAAGGGCAATCGTGCCACTGAGCAAGAGGTCTGGCAATTTCTGAATGGAGTGGGGGTATATGCTGGGAAGAAGCACTTAATCTTTGGGGAACCTGAGGAATTCATAAACAAAGATCTAGTGCAGGAAAATTACCTGGAGTACCGCCAGATTCCTGGCAGTGATCCCCCAAGCTACGAGTTCATGTGGGGTCCTAGAGCCTATGCTGAAACCACCAAGATGAAAGTCTTGGAAGTTTTAGCTAAGGTAAATGGCACTGTCCCTAGTGCCTTCCCCAATCTCTACAAGTTGGCTCTTAGAGACCAGGCAGGAGGAGCAAGAAGGAGAGCTCATGGTAGGGCAGGTGCTGTTGGCAAAGCCAGGGTACATTCCAAGGCTCTATCTTAGAAATAGGTGAGTCTGTTCTATTGTTTGGTTTCCACATTGTTTGAAGAACAGTCAGCCTCCTAATTAGTGGAGAGTTCATACAATACCAGAAGCAAAAGGTATATGTTCTTTACCTTTTACTCATTAGTAAAGTGTAGATGTTTTTGTTACTTTGCAAATGTACCTTTAATTAAGCAGTGATTTGTGCCATGTTTTATGTTAGCTACATAAAATGGTTATTGTCACTTGTCAACTTTTGACTTGGTTTTATTACTTTGCAACAAACCAGAAAACCTTATTTTGTTTTTACTAAAATGTTAGGTATCATTGCATTGGAAAAGGGAGTTTTGAAGAAATGTGATTTCATACAATGGTGAAAGAAAAGTAAAGTGGCTAATTTTTGTTATTTTTGAAAATTTCATATATGATTGTTAACTTGTTAGCTGTATACTTTTTCCTTTCTTGTTAATGCTAAGTAAAATAAAGTTGTATTTGATGACTTTACTAAAATTCATTAGAAAGTAAATTGTAAACTCTCGAAGTCCAGCTCCAGATGAGGGCAGGGTATGAAGATGGGTGGATGCAAGAGTGGTGATGGGAAGTATCAGACACGGGAGACTACTTAGTTTCATTTTAGGACAGAGGTGGACAATGAGGAAACACATTCCCTGCAGAGATGGAGGCATCAGCAGAGGATGTAAGGTGAGGGAAGGGAGTAAGCCAGGCCATGATAGTTGGGAGTATCTTGCAGCCTGACTGACTAGCAGCCAGAGTACTTTTTTATTTATACAGAATTTTGTATATAGCAATACATTCATTTTGTTCCAAAACATAGATCATATTATTTTTTCGACATGTGTTTTACTCTCTTTTGTTCTTTTACTAGTCATTATTAATAAACTATTGCAGAACAGTTACCATTCCAATAATTTTCCCTCATGTTTTGACATCACTAATAAAGAGTTATCTTATATAACCATTTTTATTCATCAACCTCATAACCCAATTTTTATGAATCTAGAGGCATGTGACAGCCTGCTCGCAGACTGGTAGCTTTTGTGGCTACAAGGACACCAAAACATCTCCAAGCTAGTCCGAGCAGAATGCCATGCCCCCAACAGTGTATTATTAATTTTAATGGTTAGAATGCCCAAGAAATATCCTCAGGCCAAAGTTGCTTAGTTATTATTCAAATTCTGGCATAATACAATTTTTACATTTTATGAATTTACAGAACTTGTATAATCCTGGCATTCTGTCATTCATGGTCATATGACACTATAGTGGCTCTGCATGAGATAACTTTTCTAAGAATGGGAGGTCCTGACATAGATTTTTATTATCTTTCTACTCCATTCTTTGTTCAATATAAGTCTCTGTGTAGGGGAGAGGTAACTTGAGCTAATCTAACTTTGTTGCTATATATATATATATATATATATATATATATATATATATATATATATATATATATTGCCTGAATGTATAGTGGATAGAGGTTTTTGGTATGAACTGTGGCCAACTCCTCTGGCCCACTGAATCTTGTCCTTTTTGAATTTATTTTGTTTTGAATATCTTATTCCTGCATAAATACAGGGACAGATGTCTCAAGAGTGTCTCTGCCATAACTCTTGTTTATATATTATCTCTATAGATATTATAATTCTACAAAGTGTAAAAGATTCCTAAAACTATTTACTTTGCCTTCAGGAGGGTACCAAGGCCTGTCACTAACTTTCTGATTAAGAATCTTTTCTTTGTTCATACTAGTTCTCTGTTTCTGAGACAGAACACAAATTCCTAATGATTCAGTTTGTCAGCTTCTAAAATTCTCCTGTTTTTCTTCTCAAATGACTTGTTCCAGATCCTATATTTCATGCTCATTACTTAAGCAATAATTTTCGTAGAAGACTCAGTTTCTTATACAACTAATTCTCCCAGGCAATCACCATAAGGTTTATTCTTAACTTCAGGTTTCACAAGCATTGCTACATTGTCTCAGTTCTAGCCTTTAGAGAGGCGCCCTTAATGGCAAGGCATTTAAATGCTAAACTCATCAAAGATAACAGGCAAGACTTGTGCAGCAACTTCTAGTCAGGCCAGTGAAGGGTCTACCCAAGTCATCTGAGCACCGTGATCTTTGTCAAGCAGCAGCTCCAGGATGCTTGACAACGTCATTAAATCTCTGTTACTTTATTCAAGTATTTATTTTTAATTTTCTTTCCAAGACAGGGTTTTTCTGAGTATCTGTGGGTGTCCTAGAACTCACTCTGTAGAACAAGCTAACTTCAAACTCAGAGATCCACCTGTCGCTGACTCCCAGGTGCTGGGATTAAAGGCATGTGCTGCCACCACTCAGCTGATTTTCAAGTTTTAATTAAGCATTGGTTCTCTGGAACTTCCCTTCAATAGCACTGGATCTAGTAAGAAATATGTGGTAGAGTGACTAACAATGAGTTATCAGGGTCTACAGGCAGCTACATAAAAGAAAAGGGTAATGCATTAGGTAAGATATAAAGGGCATGATATGAGAAACAGGACATTTTCTTGAAAGCTAAGTGTAAATCACTTTGGAATATATTAGAATAGGCAATTCAGATGGTGTAATATTTAATCTGCATATGGGGCTGTTGTCTGTTAGTAAACAAATTAAAGTTTGTACTTTGAATGAAGGGCTACCAGCCTCACAAAGTGATTAAATTATGCTTTTAAATATTTTACCACCAAAATATTGAGCCCTCATTTAGAGCTTCACAAACTATAATGCAAAACATTTGGCCACTGCAGTTTCTTCAATGGGAAGAAAGGCTGTGTCGTGGCCTGGATAAGCCTGTAGGAGTGGTATGGATCAGACTCCTATGATACATCTGATAGCAGAAAGATTAGGTCTGAACAAGGAAACAAACCTTAAATGTTCTTTTGGAATTTGAAGATGCCACAAGGAAATCAGCTGGGGCAAGGAGGGACAGTTAGTACATCTTACCAGTGCAGGTGAAAGGTAGTATACAAACTGTACATAACAATATTTACAGGTTTTATGAAAAATAATGTGATACTTGAGAGATTAAGAAGATACCAAGTGTTCACTCAGTATACACAGATAAAGCCAAGTTATATTCCATTAATAGGGATTTTTAACAAGTTACCATCTTAAGTCTAAATAATTTCAGCAGGGCTGAAGAGATGGGTCAATGGCTAACAACATTTGCTGCTGTTCCAGAGGACCCAGGTTGGATTTCCAGCACCCACATGTTGGCTCACAAGCACCTGTAATTCCAGTTTTAGAGGACCCAATTCCTTTTGGCTTTCATCGGCACTGCATGCACAGGATGCACAGATACACATATAGGAAAAACATCCATACAGATAAAAATTAAAGTTAAGTGTAATAATTATCATTTTTAAAGACATAGTCTCTGCCTTACATTGTGTCTTTTGACCTTTATCAAATTCAAAATGGAGTCAGTTTGCAGTTTCTGAAGTTATCAAGAATAGTACAATGCACAGCTATACTAATTGCTTAATCTAAATTTCTGAGAATAGAATTGCATTACTCCAAGCTAGAAGCAGGCCTTGTGTCACTGATTCATTTTCTACCTATTACTTCAGGAATGTATTTCTGAAGATACATGTCTGATTTCTAGTTTAAAATACTGTCTTACAATACAGAGGCCAAGGAAATTAGCAATGAAAATACAAAACACAGTTAGCAATGAAAATACAAAACACAGAGACTGATGCAGGAGGATTGGGAGTTTGAGGCCAACCGGGAGGACCTCCTGGGATGCACAGCAAGACCCATTATAAAGGACTACATGGCAATGTAATTGCCTAACCTCAATAAAAATAAACCTCAAAAGATTAGAGGTGCCCAAGCTTTCCTATAGGAAGTAAGTATACTTACACAGAAATTCCCTAAGAGGCCACACCGGGATAGCAGTGGTAGGCCTAGATCACTCTTCGTTGTGTATAACAGCACAACACCTGTCCTGAGATCTTATTTTACTATCACAGCTTGGTTATGATTATTATTCTTGGAGTATGTCTGTCTCCTGTAAGATCTGCAGAGGTGAAATAACCAAGGGTTACAGAGAAATGGTAAATGTTTTAAGAAACATGTTTAGTTAGTCTTTAACATTACACAATATATACATATAGTGAAAAATCCTACAGTATCAATTTAATACATACTATTTTTAGTTAAAAGTAATAAAGACTATAAAGTGGAAAACATGAGCCTCCAAACATTTAAAGTTAGGGCTTAGAGAGTGGACTGGAAGTACATGCAGGTGAGAACCCCAGGGGGCCTGAAACTTGATGTCACCCCTGGAAAAGTACAGATAGGTTTAGCCCATATGATACTGACTGACTTGGCTCTCTGGAGTCTTAAGGGAACAAAACTGGCCTGAGACTTTGAGACCAGAAAGTAGAGATAAGTTCCCACTGTCTTTCCAAGAAAAAATGCAGCATGATGAGTGATACACTGAAAGTCAGCAATCTCAGAAAACTAAGGTGGTACAGAAACGGACTCTACCATGTGTACTGGAACAATTTAGGCAAGGCTGCCAGAATGGCTTTTGCAAAAAGTTTACAGTAATACAAAAGTCTTGCCAGGAGATGAGGAAAATTTAAAAAATAAATAGGACACAGGTCTTCCCAAGTTGGCCCAAATCAATATTCCAGTATAGATGACAGAGAGACTCACAAGATAGACTCCTCCCAGCTGAGGAGCTGTTGGCAACTGATGGCTACTGAGGGTTAGAAGTTCAGTTTTCTTCATGGTTGTATACCCTGGTAGGTTGCCTATGCACATCTGAACAAAACTAATTGGACTAAGTGGGCTATTAAAAAAAAACGAAAAAGAGGGGGAGAATAACAGGAAGGCTGCCTGCACTTCTCCATGTTCTCTGTTCCCCAAGACCCAATCCTCTAGTTTCATTCCTAGCATTGCAACAGAACTCCAGCAGCAGCCTTCCCATAGCTCTCCCCACATCTCCAGATGATCCCATAGATCATCCCCTCTAAATTTCCCCTCCCTGAACTGGTGGCTTTATCTCAGTCAACAGCTCCAGAACCCTCCCCCAATAAACCACAGGTTATGCCTCCCCACCCCCATAAAAACAGCTATGTTGCCCATAGACCGTCTTCTCTCTCTCTGTTTCCCTAAACACAATCTTCCAGTCTTTTCCCTAGCACTGCAACAGAGCATCAGTTGCAGCCTTCTCTCACACCTGTCCACATCACTTGTGAACTTCACAAAACAATCCCTCCTAACCTCCTTCAGCTCACTGGTATCTGTGACACAGACTCTAGCTCCAACAGGCATCCCCTGCTAACCCAGAGGTAGTGCCACTCAGGGCAACAAGTAGGCTGATTGCAGATCCACACCTCTCATACTGCTTCTGAGATTCAATCCCACAATCACATCCCCAAATCTATAGCTAGAATACTAGAGATAACAAAGATTTCCTCCAATCTTCCTTCCCCATACTCCTCCCAGTTACACAGCCTCCAACACCAGCAGGCATTCCCTGGCAACATAGCAGCTGAACAAACCAGGAAAACAGACAACACACAGCTATCACACTCCCCTCAAAATAGAAACCAAAAAACAAAACACCCACCCAACTAAAACAAATGCAATAATCAGCACCTAGAACATTAATCATCCACAAAATCAGATGCCACATTAAAAACACAATCAATTATAGCCAGGATAGTATGTCTCCAAGGAATCCTAATTTTCTTACTCCAAATGTTCCAACATAGCTGAAACACAGGAAAAAGACCTTAAAATGAACTATATGAAGATGATAGAGGTGCTTGAAGAAGAAATTAGTAAATCAATTACTAGAAACCCAGGAAACACAAACAATTGTAGGAAATGAATACATCCCTCACAGAAAGACAAACAAACAAACAAAAACCAAAACAACAATAAGCAACCCCACAAATAACTACAACAAAGGACAAAGCCTGAAAATAGAAAGAAATAAAGAAAACATGAACTGGGGGAATCCTGGAAATGAAAATTTTAGGAATTTGAACAGGAACTACATAGAGGCAAGTTTCACAAACAGAATACAAGAGATGGAAGAGAGAATCTTGGGCATTAAAAACATTGTAGAAAAAAATGATACATTGATAAAGAAAAATGTTTAGTCAAAAAATCTGAAACAAACCATACAGGTAATCTGGAACACTATGAAAGGACAAAACATAACAATAATAGGAATAGAAGAAAGAAAAGAAATCCAGCTCAAAGGTCCACCTCAAAGATAGAGAAACATATTTCAAAAAAAATCATAGAAAAAAAATTTCCTAAGCTATAAAAGGAGGTTCCAACAAAGGTATAAGAGGCATATAGAACACCAAACAGATTAGATCAAGGAAGAAAGTCCCCTTACCACATAATCAAAACACAGAACATACAGAGTAAAGAAAAAATATTAAAAGCTTCATGGGGAAAAGACAAAATATTATGAATGCATTCCTATTAGCATTACACCTGACTTCTCAGTGAAGACCCTAAAAGCCAGAATGGACTGGAAAGATGTGCTGCAGACTCTCTGAGAAACCACAGATGCCAGACCATACTACTATACCCAGCAAAACTTTCAATCCCCCTAGACGGATAAAACAAGGTATTACAGAATAAAATCAAATTTAAACAATAACTACCTTCAAATCCAACCCTAGAGAATGTGCTATAAGGAAAACTGCAACGTATGCAGGCTAACTACACATGAAAGCACAGGGAATAAATAATCATACACCACAGTAATGTCAAAAGGAGGGAAGTATGTATGTGTGCCTGTGAACACACTCACACACACACCAACAACCACCACCAAAAACAACAAAATAAAAAGCAACAAACACTAATCATTAATATTTCTCAATTTCAATGATCTCAATACTCCAATAAAAAGATGCAGACTAACAGAGGGATAGAATCACAAGATACATCCTTCTGCTGCATCCAAGAAACACACCTCAACATCAAGGAAAGGCATTACCTCAGAGTAAAGGATTGAAAAAATTCCAAACAAATGGACCTAAGAAGGAAGCTAGTGTAACCATTTTAATATCTAACAAACTAGGCTTCAAAGCAAAACTAGTCAAAAGAGATAGGAAATAACTTTACATACTCATCAAAGGAAAATTTCACCAACATTGCATCTAACATCTATGCCCTCAAATACAAGGATAACCATATTTTTTTAAAAGAAATATTACAGTACCTTAAATCACATATTAACCCTCACATCATGGGAATGTGTGACTTCAAAATTTCACTTCATATATCCCACTCTCACCAATGAACAGTTCATCCAGACAAAAACTAAACTGAAATACTGGAACTAACATGTTATGAACCAAATGAAATTAACAGATATTTTTAAAAACATTTCACACAAACACAAAATAATATACCTTCTACTCTGCATTTCATAGAACTTTCTCCAAAATTAACCACATACTCAGGTAAAAACAAAGTCTAAACAGATGGGTGTCTGCCAAGAAAGCTTAAAATTTATGGAAACTGAATAACTTTCTACTGGATGAAAAAAACGGGTCAAGACAGAAATAAAGAAATTAAAGACAAATATACTGCATCTTCAAAAAAACTGATGATTGTCAAACTGGACTCTGCATATATTCTGACCCAAACTTGTGGAAAGTCACAGACTCTAGACTGACAGCAGTGGAACCTGCCTGAACCAGGACCTCTGCATGTGGGTGACAGTTTTGCAGCCTGGTCTGTTTATAGGTCAGTGCCCTGGCAGTAATATCAAGATCTATTCCTAGTGCATGAGCTGTTTTTTTGATGCCCATTCCATATGGTAGGATGCCTTGCTCTCAGCCTTGATGCAGTATGTGAGTGTGTGTGTGTGTGTGTGTGTGTGTGTGTGTGTGTGTGTGTGTGTGTGTGGTTGGGGAGAGGTGGGAGGAAGGGGGAACTATGGTTTGTATGTCTAATGAATAAAAAGTGTGTGTGCATGAATATATGTAAAGAGGAGAGAACAAGAAAAGAAGGAGTGAAGAATACCAGGGGCCAGTCACACAGCCACACAGCCAGCTATGGCAGAGTAAGAAGAAATGTATACAACATAGAGAATGGTTAAAGTCCAGAGACAAAAGGTATGTGGAATTATTTAAGTTAAGAAAAGCTGGCTAGAAATAAATCAAGATAAGGCCTGACATTAATAAGTAAAAATAAGTCTCTACATATTTATTTGGGAGCTGAATTGCAGGCCACCAAAGATGAAAGTGTATAAAAAGAAACAACTACAAGTGTGTGTCTGACTCTTGTGCCTTCTCTTGGGGCTCTTTTCCTGCAGCTGGTTTGCTGTGTCCAAGTTCAATATGATAGTTTTTGCTTCATTTTAATATATTTCCATTTAACATGTTTGTTTGTTATTTCTTGGGTGTTTATCCTAATGAGAGACAGAAAGGAAGTAGATCCAGAGGGGAGGAAAAATAAAATAACTGGGAGGAGCAGAGGGAGGAAATAAATAAATCAGAATATATTTATACTAAAACATTCTATTTTCAATAAAAGGAAAAATGTCAAAAAAGAAGACAGAATAAAATTTGGATATAGTCATTGTGAGAGAGCATTATAAGGGAAGATGGGGGAAGCTAGTGGGGTGATACGATTAAAAGACTTACACACATACACATAGATTTTCAATTAATATATTTAAAAATAAAAAAAAGTTGGCCTACAGGTGATTATGTTCTACAATCAGCTTGGGAAGGCTTACAGGTTCTTAAGAGGCCATTGTGCTTTTATTGAGGAGCCAGGCAACCACAGAGAACATCAGAGTGTATAAACCATGAAATCTATTACTTAACCTCAGCATAGGTAAATTAAAACACACATAGACAAAGGCATAGATCTAGACCGTGTGAAATTTCAGGATGGTTGTGTGGTTGTGTAGTTACTATCAGCACACAGGTCTAAGGGGTACAGGAAATGTGGGAGGAACATGTAGTGGGATTGGGTTACCCTTTGTATTTAATTATTCCATATATACTAACATCTCAAAAGCAAAAAAAAAAAAAAGTGAAAGATACCATAAAAAAGGGAGCTATTATAGGTTTGAAGAGAAAACTGACTGAAGATAAATGTCTAGAAACCTACAAGGATGACCCCAGCTAACAATCTGAGCAACAGTGGATAGGCTACCTTAAATGCCCTTCCCTGACAATGAGATTGATGACTAACTTATCCACCATAATAGAGCCCTCATCTAGTAGCTGATGGAAACAGAAGCAGACAACCACAGTTAAACACTGAGCCAAACTCCTGTAATCCAGTTGCAGAGAGTGAGAAGTGATAACCAAAAGGGTCAAGAGGAGGCTACAGAAATCCACAGAGACAGCTGACCTGAACAAGGGGGAGCTCGTGGACCTCAAACTGATAGCTAGGAAACCAGCATTGTACCGACTCAGACCCCCTGGACTTGGGTCTCATTTAAAAGCCCTGGGCAGTCTAAGTGACCTCTGACAGTGAACCAGGATGTATCCCTGGTACACAAAAGGACTTTGGGAGCACATTCCCCATGGAGGAATACTCACTCACCATAGAGACAGGAGGGAGGGCCTAGACTCTTCTCCAAATGACTTGACAGATTTTGATGATCCCTTCTGGAAGGCATCACCCTCCCTGAAGTGTGGGTGGGGAGCGGGACGGTAGGGTGGTCGGGGGTCATGGTAGGGAGGGAGCGAGAGGGATCTGGGATCGGTATGTAAAATAAGAAAAAATAATAATAAAACAAAAGAAACCTCAAAAACCAAACAAGAAAGATATTGAGCACTGTTAAATTCACACACACACACACACACACACACACACACACACACACACACACACACACACACATTACCTGGTATTACTTACCAAACTCAACTGGCAAACAGTGAACATGCAATTCTCTTCACTTTGTATATTTGTAGGTAGAAAAATTGTACCAGTGCTGTGATCTACATTCATCTCACCCCCAAGTGTTTTTACTTCTTCCATACAAGGCTAACAACCCTCTGTTTCCTAGTTAATTTTTTCTTTACTGTTCCAAAATGGCTCTCTGGCAATAGACTGCCATTTGTTTCATTATTTCTCTTGGTAAAATTACCATATATATGCCTTGAATTTCTTAGCCTATTCATGGAATGTGGGAAAACATAAACCATTATAAATTATATACCCTCTCACTGTTTCTCTGACTTAGGGCCCAGGCTTAACTTTGCATCTGCTCTTAAAGAACAATAATAAAATGCAAACCATACAGTCTACAGAATAGAGTCTGCCCATTGAGTCTGTAGGATATAGAGTCTGCTCACAGAGTCTGCAGAATACTTGAATAGTATTTAAGTAGGAAAAAGCTGAAATGCTATGATATAAATAAATAATATAAAAAGATATAGTAGCAATACAGAAGTTTCCAAATAAAAGAGTTATGTGTAGGTAACCTGAAGCTAGGTAGTTTGAAGGATTTGCGAACTGCAATGTAGCTACAAAGGAGGTTTGATCATGTTAAATGTGATGGTGTGTTATATGAGACTATGAACATATGAATAAGGATTAAGGAGATTATTTTTTGAGTTAAGAAACTAAAAGCTGGGCTAGAAAAAATAATTAGCATTTCCTTTGGGATTATGAGTTAACCGAGGGTATCTCCATTTTGGCCAAGAACATAAGTTCTTTAATCCTCATAAACAATTGAGCATAGAGGGAAAAAGGTATCATCTGCAAGATCTTTCTGAAGGAAGAATGATAATCTCCTACAAGAGAAGCCATAAAGCCATGATGATTGTACTCTGCACTGGGATCAGAGGTTAGAGCCCATTTCATTAAAAGTGACATTTTCATAATTAGATTACATTGTGTGAGGTGTGGTAAACTCTAAGGGAGAGCTTCATTTTGTTAGTGATCAAGTGAATGAAAAGGGGAGCGGTTTGGGTCTAGGTATCTGAGTGGTAAGTTTCAGCTTATGGCATTTTCCCCCAAATAAATGAAATGACAGACTCACATGGTGAAATTACTGTAATTTTATCTGTAACTCACTTATTTTTGGCCAAGTTGTTACATATTTTTATATAGCCGGGCATTATGAAAAAGTCAAGGTTTCTGGCAGTGTTATATAGTGTTATAATAAGAAATAAATGACATTATTTAAAAGTCCCAGCCTCCGTGTATTTAAAAATATTTTTTATTTTATGTGAATGAGTTTTTTGTCTGCATGTATGTCTGTGTACACCATATGTGAGCCTGATGTGCATGGAGGCCATAAGAATGTATAGAATCCCATGGCATGGAACTTATAGCAGGTTGTAAGTAGCCATGTGTATGTTTGGAATTTAACCTGGGTCTTCTGCAAGAACAGCAAGTGTTCTTAACAGCTGAGCCATCTCCTCCAGCCCAGCTTCAATTATTTCCCATATTACATGTATTTCAATAGTTTTATAAGATAAGCTTTATCAGACTCACTTTGTTGATGAAGAACTCACAATTATTTAAGTTCTTGATGATGCTAAGTGATAAGGCAAGGACAAGACCCTGGATCTAAGTTCACCTAAAACCCATACTCTTTGATGATAATAGAACATGAACATTTCTGACTGGTATTCTAACTAGAATCTTTGTACTTACTGTCTATCATTCACAGTGCTGAAAGGTGCTATACACACCATCAGAGGAGAAAACATACATGAATCTTACAGAGATCCATAACTGGGTAATGTTCAGAGAGTAAGAAACTTGGGGGAATTACAATTAATGGGGGCCTTTTCTCACCCCTTCTTTCAAGGTTCAGAGATCTGTACAGAAATGAGGGAAGAACAATTTTAATAGCCAGATATGGTGTACAATGGTAGGGAACAATCATCTTTAATATACAACAGGGCAGATAAACATAATAGCTCAGAGACTGTGACAACTTGTGTAAGACCTATAAAACCTTAAGCTAAACAAAATCCTAGCAAAGAAGAGAGAAGCTGACAACTAGACAAGAAGATATTTATAATTGGTATCTTCTGGAAGCAGGGAAATCAGGTTTTGTTTGTTTGTTCTGTTTTGTTTTATGGCATGACACTGAATATATCAGTCACACTCCAGGACAGGTCCTGCATTTAATTGCCAACAGAAATCAGACCTCATGTGTTTGGTTTTACGTTTATGAAAGGAACATAAAGTTGAGTATGGGGGTAGGTGAATCTAGGAGGAGTTGGGAGAGAGGAAATATATAATCAAATATATAAAACTCTCAATGAATACATGAAAACATACAAATAACTATATAAAAGAAAAATCACTTTATTAATTATGGGGGTTAAATGAGAAGTGCTTCCATCAGCTCCTATGTTTGAATTCTTAGCCCCCAGTTAGCGGAACAGTTCAGAAATGATTAGGAATTGTGGTCTTTTTGGAGGAGATGTAACACTGGGAGTGGGTCCAGTGTCTCTTTGTCTGCTGCCTCTTGTCAGAATATAAAGCTCCGACCTACTATACTTTCTCTATGTCTGTCGGCCTCCTGATGGAATGATCATATGCTACACCAGCCCCAGTGGAGACAGTGTAGCAATGGCTTAGAGAAATCTCAATGGCTATCTGTCCAGAGGTTCGCACCACACGTGGTTACGCCTCTTGGGGAAAAGTGGTTCAGGTCCCTGCAGGTGCTTGCGTGGCTGGCTATTTGGAATGGGTGCTAGATGTGTTTTGTGCTATGATAACAATATTGCCTTTTATTCCTGGATATTTTAGCCAGTAGCTCCACTAGTAATTCAGAGATGCCTAGAGAACACTTAGATATAGTTTCAGGAACTGAAAGAGATATAGATCAGCAGTCAATAGATGGGTATTGCCCTCTGTGCCTTCAGACACAGATCCTAAGGCACCAGTTGTGACTTCAGATGTCAGCCAGGGCCTGATAAATCAATTAGGGCTAAGGCTGTAGGAAGCAGCCCACAATGAGACCCTGCATGTAATTAACCCGCCCACAACAAACCTGCTGTAGGACTCACAACAATACTCTAATTTGAGATCTTAGGGCCCCTAAATCAACACTATAAAAGTTTACTATCTAGAGACAAAGATTATCCTCTACACTCAACAAATCAAATCTCTGATATGCTGACCACAAGCAGGCCAAAATAAACAGAGGCTCCCAATTATGCATTTGCTGAAAAGTATTTAAGATCTCAAACTTCAAAGGGAATTGTTGACATCTATAGAATGCCTGTTTATCGTTAAACTGTGACCAAAGATCTATTCTTTGAACTTTCTGTATAAAAACCTGATATTCTGAAGTAAACTTTGCAGCAGTTCACAAACCTCCTCAGGTGTGTTTGTGTCTGTCTGTCAAGCTGAAGCCACTCCTGACCTGGTCATCCGAGTCTTGGTCTCCATGCAGACCTGCAACCCACTGAGCAGTCTGTGGCAATCATGGACTAACCCCCTAAAAATATAAGCAAGCCCCCAATAAAATGCTTTCCTTAATAAGGGTTACCTTGGTGATGATGTCTTCTCACAGCAAACAACAGTGACTAAGACATTAAATATCTACCTTAGAATTAAATATAAAAACAAACAAACAAAAACCCAATAATTACTTTCCTTCTAGCCAATAGCACAGCTTGTGATTCTGTATTTTTATTTTTTCACACAACTGCAAAATATATTTAAGGTCATATAAAAATGATAACAGCTTTTGTTTTTTTTAGGCTGCTGTTAAAAATGCAAGACATGTTACTTTTTGTTATTTGTTTTTTTTTTTTCTCAAGACAGGGTTTCATTATGTAGCCTTGGCTACACTGGAACTACACTTGGAACTCACTGTGAAGACTAGGATGGCCTTGGACTTATAAATATCCACTCTTTATAAGAAAGTGCTGGGCTTACAACATGTAGAATGGGGGTGGGGGAATGGGAGGGGAGGGTGGTCAGGCTGCATGTGATGGGGGAAAGAGGGTAAGAAAGAGGGAGGGAGGGAGGGATGGAGAAAGAGAAAACTGAGATTGAAAAGTAAAATTTTTAAATTATATTATTAATAAAAAAACGAAAGTGCTGGGCTTAAAGGAATACACCACTGCACACTGCATAAAGCTCAGTATTGTATGTTAGGTTTTAAAGAAGAAAGGCTTAATTTGGTTTATAATTATCCAATAGCCTTGTATCAACAGCTTATTTACAATGTACAAACTGTATCACAATGTGACATAGCATCACAAGGGAAATGATACCATACCAATCAATGGGTATCTGGCAAAGAGTGACTTTGTTTTAGAACAATCCAGTGTCATAATAACTCATCCAACCAGAGATTTGAAACAGTTCTATGACAGCATTTTGCAATTCTTAAATTCCAACCCCTCAACTCAGCCACATTAGAAACCAAGCTTTAAGTAAAAGTTTCTAAGTATGTTTGGTACCATTCCACAAGTTGTTTTTAGAATAAATAAAATGGAGAAACAAGTGAAACACTGCATTAATCTCTATTTCCTGGTGGTGAATACAATATAACCAGATATCTCATGTTCCTTCTGCCATGCACTCCATGCCATGATGGATTATACTCTCAAACTGTGAGCCAAAATAAATGTTTTTGTTTGTTTCTATTTTTGTTTACATTGCTTTTGTCGAGTACTTTTACATATGTACATATGGCAATTAGAGTACGATGTAATGAAGCATAGACGTGAGTGCTGGTGATCAGTTGGCTTCTTCCTTCACTAACAAATTAAAGACCACAATTTATGTGATAGTGCCACTGATATTCAAGAGGTGACTTCTCTATTAAGCTTTTCTTAAAAATCCCTCACAGACACATGCAAAATTATATCTCTTTGGTGATCCGAAATCAAGACAAGTTGACAAGGAAAATTACCACCACAAAGGATGTCTGTCCCTAACGCTAAAGACACCATGAACTTCAGAAACAGAGCTCCGATCTCTGAGCTTCAACTGACTTGAGTGAACCCTTCTGGAGGACTTGCTTTCATAGTCCCAGAAGATACTGTATAAGCTTCCAAAGGAGATAAGCAACTAAGATTCCCATATATCTATAATGGCCATAAAACACATCAGTGGTTCAATAACCTTAAGAGTGCAATAGTGACATGAATATTTGAGCAGAAAACAACAGTTCTCCAATTGAACTTTTGTCCTGCTCCACAAGTGTAAAATCATGTCTAATATTAGAAACATAGCTAGCTACTCAGTGCTCATGATGTCATGGTTATTGAAGGCGAAATTGATAACCTCCAATTTAGTGAAAAATCATATTCTCTAACAACAACTTATAAACACTTGAACATTTAGCCACAGATAAATTTAGTCTTCACAGAAACTTCTCTTTGCAACAGATGAAAAAAAAACTACCACAGAAAAACACATCAATCAAAATACAAAGTTGTTGAGCACAATCCCAGTGAG
Source organism: Cricetiscus sungorus (assembly GCA_030556225.1). Classification (NCBI taxonomy): domain Eukaryota; kingdom Metazoa; phylum Chordata; class Mammalia; order Rodentia; family Cricetidae; genus Cricetiscus; species Cricetiscus sungorus. The sequence continues at coordinate 9,462,458 of JANBXA010000126.1, forward strand.
TACATCTAAGCAACACTCATTCACCCAAGGCTCAGGCAACATTGCAGAAGAGTGGATGGCAAGATTGTGAGGGCCAGGGAATCAGAGAGTTTGTTGTGAGTGTGTATCTTCTAATAATACTAGAAACTATTCTCATAAAGTCTCACCAACACAAAAGCCCAAATGTGAAATGAATGAAGATGACAACATGGATATGCCAAAGAGACAGGGAAAAGCCCATGAGGCCTCAACCCCAGAGAAAGAACTATAGGCAACTGAAGAAAACTGGAAGAAGGAAAAGAGATCTCCCATAGGGAAGAACATACCAATTGTTTGTTTAGTCCTGAAAATATAACACAAGTAACATATTTACTGAAGTTATATTTAGAAATATATATGTATCGAAAGATACAATATACAGATACATATATGTTTGCAATAACAATTAGAGAAAAAGAGGCCATGAATTTGAAAGAGAGCAAGGATGACTATATGAGAGGTTATGGAGGGAGGAAAGGAAATGGTGAAATCATTTAATAATATTATAATTTCAAAAAATGATTTTCAAAAGCACCACAAGATCTTCTTGATAAGAGTTCACTTAGAGCCACACAATCCAAACGATTCTGAAAATTAACATCCAATTGAATGGGGAAACAGAAACTTATTTAGCTGAGAATATACTTGCTTTTGTGATGTGAAAGTTACTAAGCACTGTATATTTTCAGCAGAGTTTTCAAGGTATTTGAGCCTCTCCCTTAAACAAATACATAAATGACTGAGTTTACCTTATTGTGGATTGTGAAAGCCATGTTTATACACAGGAAATGGGAAAAGGACATCAAATTATTGACCTCACAGAAAAATTCTGTTTTGTCTTATATGTGATTGCATCTATTAAATGGATAATGCAATTCCCTCATGATGAATTCTGTAGAATTTATATTTTATGAGTTTTCACTAGGTACACATAAGGAGGATCAAATTTCATTGTACTGAGTAAGAATTTATTTAGAAAATAAGGACAGAAAGTATTTTTAGTTCAGAAGCTGTGTCTTTCCTTGTTGAAGATTTGATGTGTTCCCATACTACACAACAATCACCACCTGAGTGGGCCCTCAAAATCAATAAAGACTGTAAAGGGAGAATCTGTCATTCATAGGAATCACATCATATAAGGAAGGGTTTGTATTTATAATAAATTGCCAGGGTCTCAGTTAGAACGGTTAGAATGTCTGAACAGCCTAAGGGACCCCTAACAGTGGAACCAGGATGTATCCCTGGTGCACAAAAGGACTTTGGGAGCACATTCACTAGGGAGGGATACTCCCTTAACCTAGAGACATGAGGGTGGGCCTAGTCCCTACTCCAAATGACTTGACAGATTCTATTGATCCCTCCTGGAAGGCATCACCCTCCCAGTGGAATGGGGAGGGGTGGAATGGGATGGGAGCGTGGTCGGGGGGGGGGGAGGGGTCATTGGAGGGAGGGACGGAGAGAGGAAGAGGGAAGTGGGATCGATTTGTAAAATAAAAATAAATAAATTTCAATTGTTCATCTATTATTCATTTCATTCTCCTCTTTTAGATTGTGCTGATGATTATATCCAGAATATAGTATAAGACACAATTTATCCTCAGTTCTGCCATGCTTTCTAAATAAATAAACTTGTATGGTAAGGTATTCATAGTTCAGATTTTGTTTCCTGCATTAGCAAATAATTACTTTATCCAATGTATAGCTGCTATTTATGCATTGGCCATAATTAAACACTGTAATTACTAAATGATATATTATTACTAGTTCTACATATATTCTTATAGCCAAATAATTATAAAATATGCTAAAATATAGCTTCCAAATTTATACAATTCTCAGTCCATTTATCAAGCCTCCAAGTACTGAATAAAAGTAATTTTTATGAAGCTGATTCTGAGGTTTTGTGTTTTGTCTTTTTTGTTTGTTTGTTTGTTTTTGAGACTGGGTTTCTCTGTATTGCTTTGGAGCCTATCCTGGAACTTGCTCTTTAGACCAGGCTGGTCTTGAACTAACAGAGATCCTCCTGTCTCTGCCTCCCTAGTGCTGGGATTAAAGGCATGTGCCACCAACGCCCAGCTTCTCAAATTTTCTAATGCATAAAAATATTAGAAGTAGGTTGGTAGTTTTGAAACTTCATGGCTTCAGCAATTTTTTTTTCTTTTGCCATATTTAATGCTGCAGTATGTATTTTTTTTTTTTTACATCTGACATTGTCTGCACTGGCTTTTATGCATTTGTGTTATTTCCTACCAATCTTTCTAATATTTTGCTCTTTTTTAAAACACATGGAGTATAGTTATAAAACCTCATTTAAGTCTTTGCTCATTATTGTGATCAGTTGAGATGTATTGATTTTGTTCTGGAGTCCTAGACATTGTCCCCAAGGTCTCGCTTTTGTTCAGCTCCAACCCAAACTTTTACTGTTATTTTAAGACAGTGTTTTCCTAAGTCATTGAAGCTGGCCTTGAAATAGCTTTTTAGTCCTGATGTCATTCAATTTGTGAGACTCTTTAGTAGCTTGGACACAGCTTTGTGTCATCAGGCCCTGCTGATCTGGGGAATTAAAAATTTTATTTTAATTAGCATGTAATAATAATAATAATAATAATAATAATAATATATACTTAAGAAGTAAATTGTGATGTTTTATGTGTATTTTTAATTTTCCTTATAGAACATGTTATTCTGCTTCCTTCTGCTAATTTGATTCAATTGCACATACTACAAATTTAGTTTTGATCATATTTATATTGAGTTCAGTTCACCAAGCTGGGGCAATGATAAGCCTTGCTTGTTTTCAGCCTATCGGAAATCATTCTCTGAAACTGTCTAAAGCTCAGGACATTGGAATTTATTCTATGCACATAAAACTAATTTTACTATGTTTTACATCCTTTTGTTATTAATAATCTAAATTTACCACTTCAATAATGAATTGCAAATGCTTTCAAATTCTAAGCAAAGCGAAATGATTTTTATTTTTCAGGTATCTATTTTGCTCCTATTGTAAGACCCTCAGAATGAGGACTCTCCCCATTTCTGTCGGCATCCCCAAGAACTCAATGTCCAGTTCAGTTGCTGCAACACGCAAGAGGCTTTAATGAACGGGAAATGTTTGTGCAAACGGGCCCCCTCAGCATGCAGGCTAGAGAGAAGCAACATTTTCTGGGCGTGGGTACTTTTAAAGGAAAAAACCACAAGCTTAGAGAGGGGGTGTGACCCTCTGTCCCTTGAGTAAGTGACCAGAGTCATGGGTTCTCCCCTTGAGGCTGGATGGTCTCACTGTTTAGGTCAGCAAACCTCAGGGCCTCAAGGTATGCTAATTAATTTTGTCTAAGCAAACCGGAATTGCAGCTATCTCTTTGTTTCTTAAGGACCCTATTTACCACCTACTGACACATTGACCTGAGGGGCAGTGTGAATTCTTGGTATCCAGCAGCTATCTTAGGGCCTTGTGAGGGAAAGTTGTGGGTGGTTAGCAAACTGATAGTGGCCTCGATTAGCTTTCCAGGTCAGACTGCCCTTCAATTCAAGTAGAAGGTTTCCTTAACTGGATTTTACTTTTTGTCTTTCAATATTAATTAAGAATAATATTTTCTCTGTTTTATTTTATTGAAAATAGATTTTTTCATACAATTAATCCTAATTATGGTTTCTCTTCATCCAACTCCAAGCTCTTTCCCATCAAGCCTGACATACAAATCCATACTCTTTTTGTTTCTACTTAGAAAGCAAACAGGCATCGAAAGAATAATAAAGTAACATAAAACAATAGAAAGTAGAAAAAACAAACAGAACAAAAAGATACATATGCAGAGTGAATTGCGTTGTCACACACAGGAATCCCATAAAAATGTCAGAAGCCATGTATAAAGTTATGTATTATACCTTGGTCACTTTTAATAATATAAAGATGCATGATTGATTCATGATGGCTCTGACAAAATGGGTAGAATAATCCACTGGTTATTTCAATAATGAATGCCATTATTAAAAAGTCAAATATATTAGGAGGTGAGCCCTAGTTGGAGAAATTATGTCCCTGAGGCCATGGCCTTAAAGGGGATATCTTGTTCTTGGACCCCTCCCCTCGATCTGTTTGTTTTCCCTGCCACTGTGAGGGAAGCAGCTAACCATGGACTGAAATTACAAGCACAAATAAATTATTCTTCAGGTATGTTTGTGAGAGTGGTAAAACACCAAGTAACATAATTCCTAATAGTGCTGATTTTTTAATCCAACTTTCACTCATTCATGTAGCCCCTACTAAAATCAGGATAGGAAACTGCAGCACACTGAATGTCTTTTCTTATGCATTTAAGTTACACTTTCCTTCTCCAAATCTTAACTTCTGACAACCATAGCCAGTCTTCATCATTACAATTGTGTCACTTTATTATAGTGGCCTTATTTAATTAGGGCTATATTGAGGAAATATTCTTCCTTCTATCAAAAAAAAAATGGAAATTACCTCTTGTCTGAGTGGAGACCTAACATTCCAAGATACACAAAATTCATGCTAATTCTAATGAAGTTACTGATACTTTTAGAAGAAGACTGGAGAGTCAGAGGACCCTCACCTGGCATTCCAACTATTATTCCTTCCTGTCTTCACCAAACTTCAAGTCATATTGGGAGACATACAGTACATAGAAAGTAGAAGGTTAACTGAAGAAGAATCCATGATGTAACTTCCATAATCTCATTATCCATGATAGGGTGTGACTTTGCAGCAATGAAGTTGTCTTTGAGTCAAAAACACTATATAAGTGAGCCAAAACGAAAACATATGTACACACACACACACACACACACACACACACACATACGTCTCCTCACTGGTTTACCAAACCGACATTCATGGAAACTTTTCTTTGATGTGTCATTGGTTTGCTATTTTGGGTGAATAGACATTTTTTTATATCTGCACAAAGAAAGTTAATGCAATAAATGGTCTCATTTGCTAACAAAGATAGGTGATTTCTTTCATTATAGTGAAATACCCTGGACACAGTCACTTGATCACTAGAAAAACTTGGGTTTAATTTTACAAAATCTTTTAAATTTGTTTTCGTAGACCATGAACCATTTTGTCTACCAACAATTAATGTATGAGTAATTCAATGACTTCAGATCCTTATAAATATTGATACTATACTATTTCCTTTTTGATTTTTGACAATTTCAAACATGTATGCAATGTACTGCAATTATATTCACCTCCATTAACACCCTTTATCAGAGTCTCATCCCTGATGATCTCTTTATTCTTCCCAATTGGCTCCCTTCTATATTCATGTCATATTTTTCCACTGGTTTTATGCAGTTTGACATAACTACTATGTGTTCATGATTACAACAGCCATGTAATATCAAGAATAGATAATTTCACAACCCTTTTCTCCATTCTCCACCTCTTAGAAGCTTCTTCCTCACTCTTCATCTTCCATGGTGTTCCTTGGGCCTTATAATGGATATGATACATATGCCTCATTTAGGGGATAATTACTCAATAGTCACTTATTCTCAGTATTTTAGTCAACTAAGATTCCCTAGATTAATGACCAGCACTCCAAAATGTCCGAGAACAGCACTTTCCTGTGAGTATCAACATAAAGAATTAGAAAGGAGTTTGACTACCTGTCCATCATTAGTAGTAAAGCTCCCCTTGGGGACTGTGACTTCCCCAGTCATAAGCTTTAGATAAGATTTATAGCATCGGATATGTACTCCCTCCCTGAGACAGTCCTCAAGTCTAATCATAATGAATTTTGTTACTCCCAACTTATTTATGCCACTTTTACATCAGTGGACATATTTTGTCTGGCAGGTTAGTATTGTAGCAGCACACAGAGTTCAGAATTTGGTAGCACTATGAATATGAATGACTTTTTTTCTCTTAGCAGCTTGCATACCATTTATATAGCATAATAAAATTATGTGGTGTCTTCAGCAATTGAATTTTGGTATGAAGTTCACAAAGAGCGGTGACAATGACACGCATTGTTTGGGAGTTTCTGGGTTTCTCTATCCAACAACTTTAGGGAGGTATGCTACATCTGTCACTGGGAGTTTTACTAATTAACCTACTGCTTTGGGGAGTAGCATTAGCCACCAATTCATGGTACCTCCATTCAAATGCCATTAAACATATGTAGTTTTTAAAATTAGAATACAAAGTACTAGATTGATATAAGGCCATTGCATACACGTTAATTCTTAGTTTCACTGTGGAAGAAAAGAACATGCCTTCAAGTTATGGTTACTCTTTAGCTGGTGAAAGAAGATACAAGAATAACAATATTATAAACTAAACGTCTCAAACCTCTAACCTTCTTTCCTCCTGTAGTGCCATTGAATATTGCCTAAATAATGATTCAATAAAGGAACCCGAGAAAGTACATCATATCATAGATTCAAAAGCAGAAAAGTATAAATGATTGAGGCACAATGACTCCATAAGTTACATGACTAAACATATAAAAATTATTTTTTAAACAAGTGAGAATCATAAATTTTCAATAACATTGCATAGTATTTAAAGAATGAAGTAAAAGCATAATAGTTAACATTACTTTTAATGAAATGTTTGCCCTTAATAAAATATGTATGGAAAAACAAAATCACTTACAAATTCATTTTTTGACAATTTTAACTATTACATATATATTCTTGTATATTTGTGACTTATATAACCAGGCACTTGAAATAAATGGTGCAATGTTAATCATAACTTAAAAAGGTCAATGTCCAAATTATCCAGGTCAGGTAATCACTATAGGATGTCTGTCAATCTTTTCTGGCCATGGAACACAGGGAGACAGACTCTGGCGAGTAGAGAAAGACATAGATCAATATATTTTGTTTTTTCTTTTGACAACCCATCATCTACCCTGAAGTTTTGCCTTTTGTCACTTGCTCCTTACACCACATATAGACTGATACCCTGATGCATTCTCAGTTAAGGATACAGTTGTTCAAAGGATCAAGGAAATTAGTAAAGCCTTTCATCAAAAATGCAATAAATCATTCACATGGCAGAGGACTGAGCAAATCACAAACCTCAGAACCCCTCCATTCAGCTCAGAATGATACCATGCATCTGTTTTTACATGTTACTGAGACAGTACCAAGACTTTGTCAAAAGATGGTTCTTATTCCTCTACAATGAAAAATAGATTTTTCTAGCTATTTCCCAGATACTATCTGCTGTTAGGATATGTTATTCTCCACACCTCCAAGTGCATCCCATCCACCAATCATTCTTCAGATTCAAGACTGTGTCAACAGTTTATTTTAAGAATATCTGAGCATTACAGAAGCCCTACCTGACAGGGAAATCTCAAGAAAAGATCTTCAAGTCAAGAAAGTGAATTTTTGTTTATACCCCATATATACCCCATATATAAGTCATATAATTGTTATTATTATTGTTAGTATTACTGAAGTTAATTCTGAACCCGTGCCAATTTTTTCCTAAAACACAAGAAACCATGGATCTTCAGACTATATACAACATTAGAAAAAAAATGGATACTTTCCATATATGCTAATATATGAGGATTAAAACAGCAAGACGGAGTTCACAAAGCATGCATTTAATTTTTACACATTTTAAAGCACTTGTAATGGAGGAATTAATTGACTACCATTTTTACACCAAATATGAATTAAATGAACAAACCCTGTCCATTTTTTCTTGGAAAGCTGTGAGGAAAAGGAACAATTCCTCATTCATTTCAGTTTGATTTTGCCTGACTAGTATGCATAACTATAGTAACTGATTCATAAGATGAGTACTTGTCATTATTGTGAAAGCCAAATGTAACTACAGAATTAATAAGTATTTACAAATGTGTTCCAATTTATTTTTTATCTTAATGTTTAAACTTAAAAAATATGCTGTGTTCCCAAAATTACACAAAGTTTCACAGTAAAGAAGCTTCTGTAGGTACTAAAGTTATTTTATTGGCTCCACAAAAGAATATAGGAAAATGATTTTTCTATTCCAACCATTGAAAATTATCAAAAAATTTATATTAAAATTCAGTCATCCAATAGAGAGCCAATGACATGGAAGAGTGGTCACTTACCTTGCTTTAAGGTATGTTGAAAATAGTATGCCTTTCTGTGTTGTTTTCAGAGTTCTGAATTGACAAGTGATGGGAATAAGTGATGACAGAGATTGCCAAAATCCAGTGTTCAGTTAAATTTCTTGAAACCATACTCCATACAAGGCAACATCACTATTGAAGGCGGCTGACAATTCCTTAATGTTATGCAGGCACAGTCTGAAATAATAAATTTTACCTATAAGAAACCCAGGAACTTCAGGACCATAAATTTGGTAGTATAGGAAAATGTACCAGAAAGTTTAGCATGCACTCAACATTGATCACATTTGAGTTACTGGAAAGATAAAAAAAAATCATACTGAAACTACAAAGAATAAAAGGTCAAAAAGTTTGTTATTAAAGTCTAAGACTTGTTTATATATCTCCAGTAAAGATCTCTTACTAAGAATACTAAGATAGTCCGAGCCTGGGTTGAAACCAAGGTTGGTGCTATTGCTATGGTTATACCATATTTCGGGGCCCTGTGAAACATATTCCACTGTTACTGAAATTGCAAGATAACTGTTTACATTCCATTTGCACAGTGTAGTCAACTTTACAAGTTACAGAAGACTAATGCTGAAAACCAGGAAACAGACTGCACTATCATTTTTATCCTTGGCAAACAACCTTTTGCTACCCTCCCTTCCTCTGTTCGTTCTTTCATTTTTTATTTCCTTCATCAATCTGTTCATTTCTCTTTCCCTTCTTATCATTCTTTTTTGTTAAAAGGTTTGATTTTTATTTTGAAATAAATGTAAATGCATATGCATGTGTATATATGTTTTGGAATGTGCACTTGAATAGCCCCCATGGAGTCCAGAAGAGAGTGTAGGGTTCCCAGGAGCTTGAGTTAAAGACAGTTATGAGCCACCTCTGCAATTCCAGTCCTCTGCAATAGTAGTATGTTCTCTTAGCCCCCAAGGCAACTCTTCTGCCTCTCATCCTCCTTTTTCTCATCCATTTCTAAATTACATTCTCCCCTTAATGTTTAAGTAGCTTCAAAATACAACTTTTAAGAACTATGACATTAGGTGTTCTCTGCAGAGATGTATCAGGCAGAGGAGATGCAGGTCTGGCGTTCACAATTAATATGGTTTGATAAAGCAAGACCCCCTGAAGCAATGGCTCAGGTGATCCAATATTGAAAACAGCTTAGAAGAGGCAGCCTTGCAGACTACAAAAACAAGGATTTGATAAGATTTCTGGGTTTTGTCATGGTATAAACAGCATCCCCAAACAACAGGAAGCAGTTTGGGGAAAATGACGCCCACATTCCCAAATATTGTCTATAAATGTTTGTTTTCATTTAAATGGGGTTGGTTATAGATTACAGTCAATTATTGATGTTTAATAAAGATTAGGAGAAACAAATAGGCTGAATAAATTTTTATTCAGCAACAAATAACTTACAACCTAAACTGATGAACACCAGCAGGTTCCTGGTCCCAAGGATGCCTCCGGATACTTTCCTATGCCCATGCTGCAAGCAAGTGAGCTCCCAGGGCCCCCTCCCCAGACTTAGCTCCCCCAGGTAATGTCTACCCATGTACACATCCCTAATGGGCATGGTCAGTGCCACAGGTGAGGACAAAGTGAATAAATATCTCACTATAGTCAACCTCCTTCTAAAGAGAAGAGAGAAATGATATAGAAATGAATAATTTTTATTGAATGGATTTTCATATATTGACACAAATGTAATGTCAGTTTTGTGATATATATATTTCTCCTCTTGTTTAGGTGTTGTGTTTGTGATGTATAATTAAGTACAAATTATAGACAGTCACTTATAATAATCAAAATTTATAGTTAGGTTTGTTAGGTTTTTATAGATACATAGAGATATATTTCAGATGGATCAGCATTCTTCAAACATTTCAAAGACCTACAGTATATGGCATTTAAAATGGTTTAGGGTATTTTTTGACAGTAATACATAACTGCTGCAGGAAACACCACCAGAGAAAAAAAGGAAGATGGACATTGAAGAAACTAGTTATGAAATTTGCTTCCAATATGGCAAGACTAGCCATTTTAATATGGCAAGACTAGCCATTTGGGCAAGATACTGCTCTTATCTAGACTATGTAACTGTATGCTTTATAAAGTTGAAATGCATGACCCACAGGAAAGTGACTCTTGAAATAAGATGGACAGTGCTACAGAGTTTCTGCTTCATGGAATTATCAGCCAGACATTCTGCATGACACAGAGAAAAGTGACTGACAAACTACCAATACAGGTAGACAGTTTGAAATATCCTGCTTTGCTGAGGAGTCTGTCAGGCACGCTGTGGCCTATAGGCTGAAGATGCAACTTTACAGAAGAACTTTAGGTGACTGACCAGCCAGATAGTTGTCTCTGTCAATTTTAGAGTTAAACATAAATTGGGAATTTTTCATTCTTATTTTATAATCTAGACTAATATGGCATAAACGTACTTTTTTGGAAAAATTAAATAATGGTGCATCAAAAAAAAGATTGAGCATAAGAATGTAAATAAAGGGAAAAACATTCAAATCTTGTAATGTTTTTCATAATGTTTGTTTAAACAAGAAAAAAATCAGTCAGTTGCAATATATACTGTACAATGTTTCTTTTTCCTCTAAGTATTAACTGATTATTTTTTGGAAAGTATTACTTAGCAGTTGGAAGTTTTCGTACTACCATGGGAGCTCAGAGAAAACATTTTAAAGAAATTGTCAGAAGATGGAAGTGCAGGTTCCCTGAGACATGTCTTTGTAGATACTTATAGTAGCATTTCATGTTACTAATGTGCAGTTGGCAACAGAGTATCCAATACTGTGTTTCAGAGTTGGGGAAATAAAACTGAGAATGCAACATGACTCTTTATTGTTACTGGTGAACCTTTAATGCTTCATCAGAAACATTTTGCTTGAGGCCACAAGCCTATAGATCCACATATTTACCCACAGCATTTAATCACAGTAAGATAAGTAGTCATTCTACTTATTTAACTGCAAACTCTTGCTACTTTTCATTTTTAAAAAAAGCATAACAGAGATGGTGGAACCTGAAACCCTTAGTATGATGCCAGTAGACAAAATATTTAGGTTTTGAAATATCATGAAGCTGACTGCTTTTTCACCAAAATACCATATCTGCTGTTATCTAGTAATATTTTTGAGACTCCAATAATGTCTGTATGTATTGGTGATGATAGTCATGGTTATCAACTTGACACATCTGGTAAAAGAAAATATCAACCGAGAAATTGTCTCTACCAGATTAGCCTATGAGCAAGTCTAGGGAAGCAAGTTCTTGACTGGTAATTGCTATGCAGAAATGTAACCTCTGTGGGTATTTCCAACCTCAGACAGATGGTCCTGAGTTGCATAAGAATGAAAGCCATGTTAATGAACAAGTAAGCAGCATTTCTCCCTGATCTCTGCTCCAGTTCCTGATTTGAGGTCCCTGCCTTGATTTGCTGACTTGGCTTCTCCTGATGATAAGACTGTAATCTATAAGCTGAAATAATTCTCTGCTCCTAATGTTCTTTTTGATCATAGTCTTTTATCACAGCAACAGAAAAACAAAAATAGAACAGTATCTAGGCATATATATGGCCACTACTCTAGATTAATATTACTAATACACACTGACTATGGAATAAGTGCTTTCTTTGTTTCTTGGATCTATAAGCAAATGGGTAACTTGTCTACTTATTACAAATTCACCAAGAGTATCATCAGGTGGTTACTGTTTCATAATGAAATCCAAATTTTTAGTTGATGTGGTAATGTGAATATGAATTAGAAAACATTTTGAGATGTGAATATATTTTGTATAATGTAAGGACATGGGCAATGGGGCCTAGACGACAGATGATAGCAGGATATATCTCATGGCTCCCCAAGAATGCTAACCTCTTGGTGGTTCTACCTTATGCCTTCTACTGTAAGTGTGAGTAGGGACGTTGGTTAGATTTGTAGGAAAATACTATGAGAAATTTAATTAGATGTTACTCTGATAATTGAGTATAGTAAAAGTAAGGTGGAATTCCTCTGATAATTCACATTATATGACGAACCAAGAGGCTATTAATTAATTCTTTGCCTTGCTTCACTTGTGAAAGGAAGGTGCCATGTTTGTGTGTGTGTGTGTGTGTGTGTGTGTGTGTGTGTGTGTGTGTGAGTGAGTGTGTGTGTGAGTGAGTGTGTGTGTGTGTGTGTGTGTGTGTGCAGCTTATGGAAAGAAAGATGAAGCATGTAATTTCAAAATCTATTTAAAACTGAGGAGGTTTCATGAGTGAATCACAAACAAATTCTAGGAAGAGAGTTAAGACAGTGAAGTACTTGCTTCACTGAATGAGGATCTGAATTCATAAAAACCACCTATAGTGCGGTATATTTGTATTCCTAGTGCTGGACAGGTAGAGATAGGTGCAGAGAGAGAATGGAAGGGTGAGGGAATAAGAGAGGGAGGATATCTTAGAAAGATATTAATTTATCTTATTAAATTTTACCCAAAAGACAATAAATTCTGTCAAGAAATGCAGTGTGTTTTTCTAGTTTTTAGTCTAACATGAAAAGTTTTGATTTTGTCACCCAGTATTCCTGACAACAAACTAGCTGACAAAACTTAAAAATCTCCAATTTTCATAGATCATTTAGAGAATGGAGGAATCTAAAAATCTAAAGAAACATAAGTGGAGTCAAGATAATCACAATCCACTATATCAGAAACTAGGAACAGAAGCCACAGTTGGAGACAGTATCAGGAAAAAAACTGAAAGATTGCTGGATTCTCATTTTAGACTATGTTAAAAGTTAAAGAACCCAGTAGAATAGAGAGAGAGGGAGTATCCCATGCTTTTATGACTTTTAATTTTAAGAATCTAACAGGTTGTTAGAATGTGGATTGACTAATGGATAATAATGCCTTTGATTTCAAAGTGAGAAAGAGAAAATATATCATATGTTATATTTTCAGAGTAATTAATTTTTGGGAGAAAATCATGCCTAAAGAGAAGCTGGTTAATAGACTATACCTGATACATGTTTTGTTGGGACCTAACAAATCTGGACGAAAGAAAATACCCGTGCCCATACTTCTTTACATTTCTAAGCAGTGGAAATGAAACCTCAAGTTGCATGCTATCTTGACTTTCTTCTTTATCTAAAGTGTAAAAATAAAACCTTGAAAAGTATGAAATGGCTATGTGGCAGAGGTTCTCTAAGACACTGAGATTTAATCATAGGATTACAGAATGCTTTTCCTCACCTCACAGCTTGCCACTACATTAAGAGGTCTCCTATGTAATAACAGAGGATTGAAATTGACTGCTATGCATATATATATCAGTCAATTTTAATATATATATATATATATATATCAATTTCAGTATCCAACGTTTTTCACCACTCTAAACACAGCCTGACTTCTAGCTAATACAAAAATATATAAAATGTCACACTAAGCATATAATTAAATTATTTCCTTGTGAGTAGTGCAAACATTACAGTTTGTGAAAAACAAAAACAAACAAAATGGAACAAGCATTAGTGGCATATTCAGATATAAAAAATAATTTAGAATTATCAGCCAGCCCAACAACTTAATATACATACGATTAATATGTTAAGAAGTATAATGGAAAAAGTACTCCTTCAGAGAGAAGTAAAAAAAGTAAATCAGAAACTCAAGGTCTTAAAAGAGAAAGGAAATGTATTACAGAATAAATAGGGGTTTAAAAACAGCTCCATTTTATATTTGTGAGTGATTTACCAGATAATTTATTAAAAATAAGAGCACAAATATATTCAGTGCTTATAGTTTATGAACTTGGGAAATGTATGATGACATTATGGGAAAAAAAGAAAGAAATACTTAGAATATCCTGCTATAAGACTCTTGCAAAAAAAAAAAAAAACAAAACAAACATGATGTGGTAGAGCATTAGCTGATCATAATCTTAAACTCAGATTTAGAGCAAGAACTAATTGACTTTAGCCCTTGAGAGATATCTCTCTTTCTCTGTGTCTCTCTTTATCTCTCTCTATATCTCTCTCCCTCTCTCTCTCCCTCTCTCTCTCTCTCTTTCTCTCTCTCTCTCTCTCTCACACACACACACACTTACTATTATAGGGCCTCGATAGGTTGTATTTCATTTATCAATGTAGGTGTGTGTGTGTGTGTGTGTGTGTGTGTGTGTGTGTGTGTGTGTGTAAAAACAATTAAAGCCAAAGAGGCCATGAATTTGATAGAAACATATGGAGAAACGGTTGAAGGAAAAAGAGAATACGGTAAGTGGAGGATGATATCATTATATTTTAATTTAAAATAATTAAATTGTATAACTGCTATTCTCAAAAGTATGGAGCATAAAATCATACCATATTAATATTAAGAAGGAATAAAAGTTGAGAATACAAAGTAAAAGCAGTGGCAAAATGTATAGATTTGATATTCAGGATATTTTTTCCTCTTTTATTTAAATTTGAAACAAGGTTGTTTTACATGTCAATCCCAGTACCCTCACCCTCCCATCCTCCCTTATCACCCTCTCCAAACCCCAGCATTTCTGCTCCCTAGAGAGGATCAGGACTTCCATGGGAAGTGTTCAAAATCTGTCATATCATTTGGGGCAGGGCCTAGGCCCTCCCCCATGTGTCTAGGCTGAGAAAGTATCCCTCTATGTGGGATGGGCTGGCAAAGTCCATTCTTATACTAGGGATAAATACTGATGCATTACTAGAGGCCCCACAGACTGCCTAGTCCTAACTATCACCCATATTTAGAGGGTCTGGGTTAGTTCTATCCTGGTTTCCCAGCTGTCAGACTGGGGTGCATGAGCTCCCCCTTGCTCAGGTCAGCTGATTCTGTGTTTTATTCCAGGCTAGTCTTGATCCCTTTGTTCATCACTCCTACATCTCTGCAACTGGATTCCAGGAGTACAGCTAATGTTCAGGTGTGGATGTCTGTTTCTTCCTCAATCAGCTACTAGATGAAGGCTCTGGGATAATCAATATCTTAATCACTGATTGATCTCTCTAGTACCAAAACTGATGAAAATTTAAAAAGAAGAAATGGTACATCATTTGAAGATGAAGGAAAAGAAAGCTGATGGAACAACATTTACTTCAAGACAAAGCAGAGTTCACATCAAAGAAAATTTTCAGGGCTGATGGGGAAGACATAATAATCAAAATCATTACTTCCTTGAAGGATAATAATATGCTTACTATATATACATTGAAATGTACAGGGTTAAAATGAGTCAGATAAAGCAACTTCCAGTCAAAAATGTGCACTCGTATCATTAAAGACTTTATTACCTTTGTGAAGACATAATGAATACAAAAGTTAAAGAATCAGTAATGAAATAGTTGAATAGAAAATCACCATAAACTGAATGAACTTTTATAAAATACTTATCACGAAAAAATACAAAAAGACATTTTCAAGCTGACATGGAATAGAATATATGTCAACAAAGAGAGGCCAAATTCTGTGCATTTCATAAACACTGCAAAATTTGAAGGGATAGAAATTATCCAAAGTATGCTATGAAGACATAAGGGAAAGTAGAAGTTGATAAGAAATATAGTATGCATAAAGTTCTGAGACATTAATGAATATGTTTCTGAGGAACCCATAGATCATAAGGGGTCTACAGAGAAATGAAAATAAAAACACTTTGAAGTACATTAAATGTGAACAGAGCTCACAGAAATATTTAAGTTTCAGTGAATGCTTGAAGGAAAATTCATAGCAGTGAATACACATATTAAAAACCAAGGGACAGTTAATATAGTCACCTTACTTCTATATTAGGGAATTAGAAAGAGAACAACAACAACAAAAGACTAAAGTAGGAAAAAAGAAATACTACACATTTTATAAATATCAAGAAAACTAAACGGACTGTTAGAGAAAAATTGGAAAACAAAGAAAATTTTTTTAACACAGTTAAGAAAGTTAAGAAAATTCTGATCACGTGAATCACATAGTATCTAAATCTAAAGAGAATTAATAATGCATCCATATAAATTAAATGTACAATAAAAGACTATTTAAAACAATTCTGTGCCTATATATTTGGTGACATAAATCAAGTATCCCAATTATTTGAAAGCAACCCACAAGAATACAAGCAGTGACAGGAAACCAGAATTTCTCTATATCTAATAATATGAGAGAGAGAACTCTGTGTGTATGAGAGTTCTGTGTGTATAAAACAAACAAGAAATGTTTCCAAACACAAAACAATAGCCCTAAATTGTCTCACTAGTGAATTCTGAATGTCAAAAATCAAGATCATATCATATATCATCATGGATTTGGAAATTGATATGAGATATTACAAAACAACTATTAGAATGTGTAACACAAAAAATAAAATCCTGAGACAGATACTGAGGTTCAAGCTAAAGATCAGATAAACAAAACAGCCAACCACTAGCTCTTATCTCTACCAAGCCTGAAATGGAGATCCTGTCTTACCTGTGACTAGAAACTAAATCTCTCTCTGTCCTCAATGTGACTGGAGACTAATTGCCACATGTGAACCTTTACTTCCTTTTATACTTCTCTAGTTCTTGGATTAAAGGCATGAACTTTAATTTGAGATTCTTCTAATGGTGGTTTCTTTGGAAAATGGGAATTAATCTACCTCAAGACCCAGTAATTCTACTCTTAGGCATATACCCAAATGATGAGCATTCATACCACAAGGACATCTGTTCAACTATGTTTATAGCAGCATTATTTGTAATAGCCAGAAACTGGAATTAACCTAGATGCCCTTAAACTGAGGAATGGGAACAGAAAATGTGTTATGTTCACACAATTGTGTACTACTCAGCAGAAACAAAACAAATAAACAAAAAACAACAACAGAACAAACAAATAGCAACAAAAACAATGACATTTGAAATTTGCAGGCAAATGAATGGAACTAGAAGAAACCCTCCTGAGTGAGGTAACCCTGACAGAGAAAGCAAATATGGTATATACTCATTCATATATAGATTTTAGAACTAGAAAAAAGGATAACCAGCCTATAATCCACACCACCAGAGAAGCTAGGAAACAAGGTGAACTCCAAGAGAGGCATACATGGACCACTAAGAAGGGAAAAGGGAGAGATCTCTTGAATAAATTGTTAGTATGGGGGAGGGGAAAGGGAGAGATGAGAAAGATGAGGGAAGAACGGGAGGGGGAAGGAGATAATGAAAGATCAGGAAGTTTGAGTTGGGGGAAGAACAGAGAAGAAGAGAAAGGAAAGAAATATCTTAGTAGAGGGAGCCATTATGGGCTTAACGAGATATCTGGGACTAGGGAAGTCTCCAGAGATCTATAAGGATGACCTAACTAACAATCTAAGCAATGGTGAAGAGGCTACCTTATATGTCCTTCCATGATAATGAGATTAATGACTACTTTATATGCAACCTTCCAGCCTCCATCCAGTAGCTGATGAAAGCAGGAGAGATTCACAGCTAAGCACTGAGCAGAACTCCTGGAATCCAGCTCTAGAGAGGGAGGACTGATGAGCAAAGAGGTTAAGCCATGCTGGGGAAACCCACAGAAACAACTGACCTGAGCAAGTGGGAGCTCAAGAACTCCAGACTGACAGCTGGGTAACCAGCATAGGACTGAACCAGGCTCTCTGAATGTGGATGTCAGTTACAAAGGGGCCTCTGAGAATGGAACCAGTATTTATCCTTAGTGCATGAACAGGCTTTTTGGAGCCCATTCACTACGGAAGGATACTCTTTTAGCCTAGATATATGAAGGAGGGCCTGAGTCTTGTCCCAAATGATGTGACTGGCAGATCCCTTCTGGGAGGCCTCACCATCCCTGAGGATGGTAGAGTAGATGGGGAGGGGGTCGAGTGTGGATATAATGGGGGGACTGTAAGGACATTAGGGAAAAGGAACTGTGATCTGGGATTGGTATATAAAATAAGCTTGTTTAAGTTTAAATTTAAAAATTAACAAAAAAGACACACTTCCATGCTTCCAGAGTTCCTAGAAGCAGCATATCCAGCCTGTTGTGCACGTAGCACATAGGGTTCTATTCTGCTGCATTCTGATCATTGATCGGCAATTATCACATGCAGGTTGTGCCTTTTTCCCTTTCTCTTTAATAAAATTCCATTAGATTTGGTTTGAAGTTTTGCTTAGTATACAAAGGTTGGACAACATTGGAATAAATCAGACCATAGCTTCAATATCCTTGGACTTGCTTTGACAGTACACTCCTTCCACCTGCTGGCCAAACATCATCATTGCAACCTAAAGTTAAGACCATAAGAGGCAGGGACTCTTCTGAGGATTTCATTGGAGGTAAATTAATAATTATTTTTGCATTTTAAGATAGTAAATAAATAAATAAATTTTATACAATTTGTTAAATAAATGGCTGATAATATTATCATCCAGAAATTTAAAAATCTTTTTGTTTCTACTATGGATGGAATTTTAGAAGTGATATACGACCTACCTGGGATGTATTCACTCTTAGCCATAGTTGCTATTAGCTTGATAATCCATATAATATCCTTAAAGAAATGGTTGGATAATAGAGATAAGAATGAATGAGAAATTTATAGATATGATACAGAATTTATAGGCTGGTAGTGAGAGCTTAGCAAATTGAAAATGACAATTGAAAATGACAGTCATAATTTGACAGAATTCACAAAATGGAACATGGTAATAGACTCTCAACAGAAAAATTAATTCCATGTTTTAGAGTAGTGACAAGCTTGCAGACAGGACATTGTTTTTGGAAGGCAATTTGCATTCCATACAAATAATCACTATGGATGAGAATATTAACTCTCTGAAAACATATGTAAATGATGAGAAAAAATTGACTTCTGTAATGAAATCATTGAAAGTTTCTACAGTTCAGATTGTGCATAGATTACAGGCCATAAATAACTTTCTTAAAAAGGATATACTAAGAGTTAATGTAAAAACTAAAAAATAAATAAATACAGATTTAACATCACCGGTACCTTTCAGAGTCAGATATGACTTACCAAAATTTGTATCATCATCATCACCTGCTATCATCTGTCGTGTTACTATTAATCAAAAATCACCAATGATGAACACCCAAAAGTAATTATAGAATGTAAATGGGAGCCTAAATGAAAGATTTAAAAGATCTTAAGGAAGCAGTAGTTTCTTATGGAGTACATTTACCATATGTGAGGCAGTTATTAAAGGCATGGGCTACAAGAACTAGAATAACTCCAAACGACTAGCTTCTATTAATCTCAGCTGTTCTAGATCTTGGTCCACAACTGCAGTGGAAGTGATATTGAAGGGAGAAGGCCAAGGCCTTTGAAAATCAAGGCAGAATCAAAGGTTATGCAGCTTCCTAAGTTCAGATTCTTGGTGAGAGCCATTATGCTGTTTTGCCTCCTCATACTACATACAGTGAATACATTTTGTCCTTACAACAGCTTTGAACAAGATTCAAGTACCAGGGAAAATAATTGAGTCATATACTAAGGGTATACAAGGTCCAAAAGAACCCTTTAGTGACTTTTTGCAAAGATTGACTAAAACTGTACAAATAGGGGTAGATGGACTATTACTCATTGAATCTCTAGCTTTTGAAAATGCTAATTTAGAATGCAAAAAGTTACTTGGGCCCTTAAGGAACAGATCAGTACTAATGGATGAATGAATCCTGTAGACAACCAGTATTGAGTCTTTTAACTATAACACTGAGTCTTGGGTAGCAGAAGTGATCTTCAAAATTATGAGACATCAAAATACCAAATGTTTTAATTGTGGTAGAATAGGCCATCTGAGAAAAAACTGTAGACAAAGCATTCTCAGAAATAATGTTTCTTCCAGGAATAACCCAAGTAGAAGGCCCCAAACTTCTGGATTATGTAGAAGACTTGGAAATGGCTAACATTGGACCAATGGATGTAGATCAACAAGAGACAAACAAGGCAACCCTTAAACTATTGGGAAACTCCTGGGGGGGGAGGGCTCTGGAAGGCCCCCATATTAAAATAGACTCAGTCATTTCCAGTCACACTGGAGGACATTCCTCTCCAGAAAAATTAGGAAACCCAGTGATTACTTTAAAAAACTTTACAATACTGGATGGTAGAATAGCTTTGGAGTCTGGATCAGAAATTCGAGGAGGAAATATAAAACTTGTAATTTACCAGACTTCTATAAATGACGAAAGACCAAAAGTAAGAGTACCAATAAATTATGTTATACTTGAAGGATTACTGAACATAGGTACACATGTCACCATTATCACTCCAGAATCTAGGTATCCAAGTTGGCCTCTTAAGGAGGTAGATATTCAGTTATTATGGATTAGAACACCAACCATTGATAACTAGTCAGGTTTTCAATGGGCAATTGCTTTGAGTTTGGAAAAGGGTGATTTAGTAATTACACATTTGGTAGAAGTTATGGCCATCATGCATATACCTACACAAATAAAGACAGACAATGCTCCACCATATGTCTCTAAGAAAATGAAACAATTTTTGCTTATTATAATATAAAACATATTACAGGTATACCACATAATCCTACAGGGCAGGTGGTTATAGAAAGATCAAATCTAATTCTAAAGGATACACTAAATAAACAGAAAGGAATAATAAAGAACCCCAGAAATAGATTGCATAGTGCTTTATTAACTTTGAGTTTTCTGAATGCTAATGAGAATGGAACAACAGCTGCAGAGTGGCATTGAATAAGAGAAACAAACTATGGAATTAAATCAGGTAGTATACAACAAAAATGCCTTGACCTCTGAATGGAAACCAGGATATTTGGTGATATCTTGCTTGTACAAATAAAGCATATCTGAAGGTCAGAGAATGGAGTTTGCCACTAGCTACCCATAGATAAAGGTCTGGTGGTCTGTACAGACAGACAGCAAGTAAGCTAGCTGGGAGGAAACAGGATATAAGCAAGGAGAAACAGGAACTAGCTCTCATGTCTGATGAGATGTAAAGGTGATAAGGTGTGGCTGTGCTTCTTTTCTCTGATCTTTCAGCATTTCCCTCTTTCTGACTCTGGCAATTATGATCTACACCAATTAAGAACTCCGTTTAAGTGGTACTGTTGATATAAATAGTCCAAGAGGCTCACAAGAATATTTATCTTATTAATTGTATAGGCAGAATGAGTGGCACAAACACACTTGGTTGTGTGCTATATGTGGATCTAGAATCTAAACCTGTCTTTATCAATTTTGTTACTCAGGAATCAGCCTATGTCATACAGTGAGATCCTATCTCAAAACTAAAATAATTAAGACAGTCAAATGTTCATAAAAGAAAGAGATTTTAACATATCCAAATAACCCAAGAAACTAAATAATAAATACTATATTAAACATTAAGAAAGAAAATAAATGGAAAATTGATGTTATCCAGTGGTATAAAACACTAGTGAAAGCCAGTTACTTGAAAATTTGTAAGAGGCCAACTGCAAATAATAGAAGCAGGAACCTGATACTAAGAAAATAAAGTACATAAAACAAACAGATATGGAAGATATTAAATACTAACAAGGTAATACTATAACTATTACCAACACATCAAGATAATGAATGATAAACAAAAATTTCAATTAATAAACTCAAAGTAAATTTAGAATTTGATAGTTATCATCTTTTATTCCCTAAGAGGTGAATTGATAAAGGTGATGACCAGCAATATCACAGAAAAGAAGAAAAGAGACATTATACATTTCATGAAGGAAGTAAATAATGTCGTGTATGGTACAATTACCAACAGACAAAGAAACTTTTAAACAAATATGATTTCCTGACAGGGAATGTTATTCTGTAAATATGTTTCTCATATTGGGTAATGAATAAAGCACTGTTGGCCAATAAGAAAGCAAGATAGGCAGGGCTAGGAGACTAAGAAGAAGGAGGAAGTAATAAAGAGGAGTCAGCATGGAGAGACCAGAAAGAACAGCATGCAGGGCTGCCCGGTAAGATGAGCCACGTGGAAATACTTAGATTAGTAGAAATTGGTTAATATTTAAGACAGAGCTAGCTGGTAAGAAACTAGTACCTGGCCAACAGCCTTATATCAAAAACAGTGTCTCTGTGTATTATTATTTGGGTCTGGCGTGGCAGTGGGACCAAGCGGGCTGGCAGAAAACATACTCACTACAAATGGTGCCTAACGTGGCTAATAAGAACTTTCACTTAAAACTAAGAAAAGCTTAAGAAATGTTTTAGAAACAAAGGAACAAAGACAAGCAAGAATTCTTGGTAGCAGCATTTTTCTCAGTTGGACTTTGTTTGCTAGAGACAGAGATTTGCAGGGCTCCTTTAATGTAGGTTTCCAAAATTAACATAAGCGGCAAAAAACTGCATTGCTTCTAAAGAGCTCGGCTAACAATTCATTGGTGTGTACAAGAACTGGCAATAAAGGTTTACAGTATGTTTTAAAATATACGTTGGCTTCGGAGAGAAAAAGAAAAACAATAAAATGGATTTTTAAAAAAAGAGTGTGGCTGGGTTTGGTGGCACATGCCTTTAATCCCAGCACTCGGTGTTGGGAACCTGCTTTCTCCAGAACCTGTTGGGCCACGCCCAACCCACACCTTTTTAATAACAATAAGAGGTGGGAATGTTGGAGCCTGCAGTCTCCTGACTCCTCCTCTGATGATGGGCGGGACGCCCATGGCCATGTCATCACTAAGTCAAGCCTGACTGTTCAAGCCTTTACCTGGCTGCACAGGGGACCCAGTTACACATGTGCAAGGTCCCCTTTTAAAGCAAGCACGCCAAGCGCATCTCTCTCTCTCTTGCTCTCTCTCTCACTCTCTCTCTTTCTCGAGGGTCCCTTCTCTCTCTCTCTCTCTCTCTCTCTCTCTCTCTCTCTCTCTCTCTCTCTCTCTCTCTCTCTCTCTCTCTCTCCTCTCTCAATAAACTCCACGATGGGCACTGAGTCTCCTGTTTGTGTTTCTTAGGCAATAGAGCTGCAAAAGAACAACATTGGTGCCGAAACTCGGTCAGGCTCTCCTCAGGGACTCAGTGGCCGTCTGCCGGCCATCTGCTGGTGGGCGGCTAGCCAGAGACACTTGGGGACCCTAATTCTGAACCAGAGGTACACTCCCATCCACCGTTCACTGGAAATACCATCCCACACCAGCTACAATTTGGTAACATACTCTTTTTCATTGTAACTCGTTTCCTTATGGTCGGGGACATTTCCCACTGGTGAGTTAAGATTACAGCTTCAAGCCTTCCTGCCTTCATTCTGCTGAGTGAGTCCTTATCGGGCACTTTGCCTTTGGTCACATTCTTGGGCTGATGAGTTCCGAAAATGATTGGCCAGTTTTTACTTCACCCATGGGAAATAAACCAGCCTACCCTACAAAATAAGTCAAATTGGCCAAAATTACTGCCAGCGAACAGGCAGATGGAAGGAGTTTTTCTACCTCTCTGCTAAACAATCTCTTTCCCTAAACTTGTTTCTGTTCTCTTCCCACCACTCTAAAACTCTCCTGCCCACCTCAGCTGAAGCCTGTCTCAGGGCAGTGGGCTGGGCTGAGGCAGCATCTGCTCAAGATAATCTGAGACTTTTTCATTTTTCCCCACAAATGAGGTTTTCAGATTTTGTGCTGGGCCTAGTACCACTGATGATGACTGGTGCATTCGTTTCTCAGACCCAAGAGGGGTCTCTCAGGTTTTATACCCTAGCACTGCCCTTAGACTGGTACATATTTTTCTCAGACCTACGGTGGTCTTTTTGGAAGTTGTACCCCTTGGACTCTGGTGTCCTGTTAGTTTCACAAAGCCGTCTGCCTCACTCATGGAGAGAAAAAGCAAACAAAATTATATCTCAAAACTTTGCAATTTCTGCCAGCTGTTGGGAATGAATTTATGGCAGCTGCCATCTTGACCATGTGGCATAGCCTAACCCCTGCCCAGGGTTTCTTTCCTCTGCTACACCAGACACCTAGGGAGAGGGACAGTCTAGCCAGCTTCTGCCACCAACAGAACCTGTAATTCATTTACCTTTTGCCTTTTATTCTTTGTTTTTAATTTCTTTTTTACTGACTATGTTATATCTGTACATGTGATTTAAATTTAACTTTATATAAAAATAAGCTAACTCTATACAACTTAAATTCAACTGTACTAAGTCAAATATTTCTAAATTATTATGTGTCTATAAATGGTGGTAAACATTTAAGGTTATAAAGGTCTATTTCAAACTAACAAAATATTTATGCCACCCAGTCCTTCCTCTAAGCTGTTTATAAAGGTTAAGCCTCCATTATCAAAGGGAGGTTTTCTCAGCCTCTTTGTCCTTTACAAGTGTATGTCTAACCTACTAAGTTAAAACCAGTTAGAGTCAGGCTGGATGGCTCTGAGTATAACATCTCTCCACAGCCTCTCAGCTTGGATCCAGTTTTCCAGACAGATTAATTACAGGGATAAAGTCTTACCTAGCCACCTATGTGTTTAAGGCAAGTAACTAAAGACACATTTTGTATACTAAGGTATACTAAACAGACAGCCCTCAAATGCTCAGAGATCTAGAGAATATGGCATTTAAAATGTTTCATTAAAAAGCTTTTATAACAGAGAGACAGGCCAGCTGCTGGCACCACCCATTTCCTTCAAGAAGATTGATGGCACTGAAGAAGCTCTGCCCACGAAAGTGGCAATGCTAGCCACTGAGCAATCCTGTCTTTCATCTCAACTGCTGCAAAGGGCTCTAAGGACCATGGACAAAAGGGCAGTGGAATCGACTTTCTCCAAGTTGCTTGGGCCAATGGTAGGTAAGTCTTCCAAAAGCTCCTAATCCACAGGTCGTGTGCCATCAGCAGAAGGCAGATGTCCTTAAAGCCTCTAACCTCAACAACTGTGGTGGACCTGGGGATGACTGTACATGCTGCCAGCTAGTGAGTCTCTGTTACTCTCTAATCATTCAGGTAGAATTTTATCCTTCTCAAGAACTCTGATGCCTTTGACGTCTGTTAGCTTTGTCAGCTTAAAGCAGCAGCCAAGGTCCAATTGTTACAAAACATATTTCAGAAACGCATATTTTAAGGTTGCTACTGTTTATAGTCTTAATATTAATCAATAAAGTTTTAATGAGCTACTAATCCAGTTCTGACAGAGTACTAAACACCATATTATGCCACTATACGATCATAACTGTAACTATTAGCTCAAAACTGAGGTGCTTTTCATTGTGCTAAAAATCTGTCAGTTGTATTTGTTAATTCTTCCAGCCAAACCATTTCTAACATGAACATTCTGCTAATGTGTCTTAATATTAATGTTTTCACAAACTTCAAGGATTCTTGTAAGTTCCAGGGAGCCGAATTGAACCCATTCAAACAGGTCAGATTCACTCCAACCCTGGTCCCAGGACTTCCTTTCCTCACCTTGGGAACCCCTCCCTCATCTTACAATTCTCCCATAATGTACCAGTACCTAAAAAAAACTTTAGTTTTATAATCCTAACCTTGTCCTATACTCTGCTAACATCTTGCCAGGTCTCAAAGAGAAGGCAGAGTTCCAAACTGTCAGGACTACGATGAAACAACCACCTACCAGGACGTGGCAGCACCCCAGCATTCTCAGATCTCCCAAAAGACGATCAATGCCCCAAGTCAGCAGGAAGCAGTCTTTTGAGAACTCAATGCCCTTATACCCTGACCTGCCACGCCCAACCCCCGCCTTTTTAATAGCAATAAGAGGTGGGAATGTTGGGAACCTACTTTCTCCACACCCTGTTGGCCATGCCCAACCCTGCAGTCTCCTGACTCTGCCTCTGATGATGGGTGGGACACCTGGCTGTTCAAGCCTTTACCTGGCTGTGCAGGGGACCCAGTTATGCATGTGCAAGCCTCCCTTTTAAAGCAATCGTGCCAAGAGCATCTCTCTCAATCTTGCTCTCGCTCTCACTCTGGGGCCCCTTATCTCTTTCTCTCTCTTTCTCCTCTCAGCTCTCTCTTACTCTCTCTCTCTCTCTCTCTCTCTCTCTCTCTCTCTCTCTCTCTCTTTCTCTGTCTCTGTCTCTCTCTGTCTCTCTCTCTCTCTCTGGGGCCCCTTCTCTCTTTCTTTGACCTCTGTCTTTCTCCACTAGCTACCCCCTTTCTCTCCCCTCTCTCAATAAACTTTGCGTGGGCGCTGAGTCTCGTGTTTGTGTTTCTTATGCAATAGCTGCAGCAAAAGAACAACTCTCGGGAGGCAGAGGCAAACTGTGATTTCAAAGTGAACCTGTTATGCAGAGTGAATTCCAGGACAGATAAAAGTTACACAGAGAAACCCTGTCTCAAAATATGTAAAAATAGAAGTAAAAAAAATCGAGTAATACAAAAGCCATGTAAAGATGGAAAACACAAAGAATCTTTGGATACTATACACCATTCTGTTGTCTTTAAATTGTTTGACTGCTGAGGAAATAACAACAACTGATAAAGGAAATGCTGCTGGATTAATTCAATACATACATACATACGTACATACATACATATACATGAAAAATGCTTTGACTCCAAAATCTAAGCCTAAGGACAAGTTACTGGGAAAAAGGATTTCTATTTTTGTTTCCACAGAAAATGAAAAGCTGTGGATTCCTTCCAGACTAATATGGATTGTTCAAGAAAGACCCCCTGAAGCAATATCAATGGGACAATGCAGCCTTATAGACCACTACAGCCAGGATTTCTGTGTCTTCTTAGGATCCCCATGACAGTGTCCCCTATCAGCAGGAAGTAGTTTGGAAAGATTGACACCCAAATTCCCAAATATTGTTTATAAATGTTTGTTTTCATTAAAGTGGGATTGCTTATAAATGGTTAATTACCACAACCAATCTTTTTAAAGGTAAAAAGAGAATTATGGTATAGATATGAATGCTTTGTTTTGGAATAGGTTTTCATTTATTGATACAAATTTAAGGTCAATTTTGTGATTAAGTTTTAATCCTCTTGTTTAGGTATTGTGCTTATATATCTCAGTTAGAAATGTAATGTATAATTTAGTACAGATTATAGAGAGTTACCTATGATAGTCAAAACTTGGAGTTAAGTTAGTTAGGATTTCTAGATATACAGAAATGTATTTGAGATGAATAGGCATTCTTCAAATCTTTTAAAGACCTACATAATATGGCATTTAAAGTGGTTTAGGATTTTCTTGGCAGTGAGGTACAACTGCTCCTGGCAATACCACCTGTGTCAGAAAGGAAGATGGACATTGAAGGAACTCGTTATGAAGTTTGCTTCTAATACGGCAAGACTAGCCATTTGGACAAGATATTGCTGTTGTCTAGACTGTTTGACTATATGCTGTATAAACTGGATGTGTAGGACCCACAGAAATGTGACATTGCTACAGGATTCCTGCTTTATGGAAGTGTCTGCCAGACAGTCTACAGGACACAGAGAAAAATGACTGACAAACTGCCAATACAGATGGACAGTTTTCAGCTTTGCTGAAGAGTCTGCCAGACACACTATGGCCTATAGGCTGAAGATGGAACATTAAAAAAGAACTTCAGGTGACTGACCAGGCAAGATGTCTCTGTCATTTCTAGAGTTTATATATTATCCTTCTGTGGTCTTTGAAGGAGTTGAAGACAGATAGTATGGTTATAGTATTCCTTAGTTAGGATTAAAGATAAGTTACATATAAGATTTTAGACTCATAAAGATAGGATAGATGATAGACATATTTTCTTAAATCTTACTAAACGTTAATGGACAAAATATTGTTAACTATGATTCTTATTTGTTAACTTGTGTGATATATTTTGCTATGTTAAGGTTAAAACACTTCTTTTTATTTTAGACATAAAAGAGATGATGGGAGATGTTATTCTGTAAATATATTTCTCATACTGGTTAATAATGAATAAAGTACTGTTGGCCAATAGAAATGCAAGATAGGTGGGGCTAAGAGACTAGGAGGAAAGAGTCAGGAGTAAGGAGGAATCAACAAGGAGAGAACGGAGAGGTAGAATGCCAGCAGCTCTGGCCAGTAAAATGAGACCACGTGGAAATACTTAGATTAGTAGAAATGGGTTAATAATTAAGACAGAGCTAGCTGATAAGGAATTAGTAACTGGCCAAAAGAATTGTATCAAATACAGTGTCCCTGCATGTTATTTGGGGGCTGGCATGTTGGTGGGACCCAGCGGTCAGTGGGGAAAACATACTCGCTACAATTTCCCTTATAAAAGATGAGACTAGCTCATGACAATGATAAATTAGATTTATTATTGTATTTTCTGTACTAGTGAATATAGTGTACAAATTTAAAAATATATATGTTTATGCATTATGCCTATAAGTTTGAAAACAAAGTAAAATTATCAGTTTAAAAACTACATGTCAAGTCCATAAAAAAATAGAATTTTTTTAACTATACAATAGAACTCAAAAAGTACTCCATACCATGGCACTATCAAAATATTGTAGACAGTCTAGCTTCAGTGCCCACTCAACTGAGAACAAATTAAGGAATAATCAACCCATATAAACCTTCCAAATTATGCAAACAGGCAGGAAACTACTCTCTAAATTTTACAAGCTAGTGTTTTGTATAGAACCTAGAAAAAATAACAGCAAAGACACCTCAAAGAGACCACATACCTCATGCAAATTTATAGCACTTTTGGATAGAGCAGTGCATTAATGATAAATATAGGTTCCAAAGATTACAATGATGATACCACATTATGAACTGTAGAAATAATTGCTATAAGAAAAGGTACATTTATGTGACCATGAACAGGGATATATGGCAAAGCCTTTCAAAACCACAAAACCAATTCTTGATGAGGCCTTATTGTAAATTTTCATTATGAGAAATTTCCATTTCAAAAGTATAATATTATAAACATCTTGCTTGCATAGAGTTCAGAGTACATTGATGCATCCCTTGGGTTTATTGTTGACAATTAGAGAAAGTACATAAGCAGCACTCATATAGGATAATAATAATAATGAAAGTAAGAGATAAAAGTGAAGAAGAAATATAATAATAGTAACAATATTATTCATTAATTGCTTTTTAAGTTATTGGAACACCACCTTACTCTAACCACCACTGCTATAACCCAGCTTATTAATCAAGCAGTGCTGGGAAACTGAGCTATGAACTGAGCTATCCAAATGTGCAAAAGACTGAAACTGGATCTTAATCTTCCTGAACAACAACAGCACTTTTAAACTGGGTCAAGGGTCACATTTTGAACACTAAAGTTGGACACTGCTAGAGGAAAACCTAGGGAAAGCATTTCAATATGGAGCTGGAAGCAAAGACTTTCTGAAAAAGACTCTAAAACACCTAGAAATAATAGAATAAATAAATAGAAATCATATGACTTGAAAAATTGGTACAGCAAAATAAAGAATTAGCAGAATGAAAATACCACTAAATAAAAGAAAATCCTTGCCAGCATTTCATAAGACAGGGATTACCATGCTGGAGGAGATTATATTATATATATATGGAAATACACATAAAAAAATTCCTGATACTATTAAAAGCAATACTGATTCCAGGGATCTGGGCTACCACCTGGCCACATTTCATTCCATGGGTCATACTGCTGTGTGACCATGCCTATCTGAATGGCTTACACTGCCACTGGTCGGTGTTGAAATCCACAGCTCCTGATATTATTGAAGGCCATGCTAATGCAAAGGGTCTGAGCCAGTACCTGGGACCATATTAGTGTCTGAGGGCCATACTGTTGTGGGGGCCATGCTGACCTGAGTGTCCTGCACTGCCTATAGGGGATATGGTTAAATCTGGCCCTGGGGATGCTTCCTAGGGCCAAGTCAGTGTCTATAGCCCAGTAGTGACCATGGTCTAAGTTGATTGATGTTATTGGCTCTTGTTAGCACTGAGGGCTGTGTGGATGCCCAGGTCTGGACAGCCACCTGGGCCCATGTTGTTATCCGATGGCCTTGCTGCCATTTGAGTCACAATGATCTTGGTGGCCTTTGCTGCTACTGGGGCCATGGTGACATCCAGGCCTGAGATGCTGCCAGGCACCATATCTGGGTCCATGATCTTTCTGTGCTGATGTTCATGTCCAATATTGCCAATAGAGGTTCATAGGAACCATGTGTGTTGAAATCCAGGGGCTATGCTGAGCTGGTCTTCACTGAACCTAATGTAACTAGCCCTGCCCTTTGCTGTACACTGAAGCAGAAGAGATGACACAACACTTCACTATGGGCTTTGGAGGGCTGGCTTTTCCCCTCTTCCAATGGGGGCTGTCCCAGTGACCCAGACCCACCAGCTCATCTTTCACCCAGCCCCACAACCTGGGGCATGGGTTGGCAACCCTAACTTCTACCCCATCTATGACCTGCTGGACTGTATGATGGGCCTGGTTCTATGGAACAGTAATAGCAGGTTCCACATGACTCTGGACAACTTCAGGATATCTGACAGGAGTTTTGGTGAGGGTCCAATGATGATGGTGTGCCAGAGGCCTTGAAGCAGACCAATGACTCATGGCAATGAACATTTTGTGTGTGGGAATGATTGGACAAAAGGGCACACCATGTGACACACTGCAGCACCCAATGCCACTAAGATGAATAAAACAGTGTTGGGAAGACAGAGGATCAAGATTTTTCTTTTTTGTTTGTTTTGATTTGTTATTAATTGGCTTTTGGAGAATTACTTTTGGGGGGATGTTGCAGGAGCAAGGGGCATACATGGAGGTGAAGAGTTTGAGTGAATGATGTGAAATTACAAATTCCAATAAAGAAATATAACAAGTCACAAGTAAAACTTGATCTGTTTGTTGTATACATTTTTGTGGGATTTTTGTACTTTTTGAGGAAAAAATGTGAAATAATTTTAGTCTTCATTAACCAATAAGGAGGACTTTTAAAAATAATAAATCACAAATGAATATATTTTGAAAACTGAAATGAAATAACCAACAAATAGACAAGCAATATGATTGCAAATTGTTTTCTCCAATTTAGAATTTTTATAACAGCCAAAAAATACTAAAAGGGAAATGGGGCTATTAGCAATGTGGAAGAAGATATGAGGAAGGTCATCCAGGACATAAGAGGGAACAACAGGGAAAGAATATGATCATAATACACCATAAGTGTGTGTGAACAATTAATGTATGCTAATAATACCAAAATGAATGCATAATGCTGCAGATTGTTCAGTAGGCAATGTTTCTGCATGGAGATCAAAACTCAGATGACCAGGTCAGGAGTGGCTTTGGTGTGATAGAAAGACACAAACACACTTGAGGAGGTTTGTAAACTGTTGTAATTTTTACTTTAGAGCATCAGGTTTTTATGTAGAAAGTTTAAGGAACAGATCTTTGGCCACAATTTTAAAAATTACAGATATTTTACAGAAATTAATGTACATCAATAATTTTCTTGAAGCATGAAATCACAAGTACGTAGTTGGAAAACCTCTTTTTATTTTGGCCTCTCTGTGGTTAGCCTGTCAGACATTTGGTTTACTGAATTTAGAGAATAGTTATTGTTTTTGAACATTAAACTTTTGATAGCATTGACAAGAACTCTTGTACTCTTTTACTGAGTTTAGAGAATAGTCATTGTCTCTGATCAGTAAATTTTTAACAGTATTGACAATAACTCTTGTACCGTTTTAGGGGCCCTAAGATGCCCAAAAGACAAGTTAGAGTTTTGTAGCAACTTCCACAGCAGCTTTGCTGCGGGTGGGCTACTTTTAGGCATAGTCACATTGTGGGCAAGTTTATACAGCTTTAACATTATCAATTTCTTAGGCCTTGAGCTGACACCTGTTTTCTCAACCGGTGCAGTGGGTTTTGTGGTTGAGGGCACAGAGACCATTTATCTGTTGATTGCTGGTCTGTATCTTTTTTAATTTTTGAAACTATATCTGAATGTTTTCTAGGCTTCATTGAACTAACAGTGGAGCTACAGGCCAAAACACTCATGATCAAAAGCATTATTGTTAACATAGCACAAAATACACTCAGCACCCGTTCCAATCAGCCAGCCAAGCAAGCACCTGTAGAGACACGACCACTACTTCCCAGCAGGCATAACCACGTGTGGTGTGAACCTCTGGACAGGTAGCCATTTGATATTCATCTCAGCCATTGCTACACTGTCCCCACTGGGGCTGGTGTGGCAGTTCCTCCTTTTTTATTTTTTAAGCAGAACAGTTGGAAATCACGCTGGAGGGTGTTGATGGAGTAAAGTGTTACTTTTAAAAGAATAGGAAAAACCAAACATATTATAAGTAAAATAGCAGCTCCAAGTTTTAGGAAAACAAAATATTGAGTTTAACTTATTGGATTTAGGGACCTTAGATTTTTTGAAAATGTTGATATAATACTTGAAATGTTTTAGGTATCCTTTTTTTTTGACTCATGGCAGTAATTTTTTTTGTAATGTCTTGATATTATAGGTTAATTTGGTATCTTTTTATATTTTTAATAAATGTGTCATAGTCTTGTTTTAATTAGAGGAAGAGGTATATGGAAGAGGTGTAACATAGATATATTTAAACTCTGTATGGAATTTAGTTGTTAACTGTGTCTTAAGATTGTGTATGTCTTGTCTCATTTTTATTACTGTCTCTTTTAAAGCATTTAATCTAGCTTTTAATTTTAGATTTATTAACCTCAGTTTTGACAAAGCAAAGGTGACATTTTTATGTATGTTATTTACAAAGGAAGTTGTCTGTATTTTTTATTAATGTTGTAGAAACTGTAAAAAAGTTAAAATGGCTATTAGTGTTGTGATTTTTAAAATTAATTAGGCAACAAAATTTTTTGGCCTAATCAATTTGTTAATTTTGTTAAACATGTTTATAGTCGAATCATTATACTAAGTGTCATTACCCAAATCTATTGGCAGCATCACATAAGCAGGCCTTTTAACAAATAATACAGTTAAAAAGGATTTATCATAACTTTATTGTATATAGTTAGTTAACATGTAGGATCGACATTTAACAAAAAATGAGTCCCCCTTTTTATGTATTAATTTGTTATGTTTAAACATTAAGGTATAGGGGTAAGAGAGACAAGCAGTGGCAGGAACAGGTTTTGACCTGGCAGCCTTTGGTCTATTTGTTATCGTTAGACTTGTTAGGTTTTTTTATTTTAATTGTTTGTTTAGCTCACGGGTTTTTTTTTTTTTTTGTTTTTGTTTTTGTTTTTTGTGAGAGTCTTTTGTTGGTAGGGTTGGATGAGTCGATCTGGGACCCAGATTGGTTAGTTTTTATATTGTGAAAACATACAAGCATAGCCCCTCCCAGAGGCAATTAGCATATCTGGCCCTTTTTATTACTGGTTAACAGTTTTTTTTTTAGCAAACTAGAGGCTGAGGCTGTAGTGCCTCTATGTCATACATGGTGGCATTTATTGTTTTTTAAATCTTGTAAAAGTCTCAATTTTTAATTTTTTTATTACAAAAATGGGAGTATTTTATGGACTAAAGCTCTTTTCCAGATGACCTGTTTGTAATTGTTTTTATTGTTTTTGTATTATATTTTTTATTGCTTGTATTTTTTTAGTTGTTAGGGGCCATATAGGCGTATTATTTTTTATGAGAACTTTTTTGTATATAGAGATCTTATAATGGCCCCTAGGAAAATTTTTTTTTTTTTAATCTTTTGTCATCAGTCTTACAGATATATGTTTTAATATGTTTTTGTATTTTATAGGGAGAATGGTAGTGAGGGAATAACATAGGGATGAATTAATCCCTCTTTTGCTTCACATTTTTAATGTATGGCCTCTGTGGCCCTCGCAACAGTGTATGTCATCCCCAGACCTTGTAAGGAAGAGGATGTTTGACACATAGGCCACGATTTAGACCAATATTTTTTTGTTATACAGGTTTTGTTTGTGTCTGCATCTAGTATCCCTTTAAAGGGATGTCCATTAATTTTTATGACCTTGAAAGGCTATTTTTTTCTTTGTAACCTAGACTACAACATTAGAGGAGTCAAATTGACTTTTACCACTTTTAATCAGGATTAGGTAACTTTAAATGTGGTAATAGCAGTAATTGTATTATTTTTTGCCCTTTTTATATAACTGAAGTTTGTTTTGTACTCTTAACCATGACTTTGATTTTTTTTTTTTTTTTTTTGAAATTTGAATCTATTACTCTAGGTAATAATTTTAACCCATTGTTATAGTTGTAACTCCTTCCCAAGAGCAACCCTATAATCCCTGAGGGCAAAGTTCCCTTTATAGAAGTAGGTACTAATTGTACCCCATCTTTCTTTGAAAGGATTAAATCCTTGGTTGAAGCAAGATTAAGTTTTGTATTTTTGGAGTTGGTTTTGGGTGATCATGCATTGTAAATTTTGGAGCTTTTAAATCTGACTGAACCTCTTGTAGGGATTTTTTTTTTTCTTTTTGGAGGGTTGAGAGGTTGTCTCTTTATTGGATTTTTGATTTTTGGGGGGACTATTTTTAATTTGAGCCTCATCCTTGGTGAATTTGGAATGGCATTTATTTTTCTAATGCCTTCCCTATATACATCTTGGGCAAATGTTGGGGGCCTTCTTAAGACTTTTACCCTGGCCTCTCTTTTTACAGGTTTTTTTTTATATGACATGAATTTCCACAATTAAAACAAGTGTGGACAGGATTTTTACCATTGTCTCCTCCATATGTCTGTTTTACAAAAGCAGAGATTTTTTTTCCCTGTGTAGCAGCTGTATAAGCCATCTCTTGTATTACAGCAGGTGAGGCATCTGTACATACTTTTATGTAATCTTGTATTGACCCTGTTTTACTTATGGGCCTGATTAAATCTTTACATAATGTATTAGCATTTTTTATGTTAGCTATTTTAGCAGAATAGTGGGCATTTTTGGTAGGGAGCATTTTAGTAATTACTTTCTCCAATTTAGAAATAATGCAAGTGTAGGATTTCTCATTGTCTTGTTGAATCCCTGTTAGGGTATCCCCCTAGGTTCCTGGAGGAGGAATAGCCCTCCAAGCCAACATTGTATTTGTTGTCATAAGAAATAAGTAAAAATCTTTTGTAATGGCATTGGGCATTTTTAAACCTTTTATTTGTTAGCATATGTTTTTAAGATTGATATGAACCTTTTTTGTTTCGTTGAGCCCGAGCCTCCCATTTGACTTTCCAGATTGCTTACCCTTAACCAGCCTATCTTCACTGGTGGGACTGCAGTTCCCTTGATGAGAGCCTATTTACTCCTTTAAAAGAAAGAGTTTC
Organism: Cricetiscus sungorus; assembly: GCA_030556225.1. Taxonomy (NCBI): domain Eukaryota; kingdom Metazoa; phylum Chordata; class Mammalia; order Rodentia; family Cricetidae; genus Cricetiscus; species Cricetiscus sungorus. The sequence continues at coordinate 9,497,802 of JANBXA010000126.1, forward strand.
CTGTCTGCAGGTCCCTGTTCGGGTGCCACCTGCCGCAAACTGCTCAGTGGGCAATCGGTCTGCATGGAGATCAAAACTCAGATGACCAGGTCAGGAGTGGCTTTGGTGTGACAGACAGACACAAACATACTTGAGGAGGTTTGTAAACTGTTGTAATTTTTACTTTAGAGCATCAGGTTTTTATGTACAAAGTTTAAGGAACAGATCTTTGGCCACAATTTAAAAAAATTATAGATAATTTTCAGAAATTAATGTGCATCAATAATTTTCTTGAAGCATGAAATCACAAGTACATAGTTGGAAAACCTCTTTTTATTTTGGTCTGTCTGTAGTTAGGCTGTCAGACATTTGGTTTACTGAGTTTAGAGAATAGTTATTGTTTTTGAACATTAAACTTTTAATAGCATTGACAAGAACTCTAATCTATAGCTTAAACAAATGTAACACATCTTTGCCTAGTTGAAATAATATTCTATAACAGCTACACTGTTTTATTACAGCAAGAATAAGGTGGCTTAGACACCTCATAACTTCTTTCTGGTTGAGTTTTTATTTTTATTAATTTATTGTCTTCTATGCCGCCCCCCCTCTGTGTGTGTGTGTGTGTGTGTGTGTGTGTGTGTATGTGTATGTGTGTGTGTGTGTAGGCAAGAGGACAGTATAATCTCAAGAATAATCCAACTTTCTGTTTTTTAGAAAGGTTACTTAGTGGTCTGGAACTGGAAAGGAGACTAGACTGGCTGGACAGCAGGGGACTCCAACAGCTTATAAACACTTTCAGCAAAATAGATAAAAATAATTAACTCACAAACATTAGTAGGTCTCCTTTATAGAAATGATAAACAGACTGAAAAAGAAGTCAGTGAAACAACACCTTTCAGAATAGACACAAGTCTTCAAGTCTTTGACAAAAAAAAAAAAAAAAATTGAAGAAAATATCAGAAGATGGAAAGTTTTCCCAGGCTTGTGGATTGGTAGGATTAATATAGTATAAATGACCATCTTACCAAAAGAAATCTACAGACTCAATGCAATCCCCATTGAAACCCCAATACAATTATTTACGGATCTTGAAAACAAAGTATTCAACTTCATAAGAAACATAAACATCCCAGGATAGCTAAAACAATACTGTACCATTCCTGTTTTCAAATTCTACCACAGAGATATAGTAATAAAAATCACATAGTATTGCAATAAAATCAGAAATGTGAATTGATAGAATGGAACCAAAGACCCAGATGTATATCTACAAACCTATGGATACCTAACATTTGACAAAGAAGCCAAAATTATACAATGGAAACCAGAAAACCTATTCAAGAAATGGTGCTGGCATAAATGGATGTCAGAATAAAGAAGAATGCAAATAAATCTATATCCATCACCTTGCACAAAACTAAAGTCAGTGTGGATTAAAGCTCTCAACATAAAGTGGGAAATAATCTGGAACACATTGGCACAGGAGACAACTTCCTGAACAGAATACCAATACCACATGTACTAAGATCAACAATTAATTAAGGCAATCATATGAAACTGTAAAGTTTCACACTGTTAACAGACCAAAACATCAGTTTACAGAATGGGAAAAGTTCTTCACCAACCCCATATGAAGAACTCAAGAAAGTAGATAACAACAAATGAAACAATTCAATTAAACAGTGGGTTACAGATCTAAACAGAGAATTATCACCAGAAGAATCTCAAATGGCTGGGAAATGTAGAGAGCCGTGTAGTGCCACGCCTTAAAGTGGCGATGGCTTCTACCTTACACCTCTTCCCACTGGTGAAGACTCTCTGGGTAAACAAGCCCTTAATTGGTTAAGTCTGTTCAGCCTGTCTGCTTCCGCATTAGAGTAGCCTATCTGCAGGGTCCATGTGGCTCACTGGGGTTGGTTAGCTCAAGGGTATTTAAGCCTGTGCAGGGGTCACTCTCTCTCTCTCTCTCTCTCTCTCTCTCTCTCTCTCTCTCTCCCTCTCCCTCTCCCTCTCCCTCTCCCTCTCCCTCTCCCTCTCCCTCTCCCTCTCCCTCTCCCTCTCCCTCTCCCTCCCTCCCTCCCTGCGGGCCAGAAGCAACATGTTTAAAGGATCCTGATTAAAACTGCATGAAGAAGATCTACCCGGAGTCGTGTCTTCCTTGCTGGCAAGGGCAGGCGCATACAGATGGTGGCCCGTACGGGGAATTTTTCAGATCAGAACTTCTTGCAGTCAGGGCAGTGCTGGAAGGTTCCCAAGGTAAGTTGGGACAAAATTAAGGCCCTCGGTAAAGAAGCGATTTAAGGTCTCCAGTAAGGAGCGATAAAGTTTCGGGTTTGGACAAAATTAAGGCCCTCAGTAAAGAGGCAATGAGGTCTCTGGTTAGGAGCTATAAAGTCCCAGGTAAAGACAGCTGGGGGGGAGGGGGAGGGGGGGAAGCGGCAATAAAGTCTCAGGCATTGAGCGAGTGGTTTGTAACAAACCAAAAGTAAAATATTTAAGATGGGGACTTCTAGTCCAATTTTTCTGGCTCTTCAGGAGCTACTTTTGTCAAAGAAACTTAAAATAAAGAAAAGCACACTAGAAAGATTCCTGAGGGAATGCGATGCCATTGCACCTTGGTTCGCAGTTTAGGGAGACATCAAGGTAGCGTGTTGGGCTGAGGAAGAATTGCAAGCCCTCATAAAAGGAGTTCAGAAACAATCCCCTAAGGGGCAGAGGGGGAGAGGAGAGGAGAATTGGAGATGTGGAGAGGGGAGGGACCCTCCTGGAACAATGCCTTCAAGGTCTTCTCCTTATCAGAGTGAGGAAGGGCAGGGCTCAGGTACAGGGCTTCCTTTTGCCCTGAGGTCTGGAAAGCCATAGAAATGTCGTAAGTCTTGAACAAGTAAATCAGATTGCCATAAAAGCATGGAAGTCATTACCAAATAAGGGAGAGGTGACTGGTAACCTCACTAAGATACTACAAGGCCCCATAAAACCATTTTCAGATTTTGTGGCCTGTTTGGTAAAGGCTACAGAGAGAGATTTTGGCATTACAGCAGCCATAGTTGCAGTTATCTCTTTTGCAGTTGTGGGTTCAGTCATGACTGCTGAGGCTATGAGCACATCTGTGCAGACAGTCTCTAAGCTAAATGAGTTGTCCAAGAGTGTGGCTACGGCCTTAGATGCTCAGTCCACAATTGGTGCTCAACAAAAAGGAGGTTTAATGATTGTAAACCAAAAAAATTGATCTGGTGCAGGAGCAAATAGATACCTTGTGGCAGCTGGCCCAATTGGGATGTGAAATGAAGTATCCAGGCTTGTATGTTACCAGCATTCAATATAAGAACTTTACACATGCTGCTAATTTGTCACGACAGTTGTCTAGCTATCTTTTAGGAAATTGGTCTGCTGACTTTGATGACCTGATGGCACAGCTGCGAATGGCCATCGTTGCAGTGAATTCAACACGTGTGAATGCAGGACTGGCTGCCAGATTGTCATCATGGTTCCTGTTGCCATGGATCATCTGAAAGAGTGGGCGGGAATGGGAGCCATGGCTGTACTCTTGTTGCTTCTCTCCTTCGTGGGCCTATGGTGCCTTTGCAAGATGAGGTTTGCTCAGAAGCGGTATGCAGCTATGGTTGTCCAGGCATTTACAGCCATTGAGGCAGGACAGTCTCCCAAAGCATGGATCACAGTCATGAACAAGTATTGATCCTTCACGCTCAGGTTGTGTGGCTTAGCACTGCACTCCGAGTTAGCTCTGGAAGTGAACAACTCCGAGAAGGGCAAGTCTTGTTGCAAGTGGGTTGGTGTCCCAGGCCCCACCTCCAGGAAAAAGACGCTGGACGGGTGTGGCACTGACTTGGCTAACTACCAGGATTCAGGGTCATTACAATGTCCACTGCTTTACTGGAGACCAGACTACTACCCTTGCCTGTTGCGTTATTAAAACAAAAAGGGGGAACTGTAGAGAGCCAGGTAGTGCCACGCCTTAAAGTGGTGCTGGCTTCTACCTTACACCTGTACAGGGGTCCCTCTGTCTCTCTCTCTCTCTCTCTCTCTCTCTCTCTCTCTCTCTCTCTCTCTTTCTCCCTCTCCCTCTCTCTCTCCCTACGGGCCAGAAGCAACATGTTTAAAGGATCCTGATTAAAACTGCATGAAGAAGATCTACCCAGAGTGGTGTCTTCCTTGCTGGCGAGGGCAGGCACATACAGGGAAACACTTAACAGAATGTTCAATATCCTTAGCCATCAGGAAATACAAATCCAAACAACTCTGAAATTCCATCTTACAGTTGCTAGAATGGCTAAGATCAAAATCATAAGCCAAAGCTCATGTTAGAGATAATATGGAACAAGGGGAACACTCCTCCATTGCTGGTGGGAATACAAACTTGTACAGTCATTTTAGAATTCAGTGTGGGAGTTGCTCAGAAACCTTGGAATCAATCTACTATAAGACCCAGCTATACCACTCTTAGGCATATATGCAAAGCATTCTTAATCATATGATAAGGACACTTGTTCAGCTACCTCCATAGTACTTTCTTTGTAAAAGCTGGAACCTGGGAACCAGCTAGACAACACTCAATTGAGGAAGAAAATGTGGCACATTTACATAACCATGTATTACTTAGGTATTATAAACAAGGACTCATGGAAACTTGAAGGCAAATGGATGCAACAAGAAAAAACTCATCCTGAGTGAGGTAACCCAAACTGAGAAAGGCAAACATGATATAAACTTACTCATAAGTGACATTAGCTTTAAAATAAAGGATAACTATGCTACAATCTACAGACTCAGCAAGACTTAGTAACAATAGGAGTTCATGGGGGGCACCCAGATTTCCCTGGAAATGGGAAGTAGAAGAGATTTTATGAGTGGACTGAGGATAGGTGGGGATAAGTCATGTGTGATCAGGTTAGGGTGGATAGAGGGTGAGAGTACTGAAAGAGACTACTGGAAAGGGCTGGTATTTCCAGTCAGGCAAAAATCTGGCAAGAGATGATCTCACAGAAGTCACTAAGAATGACCCCAGCTAAGACTCTTAGCAATAGCAGATTAAGTAGCCTGAAGAGACCATCTCGTGTGACCAGATTGCTGCCTAGCCCAATTGTCATCAGAGAGGCTTCATTCAGCAACTGATGGAAACAGATGCAGACCAACCACCAAACATTAGGCTGACATTGGGGAATCCTGCTTAAGATGGGTAGAAAGGATTTTAGGAGCAAGAGGAGTTAAAGACAACACACACATAAAACAAAACAAACAAACAAAAAAACAAACACAGAATCTACTAACCTCGGTTTCATAGGAACTCACAAACATTGAACTGACAACCAGGGAGCCTGCATGGGACTAACTTCAGCACTCTGCATATGTGTGACAGTTGTGTAGTTTTATACACTTGTGGGACTCTAAAAAATGGGCAACAATGGGAGAAGGGGCTCTCTCTGACTAGTTTACTTGGGATCCTACTACTCATACTGGCTCCCCATGCCAAACCTTAATATATGGGGATCTTTGTCTTTCTATAACTTGATATTCCATGCTTTGTTGATTCTCATGGGAAACCTGCCCTTTCCTAAACAGAAAGGGAGGAGAAGTAGATTGGTGGTGCTAGAAACAGAGTAGGGGTGAGAAGGAGGGACTGGGAGGAGAGGACGGAGTTGAAACTGTGGCTGGGGTGTAAAATAAATAGATAAATAAATAAATAAATAAATCTATTTCAGAAGAATGTTTCTGTAGTCATATTTAGTAGGCATATTACCTACTATATATTATTTACAAAATTTAAACAATAAGCAAAAAAGGAATCTTCTAAAAATATTAGTGACAATTCTGAAGTAAAATAAACAAAAATAACTATGATAGTTATAACTCACTAATCATTAATTATGTTAATTCCATTTCATTTAATTATTACTTTAAATTACACCTCAGCAGATGCAATTCCATCCATTTTGTGTCCAGTCCTTGGGGAAAACTCTGCATCTCTTCCTGTTTTGGCTATCTGAGAAATGTCAATGTGTAGAATAGGGAGAGTACAGGTCCTTGTCTAGCAATTTCCAGCTGCAGTCAGCTGGAGACCAGCATACTGGGGCTAAATCTGCTTCAGGATCTGCAGTCTCATTACTGTGTGTCCAACCTTTGGTCATCCAGCTAATTGTTTCCACAGTGCAAGTAGATATGCAGGGGGAGCAATTCCCCAAGGCTTCCCACTTAAGAACACAGTTGTTAAAACTAAGCACTGGTTTGTGTACAATTAATCTTACATTCTAGTAGATATGTCATATAGCCTAAATTTCTGTTTAAGTTTACTCATCTTGTAGGAATTGATATTGTTATATATTATCCTGAGTTCTTAAACAAATGTTTACTTTCAGTATGTGATCTCATATAAAAAAATGTTTACATCCCTACCTCACTTTTAAACAGTTTTCCATACCTGCTGTGTCAACAGCTGGAATTACTTGGCATTATTGTAATTCTGTCATTTTTTAAAGATTTCTGAATATCTTACCTTATTTGTTGTACCTGCACAATTGACTATAATTTTACAATCCCAAGGCTGTTTATATGTAATATTCTATTGTATTCATTTCCCACTCAAATATTAGAAAAGCAGCTTTGTTGTTCCTATATATTCTGTGGAAATGAGTAAATTCCATAATTCTTCTGCATTTCCCTATTATTTGCATATGAACACACAGCAAGCCTCACATTTTCTAGTATTACATTTCTTCCACACATTTCAGGCACTGTATTCTGTGAAAAATGTTTGTCATTTGGTTTTTCATTTCTCTTTATGCTATAAATTCATCAATTATTATCACTGTGTCAAATTAATCTCAGAAAAAAATATTCAATTGATTTATTTAAAAACAGATTGCACAATAACAAGGCAATTTAAAATACAAAGGAAGGACTGAAAACAAGAATGTGCTTAAGATGTAGCTCAATGTTAGAGCACTGATCTATCTTTCACAAGATAAAAGGTTGGATTGGATATATGAGAGGGAGTCAAAAATATGGAGGGGAGGGAGGATGGAGAGAGAAAGAAAGGAGCATATTACCAAAGAAAACTCAATGTATTTCTACTAAAATCAGTACTAAAACAAAAGTGTTTACTCTCTCCATTCCTATTGAATATAGTGATTGGCCTTTTAGCTAGATCAGTACAATAGGAGGAGATAAGAAGACACAAATAACAATGGGATAAATAAAAGTATTCTAGCCCTGCACTAACTTATTCAATATAGCACCTATGTTTAAAAGTTCAGGGTCTCATATTACCACCCCAGTCCTGCTCATCCTTGTATAATGTTAATATTTTCTCAATAGGAAATGTATGGAAAAAAGCCTGATTAGCACAGAAAGGAAGTAATGATTGGTGACAGCTCATTATCTCTGTTTAGGAGCATGGTTTTTGTTCAGGTTCCTCGATCTGCATCTAGTCTAGGCCCCTGACCTATTATTGGTAAGAAATATAGTTGATTAAAGCTCAGAGATTCCAGGAATTTGAGAGGTCTTTTAATCAAAATCATGGGAGTTCTGCATGAAATGCAAAATGAACCTCACAACATAAAACAGATCTTATTTTTGTCTCTATTGTATACACTGACAAATATCAGGTATGAATGATAGAGAAGTTCACAGAATATGGAAGTTGAGGTTATCAGACCACTGCTTTCTGTGAGAGAAATTCAGTTTTCCAGTATTCTCCCAGGCTATGAATAATACTGACATGCATATTATTCTCCATTTCATAATGATCACCCTATCTATCCATCATGAATGAATTCATGTAAATAAGTTCAAGTAAGGAAAGTAGCGTTTGACTTGCCTCCTCAGAGAAACAGCAGGCAGAGAGGAGGAAAGTGCCTTTTGCTGCATACCCTATTACAAAAGTCAGTTAATTTGGATATTTTTCTACTGAGTACTACTCCATTGTGGAGATGTACCACGTTTTTTTTTTTTATTCCATTCTTCAGTTGAGGGGCATCTAGGTTGCTTCCAGTTTCTGGCTATTATAAATAATGCTGCTATGAACATAGTTGAAGAAGAGTCCTTGCGTTATGAATGTGAATCCTTTGGGTATATGTCTAAGAGTGGAATTGTTGGTTTCCATTTTCATGAGAAACCACCATATTGATTTCCAAAGTGGCTGTACAAGTTTACATACATTCACACCAGTAAAGCAGGAGTATTGCCCTTTCTCCACATCCCCTTCAGCATAAGCTTTCTTTGATATTAATGATTTTAGCCATTCTGACAGGTGTAAGATGATATCTCAAGAGTTGTTTTGATTTGCATTTCCCTGATGACTAAGGATGTTAAGCAATTTCTTAAGTGCCTTTTGGCCATTTGAGATTCCTCTATTGGGAATTCTTTATTTAGATCTGTACTTCATTTTTAAATGGATTATTTGATGTTTTGGTGGCTAGCTTGTTTGAGTTCTTTGTATATTTTGGAGATTTTGAAATTTGTAGGCAAATGGATGGAACTAGAAGAAACCATCCTCAGTGAGGTAACCCAGACACATAAAGAAAACATGGTATGCACTCATTCATAAGGGGGTATTAAACATAGAACAAATGATAACCAGTCTATAATTCACAACCCCAGAGAAGCTAGGAAACAAGGAGTACCTAAGAAAGACACACATGGATCCACCTAATAAGGGAAAGGCACAAGATCTCCTGAGTTAATTAGGCCCATGAAGAGAGGGAGGTAGGAGAATGAGGAAGGGAGAAGGGAAAGGAGGAGGAGACCATGAGGGATCAGGAAGATCGAGTTGGTGGAAATACAGAGGAGAGCAAGGAAACAGATACCTTAATAGAGGGAGCCATTATGGGCTTAACAAGAAATCTGGCACTAGGGAAATCTCCACAGATCCATAAGGATGACCACAACTAAGAATCTAAGCAATAGTGGTGAGGCTACCTTAAATGCCCTTCCCCTATAATGAGATTGATGAGTATAGTATATGCTATTATAGAATGTTCATCCAGTAGCTGATGGAATCAGAAGTAGCGATTCATAGCTAAGCACTGAGTGAACTCCTGGAATCCAGCTCTAGAGAGGGAGGAGTGATGAGCGAAGGGGTCAAGACCATGCTGGAGAAACCCACATAAACAGGTGACCTGACCAAGTGAGAGCTCATGGACCCCAGTCTGAGAGTTGGGGAACCAGGCACTCTGAATATGGGTGTCAATTGTTAGACCAGGGCAGTCTATAGGGCCTCTGGCAGTGAACCCCAGTCTGACAGCCTGAAAAAACAGCATAAGACCAAACCAGGACCCATGAACATGGGTTAGGGCCCTTCGACAGTCTATGAGGCCTCTAGAGGTAGAATCATTATTTATCCCTAGTGCATGAATGGGCCGTGAGAGCCCATTCCCTATGAAGAGATACTCTCTCAGCCTAGATACATGGGGGAGGCCCTATATCCTCCCCCAAATGATGTGTCAGACATTGAAAATCCTCCACGGGAGGCCTCACACATCCTGAGGAGTGGATGTGGGGTGGGATGGGGTATTGGTGGGGGAATGGGAGGAGAGGGAACTGGGATTGGTATGTAAAATAAGGTTGCTTTTAATTTAAATAAAAGTTTAAAAAAACAGTTAATTTGAATTCCAAATGCCAACTTCCACCATAAAACCAGCCAATGACTTGTAATCTAGAAACAATACAATGAACAAGGACTGCCTTGTAAAAATTCTAAATAAGAGAGATAAAAATAGAAATAGATAAAAGCATATAATTTTATTTTTCAGTTATGTGCTGAAAACTGCTTCATTAATATTTATGAATACAGTAGGAAGTAACTGAGCACAGACTTTGGAAATCTTCCTTGGCAGAAGGAAGTAAAGGGGAAAAATTCTCGTTCATTTCAGTTTCATTTTGCCTACCTGATATAGTGATTTGCAGTGATTGATCTGAAATATGAATGCCTCCTTTTGCTACAAAATGCAAAAACCATCTGTAGTACTGAAGGATATATACAACTATACATATGGTCTGTAGTTTAAGTTTATTGAAAGTTTTAATTTTACACTTCAAAGTTGGGAATGAAAGTTTTGATGAAAGCACACATGTTTTTGGTATAATCATAACCTTTATTAACATTCATGACAGTTTTAAACGTGTCTCTTGAGGACAGAATAAAGCAGTGATACCTTTCTGCCAAGTCTGATATATTCTTACAGTTAATAAGTTCATACTGTGTGTATATTTATAATATTTGTGTGTTTGATTTGGAAAGCACACATTTTTATATGTGGGTATAACTATTACATATAAGTTGCAAGATTACAAAGACAACAAAAACTTTGTTTTCATTCAATACTACTACTAGATTGATGACCCTTCACTTTCTTGATGTAAACACAGTGGATCTCAAACTGATTACTGTGTGATAAATAAGATGTGACAATGTACAAAAGAAAATTAGTTCAATAAACTATTGTAAGTCTTGCCACTTAAAAATAAGATTAAGATTTTATAGCATGGTGTTTGATGATTATATAAAAATTTAAATATCAATCATGCTTAAAGTTTTTTAACAAACAAGAGTTGGGAAGGTAGCTCAGTTTGTAGAGGGCTTCTTCAGTATTCATGTGGTCTTGGTATTAATCCCAAGTGCTACATATACTGGGTGTGTAACTCCAGCATTTGAAAAGTAGAAGCAGGAACTTGAAGCCGTCCTTTATCATCACATTTTGAGAATAACCTTTGCTATATGACACCATGTCCTTCCTGTGTCTTTGCCTCTCAGTATCCTCTCTCTCATGTGTGTATTAATAATAAACATAAAGACCGTGATTTGATGAAGATTTTGTTATATACAGAGTTGGTCAGTAATTTTCATTTAAAATATATTTTGGAGACAGGATTTCACTGTGTAGCTTTGGCTGGCTTGGGACCCATTATGTAGACTAGGCTGACTTTAAACTCAGATCAACCTGCCTCTCCAAAGTTTAGATTAAAGTTTGCATCACTATGTTCTGTACTGATAGGAAATACTTTGACAATACTAAACCTTTCTATATCCTTGAAATAAAATGGAAAATAGAAATGGTGAGAGTAAGTATGATGGCAGAGTGTCACAAAGACTTGCATCCTGATAACTTGCCTGAGGTCAAACTTCATAAAAGGAAATTGCAACACTGAACAGAAGATAGGACAATATGTGAATATGACACACATACATGTTGGCACAAAATACCTCATCTTTGTACAGACCAGAATATTCATCGGCTGAGATTTGCTATTGGGAAAGATCCTCAAAGACAATCAAATTCCAGGAGGAGGAGATCATATCACCTGTGATTTCCTGTGCAGTTCAAGAGCCCACACTGAAACAAGCAATGCTGAAAGAAATTCCAGAAATTTTTGGCCAAGAACAAGGACATTATTCTGTTTCTTTCTTCCCCTAAAAGATCTCTCTCTCTCTCTCTCTCCCTCTCTCTCTCTCTCTCTCTCTCTCTCTCTCTCTCTCTCTCTCTCTCTCTCTCTCTCTCTCTCTCTCTCAATCTGTGTCCTAAAGTAATTACTGTTTACCCTACCCCAACTTCTCTGTGGTCCTCCCCACATCCTCTGCCATCCAAATCCACACCTTTTCTGTCTCTCTTTTAAAAACAGAACAGACATGCATCTAAAGCATAATAATAAAATAAAACAAAAACCATGCAAACCATGAATAAAATAAACATAAAAAATGAGACAAAGTAAAAGACAAGAAACACATATAGACAGAGGGAAACCCTTATTTGCACCCAAAGGAATCCCATAAAGACATAAAACCAGAAGCCATGATAGATACAAAGGACCTGTAAGGTTAAATGGGAAAAAATGCCCTGTAAACACATCATGAGACAAAAAACCCTCCTTAGATGCCACTGAGTACATTTTGTTTTGGCCATTTACTACGGAGATGGCCCTTAAGGCTGTTTATAGACAACAGTGAGACTCAGTTGGAAAATAACCTAATTTTTCATTTGTGATTGGTTATCAATCAGAAACAGCTTCTGGGCATAGGATGAAGGTTTGTGTTCACTTTTTCTCTTAATGCTGGGGCACCATCTGGCACAGACCTGTTCAGGCCCTGGGCATGCTGTCATATTCTCTGTGAGTTCATATGTGCAGCAAACCAGTTGTGTCTAGAAAGCTTTCTTTTTTTATTGTCTGTGCCATACGTAGGGGTAGGAATTTGAAGAAGACATCATATTTAGGACTGAGTTCTCAAATTTCTCTCACTTTCTGCACATTGTCCAGCTGTCTTTGGATTTGTTCTCATCTATTTCAGGAGGACGTATCTCTGATGATGGCTGATCTTTAAGTATAGGAAAGTATTGTTAGAAGTCATTTTATGGCTATGCTCTTTTACCAGAGCAGTAGAATTTCATTTTCCCTTAGGGCCCTGGTCTCAGGGTCTGGTCTCAGGTTCTTGGTACAGGAGTATTGGGGATGGATTCCATCTAATTGAGTGCATCCAATCAGGTATTGATTGGTTAGTCCTTCCAGTGTATGCCACTATTACACCAGAATATCTGCAGACATGCCATCAATGTATATCAAAGAGTTTGTAGTTGGGTTGATGTTTACCTTTTCCCTTTAACAAAATGCACAGTACCCTTAAGTATCATGAACACTAGTATCTACAGTTTTGAGGGTTCTAGGTAGATGCAAGCTCAAACTCTGTTTAATGAGTTGTGTTTCTGTTGTCTTCAGCAATAGAGACTGCCAGTTTTTATAAAGTAACCAATAACCTCGGCAATAGCCTGGGTTGTTAGGGGGTCGGCATGGAGCCCCATTGGTCAAAAACTCAAATTTATGTAACCATTTCTAGCATGGGAAGTTTCATTTGTTGAAGGGAGATGTCTATTTGGGGTTCTATCTCCATCTATTATTTGGCAACTTCATTTATTATTGCCTTCATACATATGATCCCACAAATTGCCCTTTGTTTTAACCAGTCTTCCCTGTATTTTCTCCTTTGTTGCCTCTTTCCTACACCTCCATCTTTGATCCTCTGGTTCAAGTCCCTACCTCTACTATCTTAATAGGATGTGGGAAATAGTTCAAGGCAGAGATGCAACCAGAGTTTAAGCTATCACTGTGAGTGACACATGTTCAAGTGGCATTCAAAGAAATATTTTACAGTGCCACTGAAGGCTCTTGGAGATTGTAACATTCTGGTTGAGCAGTCACACTTAAAAATAAAGGAGTGCTAGAATTGGTATCCAGAGAATGACATATTTACTGCCTGTGCATCCTTGTATTATAGAATAATTTGAAAATATTTCCTCTTTCAAAAAATATGCTTTTTCATTTTATCCTTTCTTCAATTCTCTTTTTTTCTGTTCCAGTCAATTTAAAAATATCATCTCTTTTAATAAATGACTTGAAGAGAGACTTAGTTATATTTTTATTGCTGTGAGAAAACACCATGACTTGGGGAGGAAAATGTTTATCTCATCTTAACAATCCTCACATAATATTCCATCATGGAAATAAGTCAGGACAGGAATTCAAGGCAGGAACCTAGTGGAAGGAACTGGAGTAGAGGCCATGCAGGAACACTGCTTACTGTTGCTTCTTGTGGCATTTTGAATGATAGTGGCCCCCATTGGCTCATATATTTGAATACCTGGTCCCCCAAAATGATTGGGTGCTGCACCCTTGTTAGAAGAGGTATGTTACTGAGAATGGGCTCTGAGGTTTCAAAAGCTCATTCCATTCACAGTGTCTCTCTTTCTGACTTTCTGCCTTGTGGTTGTGTTTCAAGATGTAAGCTCTAAGCTGCTGCTCCAGTACTGGCTGCCTGCTACAATGCTCCCTGCCATGATGGTCATGGATTCTGCTTCTGAAACTATAAGCCCCCAAAACTCTTTCTTCTATAAGTTGTCTTGATCTTGGTGTCTTATATCAAAAATGAACACAAAAATAAGACACTTCCAAAGGTTTTATCATCATACTTTCTTATGTATCCCAGGGCCACCTGCCCCAAAGTAGCACAACCCAAAATAAGCTGGGGTCTCCAACATTAATCATTGATTAAGAGAACATATCACATGCTTGTCCACAGACCAATCTGGTCATGGCATTTTTTTCATTTTAGGTTCCCCTTTTCAAAATAACTTTATGTCACATTGGCATAAATCTAGCCATCAAAAGTATAATCAGAATGTAACATATTTAACACTAGATGAAGTATACACTCATATACTATTTAAGAGTAAGGGCTATGGTATTTTTTAACTAATTGGCAAATATTTGAAGTTATTTTATATTTAAAAGTTATTTACTAAAAACGTTTTGCTGTCACTAGCCAAACTCCTGGAATCCAGTTATAGAAAGGGAGGAGTGATGAGCAAAGGGGTCAAGACCAGGCTGGAGAAACCCACAGAATCAGCTGACCTGAACAAGGGGGAGCTCATGTAGCCCAGTCTGATAACTGGAAAACCAGCATAGGACTGACCCAGACCCCCTGAATATGGGTGTTAATTAAGAGGAATGGGCAGTCTATGGGGCCTCTAGTAATGGATCAGTATTTGTCCCTACTATACTAATGACTTTGGGAGCCCATTCCACATAGAGGGATACTTTTTCAGCCTAGACACATGGGGGAGGGCCTAGGCCTTGCCTCAAATGATATGACAGTCTTTGAAGGCTCCCTATGGAAGTACTCACCCTCCCTGGGGAGCAGAAAAGGGGATGACTTGGGTTTGGTGGGGGTGATAGTGGAGGATAGGAGGGTGAGGGAAGTGGGATTGATATATAAAATATCCTTGTTTCAATTTTAAAGAAGAAAATGAAAAACGAAGAAAAGAAAGATGATAATTCTGAAGGAAAAAAGATGTTTTGCTACAAATTTAAAAGAACACAACAGTAACATTATTTATTCAATAAATTAAGATAAAGAAAAGATGTTCAAACCTTATGTTTCCATGTTTTCCTTTCACTGTTTTGTAAAAAAATCTATGGTTTCATATTAAGGTTCATGTAGCTTATTTATTAATTTAGAGGAATCTAAATTTTAATCAATTAGATAAAAATGGATGGTTTAATTTTTAAAAATTATTTCTCACACTTTAGGAGGATAAGAGGTATGATATCAAAGGACAGCAGACTCCTCAGGTCTGTTGAAATACAAGTTTCCAGGAGAATTTGTTCTCAGACCATCCCCATATTTCATAAGAGAGATATAGCTACCTCTCTTGTGTTCTTTTATAAAACATTAATTTAATTGATGTGAAATAGATACTCATGACCTGCATACTTTAGAAATGCTACACAGTTGATTCCATTACATCAGAGATTGGGATTACTACATGAGTTTGGAGGGAAAGAATTATTTTGTCAGTAGCCATGTTCATTGACTCACATTTTACTCTAACCATTGAGATACTCTTTAGAAAAAAATAGTATCCCTTATGATAGCAGGAACAATTTGATCAGTGAATTTTCTACAGATTTTATTGCAAACATGTGATAACACTCCACTAAAAGTGACAGAAGACACGGAGAGAGAAGGTTATATACTGCTCAGTGGAGCCAGTAGGTAGAATGGAATATTAGGATTTGACACTTTATCTAGGATGTAACAGTCTTTGCTTATTAAGATTCCAGATTCTTGTTGGGCAGTGGAGGTGCACCCCTTTAATCCCAGCCCTTAGGAGGTACAGGCAAATGGATCTTTCTGAATTTGAGGCCAGCTTGGTCTACATAGCAAGTTCCAGGACAGCCAGAGCTACACAGCCAAACATTGTCTTAAAAAGAATAACAACAAAAAGATTCCAGAGTCTTTAGGCATAAGTGTAGCTGTCTTCCCTCACAAAAGAAAAATTTTTATAGGATATAGATAATGTTACAAAGCCATAATTGTTTAAAACACAGAGATAAACTGACAGGCACAATATAATTCATCTACAAAACAACCCAACCTTTAAGACCCAGGGAACATCACAGAAGAGAGTGTGCAAAGAATATACAAGTCGGAGGAACAGGGAGAGTGTCTTCTATATATGGCAGGGCCACTACAACAACTATATATATGTAAGACAAAAAAAGAGCATAAAACTAAGAACATCAGCAGAGGCTTTATCCTCTATTACCACTATATAGCTCACTAAACACAGCCTTTTATGTAGTAAAATTATAATATTTCACACTAATCACCTAATTAACTTAATTTCTACCAATACATTATATACAACTCTAAATATAATCTAACAAAGCATATAAGGAGACAAAATATAGTTTGGAGCAAGAAACTAGACACTAATAGCAAATTAATATATACAATAAGTTGAAATTATCAGAGTAGGAAGTAAAATGCCTATGATTAATATGTTAAGGACTATAATGGGAAAAGTAGATAAAAAGTACAATTAAATGAATAATGTATGCAGATATGTGAAAGAAAAAAGCGAAAGAAAGAATATTAAAAGGAACCTCAAAACAAACGTTCAATCTACAGTCCCATGTCCTGCAAAACTTTATTTTTTGCAAAGAACAAAAAGACACACTGAAAACAAACAAAACAAAAAGAATTAGAGTTTTTCCTCAATGCACTTAGAAAAAATGCAGAAAATTCCTTCTGTGGGAAAAAAGGATGCAAGTCAAAACCTCAGGTGAATAAAAGAAAAGTCCAGTGTTATAAAATAAATGAAGGCAAAATAAAATCTTTTGCTTACTGTTCTCATTATGTTTAGAAAAAAACACTGCTCAAAATATGCTTATAGCTCGATTAGGTGCAAGGAATGAACATGATATTATCAATTACTGAAGAGAAAAAACAATGAAACCTTAATTGTAAGTGGTAGCCTAAGTATACCAACCAAGATTTATTATATGACAGAAAATAAATGAACAGAACAAACCAAACCAAATGTATTCAGGGTACAAGAAATTTATTTTAAATGTAAAGATAAAAGTAGACTGAAAAGAAAAGAATAGGAAAGAATATCATTCTGAAATCATAGCATCAGCATTTGCATTATTCTCCAAAACAGCAGATCACAGATCAAGAAAAATTATCATAAAGAGCACAACATTAGAGATGGAAATTTTTATAGTGCCCTGCTGTGAGCCTTTGTTACTTATTGTTGAAGTAGTAACAAATATTCTAGAGTCGATACCTAGAATATTTATCAATGCAGCAAGCCTTTATCATTTACTACAGAAGTAAGATATTCTGTAGTTGATACCTAGAATACTAATTGCTACTTCTATAGTAATTAATAATGGCTCACAGCACCACCCAGTCCCACAGCTGTTTAGCCCCAAATAAACACACAGAGGCTTATATTAATTATAATCTGTTTGGTCGATGGCTAGGATTCTTATTGTGTAGCTCTCTCTTAATTATTGACCAATTTCTATTAATACGTGTATCTCCAAGTGGTCTTGACTTACTAATGATGCCTGGGCTGCTTGCTTCCTCAGCAGCTTACTCTGCCTATTAACTTTCTCTGTCCCTGTTTGGATTTCATGCCTTGCTAATTCCTGCCTGTCCATTGATCAAATAATCTTTATTCATCAGTCAGTAAGAGAAACATATATTCACATCATATAGAAGGATATTCCCCACAACAATATAATGATACAGGGATTATTTACCCAAGAAGCTATAACAATCCTTATTGCATAAACACTGGAAATGGAAATATTACCTAAAATTAGCCATGGTAAAGAATTCATTCTTACAATTAAAGTTCAATATTACCATCAATTAAGATATGAGTGTCTACTATAGAATACACAAAAAAATAAGCAGTTTTTCAATATCACATGAAAAATAAATATGCAAATACCACATTGTATCTTTTAACAAAATCAAATTTAAGGAAATAGAAATCATAAAATATATAGTCCAAAACTGTAATGAAATTTAACTAGAAATTGATAATAAATTACTTGCAGAAAAAAGTCTTCAAATACATGGAGAGTTAATAACATACTTATAAAGTACACATAGGCCCATGAGTCTTGATGGTGTGTTATAAAAAATCATAGTAAAGTTCATGGAATGAAAATAAATGCATCAAAGTATTTGAGTTGCAACAAAAGTGGTGATTGAAGAGAAATTTACATAGATGAACACATATTAGAAAGCATAGACTATCTAATTTGAGAATGCATACTTACTTCTTTCTACCTGCATACTTACTTCTTTCTACCTTAGATAATTAGAAAAATATAAAATTATCTGTAAGTGAAAGGAAAACTGATATATATTAAGTTAGAAATTAATGAAATTTAAAGAATTGGTAGAGAAATAAGTAAAATAATAAATCAAAAGCTAACCTTTTGTTTGTTTGTTGAAGGGATTTGAGACAGGGTTTCTCTGAGTCCTGGCTATACTGGAACTCACTCTATAGTCGAGGCTGACCTCGAACTCACAGAGACAGCAAGCCTGACTCTGCCTCCTGAGTACTGGGATTAAAGGTATGAGCAAACATCACCAGGCAAAAAGCTAACATTTTAATGAATGATAAACTTGAAAGATATCCAACCACATCAAGAATGGGGAAAACACAAGTTCATAATCTAGAAAACAAAGTAGTCTGTCAATAATGATTACAAGTATTTGTCAGAGAGGCTCCAGAGGTCTCTAAATGAACACAAGCTGTTGCCACTGTCCTTAACTCCCATAACTAAATGGTAAAAACCTATTTTTGAAGACACCACATATATTGACTGCATAACATAAAAAGGCCATAATTTGAAAGAGAGCAAGGAAGATATACAACAGGGTTTGGAGAAAGGAAAGGGAAGGAGATGTGAAGTGGATTTATATATATATATATATATATATATATATATATATATATATATAATATGCATGTATATATATATATAATCTCAAAAGAATAAAATAATAGAAATAGAAAGTATCTTTCAGAATGAGAAATATCCTGCCTGCTAGCTTTAACAGTGAGAAAAGGTACCACATGGGCTGCTCAGGAATAAAAATACAATGTAACAAGGGCTGGACCCTACATGCTGCAATACCAACCTATCAGGCAAGTTATGCCTATTGGTATAATATTAACAAGACTAATTAGGTAAATGACCACTTTCTGAATGGATGGGAGCCCTTCTCTACATGAGTGAATTTCATGCCTGGATTGTAATCCTGCCCCAAAGCTCATAGGTGGGGAATTCATGGGCCCAGGGTAGAATCTACTGCTTCTCTACTTCTTCTATTTTATAAATGACCATGTTCTCAAAGTGCCTTCTAAATATTTATGGTTATGCCGATAGACTGGGAAGTTTTTTCCATTATTCAGAGGAAGGTCCTGTTGTAGTGAGTAGTAGTCAGTGCAAAGGCACACAACTAGACAAGATAAGGGACAGAGGATGCCTCCCTGTCTGTGTCAACCACACATCAAAACTCAGGAAACATAATGAAAGTGGAATCACAAAGCTTGAAAGTGTTGGGTGAAAGGGAAGACTGTTTTGAAGTATAGTTTTATGGACATAAGATGGCTGTTTCTCCCATGAAATTACAGCAGCTATGGTTACCTGAACAATGTCTGCACAAGATCAAGCCTGAAAGATTTCCAGCATAGATATGGAAAATATTCTTCAGGTCCTACTTTTACCTAGATGATATTGATAGTTGATAGTGGAAGAGGGAGCATTACTATTTTTGAGGGTGTGGCCATTTGTAGGTTACTCATGTTCCAGTAGATGGTCTCACCTATCCACATAAGATCAACACTAACTGTATTATTCGGTTATCAAAAGAAGTTTAAAAGGAAGGAAGAATAAATTTGGGAGGGAGATTTGTTGAGAGAGAGATTGAGAGAATTGGAGCAGAGAATTCTGGGAGAGGATATGATCCTATTCCATTGTATACATGTACAAAAGTGAATTTATATTCGAAATTGATTTCACAGGCAATTAAAAGAATAACAATGATCATTGTAAAATATTTAGAAAACTTTATAACTTCAAAATTTCATGACTTAGATGGAAGAAATGCATATTTTGAAAAACACCTAGGTGATTATATGCAGAGCTAGAACACCTGAATAGCTCTATATCCATAACATAAATTTAAGCAATAGCCCTACCATGGTTAATTTATCAGTTCTATTAAATATTGAAGAGTGGCACATGTCCTATACAAATAAATATGTGAAAAGTTGCTTATTGCCATATATTATTAAAGGATTGTCACTTAAAACAATGAAATGCCACTAAACATTTATTAGAGCAAATAAACTCCAAAGTGTTAACAAAATAAAATAATAAAAATGTTGTGTAATAAAAGAGGCCACCATTTAGTGACTATAGAGGTATAAAATTGTGCAGCCTCTGGCTGCATCTAATAAACTTAAATATACATTTATCATATTATTCAGCAATTGAACTCTGGTATTCTCATGTGTGACTTGAAAATGATTTCCACACAACATATATACAAATTCTTAAATATCAAATCATGAAAGGAATTTTCAAAAAAAACACTTGTGACAGTTATTTATACAGACAAAATATCATAAACAAATTCATATCATATAAAATATACCAGTGTCCTAATAAAAAACAAAAGCAAAATCACCTTTAACACCAGCTTCTGGGTACTTCCACACCCTGTTCTGGCCTCCTCAAATATTTCACATATATGGAACATATGGATACAGACATAAGCACACATATGCACATAAATACATTTTTAAAAGAGCACTGGAGAGGGATTTTAAAGTTTAAGAGCAATTGATAATCTTGTAGTGAACTCAAATTAAATTCTAAGCACCCACATTACAGCTCACAACCATTTCCAGGGGATAAAATGACCTCTTCTGGAATCCATAAGCACCAGGTACATATAGGCGCAAACACAAACATGTAGTCAAATAATCATACACATTTTTAAAAAAATCACAGAAAAATAAATAAGAGCGTCCAAGGAAAGAAAGAATGGCATATCACATATATCATTCATTGGAAAACTTTGCTACCACAAAATTGAAAAATATATAATTCTGTTTAGAAGTAAATAAGAACCTCTGGAAAAATCCTAAAAAGCTAATGCATACCAGTAACTTTTAGAAAATGTCAATTTCATAAAGCATACAGCAGATATATTAACAGAAAATCATAAACATTATACAGTATAGAGTTTGTAATTCTCAGATATTTGTTCTAAGCTCTAATATTAAAAATTGAATAAGACACCACAGTGAACACTCACATTTGACAAAAATAGCAAATAAAAAGAAATAAAGAATAAATGATAGCAAGAGTAGTGGTAAGAGTATAGAGCTGTCATTTAAATAAGCAATTTATGCATCAATTGATTCTCAACGAGCATGACAAAAGAAAAGATATTTAAAAACACATACAATCTATTTTAAAAATAGTGCTGGTTTTTTGGATATCCACATAGAGATAAATACTAAAAGGTAAAACACAGAAAGCTACATCCTTATCTCCTACTCTGTGTGAAATGCAACTCAAAATAGATCAAAGAAATTAATGTAAGAGTGAAAACATGAAAGTTCAAGAGGAAAATTTTTAGAAAACAATTTATCATATATGTACAGACAACAATTTTCTAAATATTTGCAATCAAAAGTTGTAGTCATATTACCACAGGTTGCCAAGTGGCACACACAGGAAATGAAAACGCTATATAACAAAAGAACAAACTTTCTTTTATTCATAACACTGAGTTTAATGCAGTTATTATATAAAGAATTGGAAAACACATAGCAAAATATAAATAACATATTCAATAATTTGACAAATGAACTGAATCATCATTTCAAATGAAGAAATAGAAATAGCCAATAAATGAATGAAAACTGTCAACAAGTTTATCTATTAGGGAAACAAATCATTATAGCATTGTGATGTCCTCTAATTGTAGTGAAACTTGAAAATTTGAAAGAATCTGTTTTTAATGAAAGCAAAATAATGAAAAAATGATTTATTTCTATGTTATGGCAAAGAAACAGGAGAGGTAATTCTGATGAGGTTCCAAGGAAAAATATATTAACCTACATTTGGTGGAAATGTAAAGTTTCCAACAACTCTAGTAGATATCTGAAAGTTGATGAGATCTATGGCTGGTGATTCAGAACTCTAATCCCAGCACTGGAGACGAAGAAGCAGGTGACTTGTGAGTTTAAGTCCACTTTAGGCTATTTTTTCTTATTTTTTTCTGGCTTTGGGTGATGATGAGTTAAAACTGTGACAGCCCACTATAGATTTCTAAATTCACAACCCAGTGAATTTAGGAATTTGTAAGACAGCTTATGTTAAACAGAAAATACTTGGTTTCAAAACCTCCATATAAAATAACACAATTATTCATAAGGAAAAAAGAGACATTCTAGGGATGGTGATATATAACAATAGCTGCACTGGGAACACAGGTAAAAGGATAATGATGTCTATGTAACTTTGAGTTTTATAGTAAGTTCCATAACAGTCTTCCAGAAGATTATAATAAAAATGCTAATGAAATGCAAGGGTGGAGGGAGGAAAAGAGAAAAGGAGAAGAAGTGAGAGGGGAGGAGAAGAATAAGAAGGCAAGGACAGTGCAGTTATGAACCAGGATCATAAACACATACATTGAGTGGCAATCTGTACGTTATACTGGGGTCCTAGGTATTGGTGCCATCGCTCCATCTAATTCCTACACAGAACTCTGATGGCAATTAGGTCTGTTTTCTGAGACCCATTGGGCCACATCAGAAGGGTGAAATCCCAGTCAGTTCCACCCAAAGGCAACAGAAATAATTTTTGTGTGTTCTCTGGATTAGCTCCCTTTGAAGTTCTGTTTAGAGTACTAATAGCTCAGTAGGGGGCAAAGGGGTGGGACCAAGGGTAGAGGGGTGGGGCCAGGAGCCGGAAGTGGAGGACAATAACTTCCGGTTTGACTTCGCTGTTGGAGCCTGGATGCGCCTGGGCCTTGATCTGTCGCCGTGATCTGTTCCTCGAAGTGTCCCGTTTACTCAAGTGAGAATCTTTCCAGGGGATGGCTTTGGGTGATGATGAGTTAAAACTGTGACAGCCCACTATAGATTTCTAAATTCACAACCCAATCTGCCCCAGGAAAGCCCTGGTCCCGACACTATTCTTTCGAATTCCTGGATATGGCAGTTAAGCCCTGTCGCCATACCGTGTGGGGCTGGATACAGAATTGTTCCCTTATGTGACATAGGTGGTTCAAGCTGGCCTGGGGCATAAAATGCTACCCTACTTTATCCTTCGGAGAATGAGGTGGTAGCTTTTCTGTAGAAGTTATTCCAGGGAAGAAAACGGGCGAGGTCAGGGGTAAAGCTTGCAAATGTATATGCTTTCTAGATGTCCTCTGAATGGTGTGAAACCCCAGGGTTAAGGCTTCCCTTAATTTTCTCCAGTGTATTAAAAGTGAAGATTATAGTGCTAATTTAAGAACAGCAGAGTAATGTGGGGATCGAAACATAGTTAAAATAAAACACTATGAGTTATTGAAATAAGGTGTGGCATTAGTGAATACCCTTCTTTGACCCTAGTAAAGTAAAACTTGGGTTGCCAGGCAGTGGCCTAATAAACTCTGTTTCTTCCCACAGATTTCTCAGGAAGTCATTACAACAAGAGAACAGGAACACAATTTAAATCCAGAAAGGTACTCCTAGAAAGGTAGCAAAAGGGGACTCTCCTTGAAGGCAAGTTGTTATCTACGTAGTAATGTTTACATAGCATCATTCTCTCTCTCTCTTCCCCCCACCCCAAATTATTTCCAGCACTCCAGCCTGCCTACCCAGAGCACTATGCCTAGGGGCAACAAGAGCAAGAGCCGCTCCAGGGCCAAAAGGCAGCAGTCCCGTGGAGAGAGCCAGAGTCTCCAGGGTGTTCAGCCCACTGCAAAGGAGGAAGCAGCAGTGCCCCCTCTTGGTCAGGGAGATGAC
The DNA here is from genome assembly GCA_030556225.1 of Cricetiscus sungorus. NCBI lineage: Eukaryota > Metazoa > Chordata > Mammalia > Rodentia > Cricetidae > Cricetiscus > Cricetiscus sungorus. Next base: position 9,521,693 of record JANBXA010000126.1, read on the forward strand.
CCGAGCTCCCCTGAGATGTGCACTCCTCGAGGATCCCAGGAGGCTGCATCCCATGGTTCTCCTGAGTTAAATTTCCCGTGCTCAGGCTATGATATTGGTGCTGAGGGTCCTGATGTTGGTGCTGAGGGTTCTGTTGTTGGTGCTGAGGGTTCTGTTGCAGGCATTGATGAGAAGCGTGCAAATGCCTGCATTATAGCAGAAGCCATCGATTCTGCACGCAGAGATCCTATGACCAGGAAGGCCAGCAAGCTACTTCACTATCTGCTGGAGAAGTACCAGACGGATGAACAGCCTATGGAAGCAGATATGCTGAAGCTGATCAGCAGGAAGTATAAGGTGCACTTCCCCTGGATCCTGGAGAAAGCCAGCTATCAGCTGGAGGTGGTCTATGGTCTTGAGTTGAAGGTTGACAAACATAACACTCAGGCCTATGTTCTTGTTAACAAGTTACCCATGCCACCTGGGACAAATGAGGGTGGCAGGAAAGAGTTGCCAAAGACGGGCCTCATACTGACCCTGCTGGGTATGATCTTGATGAAGGGCAATCGTGCCAGTGAGGAAGAGGTCTGGCAGTTCCTCCATATGCAGGGGATATATCCTGGGAGGAGGCACTTAATTTTTGGGGAGCCCAGGAAGTTCATCACCAAAGAGCTAGTTGAGCAAAATTATGTGGAGTACCGCCAGGTACCTGGTAGCAATCCCCCAAGCTATGAGTTCCTGTGGGGTTCCAGGGCCCGCAATGAAGACATGAAGATGAAAGTCCTGGATGTTTTAGCTAAGATCAAAAATGCCATGCCCAATTTCTACCCTCAACAGTATGAAGAGGCTCTCAGTAACCAGGCTGAGAGAGCAGGCAGGAGAGGTGAGGCTTCTGGTTACCATGCTGCCAGGGTTCCCTCCCTTGGCCAATCTAGCAGCTCCTTCCACACTTAGCTGGCCCTTGGATGTAGCTGTCAGTGTACTAAGGAACAGCCAGTTTGTTGAGTAGTCGGGTGGTTATGGATAGGAGGGACAGCACTAAGAGAATACCTTTTTCTGCTGCTAAGCATAGAAAAAATACAAGTATCTTTCTTCCTCTGTTTCATTGTTAATATTACTGTAACTGAATATTAATTTGTCTCATGTATGCTTCATAACCTTAAATGTGATACAATTATTGCTATTTGTTGAGTTTAAAAAGAAGATATATGGGGTTTTAAATTTATTGGAAAACTTTCACCACACTAATTTCTTTTCAGTAAGTGTGAGAAAACAATGCATGGGAAAAAAGTTTCACAGAATGTGATGTGCTACAATTAGTGAAACAAAATAAAATGGCCAATTCATCCTGGCCTCTGTTGGTTTTGCCTTTATTTGTAATTTTCATGGAAAAAAGATGGTTTTATAACTGTATTAGATTGTGTGAGAAAATAAAGTGTGATAAATTAAACCTCATAACCAGTCTCTTGGTCATTTCATTATTTTATGCAGCCCTCATTGGGCATCATATTTTTGGTAACTCCTCCCTCCAATATTATTGTTAGTGACCAAAAAGGTCTACCCACTGCCTACAAAGACATAGAATTTCCCAGCATTGGAAAGAGGATAGAAAACTCTAAGATAAGAAGGGCATGCAAAGAAACAATTGGAAGAGCAGGGAATTTCTGATTGATACAGCTACACAATTTTTGATTGGGGTATTTGGAACATTGGGGAATTTCAGTTTGTCAACTGTGTGTAATTTAAATGATGCGGCATGGCGGATTGCATGAAGCTGTAGAAGTGATGATCAAGGACAGACCCTCAGAAGTTGGCTCCTTGAGGTAGTGTGAGTTGATGATAGGGCATCACAGAGTTTAAAGTTTAAGCAAGAACAAGAAACACATTATAAAAGTCAGTTTGAATATTGAGTGTACCAAGATGAAATCCTGCCTAGGATAGAAATGGACAGAGTCCATGTGTTTGTCCCAGGGCAGGTTAATATATTGCACATGCTATACATTATGTGCAGGGGTGTTCTGCAAAAAAAAAAAAAAAAAAGGATAGCAATCTTTTGAGAAGAAGTTCCAAGAACATAATTGTCAGTCACTCAGAATGAGCTCATAGTGCCAAATTTTCTTTCATTAAAGTGTATTTCAACTAGGTTTCTTAGAATATTCTTTGTTATACTTCAAAGACAAGTTCTAAATTTGGAGGTGGTAAATTCAATGCCAAAGTTTAATTTGAGTGGAAAGGCTTTAGAGTAATATTTTTGAATGTTGAGGAATTGCAAAAGTTAAGCTCCCCATACCTGAAGAAGAAGAAGAAAAAAACCTACCTCCAAATTATTTATCACTTTCTATAGGAAACACTAATTAATTTTTATTATAATGTAAATGTCATTTCTCCTCTACCCTTTCCACACTCTACCCATTCCCATACAACCCTTCTCTAAAGTTCTTGGCATCCTTTTTTAAACAGTATTGTTCATATACACATAGGTATCTTCATGCAGACTGAGTATGAGTATGAGATTTCTTCCAAAATGAAATATTTCTTTCAAGAAGGAGGAAGAATATCCATAAAATTTTGTAAGTAACAATGCTTGCATGTGTGAGAGAACTGAAACAAGGTTTATAAAGTCCCTCCCCCAAATTAGACAGGCAGCACCAAGTTGTTGAAGTCAATTCTGACAACTTAACAGCCTGGGAGTAGTAATTCCATCCATGTTTATTTAAGCAATCATTACTCATGCTTGGGTGGGCTTTTTCTTATTGTCGAGTATTCCTTTACACGGTGTGAATATATGCCACTCTCATTGCTTTAAGAAAGAAGCTGACTGGCCAATAACTGAAAACAATAAGGTAAGGCAGCAGAGCTAGACTAGGAGAATGCTGGGACGAAAAAGGGCGGTATCTGAGTTGCCATCAGATGCAGAGGGAGCAGGAGATGAACTTACCGTGTTAATAAAGGTAGTGGTACATGTTAAGAGTGCTGGGGAGCCAGACCAGAGCGATGATATGTTTAATAGCCCCTGCCAGGGACCAGGCAGGCCTTAGTTTTCGTTTACTGGTATTAGCTGGAGCTGAACAAGCTGTTCTTGGGAAAACCACAACTCAGGAGCTACCAAACCACTTACAACCTTTTTCTAGCTCAGGAGATGAACACAGCCTCCTACTAGCTAAAGATAGCTTTCTATACCTTGGTGCTGGAATGTCATTAATCAGTACGGCCACTCACCAATTAACCTCCAGATTAAACTCTCCTTCCTGTAATTTCCCTAATGCAGCTTAAAAGGGGGCCTGTGTGTTTCTTCTGCTGTTGCCATGTGCCACCCCAACTTCTTGTTAGGCTTTTACTGATAAATGCTCTTAATGACTGCATATGTGACTGGTGGTCTTTTACCTCTCTTCTTGTAGAACATAAGTGGCAAAGCATGAATAAGGAATAAGTGTTAACGTTTAATGTAAGTTCTGGTTATTAATGAGCCTGACCTATTAGAAGATCATTATAATTAATATAAGCCTCTGTTTATTTCAGTGGCTGGGGGACAGAAAGGTTTCACCTACAAATGGTGTCCAAATGTTAGTTACGCAAGTACATCCACAAGAATTCCAAGGGAATAGATGAGAGAAATGGGGCATAAAAGATGGAGCCGTAATAGGTTTGAGGAGAAAACTGAACCTAGACAAATATCCATAGACCTATAAGAATGACCCCAACTAACAATTTGAGCAACAGTGGAAAGGCTACCTTAAATGACCTTCCCTGATAATGAGATTGATGACTAACTTATCACCATCATAGAGCCCTCATCTAGTAGCTGATGGAAATAGAAGCAGACACTTACAGCTAAACACTGAGCCAAACTCCTGGAATCCAGATGCAGAGAGGGAGGACAAGAGCAGGTTGCAAAAACACATAGAGACAGCTGACCTGAACAAGGAGGAGCTAAAAGGCCCCCATACTGATAGCTGGGAATCTAGCATGGGACTGACTCAGATCCCCTGAACATGGGTCTCAGCTATAAGGACTGAGCTGTCTAAGGGACCTCAGACAGTGGAATCAGGAAGTATTATCCCTGGTGCACAAAAGGACTTTGGAGGCACATCCCCCATGGAATGATACTCCCTTATCCTAGAGACAGGCGAGAAGTCTTAGTCCCTACTCCAAATGACTTGACCAATTTATATGACCCCTCCTGGAGGGCATCACCCTACCCGTGAAGTAGGGGAATGAGAGGGGAGGGTGTTCGGGGTGCATGTGAGTGTGGGAGAGAGGGAAAGACAAAGGGAGGGAGAGGGAATAGGGATCTATATGTAAAATAAAAATAAATAAATAAAATTTAAAAAAAGAATTGAACAACAGCAACAACAATATATATATATAAATTGGATTAATCCAGCAGCATTTCTTTCAGTAGTTGTTGCTATTTCCTCAGCAGTCAATTAAAAGACATCACAATAGCATAGAGTAAAAAATATTTTTTTATAAATGTATAGAAACAAAGACAAACTCAGCTTCCTAGTGTCATAGTCTAATGCCATCAGCTCTATAGAGATTCATCTCTAGACAGCTACATGTAAGTTGGAACCAGCAGCCAACCAACATGAGGTAAATGGCATGGCAGGTTATTGCAGTCTTTTACATCGGACATAGTACAGAAAGGCTTCTCTCAGCCACTGCCTGAAGGCTAAGCTACCACCACAATCTCTGATAACACTCTGCAAGGTAAGATTGGAATTTTGATCATACAGAAAGAAAAGGTTTACAGATATTCAGTAAAGATATATTCAGATGAAAAAACCTCTAAATGGGTTACAATATGTTTAAAACTGTACAAAGTCTTAAGAGATAGAAGAGAAAGAGTATATAGTCTTAGATTAAAACATGTAGTTTTTAAAATAATGAAGTTTTAAAAAAGAGAGTGAAACCATTTTAAAGCCATGTAAAGATGGAAAATACACAGAGAATCTGGCTACTGTATATTATTGTGTTGTCTTTGAATTTTTTGACTACTGAGGAAGGAGTAATGGCTGCTAAGAGCTACTAGATTAAAGCTGTCAGATTAAACAAATTTATATATTTAAAATATCTTGACTTCAAAATTAGGTCAAAATGTATGTTGCTTTGGGGGAGAGGTTGTGCTTTTATTTCCACAGGAAATGAGAAGCTGTGGATTCATTTTTGGTTAAAGAAATTCAGGTTTGATCAAGAGCACACTCTGAAATTCCTGTCAGAACTGTCTGGCAGGAAGACCCACATGCTTGTTCCTGGAGGGACAGCAGACCCTTCCCATCATGCAAGAGTACCAGAGGTGGTGAGGTATCTGTCTGTCTGATCCTGCCTGTCCCCCTTCCCATTGCTGCCATCAGTGGCTTCATCTTCTCCACTGCTTTTAGCCAGTAGTATTGCTTCATCCCTGGGCTCAGGTATCCCAGGCACTAGCAGTGCTCCCTCCTCTTTGACTATGCAGAACGGTACTTCAGTTCTTCCAAGTTCCCTAAGCCTTGCACCCATAGTGGTGATACAATGAGCTCCATGGATGGCTTTCTTTACCTAGAGACCTCATCCCCATACCCACTGCTGCACCTACATTCTTCTGCCTCCCTCCCCTCCCTCTAGCAGCCTTTGCCACCCACCCCAGGAAAGTGATACCACCTCCCTCCTCCAGTGTCAGCTGCCATTTCCCACGACCCCACTGCTACATTCTTAGAGCTTGGAGATAATGGTGACTATACCAAGATGGTCTTTGGTGTGGCTGCTACCCCACCACAACCTATTGTGGCACCCATAAAGTCAGAATGTGCATGAGTGATCAGACCCACATTGAAGTGTCCAAGTCTCAAAAATCAGGTATCTGGGAGTGGAGGCCTTTCTTCTAGTCAGCCATCCCTTCCTCTTCCTTATAAATGGTCATTACTGAACACCTGAAGCCACACCTATAGGATGTAGTGACTACCACAAGTCCATTGGTAAAACAATATGCCACTACAGATCCAGTTCTTTAGAAGGGTAGCATTCAGGCTTGGACAGAGAAATGGAAAAAGTAACAAAGAGGAGAAAAAGAGGAAGGGATAAAGTGGAACAGAGAAAAGTGAAAGGGAATGGAAGAGCAAAAGAAATGAGAGACAATAGACAATAGTTTCAGTATGGGGATCTAAACTCATACTATCTTTGGAATCTAATATTTACAAAGTTCTCATGTTAATCCAGTCACATTATGGAATAGACCATCACCATGTGTCAATGACACTGACAATTGGAAATTGTGGATATAGCTCCTCTTAAAAAGGAAGATAAGTTTTCCACAATTCTTCCACAATTGTACATAGAACAGTTTTCACAGCAGGCAATCAATCTGTACCTATTCTCTATCCAGAGTATCTGAGATGTACAGTAAAAGTTGTTATGTCTGGAAACCATTGTTTTGACACTTTTCATCTTGAACTCAGAAAATTAGACTCCATTAAATTACAGGACATATAAAATCATGTTATTTTTCAATGGCCAACATTAATTGAGGAATAGATCTTGTAGCACGTATGTTTTCCACTAGCTCGCCCGCCACCGGTCTGGGCCCACAGCTGTACCAGCCCCAAATAACACACAGAGACTCTGTATTAGATACAATCCTGTTGGCCAGTTACCATTATTGTTTATGGGCTAGCTCTGTCTTAATTATTAACCCATTTCTACTTATCTAAGTATTTCCACGTGGTCATCTTATCGGGGAGCAGTGAGCCTGGCATCTTGCTTCCTCTCGCTCTACATGCTGCCTCCTCCTATCTAAGTCCTCTTTCCTCCTTCTAGTCTCCTAGCCCCACCTACCTAGTTTCCTATTGGCCAACAGGGCTTTATTCATTAACCAGTATGAGAAACATATTTACAGAATAACATCTCCCATCATCTCCTCTTTTCTGTCTAAAATAAAAAGGGGGTTTTAACCTTGACATAGCAAAATATATCATACAACAGTTATCAAATAAGAATCACAGTTAACAATATTTAGTCCATTAACATTTTGTAAGACTTAAAGAAAATATCATCTATCCTATCTTTGTGAATCTAAAGTCCTGTATGTAACTCATCTTTAATCCTAACTAAGGAAAACTAACCATAACTATCTGTCTTCAACTCCTTCAAAGACCACAGAAGGATAATATATAAACTCTAGAAATGACAGAGACAACTCATTGCCTGGTCAGTCACCCGAATTTCTTCTGTAATGTTCCAATGTTACAATGCCGAGGCCATGAATGTCTCTTGGGTGACACTTGCCTGTCTATTGTACTTGTTGTAGAATCCAGATGCAGGCACCGATACCCAGGACCCAGAGTAGGGATAACAAAATAGACACTGACCAGTGATGTACCCATTCCCCCACATGGGGCATGAAATTTCACCAATCAGTAGCTTTTACAGGATCCACACGAGTGGCATTAATCACTTTAATAGCATGGCTCAACTGGGTAGTTAAATTGACAAAGGTACCCTTCTATCAGAAGCATTAACATTTCCAGGAGTCACACAAATAGAATGATAGTAAGACAATTGTTGATGAATCCATAAATAATCAACCTGTTCTTTAGCTAAAATCAATTGTTGACTTAAAGTAAATATTACTAATTGAATATAAGTATTTAAACTATTTTGGAGGTCTAAAGCTTGGCTAACTTTCTCTGAGCGTTCATTAACAACAGCTGAGTTCTGGACATTTTGAGAAATGGCAAATCCTGCTGCAGTTGCAGTGGTAGCAGAAATGGCAATGGTGGCCACAATTGCAGAAGTAATTCCAAAGTCCCCTTTTTGTTGATACAAAGTCATTGTAGTCCCTCCATCATGTAGAACAGGCTATGAAACCATGGCCAGAACACATACCACCATGGTGTTATCTTCATGAACCCAGCAATTAGTCAGGGAGCAGTTTCTGGAAAAACAATTAAGAGTCCCCCCCAAACCCGCTCCAAACAACAAAGAAAAAAGGGGGTAGAAGACATGAGGAGGGGTTGATAGAGAAGTTTTTCTCAGCAGTATAATTAATCAAATGTGTATGATAATCCAAGAGGCTGTACCATTGAAGGACAAACCTTGCTTCAGTATAAAGGGGAGGGCATCCACACAAACATAAGGTCCACAATTATACATTCCTGAAAAAAAGGGGGACAACCCCAACTGATTGGGATTCATATAATAGTATTCCTCAAAGTCCCTAGTGCTATTCTTAACCAGAGTCTGATGTCCGTGCCACCAAACGTCTCTACCAAACATCTCTATGTCCTTTTAATAGCCATGGTAACTGAACTATGAAATTTCCCAAAATCGGGGGCAAAGTTAGCTGAAAATCACTATGCCATGGCCAACAACATGTAGCTGGGCGAGGACCGTGTATAGCTCCAGTCATTACACTCAAAGTTCACAGGGAAAAGAATATCCTTTAAACTAAACACTGATCCCCCTAAGGAATTAGAAAAAAATCTGCTATGGAAACATTAACAAATCATAAAACAATACTCGAAGAAAAAGTGAGATTCATGTTCTGTTGTTCAATGACCACATTGGCTGAAGCTCTGCCTGTAGTATAATTAGTGGTAACAGGTGATGGCCAAATGGGACTATGTATTCCTTCAGACATCAGCGGGGCTGGGGGGAAGTGGAGGGTGGGGGGTCCTCACCAGACCCCAAACTGATCTCTTCTCACTGATTACTGGTTGGGTTGTCATGATTAACATCATTAGGGTAAAGTTCATTCACCTGTCGTAGTTTGTGGAGATGAGTTTTTAAAGGTTACCCCCCCCATAGGGATTCATTTTTTAATTAAAGTTTCCTCCTCTGAGACATTCTCCGACTCAGACTCAGAAGATGTTAACCATTTTGCATCATTCTCTTTACTGGGGGTCTGACTAATTGTTACTTTTTCTATGTCTTTTTGTTTTGAGTTTACAGATCATCTGGTTTCCTCCTCTTGAACTTCTTTAAAAGCCTCCTTGGTTGTCTCTAGTTGTTTTTTCACTTTAACTTTGTTAGTAAGGCATCTTTGACTAACCTCCACAAGGAGAAGGTACTTAAAGCAATCCCATATTTTTGTATGTACCTTGTTTACCCCAATGTGTTCCTGCCCGCTACAGAGTGACCATGTCCAAGATTCCTCACTTTCCAAATCTCAGTGGGACCTTGACTTACCAGAGTACTGAGCTGGTGGAGGGTGTCAGGATTGAAGCATTCAACAGACCACCAGGAGAAGAGAATAAGCTGCTGTTTATTACAGAGAAAAATGGGCTTCTATAACCAAGCCAGGGGATGGGCTAAGCATAGGAGGAAGTCATGCACCACCCACACCTGGGGTCAAGGTACATGAACTGTACACTGGGAAGTTCTGAGAACAACCTTATTTGCTCAACCTTGAGAGCACAGAAGTTATACAGCTGGGTGGGGAGGAAGAGAGTTGTAAGGGGCAAATACTTAAATTTCCCAACACCAGATCAAGCACAACAGTAGTTATTCCATCCTCATAGGCAGAAACAGCCAGTCTCTTCATCTGTGTATAGCCTGACCAACCCTGCCTGCTCTACGGCCAACCTCTAGGCTTTTGCCAAGAACTGCAACCATCCACATATCCTTCTGCGCTTTCTACCTAACCCCATTCAGTTTGCAAATTTCCCATATACTCCTCCAGGGTCTAGCCCAGTGAGAATCTCCTGGAACTCCCATTTTCCTCAACCTGCAAGATGTAGCTGAGGCCACACAACCCGTGAGCTGACCTATTCTAGCTACCCCCATCTGTACCAGAGCCAATCTTTAGGCTCCCAGAAGGCCTCATATTCTTTGCCCTTGTGTAGTTTGTCCACATTTGCTTGCCATGGAAGCTGGCTCTGGTAGGTGATGCCAGGACAGAAAGTGCACTCTGAGTGATGGTTGGAGGCTTCTTCCTGAGTTCCTGTTCTGGTGCCCTGCCGTCCCTATCAATTTGGTCAGGGCATAGCAGTTGCTGAGAAACCCAACCCACCATATGGAAGGCAACCTGGCCACTGAGATGCCTGCCATTTGTCCTGAGTGACAGGATTCCTGGGCATCTGCAGGGGCCACAAAGCCCCTGGATCTGGCTGGATCATCGTGGCCAACTCTCCTCAATGTAGCCTTCTCCTTAGTCTCTGGAGTTTGGGCTTGTTCTAGTACAAATGTGCTAATTACATGCTGTGTGTGATTCATTGCCCTGTATGATTTATGAACACGGGGCTATATCATGTAATCACTAGAGAGTCAGGGCTCCCCAACAAGAGGTCTGAGAAGACTTGTAGACACTGGGCCAAACTGCAGCCCAGGAAGCCTTAGGACTGGGATCCCAAGTCCCAGTTTATTTTGATGGCTCCCCAGGACACAGATCTTACTCCCAAAGTCAAGTGCCCCAAGTAGCTAGATGGACACCAAAATGGATGGATCCCTGGGGCTCAGACCTCTGAGTTGGTCGGGTAGGCTTTCTGTGTCTTGCAGGCTTCTTTGGGGATCATGGCCTGATTCAGCTGCCTGTGTCCCTACTTGCCTCTTGACCCATCTGCCATCCCCATGGCAGTCCCTTTCTACCTCCAATTTTGTATTTAATTCAGGCCAGCAGCAGAACTTAACCCAGGAGGCCCCAGGGCCTAGCTGGCTTGTCTCCCAGGGATGCTTGGTCCTTCCGTATGTAGGGACCTGCCATGCCCAGATGTCTGCTGTTGTGAGTACAGGCTACCCAACTGAGGGCCCAGGACCTACTTTTGGATACCCTGCACTGGTTGGTGTCATCTCACCTGAGAGACCCTGATAGATTCATCCAATGTTCTGTCCATCCTCTGACTCTATGTCACCAGCTTGAACACTGACCTGTTTAGCTGCTTGGTTTCAGGAACTAGCTGTTCTCATGTGGACCCATTCTGCTCCCGAGTACCCTGGGTAGTCCCTGGGTCAACTTCTGGCATGGGTAGGTGGAGACCAGGGACAGGGTCAAGAACACCTCACTCTAACACCTGGCAAAGTCCACAGTACCCTGGAGGCCTTGCCTGAGAATAGCAAACCATTTCTAGTCTGAGTCAGTGCACATAGGAAGTGAATTAAACAGAGACTCACCAAGGCTCAGTCTTAACACCTTTTATCTGGTAACATGGAGCTCAAGCCCAGCAAGGCTGTCTTGGGGAAGATGGCAGAGGACGCATCCAATTTCTAGGCTCACAGGGGGTCAAAGAACTCTTTCCTCAGCCGAATCTGATCACCTCTTCCTGCACTGTAGCCAACATCTAAGATTCGGCCAGAACCTGCCCACCTGAAACAACACAAAGTTTCCATTCTGCATCAACTGAATACATGCCAATTGTTACATATATATCCCACCCACATCCTTCTTCAGGGTCTAGCATGGTGAGTTCCCCTGATCTCCTCATCCAAGCCTTTTCCCCAACCTGCCAGATATACTCCAGGTCCCACAATCTCATCCACACCCACCAGGATCTCAGCCAACATATAGGCTTTTCCTAGGTCAAACTTTACCTGCACACACCCCACTTTGTACCCTGATTTCCTATGTTCTCTCCTTGTGTTAATTCTTGTATCTCATCTTTTCTTAAAACCAATAGATATAGACTGGTTCAAAAAACTGCTCTGACCTAGTGTAGCCACAATGGTCTAGGCTTTAAGAAATACTTGCTAGATAGACTTGCTCTATCTAGTCTGACCACCCCTGTTTGCACAGCAGACAGCCTCTATACTTACCTTCTTTGAAGTTTTGATCATGCCTTTCAATGCTCAGACTTAGCAGCACATCTTCCAGGATATAGTCTGGTGAGTACACCTGACTTCCCAATTCAAACCTTTTCTACAACCTGCCAAATCTAACCCTGGACCACAACTACTGTCCCAGCCTAGACTAGTAGCCCTGCCTGTATTGAAACTAACATCTAAATTTCTACCAAGTCTTACCTTACCTGAAAGCAGACACGGATCCTTTCTGTAGTATTTCTGAGCACTCCCTCAGTACTGAGACTCCCAATATACTCCTCCAGGGACAAGCCTGGCAAGTCTCCTGAATATCTATATCCATGGCTTTTCTAAAGCTTGTCATATTATCTTGGGTCCAATAACAGGTATCCTGACCTACTCTGATCACTTCTCATGTAAAAAGCCAACCTGCAAGCTTACTTAGGATGTCACATGACTCGCCTTGGCCTAGTCTGACCATCCCTGCCTATATTGCAACCTTGAGTGAGTCTTTTCTTGTGGAGATCCAACATAAGTCTACTCACCTAAGATAGGGAGTCCATAGCAGATCAAAGTATGGATACTATGTAAGTCCAACTTGGTGAACTTTATCGGGGTTACTTATAAGAATACGGATGAAGGATTACTTACAGGAACAGAAATGTCTCAAAGACAATTGTATCACCAAAACCCACTCCAGATTTGGTGACAGCTCACCAAACCTGGATACTTGGGGCACACTATATACTCTGCAGGCAGATCAATAGGTTGGACAGTGTCCTTTTCTTGTGATTCAGTTGGTCTAAACCTCTTCCAGGCAGCCAGGCTAGTTTCTGCTATTTTTAGGCAGTTGGTCTAGTCTCAGACTCTTCTTTGAAGATTGGCTTTTCTGAGAGGTACTTTCAGCAGTCTTTACTATTTAGTTGTGTTGAGGGAGGAACCTAGAGAATCTGGTCAGTTTCAGGGACTTCCTGGATCTATTTTGAATTGTTTAACTTTTGTCTTAAGATGCTTCTCTACAGGATGGAATGTTTCAATCTCCTGCTACACAACACTCCAACCATTCCTCTGGCATTGTATATTTTCTCCACTCCCTCTTTGTAATAGTTTTAGAATCTTAGAGGGGGATTATCAATAAGTACTTACTTACCTATAAGTTAGAATTGGGCCATGGTGCCATAACATTTATTTAAATGTTTCCTTACTAGTGGTTTTGAATTGAAGCTGACAATAACAGTGGTTCATGGTGATAAAACACATATTTAGAAGACAGTTTCACAGGCGCATCACATCCATCTAGCAAAACGATAGAAGTTGTTTTCCCATTGGGACCTATGACCTCTCTAGCCACAGAATTTTGTCCTGCCTTGTAGTACCAGACCCGAGCTGTGTCCAGTGGAGCAGGCCTGTAATCCAATTGGAAGGCTGTTGGTGTTACCCATGAGAGTAAAACCAGTGCTACACAGGCACACAGGTACATTCTGGCATGCCAGTATTTAGCATGCAGAGTCCACAATCAAACAGTAATGTTGGTGACAGTTCTCTACACTCCTCCCTTTGGTACTTTTCAAGACAGCCATCAATGTAGGAGTTAACATTTCAGTTCAGCTTCATTTCTCTATGTCCTACAGTCAAAGCATGGTCTTCCTAAATAGGAAGGTCTTACAATCAAGTTCTGTCATATAAACAACAGCAGTAACAATAGTTTTATGATTTTTGGAGTTTTAGGGGTTTCCGTAACCAACATCAAACAGGGAGGTAGCTTGCGTCCAGCACAGGGGTTTTCATTCAATAACATTATGGCCTCTGGGAGTGTCCCTTTCCACCCATGTAGATTACCTTTTGAATTTTTTTCCTTTTAATTAATCCAGCCCCAGTGAGGTTGTAAGGCTGCTTTCCAAATTTTCAAAACACCAAGGAATCAGCATTATGTCATCTATAAAGCAAAATCTTTTCCAGAGGATGAGCAGGAAAAGGCAACAACCTCAGAAATAATCCCATAACAAACAACAAACAATATGTTTATAAAAATAACTGTGGTGAAACATTGTGAAAGTCTGTCATCATCTGCTCTGAGCAACAGTCAGGTGAATCCAGAAGTTCACAACTAAAAGAGATATTGAAAGACTCACCGTATCCTTGGACCCCTTTCTCCAAGAGATGAAACAGTGACCACTGGATGCAAGAACAAGAGGCTATTTATTGCTCACACAGGTATCTGTGGGCACTTCAATCTTTTGGGAGACTGAGCGTGCCCAGGCCAAAACTTCAGAGGATTATATATGGTTTGGGCAGCAAAAAGCGGGCTTACAGAAGCAAATGCATGATTACAGGGATTTCATTGGTTCACTCAAATAAAGCGGTTGGGTTCAGTCTGGGGCAGAGTTGTTTGTTCAGATTGGGTACAAGGAATTCAGTTATGACTATTTCATCACTCTGGTGGTTACAATATGACACTTCAAGGACCCTCTGTTCCCAGATATCATTCTGCTGACTTGCAGACGCTTCAAAGACCTCTGTTCCCTCTTGTACTTGTCCCCACCTTTACTCTTTGCAAAAGCAGCTCAAGCAGGAGAAATGCATGGTGGGGGTCTTTCAATATTAAGTTGAACAGAAAGGAGTTTTAATACAGAATGGAAAGATTCTATTCATTGAAGTCAATTGCTTCCTTCATAGATCCAGATTGGATACAAAGCATGGATAGGAGGTAGTAGTAATCCTTATTTATTACCTCTGAGCCTTCACATCCCCATATCCTGGAACTTTTCCACAGTCTCCCTCTATTTCTCCATCCCTGATGAACCTGGTGGGCCTGACATAATCTGCTCAGACGTTTTCAGGGCCAAATGAAAACGTGCTGCACCTGCTGACTCCCTTGGTCATAAAGACCCTTTGTTGATACTAAAGCTATTGCCTCCCTATTTACCATATCTGGATATTAGGATAGATGACTGCTGAGGAAACCATCGTCACCCAAATGTGACCATTTTCTGGAGGAAAATATACCCCCATTACTTAGGGTGATTAATTACCTACCCCTGGGACAGACTTGATTATCTTCACTTTTCTATCATGGTTGTTGTCTATGAACTGCTTTTTGGGCTTTGAAGCCTTTCAGACACTCTTTAACACATAGTTTTTTCTTTTATCAATGTTTTCCTTAGAACTCCAGGTTGAAACAAATTCTGCCATATTTATTTTTGAAGGACCCAGACAGACCTCTTCCTCTGCTTTGCTCTTTTTCCAGAAATATTTTTCTCACTTTATTATTTATTTTTAATTTGATGCGAATTTTATTTTTATTTCAAATAAATAGATTATTCTCTGATACAACATATCTATCATGATTAAGGTTTCCCCTCCCTTTACTCCTCCTAGTTCCTTCTCACCTATTTTCTCATCTAGATACACTCACTAGAAAAGAACAAGCTTATAACTGATAACAAATAAACTTTAAAAAATTATATTAAGATGAAGGAAAATCTATCATGTCAAAGTTGGAAATGGCAACCCAACAGGAGGAAAATAATCCCAGGAGAAGGCACAAAATCAGGATCCACTTGATTACACACTCAGGAGTTCCATGAAAATCCTACACTGAATGCTATAAGCACAGAGGACTTGGTGCAGACATGTGCAGGCCCTGGACATGCTGCTTCAGTTTATACGAGGGCATATGAGCTTTACTGAGTTGATTTAGCAGACCTTGTTTTGATGTCCTGCATCCCCTTGGCTTTTACATTCTTTCTACCTCCACTTCCGTAGGGATTCACTGATGTCTGAGCAGAAGGATTCAATGAAGAATGTTGTGCCTCCCAGGAACTCCCTCAACCTCTAAGGAAGTGACTCTGGACTGCAAAATTGAAAGTTTTTTTTTTTATTTCTAAGAACCAAATCAGCTGGGACCACCCTCTATCACAAGAGTAAGGAGCCTGCTTACAATTGGGAAGTGTTTTTAAAAGGGAAAAGGGAAAGGGAGGCTTGAGACTTCTAGTCTCAGCTCACAAGGTTTCCAAGGTTACAGAGATTTTACAGAGTACAAAGTTTCTTTACAAGGCTGGCAGGCTCAGTGGCCTTAATCTCAAGATAATGGGGCAGGGAGGATGCTGGTGGTGGGCTCAAGCTTTCTTCTTTAACTCTTGGGCTCTGGTCCCATACTCTGCAGTCAGGGAGTTATCTTCTCTCCAGTTTTCCCTTCTTTCCATAAGCCCTAATTGCCATTATACCTCTTAGTGAATAATTTTCTATCACAGAGACATATCATTTAAATCCATGTGCTCCAAGTTCTATCTCTCTCTCTCTCTCTCTCTCTTTCTCTCTCTCTCTCTCTCTCTCTCTCTCTCTCTCTCTCTCTCTCTCTCTCTCTGTGTGTGTGTGTGTGTGTGTGTGTGTGTGTTTGTGTGTGTGTGTGTTTGTGTGCATTTCTTTTTATCTGCAGTAGGAGGAATGTTCTTTGATGGTGACTAAATAACTCAATATTCATGATTACAGCAGGATATTACTAGGAGTCATTTTATTATTTGTTTTCTTAAGCCAGTAGTATTTGGTTTTATCTTAGTTCTATGAGCTATCTAGCCTCTAGTGTGGGGTTACCTAAGCAATATTGGGTATGGGTTCTGGGTTGAATTGGTTGGTAATTGTCACAAGCTTTGTGATACTGTTGTTCTAACATATTTTGCATTCAGAGCAGATTGAAGATCAAAGGGATTGTGGTTGGGTTGGTGTTTTTTGTTTCTCTTTTGGTAGGCTGCATATTAACTTTCTGTGCAAAAGACACAAGCAAGTTGGGGGTGAAGGTTCTATATAGGTAATACCTGGGCAACTCCTTGTTCAATGAGTTGTATGGGTGTTGTCTTCAGCAAAGGGGCCTTGCTTTCAGTTTGTGGAGAGCCATGTATTATCTTGACAACTGCCTGGATTATGTTTCCGTGGTACCTTTTTGGCCAACAACTCAATTGGATGTAACCAAGTCCTAGTACTAAAAGCTTCCTTTGGTTAAAAAATGTTAGCCAAATGGGACTCTGTTATTTGGCGACTTCATTCAGATCTCCTTCATGTGTTTTAAGTGTAGTAGTGTTTAGTGTAGTAGTGTTTCTACTACAATAGGTTTCCATACTGCACTGCAAATGCTCCTCATTCTAGCTGTTTCTACTCACATCCTCTCCCTCAACTCCATGTCTCCTCTCCTTCTCAAATGATTGTCCCATTTCTATCCTGATTTCCCCAGACCACTTATAAAGTCTATTCTATTTTTCTATCCCAGGGAGATCTATGTGTTCTCTCCGTCCTCTAGGCAGAGTTTTTCCATCAGGACCACTGGCTCCCAAAATAACCACACAGGGATTTTATATTAATTAAAAATGCTCAGTCTGTAGCTTAGGTTTGTTAGTAACTAGCTGTCACAACTTAACTCATATTTCTTGTCTACACTCTACCACATATTTTCAGTATAGCATATTCATCTTAAGCTTCCTCTACATCTGCTAATGACTACATCTCCCTTCTTTCCTGCATTCTCTTTTTATTCACAAATCCCTCCTGTTTCCTGCCTAACTATTGCTCATTTGTCTCTTTATTACACCAATGAGAGTAGCACATATTCACAGTATACAAAAGGATTGTTCCACAGAGCAGTCCCTTCCTCTATACCTAAATTCTATCAACCGTTGGCTTGTGGCTTGGTTATCATTTATTGAATGCCTAATATCCACAAATACCCGCTTTTCTTTTTTCTTTTCTCTTTTATGTTGCTCTCCCACTTTACCAACTCTCTTTACGTGATAGTTTAAGGAACTGAGATATGCTGAAGCCTTTCCTACTTTTTTATAAATGTAGCCTCACCAGAGGATCAGGGAAGTTGTTAGAGATCTATACCAGCCATGAGATCAACGTATTCTTTAATGCTTCTGTGAACACAGTTTTATCTGGCCTAGTGAACCAGGCTTCAAATATAGTTTATCTTATTCCTGATTCCCTTAGTAATATCAATATCACCTCTACTGTTTTCCACTCACAAACATTCATGTGGACTTCAGGTAGAGATAACAAAGTGTTCCTAATGGTTTTGATAAATCAGTCCATCAGGGGCTGATTTACCTCATATTGTCTCAGGTTATGCAGCCTATGCCTTGAGGAGGGATGCACAGTTACATACTCAGTTTTTATGTCTCCAAAGCACTCAGACTGATGCCATGTCATACAACCTCACAAGCCAGGCTGTGACAGGCTTTTTTATTTGCTTGTTTAAAAGTCTTCCATAGCTCTTGCAGCTCAGGCACTGAATATTCTTTGATTACCATTGGTTTTGGTTTGTTTATTATTGTGACAGAGAAAATATTTCGTTCTAAGTAAAATAAAGAAAGGAAGTTGTTCCAAATGTATCATCCATTATTTAACACGGGAGGTAACTTTTCCCAAAGTAATATAACACATGGAAAATTATGTACTTCTCAAAATAATGATGTCTCACAGAGCCCATTTTCCACCCACATTCCTTCTGTGTAGTCTCTACCACCATTACCCAGACTTTCTACACTCTCATTCAAGGTCTATCCTGAGATAACTTTGGATAGAGTCCACAGATAAAACTATCACCCATTCAGCAATACCATGCCATGGACTAAAGCTAAATTTCAAATATTCATAAAATATTACTGGTATGTATTCCCAAGATTAGAATTCTCCAGAGAATAGCTGCTCAAAAATGTATTTCCAACTTCAAGTAACTCAAGTCAAATAGTGGGCTTGTGCATTATCAGCATGAAGGAGAACTCCTTGGTAAGAAGCTGTGTGTACCTGTAGAGCTGATTTACTGATGGGACCTGCAGTGATGTCAAGAGGTTTGAATCCTACAGATCTACAGGCTAAACTAACATATCTCAGACTGGCACTATTCCCCTGGATTTGCACATCTCTTTATCTGAACAAACACCCGGTGACTAACAGATTAAAAACTACCTGGAATCTAATTAAGTTTGAAGACTACTAGCTCCCACCAACTCAACAGCTGAGAGTTTAATGAGATAACATAAGCGCCTATAGAAAATTTCCCATCTTGCTGTAATAGCCTCTTTGTGTATCTACCAATGTATTGTGTATTTTCTTTATTGCATGTGTATGTATGTATCTACATATATGTGTGTGTTTATAAACATATAGATGTTTATATATGTATGTATGCATGTATACATATACATACAAATATACATATATATAATATTCTATATGCATAACACATATTGAAAGTCATATGCCTTCAGTTAATTCCAGCACAATGCAATACACTTCAACTTCCACTCTTTCACATTTCCAAGTCATTCCAATAGTGAAAAGCAGTCTTCTATTGTCTTTAATAAATCTGTTTATTTACTGTCCTATTTTATTTGCCTTATTAATACTTTACTAAAATATAACAGCAAACATCAGAGTGAATCACATAAGTTTCTTGAAACTTTTGGCATTATGTGTATGCAAATAAACACAAAATCACTAACTTTTGGCATTATGTATATACATATAAACACAAAATCACTAATACATAGATTAGATACTTCTTAAATATCTAAATTACCTCGAGTTAATAAAATGTGGAATGGTGAGATGACTCAGCAGGTAAAGGCATCTTATCATCAAATTTGAAACCTGTGCTTGATTACTGGGCACAACATGGTAGAAAGAAGGAATTGACTCGTTGTATGCTTACTTTTACTTATAAATTATAATTTTAACTTTTAAAGAGAATTCCATATACAACATGCATGAGTACTGTATTTCCATCATTTCTAATCCTTCCTTTCCATCTTCTAACTCTTCCTGTGTACCCCAAATCCCTCTAAAATTAATGACTCCTTATTTGATTGTTATAAGCACACACACACACACACACACACACACACACACACACACACTACTAGTGTTGCTCTTATGTACATGTGTTTAGAGACAACTACTTAGGATTAGGAAACCTAATTATTATTATTATTAACATCTAATATATTTTCATCTCCCTTCCAGTCCCTGTTAGTATTCTCTCTTTTTCATAAAATTTAAAGACATTTCTACCAAATTTGAAATATGTGCTACTTTTTTTTTTAAAATCTGACTTTAATTTGCCTAGTATGCTTACCTCTACTTTTGTTCAGTTTCCTAGAAATTATATTATTTTGTTCTACTTTATGGTTGAATAAATTTTCATTGTAAGTATATACCTGACATATACTTAAAAACCCACATATCAGTTGATGATCAGTAAAGTCAATTGCATTAGTTAGCTATTGTGAATAGTGTCACAATAAATATGAGTAAGCAGACATCTTTAGTATAACCTGACTTTGATTTTTCTTGTATAAGTGTATATACTCAAAAGTGGTATAGGTGTATCATAAGATATTTCTATTTGTATGTTTTGGAAATAGTGTTATTCAGAGTTTTATAGTGGCTATACTAACTCATATTCTTGGAAAAAGTATATAAGTGTTCTTATTTTCTTGTTTGTTCATTAAAATTTATTGGTTTACATTTCCTTAAAGATAGCCACTCTAACTTGTGTGTCATAAATTCTCAATATATTATTGTTTCTACCTTTGTCACAACTTGGAGCAATCAAGATGGCACTAATCTGGATATCTCCTTAGGTCTAGTTTCTATAACATCAGAAGATAGTAGGCATGTTGCAAAGGAAGAAAAATATCAAGAGTAGTATCTGGACTATCTGGTTATAAAGGTTGTGAACCAAAACAATGGCAAGTATGGAGTACTATAATGACACGTAAAACTTGGGGCTAAATGACAGCTATCTAATTGGACTTTAAACCTACTCAATAGACAGGAATTCATACCTGGTACTGTAAACCTAGCCAGGGTAGGTTCCTGCTATTTCCTAAATTAATAAAGCTTCCCACTACATTTTAAATATGTATGTTTATACACATAGGTAAACATTGCTCTCTCCCTTCTTCAAAGAAGCTTGGTTTTTTGTTTGTTTGTTTGTTTGTTTGGTTGGTTTTTCTTCAGCAGACAGGCAACTACAGAGAGTCACAACTGGTTAAACTAAGAGAATAAGTGACCATGGGATGTCTAGCCACAGTTGGTTCATCTGTAATACAACCTCTATACATAAGGCTCAGAAAATATTATAGAAGAAGGGGAAGGAAAATATTAAGCACCTGTGGTAGTTTGAATAACAATGGCTTCCATAGGCCCATACATTTGTGTAGTTGGAGGTATCTAGTCCCATATAACAGTTCCTAAATAACCACTCTAAGGCATAACAATAATTATAATTTTTGGGGGTCAATGGCTCAGGTATTGTTTCTCTGGTGGCTACATGACATCTCCATGACTACCACCTTTTTTCTTTCTCTATGTTTGGATTTCCTACCTTGTTTGGACATTCTGCCGTGTCACAGGCCAAATCAGCTTTATCCATCAACTAATAAAAGCAAAATATATATGCAGCATACAGAAGGACATCTCATATCATCTCTCATTTTATGTCTAATTAAAAAAGAAGGTTATAACTATAACATAGTAAAATCATATTTAACAAAACAGTTATCAAGTAAGAACTGTATTTATAACATTTAGTCCATTTGCATTTGGCAAAATTAAAGAAAATACACTATCATATGTCCTATATTTGTGAGTTTTAATGTTTTATGTATAATTTATCTTTTATAATAACTAAGGAAACTGTAACTGTCTTAAATTTCATCAAAGACCCAAGAAGGATATAATATTACCTAAGTAAACTAGAAGTGCATTATAAGCAACTTCCAAAACTGTACAAATAATAGAGCTATCTGGCTGCCTGAAGAGTTACCCAAAGTTCTTCTGTAACATTGGGGCATCTACTTCAGCCACTTTTCAATAAAGCAGGAAATTTAAAGATATATTCTGTCTTGTGCTGGCAAAGATTGTCATTTGCTTTTTCTGTGTCTGATAGAGTGCCTGACAGTCTCCTCTGTGAGACAGGAACCATGAAGGATAATCCTGTCTTTCCTTGGCAAGTTCAGCACATACTTTTTTGAGGGCAGGGGTCCTGCATGTCCAGATTATATAAAATGTAGTCAAGCAATCCCAGCAAGAGGAGTTTCTTTCCAAAATGGCTAGTCTTCTCAGATTGTAGGCAAACACTATAATGAATTTCTTTGATGCCCAACATCCTCTTGAAGTAATTGGTGCTTCCAGGAGCAGATGTGTCTCACTGTCCAGAAAATTCTAAGTTCTTAAAATATTTTTAATGTAGGTCTTTGAAGATTGCCCCATCCAACTGAAATATATGTCTGCATCTCTAGAAAACCTAACTAATATGGCTAGAAGCCTGATTGTCATAGATGACTAGTAATTTGTATTTCTTAACTATATATTACATTTTAATTGAGCTGTGCAAACACAATGCTTAAAACAGGAGTAGAAATATACATACAGTACAACAAAATTGACCTTAAGTTTGTATCAATATACCAAAATCCCTACAAATGTAAAGTATGCATGTCTATATCATACCCCCAGAGATTGAGTGTGGCCATTAACAATTTATAACCAACCCCTATTAAATGAAAACAAATATTTATTAATAATATGTGTGGATTATTATGTGCTACACTACTTCTTGCTGATTGTGCATGCTGTTAATGTTATGGGATTCTGAAAAAATTCCAAATTATGTTTGAGTCATGACTGCAGTATTTTGTGTGGTTGCTCATCTCAGTTAGCAATCCTGAAGGTGTTGTAGGTATTGGATCACTTGAACCATCATTTCAGGGGTTCTTGTTTGATTAAACCATATTAGCCTGGAAACAAAACCAGAACACCTTTTCCAAAGTAACATATACTTAGACCCAAATTTTGAAGTCAAGATGCCTTTAAAATATATATGTTTGTTTAGCTTAACAACCCCTACAACCAAATATCTCTCCACAGTTAGCTCTTTAACAGTCAAAAAATTTAAAGAGAACACAATATATGCATAATCAAGACTCTGTAATTTGTGTCTTTACATGATCCATTTTTTTTGCTTTATTTCTCCTTTAAGGATCTCAAGTTATTATCCTTATATTATTTTTTTATCTATGACTCTATCCTCTATCCTCTCTCTGTCAAGCCCATGCACATTTCTCAAACACACTATGATCTGTTTAGAGGAGTTTTTGTCTGAATCTATTGTTATTGTGCATGTGTCCTTTTTTGACCAGAAGAGTTTTTAAAATGCTAAGCGGGCTTGCCTAAGAAGAAAGCAATTAGCTCCACCGCATTTCTTGGCTTCCTGAGAGTCTAGCTTCATGACAGAGGTACTGGCAGGAGTCCCATATATCACCCCCAATTCTGGGGAAGTCTTAAGTCCATGCCCCCAAATGGTCATAAACTCCACATGAGTGTTTGGTAGTAGGCGCTCTTAAAAGAGCCACAGGGTTTTTGCATCTAATGCTGGGTCAAGAAGCCACATCTTACAGGAACCATGCCTCTGCTTACCTCTAGCAAACAGAGCCCACCCAGGAAAATACTTTTACCAAGAAGCTGTGATTGACTCTGTTATTGTGTTTAGAATCTCTTTTAAAGCTGTTGTCAGGTTTTATGTGGAAAATCTTGCCAAACATTTGGGTGTTATATGTAGCTGGAGGCCTCTCATCCTGCCTACCCGTTCCCAAATAACCAGTCTGAGGATTAACTTTAATTACAATTGTTTGCCAGATGGCTGAGACATATTACTAACTAACTCTCTCACAATTAAGTTAGCCCATTTCTACTTTTCTATATTTTACCACAAAGCTTGCATATTGATTGCACGGTGGCTACATGGCATCTCCCTGACTGTGCCTTCTTTGTTAATCTATATCAGTTTAGATTTCCTATCTAGTTATATTCTGCCCTGTTAAAACAACTTTATTCATCAACCAATAAAAGCAACATATATTTGCAGCATACAGAAGGACATCCCACATCTATTTGAATGCTTGGTTTCAAGGGACTAGCACTATTTGTAAAGATTAGGAGGTATGACCTTGTTGGAGGAAGTGAGTCATTGGGGGCAGGCTTTGAAATGCAAAATCCCAAGCCAGGCCAAGTGACTCCCTGCCCCTTCCCTGATGCCTGTGAGTCTGAATGTAGAACTCTCAGCTACTTCTCCTACACTATTACTGACCACTTTTATGTAGACCTATAATGAAAAGGAGCAATCTGAGTGTTAGGTTCCTGTACAGACCATCATCATCTATATATGCAGTCAGCAAGAGAGTTTTTATTCCAGCATGCAGGGTCTGCCATCCCACACAAAGGCAAAATTGCAAAGACCCCCAAAGAAGCTCATATGTTCCTTTTAACCACAGCCAAGGGGAGGTCCTAGGGTCACTTTATCTGCAATGGGCTTATGCAAGTGACAATTGTATTAGTATGTCCTAATTGGCTAGGGCTAGTCAGGGCCTGGTCAGGGCTGCAGTTATTCATTTTAAGGCAGACCTGGACAAATCCCAGGCTTTGCTTTCATTTGGTTATTACCTTGAGCTTATTGATTGTGGAGGCTGGCTGACCTAGTAGGCACTGACAATGGGAGATGTCTCAGGCCTGGTATTGCATGTATCAGGCTTCCTCATTCTTGATGTCAGGGGTGTTGCAGATTGATTGTCCTCTCTTTGTGTCTCTTCCTCAGAAAATGTTTACTCAGTCTTAGGAAACTGAAATTGAGGCCTGATCTCTGAGACAAAACCAAGTAGCCTGCTATGGCATCTGCTAAGCCCTTTCACTGGACAAAGGAAATTGCAAAATGTGTAATTTTGAGGAGAAAAGGAACACAAGGAAGCATAAAGGCACTACTGGCCAAGGAGATAAAAGAAAAGCCTTTTGTTAAATAGAATAAAGTGATTGGTGACCTCAGGGCAAGGCCTCACCTACCTAAGCTGCAAATTTGTGACAAGGAATTAAGGAAAAGTTTAAGCTTTGAAACAAATGATCAACAACCAAAAGTTAATGAAAATGTAATTGAAAGAGGGGTCCAAATTCCAGCCCCAACATGCAGCAGAACTTGACTACTTTTAGCATGTGGTTCTGGCTTTAGAAGCAAGGATAGAAAACAGGAGTTATAGAATCTTCCTTTGCTACTAAGGTAGAAAAGGCATGGAGGCTAGGTGTGTGTTATGGATATCCTTGTATGGAAGCCCAGAAACCATTGCATTAAGTTGGGAAGGTGAAGCCTGCATTGCCTTGGAGACTCCATTATGATGGAAGTACCAGTACTGTGGGATACCTGCCACAGAGAGCTGATAGCAGGGAGTGGAACCAGCACAAAATAAAGAAGTGTTTCAGACCCATGCCCCACCACCACCACTCTACTGTCCCCCCAACACACTGCACAGGGAGGGTGATGCCTTCTAGGAGGAATCAACAAAATCTGTCAAGTCAGAGAGAGGGAGAGAGAGAGAGGGAGAGAGGGAGGGTGAGAGGGAGGGAGGAAGGGAGGGAGGGACAGAAAACTGGGATTGATAGGTAAAATAAGAAAAAAATAAAACAACAAAAAACCACAAAGATTTAGAAGAATGTACTCCCAAGCATATGTAACACATCCTTATATATTGTATATATTTTAATCATTTCTTCAGTTAAATGCTGCCAAGACAATTGCATAGGTGAAGGGGTCCTCAGGCTATTTGAGCTAAAGTGATGTACAGAAAGAGAGGAGTGTCATTATTTCCATGATGTTTATTTTTTCCTACCCTTTGTAATTGTTCACAGTCTGCTGTGTTGAAGTTAACTCTGTACACTGCCTAGAGCTTTTTAACATATAAAGTGTAGTATATATAAATGGCATGAAACTATAGTGTTCTTTAGCCTCCATACTTCAGCGTCCTCATGGAAAGTATTTGATTTTATGCTACACAGAACAGATTCTTTTTTAATGTCATAGCCTTTTTTCTGACCCAAACTACAGTATTTTATGTAGTCTTTAATATTAATGTCAAAAGTCATTAAGTAATTTGAATGTATATTTTATCCATTCTTCTTGTACTAGTGTAAGACCCACAGAATGAGGAGTCTCCCCATTTCAGTATATACCCCCAAGAACTCAATGTCCAGTCCAGTTGATGCAACATGCAAGAGGCTTTAATGAATGGGAAATGCTTACACAAATGGGTTCCCTCAGCACACAGGCTAGAGAAGCAAAATTTTCTGGGCGTGGGTACTTTTAAAGGAAAAACCCACAAGCTTAGGGTGGGGCTGTGACCCCCCTGTCCATTGAGTACATGACTAGAGTCATGGGTTCTCCCCTTGAGGCTGGATGGTCTCACTGTTCGGGTCAGCAGAACTTAGGGCCTCAGGGTGTGCTGATTAATCTTGTCTAGGCAAACTGGAGGAGTTTCAGCTAACTCTTTGTTTCTTAAAGACCTTATTTACCTGCTGACTCACTGACAGGAAGGGCAGTTTGAATTCTTGGTATCTGGCTATCTTAGGGCCTTGTGAGGGGACATTGCAGGTGGTTTGCAAATTCCAGGGAACTGATAGTGGCCTGGGTTAGCTTTCCAGGTCAGGCTGCCCTTCATTTCAAGTAGGGGGTTTCCTTAACTTTACATTTTGTCTTTCAGTAGAACTACTGTATATTCTGATACTATTAAATACTCAATCAAATAAAAACGGAAGTGTTTCAGTCAACAAAACTAAAAGGAGTTGGAGATATGAAAAACCGTTTGATATCAGATATGGAGATGCAGAGTTTGGAGTTTGCCTAGCTGGTGTTTGAGCTTGCTTTGGTTCAATATTTCCTCACTATGCTTCACATCCTCCCTTTTGGAATATTAATGTGTGCTAATATGTGTTAGAAGTATGTGATCTGTTTTATGATTTTGATTTTACCGTGGATTACAGTTAAGAGATTGCATGAATCTCAGAAGAGACTTTAAACTATAGACTTTTAAATAAGTTTGAGTCTGTTATAAACTATGGGAACTTTTGAAGATGGACTGAATGAATGTTTGCATTATGACATGGCTACAAACCTATGGGGAGCAGGAAGTAGAATGTTGTGGTTTGTAAAAGAATGGCCTCATGCAGGCAGACATAGTGCAGCAGAAGTAGCTGCATGAGGCCATGCTCCCTGCCATGGTGATAGTGGACTAAACCTCTGAAACTGTAACAAGCCCCAATTAAACAATGTTTTCCTTGATATGAACAGCTGTGGGTAAGTTATAGTTTCACAGCAATAGAGCATTGGCCAAGATAAATCCAGAGAACTAGAATTACTGCTGTGAAACAATGTCTTCTTCATATGACAGGGATGCTGTATCTATGAAATCTCATAATAAAGTTGCCTAAACAAGACGTTCATAATGACATCTGTTAACACAGCAATATGTAGAATGGAAAACTTCACAAGGCCCCCACCCTAGATAGTGAGCTACAGACAATAAATCTGTGCTTAGAAAGTGAGATTCTCAGTTATGATTGGAGAAGGGAACTATTTTATATCACAAAAGCTGAATGTATTGGCCCTGTCAATATCAATATAGAGAAATGAAATTATATAGGATGTCTTTCTGTATACTGTGACTATATGGTGGATAAAGCTGATTTGACCAATGATCATGCAGAATAGAGCCAGTTAGGAAATCTAAACAAAGATACAGGGAGAAAGAAAGTAGAGTTCAGGATATACTGTGTAGTTGCCAAAGGGGTAAGATGCCAGAACATTATATGGTGATACGCAGATTGGTAAAAGTAGGTTGATTTAATTGTGACCGCTAGTGAGTAACATGCCTGAGCCATTGGCAAAACAAGTATAAACAACATTAAGCCTTAGAGTGGTTATTTGGGAACTGGCAGGTGAGATAAAAACCTCTAATGATAATAAAATGAGCACAGAAGGGATCCATATTTCAAAATGAGTAGAACCTGACAGTTTCATCTCCTTTATCTTGCTTACTACAATCATGTCAGGCCAAAGTGTTCAGATGACATAAAAATATTTCATGTCCGGAAACTCAGGGATTGAGGACTTTACTGTGAATTGTTGGCCTCAAATCAACAGAGGTGATTGAGCACCTAAAGCAAGTGAAAATAAGAAACTTAATAATCACACATAACATATGCCCATATTCTCAGCACTCAAAAGACAAGGCTGGAGGGTTGGTACTAAATAAAGTCTTACTAGGGCTACATATTGAGATCCAGGGAAGCCTAGGCTACAGAGCATATCCTTGTATCAGAAAACACCCACACAAAACAGAAATTAAGATCTACGTGTTGAAGTTCTAGCTAAAGCTATAAGACAACAAAAAAGATCAAGGGGATCCAAATTGGAAAAGAAGAACTCAAACTGTCTCTATTTGCAGATGATATGGTAGTTTACATAAGCAACCCAAAAACTCTACCAGGGAACTCCTACAGCTGACAAACACCTTCACCACTTTAGCAGGATACAAGATAAACTCAAAAAAATCAGTAGCCCTAATTTATTCAGACTACAAATGGGCTAAGAAAGAAATCAGAGAAACGTCACTCTTTACAATAGCCACAAACAACATAAAATATCTTGGGGTAAAGCTTATCAAACAAGTGAAAGACCTAAATAATAAGAACTTTGTGACTTTAAAGAAAAAATAAAGAAGATACCAGAAATTGGAAAGATCTCCCATGCTCTTGGACAGGGAGGATAAATATAGTAAAAATAGCAATCTTGCCAAAAACAATCTACAGATTCAATGCAATCCCCATTAAAATCTCAGAACAATTCTTCACTGACCTTGAAAGGATAATAACTTTATATGTAAAAGCAAAAGACCCAAGATATCCAAAACTACCCTGTACAATAAAAGAACTTCAGGAGGCACCACTATCCCTGATTGACTTTAAGCTCTACTACAGAGTTATAGTCCTGAAAACAGCCTGGTATTGGCAGAAAAGTAGACAGGTAGACTAATGGAATTGAATTGAAAACCCTGATATTAACCCTCACACATACGAACACCTGATTTTTGACAAAACAACTAAAAGTATACAATATGGGGTAGGAAAGCACCTTCAACAAATGGTGCTGGCATAATTGGATGATGATGTGTAGAAGACTGCAGATAGACCCATGTCTATCGCCACACACAAAACTCAAGTCCAAATGGATCAAAGACCTCAACATAAATCCAGCCACACTGAACCTCTTAGAAGAGAATGTAGGAGGTATCCTTGAACAAATTGGTGTAGGAGACCGCCTCTTGAACATAAGTCCGGTAGCACAGACACCGAAATCAACTATTAAAATAAATGGGACCTCCTCAAAATGAGAAGCTTCTGTAAGGCAAAGGACACAGTGGACAAGACCAAATGGCAGTCCACAGACTGGGAAAAGATTTTCACCAATCCTACATCTGACAAAGGGCCGATCTCCAAAATATACAAAGAACTCAAGAAACTAGTCAACAATTCACCAAATAACCCTATTTAAAAATGGGGTACAGAATTGAAGAAAGAATTCTCAATAGAGAAAATCAAAGAGGCTGAAAGACACTTAAGAAAGTGCTCAACATCCTTAGCTATCAGAGAAATGCAAATCAAAACAACTTTGAGATACCATCTTACTCCTGCCAGAATGGCTAAAATTAGAAATATCACTGATAACTTATGCTGGAGAGGATGTGGAGAAAGGGGAACACTCCTCCACTGCTGGTGGGAGTACAAACTCATACAGCCACTTTGGATATCAGTATGGTGGTTCCTCAAGAAAATGGGAATTAGTTTACAACAGGACCTGAAAATGTTCCTCTTAGGCACATACCTAAATGATCTACACCCATGCAAAAAAGACATGTGTTCAACTATGTTCATTATGTGAAATACCAAGAACCTGGAAGCAACCTAGATGGCCCTCAACTGAAGAATGGATAAAGAAGTTGTGGTACATATACACAATGGAATACTACTCTGTGGAAAAAAATAATGGCATCTTGGAATTCGCAGGCAAGTGAATGGAACTTGAAGAAACCATCCCGAATGAGGTAATCCAGTCACAAAAAGAGGAACATCGTAAGTACTTGTGTTACAAACACGTTTTTCTCCTGCCAGTCTGGTCCCACCGCCCAGCTACCACACCAGCCCCAAATAACATGCTGAGACTCTGTATTTGGTACAATCCTAACTAACTTAACTGTAAGTTTTAACTATCATAGGTAACTCTCTATAATCTGTATTAAATTATACATTACATTTTCAATGAGCTATATAAACATAATACCTAAACAAGAAGAGAATATACATAACATAAAATTGACCTTAAATTTGTATCAATAAATGAAAATCCATTCAAGGCAAAGTATTCATATGTATATCATAATTCCCTTTCTATCTTTAAAAAGATTGTTTGTGGTCATTAGCCATTTATAACCAAGCACATTTAAATGAAAACAAACATTTATAAATAATATTTGGGAATTTGGGTTTCGTTCATTCCTAACTACTTCCTGCTGATAGAGGGCGCTGTCATGAGGTATCCTCAGAAGATGCAGAAATCTTGCCTTTAGTCTGCAAGGCTTTGTCTCAATTGCTTTGAATGTTGGATCACCTGGGGTGCTGTTTTAGGGGATCTGGCTCGATCAAACCACATTAGTCTTTGAAGGAATGCACAGCTTTTCATTTTCTGTGGAAACAAAAATAGAAATCCTTTTCCCCAGTAACTTTCCTTAGGCTTAAATTATGGAGTCAAAGCATTTTTAAAATATATAAATTGAATTAATCCAGCAGCATTTCTTTTATCAGTTGTTATTTTCTCAGCAGTCAATTTAAAGATAACAGAACAGCGTACAATATCCAAAGATTCTTTGTGCTTTCCATCTTTATGTGGCTTTTTTTATTATTCTATTTCTTCTATTTCTATTTTCATATATTTTGAGACAGGGTTTTTTGTGTAACTTTTATCTGTCCTGGAATTCAGTGCATACCAGGTTTACTTTGAAACCATAGAGATCTGTTTGTCTCTGCCTCCCAAGTACTGGGATTAAAGGCGTGTGCCACCATACCCAGCCACAATCTTTTCAAAATCATTTTATTTCTTTTCTCTTTCTCTCCCAAGCCTATGTATATTTTAAAAGACATTGTAAACCTTTAGCAGTTATTCTTAATGTGAATCTGTCTTTAGTGTAAATCTTTATCCTTTTCTGGCCACGAGTCTTTTATCTGGTAAACAACAACATTGCTAAAATGAAAGCCCTTTCAGCCTCGGTCTATCCAAGATGGAGGCAAGTACTTTTACCGCCAGCTCTGAGAGCTATGCTCACTGTCTTGGTCTACACTGCCATCCAGCAGCATGATGCCAGCTGGGAGATGTGGTCACTGTGATCGCTAGCTCTTGTACACACCAAAAAATTGTTAGCAGAGCTGCTTATGCTGAGTCAGGAAACCTCCCTTAAAGGAGCCCCTCAAATCTTTGTCTCTAGCAAAATAAACTCCAACCGAGAAAAATGCTGCTACCAAGAAGTCTTACTTGTCTCTGTTCTTTTGTTTCTAAAAAAACTATTTTTTAAGCTTTTGTTAAGTTTTAAGTGAAAGTTCTCATTTCCACTTCTGGAACTACTTGCTCATATATGGATTTTAGACCTAAAGCAAAGGATCGCCAGCCTATAATTCACACCACCAGAGGAACTGGGTGGGATACAGGGTATATTCTAAGAGATTCATATAAGGTCCCTCACAGAAAGGGGAAGGTACAAGTTATCCAGAGCACATGGGCAGTGGTGGGGGGACAGTGAATGAAGACAGAACTAGGGAGGAGAGGAAAGCACGTGTGAGTAGGGAGATTAAGTCAGGGTAGGAATAGAAGATGAGAGAGAGAGAGAGAGAGAGAGAGAGAGAGAGAGAGAGAGAGAGAACATAAAAGAGGGAGCCATTATTGGTTTGAAGAGAAAACTGAACTTAAAGAAATGTCTAGAAACCTACAAGACTGACTCCAACTAACAATTTGAGCAGCAGTGAAAAGGCTACCATAAATGCCCTTCCCTGATAATGAAATCAACAACTATCTTATCCACCATCATGGAACTCTCATCTAGTACCTGTTGGAAACATAAGCAAACACCCATAACTAAACACTGAGCCGAATGAGAAGCCAGATGCAGAGAGTGAGGACAAGACCATGCTGCAGAAACCCATAGAGACAGCTGACCTGAACAAGGAGGAGCTAACAGGCCCCCAGACTGATAGCTGGGAATCCAGAATGGGACTGACTCAGACCCGTTGAACATGGGTCTCAGCTAGAAGTCCTGAGAAGGTACTT
Organism: Cricetiscus sungorus; assembly: GCA_030556225.1. Classification (NCBI taxonomy): domain Eukaryota; kingdom Metazoa; phylum Chordata; class Mammalia; order Rodentia; family Cricetidae; genus Cricetiscus; species Cricetiscus sungorus. The sequence continues at coordinate 9,553,620 of JANBXA010000126.1, forward strand.
CAAACAGTGGAACCAGGATGTATTCCTGGTGTATAAAAGGACACTGAGGACACATCACCCATGGAGGGATACTCCCTTAACCTAGAGACAGGAGAGAAGTCCTAGTCCCTACTTCAAATGACTTGTCAGATTTACATGACCCCACCTGGATGGCATAGCCCTACATGTGGAGTGGGGGGGGATGGGAAGGGAAGGTGGTCAGATAGTACTCCATTCTATGAATGTCACTCATTTTCTTTATCCATTCTTTGGTTGAGAGGCATCTAGGTTGCATTTGGTTCTTGCTATTACAAATAATGCTGCTATGAACAAAATTGAACAGATGTCCTTGTGTTATGAATATACATCCTTTTGGCTATATGCCTAAGAATGTAATTGCTGGGTCTTAAAGTAGATTGATTCCTATTGTCTTGAGAAATTGCCATACTGATTTCCAAGTGGCTGTACAAGTTTGCACTCCCACCAGCAACAGAGGATTGTTCCCCATTCTCTACATCCTCTTCAAAATAAGCTGGCAATGATATTTTTTTTATTTTAGATATTTTGACAGGTTGTAGAAGCTGCGAAGTGTCGTGCCTTAAAGATGGCGCTGACTACCGCCTTCCACTTTCGGGATGGTGAGCACACTCTGGCGTAAACAAGTCCTTATTTGGTTAAGCCTGTTCAGCCTGTTTGCTTCCGTGTTAGAGTAGCCTATCTGCAGGGTCCACGTAGCTCACTGGAGTTGGTCAGCACAAGGGGATTTAAGCCTGTGAGGGTGTTTCCCCGGGGTCATAAGAAGCTTGTTCAAGGTTCCTGAATAAAGCTGCTTAAAGAAGAGTCCAAGCATTGTGTCTTCCTTGTTGGTTGAGGTGGTCGTGAAAACTGGTGGCCTGTACAGGGAGCCTCCTCTTCAGATCAGAACTTCTTGCAAGTTGGGACCAAGTTAAGGCTCTCGGTAAAGAGGCGATAAGGTCTCCGGTAAGGAGCAATGATGTCAACAAGTAAGTCCCAGGTAAGTTGGGACCAAGTTAAAGACTGCGGGGTAAAAAAGCAACAATAAAGTCTCAGGCATTGAGCAAGAGGTTCTAAGGAACCGAAAGTAAAATTTTTAAAATGGGGACTTCTCAGTCTCATCCAATTTTTCTGGCTCTTCAGGAGCTACTTTTGTCAAAGAAATTTAAAATAAAGAAAAGCACACTAGAAAGGTTCCTGAGCAAGTGTGATGCCATTGCACCTTGGTTAGCAGTTTCGGGAGACCTCACAGTAGAGTGCTGCGACAAGTTATGCAGGGATCTTGACTTTGCTTGGGAACAAGGGACACTAAAGTCTGGGGTCCAATCTGTTTGAAAGTTAGTGCATAGCTGTATTGAAGACCTGTACTGTAAAGAGGTGATGGAAAAAGGGAAAGCTGTGCTAGAAATGCTACAGGAAGAAAGATCAGAAGAGGTTAAGAGCACAGGAGAGTCAGGTATGGATTAAACAGATTCTGAGGAAGAATTACAGGCCCTCATAGAAAAGGTTCAGAAACAATATCTTAAAGAACAGAGAGGGGAAGGAAATGTGAAATGGCGATATAAGGAGGAGGAGGACCCTCCCGGGACAATGCCGTTGGCACCTCCTCTTTATCAGAGTGAGGAAGAGCGGACCCAAGGTACAGGGTGTTCCTTTTGCCCTGAGGTTTGGAAAGCCGTATGAAATGACTTAAGTCTGGCCTATCCAGTTTTCCAGGATGCCCAAGGCAATAGATATGAGGAGTCTTTAGACTTTAAGGTCATCAAGGCTTTGGCTGATTCTGTGAGAACATATGGAATTTCAGCTTCTTTTACTGTAGCTCAAGTTGAAGCCCTAAATAGATATTGCATGACTCCTAGTGACTGGAGTGCGCTGGCTTGAGCATGCCTAAGCCCCAGACAGTATCTGGATTGGAAAGCCTTTTTAATTGAGTATGCCAATGAACAGGCTACAGCTAACCTAGCAGCTAGAAACGCAGGATGGGACAGGGACATGTTGCTTGGACAGGGGCACTTTGTCAATCAACAGACAGGATATCCATTATCAGTTTTTGAACAAGTAAATCAGATTGCCATAAAAGCATTGAAGTCATTACCCAATGAGGGAGAGGTGAATGGTAACCTCACTAAGATACTGCAAGGCCCCATGGAGCCATTTTCAGATTTTGTGGCCCGTTTGGTAGAGGCTGTAGGGAGAGATTTTGGCACTACAGCAGCCATAGTTGCAGCTATCTCTTTTGCAATTGTGGATTCAGTCATGGCTGCCATGGCTATGAGCACATCGGGTGCAGACAGCCTCTAATTTAAATGAATTGTCCAAGAATGTGGTTCCTGCCTTGGATGCTCAGTCCACAATTGGTGCTCAGTTAAAAGGAGGTTTAAACCAAAGAATTGATCTGGTGCAGGAGCAAATAGATACCTGTGGCAGCTGGCCCAATTGGGATGTGAAATGAAATATCCAGGCTTGTGTGTTACCAGCATTCAGTATGAGAATTTTACACGTGCTGCTAATTTGTCATGACAATTGTCTAGGTATCTTTTAGGAAATTGGTCTGTTGACTTTGATGACTTAATGGTACAGCTGTGAGTGGCCATCGTCGATGTGAATTTGACACATGTGGATGTGGAATTGGCTGCCAGATTGTCACCGTGGTTCGCCATCGCCATGGATCATTTGAAAGAGTGAGTGGGAATGCAAGCCATGGCTGTCCTCTTGTTGCTTATCTCCTTTGTGGGCCTGTGGTGCCTTTGCAAGATGAGGTTTGCTCATAAGTGGCATGTAGCTATGGTTGTCTAGGCATTTACAGCCATTGAGGCAGGACAGTCTCCCCAAGCATGGCTCGAGGTCATGAGCAACAATTAGTCCTTCATGCTCAGGTTGTATGGCTTAGCACTGCACTCTGAGTTTATGTTTTAAACTTGAGATTAGGCATTATCCATGGCATTATACTATTTTTCTTGTGATGATATGTCTGTAGGTACCAACAAAATATACACTGGAAATCAGTTTTCTACTCCAAACATTATAGTGGCATTCCCATGTTCATATTGATTTGCTTTGGGTATGTACAGTGAATCTCAAACATTGATGAATATATGCTTAGTGAAAAACTATCAGAAGAGTTTTGTTAGCTGAAAAAAAAAATACCAGCAAGCTCCTAAAAAGTGATCATTATAGCTGCTAATCTCTGTGAGTTCAATAGTTTATTCACGAAAAATTTAAGATTGCTAGGGTTAAATTATTTCTCTAAATTTAGTGATAGATTCTGTTCTGGTCCTTTCTTCCCCCTAAAAATGCCTAAATGAAATGAAAAAAGGCTTGAGCTTGAGTTTAAATCATAGGTCAAACTATTGCTCCAACTAGGAAATGTTCCTGGGCTATGTTATTCAAGGCACATGTTCTATTAGAGCATGGTAATTAACTTTTCAAACTTTTCAAAAGTAACATTTGGGTACAAAGAAATTAGCTGCCTGTCATTTTTTGTATCCTAATTGTAGTGAATAATTTGCTGAATATCCTCATTCCATTTCTTGCTTCTTTGTGCTTCTTTCATTCCCCCAAATCTCTCATTTTCCCTTTTCCACTATTGTCTAGTTAATTTCTGATTGTTGTGTCTTCAAATAAAAGACTAATTTGCTTATAAATATAAATTTATAAGAAAAACAGTAATTGAATATTTTAGGAATATGAGATTTGAACAACTTTTCCTTTATTTGTCTGAAATTATTGAGGACATCAATTTTATTGGTGAGTCATTTCCTATATCCCATGAAATGCATTATAAACAAATTAGTTCAAATAATAAATTAAGTTGGAACAATTCCCATTTTTTTGCAAAAATAGTATTGCTCTTAGTAAAATGGCAGTTGTAGGTTGTACTCCAAGATCCATGACTTCACTAGAATTGACTAGTAAGCCAGATTTCCAGTATCAGGCATGATTTTCTTCTTGTTGAGTGGATTTTTTAATTGAAAATAGACTCTTCTCTCATACAATACACCCAAACACAGTTTCCCCTCCCTTCAATCTACCTAGACCCCCCACCTCCCATATCCCACCGATCCCTCCTCCTTCATTTTCATTCAAAAAAGAAGATGCCTCCAAGAAACAACAACAAAACAGGACACAATAAGACAAAGCAAAAGCCCTTATCAAGGTTGAACAAGGCAACCCAAGAGAAAGAAAAGAGTCTCAAGAGCTGGCAAAACAATCAGAGACACGCCTGTTCTCACTCTTAGGAGATCCACAAAATTGCCATGCTAAGAGCCATAACATACATACAGAAGACCTGGTGTAGACCTATGAATGTCCTGTGCTTGCTGCCCTCAGTCTCTGTGAGCCCATATGCTTTTGCATTAGTGGATTCAATGGACTGTGTTCTCCTGATGTCCTCTATCCTCTCTGACTCCTACAATCTCCACCTCTCTTCTTCCATGAGATTCTCTGAGCTCCAAGGTGAGGGATTTAATGGAGACCTCCAGTTGACTTTACCATCTTTAGTTTTATTTATTATGTTTAGTTATGTCCCTATTATCCCTAATCTCTTTCGAACTTTACCGTGAAGTTATGTTGGATTTTGTCAAAGCCTTTTTCTGCATCTATTGAAATGATCATGTGCTTTTATTTTTTCTTTAAGTTTAGTTATGGGGTGGCTGACATTTATTGATTTTCATATATTGAAACATTCCTGCATCTCTGGGAAGAAACCTACTTCATCATGGTGAATGATCTTTTTTTTTTTATATGTTTTGGGATTCCATGTGCTATTCTTTTATTGAGTATTTTTTCACCTAGGTTCAGAAAGGAAATTGTTCTGTAAATATTTTTCTTTTGTAAGGCTTTATGTTGTTTGGGGATTGGGTAGCTGTGGCCTCATAAAACTAATTGGGCAATGAACCTTCTGTTTTTTGTTTGTTTGTTTGTTTCCAGTTTAAACTTCTTTCTTTTAACTTTCTTTTTATTCATTCTTCGTGTCTTTCACATCATACATCTCAACCCTATCCATTTCCTATCCCTTTGTATCCACCTTCTGCCATAAGAACCACACCGCTATAAAATAAAATATGTTTTAAAAGAAAAAAGGAAGCTATAATGTGACACAGTAAACCCTTTTATCTTTGTATCTTTACTTGTACATGTTCATTGCAAAAAGTCATTGGTTTGGTTTGAGGCCTCTGGTTTCTGCTTCACCATGGATACTGGAACCTAAATAGGACTCATCTTCTATATTGTGTGGTTGCCCTTTGTCATGGAGAAACTGCAGCTTGGAATCAACAAGACCTGTCTCTTCTTGAATTCTTGTTGATCATAAATGGCGTGGATATTGAGGTGGACCAACTCATAACCGTGGTTATTGACCTGGGTAGTTGCAGCATTTGTCAACCTGCCAGCTCTCACCAAACTTCACCACCACAGTGAGTTCTCCACCCCTTGAACCATGAGCAAGAGGCAGGGCCAGATCTCCTGCTTTCACACCCTTATGTTCTGCTTTCACACCTACACCTTCAGGGAGAGCTCTACTATGTTGCCAGGTGAAGTACAGGGGCCATTTCCCCCTGTGACATAACTGGTAAAGTGGGGAGTCATCTCCTTCGCCCACCACAGGTGGCATAGGCAAAGGGAGTAGGACATCTTTTCCTTGACCATACCACCATGTAGCAGATGAGAGTTGGGGACAAATATCCCATGCTCATGATCTTGCTACCCCTATTGACACCACCCAGGTCAATAGAATCAGTGCTACTCTGCTGATCAAGGACACCAGCAGAGTATGTGTGACACAATCAATTAAGCAGGGCTTATAGGGCATCACATAGACTGAAACTGTAATCATGGAGTCTGTGGGTCTATAGGCAGGTCTTCTGCATACATGCTGTTGCTGTTTAGCATGTGGTTATTGTGGGACTGCAAACAGTGGGAGTGGGTACTCTCTCTAACTCTTTTGCCTGTGCTTGGAACTCTTTTCCCCTACTAGGATGTTAATTCTTAAATTGGTGTTTTACCAAGTCTTATTGCATCTTATTATCCTGATATCCCTTGGAGGCTGGCTCTTTTTCTAAGGGAAATGAATAAGCAATGATCTGGAACAGATGGGAGGTCAGTAGCTGAACTGGGAGAAGTGGAGTGAGGGGTAGTTGTGGTCAGGATGTATTCTATATTCTATGAGAGAAAAATAAATGAAAATAAAAGCAAATAGAAATGTACACTCTTTTTTAAGCTATAAAAACTTACAGATACAGATAAGAAGAATGATTCACCTACAGAGATATATAAAGTTTATTTCTCAGAGAAGAAAATAAATATATTGTACTGGATATGTTTTTGTCAACATAATACATGCCTGACTCATTTGAGATGGGAACATAAACTGATAAAATATGTTCATAAGACCACCATTTTAGGTAAGCCTGTGGGACATTCTTTTCTAATGATTCTCATGGAAAGGCACAATTGATTATGGGTGGTGCTTTGCCTAGGCAGGTTGTGCTGGAGTATATAAGAAAAGAACATGAGCAAACTAGGAGGAGTAAAGCAGCAAACAGTGTTCTTCCATGGCTCCTGCTTCCAAGTCTGTGCTTTGAGTTCTTGTGCTTATTTCCTGAGATAATGGGCTGTGATGTGGAATCATAAGGAAATTAACCCCTTTCTCACAAAACTGCATTTGTTCATATTATATTATCATAGAAACAGAAGCATAAGTAAGACTGATATTACTTACCCTTAAATATTTTGCAGATATATTTCCTTACATGTAGCTCCAAAGACAACAACCAAATTCCAAATTCACATATTGTTATATAGAAACTAAGTGATTTATAATGTGATATGCTACAATTAATTTAATGGGTATTGAACAATTTTAATAAAACAGGCTTCTTTTTCAATGTTCATCTATACCCAACATCAACTTATTATTCTATGGACACTTCTTTGTTCACATCAGGGATAGCCTTACAAAGGCATTTTTTTACTTTATTTCTTTTATGTTTATTTATTTATTTATGGGGGAGTTGACTGGGTTTCTCTATGCAGCCCTGGCTGTGCTGGAATTCATTCTGTAGATCAGGCTGGCCTTGAAATCTCATAGATATTTCTAACTTGGCAGGGTTTAGGAACTGTGAGCACTGCCTTGACTCTGGTCTATTCTTCCATAAAGCAGCTTGTGGCACAATGCCTATAAACCTTTTTTATCTGTATGAATAAAAGCTAAGTCTACCATGTATGTTCTGTAGCTTGGAGACTTGTCCTCTGTACTAAGGTAGGAATCTGCCATGCTGTATTTAAGCCTGACTGTCACAGTGTCTCTGTACCTTAGCCTGCATGAGACTGTAAGACCAGGAAATCATTCTTGTTCCATGATGGACACCATATGGCAACAGAGTTTCTTTCCAGTCTGGTCCCACAGCTATTTAGCCCAAATAAACTCACAGAGGCTATATTAATTATAATTGTTTGGCCAATGGCTTAGGCTTCTTATTGGCTAGCACTCTCTTAATTATTAACTCATTTCCATTAAACTGTGTATTTCCATGAGGCTGTGGCTTAATTGAAATGCTCCAGCATGTCACTCCTTTGGGGGCTAAATGGCACATGGTGTCTCTCTGGCAGCTCACTCATTGCCTTCCTATTCCCAGCATTCTCCTAGTGTGGTTGCCCCAACTATACTTCCTGCCTGGCTACTGTATTCAGCATGTATTCATTAACCAATAAGGGAAACATATTCACAGCATACAGAAGAACTATATGACTAGGTTTTTCTATAGGACATATATTGCAAATATTTTAGACTATCAATTTGATATGATTAAGCTTTAATAGCATAATGTCTTTGGTTACTCAACTTTAAACACAGATGCTTTTGCTGATATTCTGGAATCTAGAATATGCAAGAACGTTGTGGTGACAGAATTAGTATCTGGTGAAGTTTTCTTTTCAGACTAATGTCATTTTGGAGTATCCTCCCATTGTGACAAAAGACAAAAACATTTCTGGTGTGTTCTTATTAGGACACTATAAGAAAATTATAGCAGTCCCACCCACATGACTTCAACTAGCACAATTTTCTTCCAAGTCTCTATTTCCTAATACTGCATCATTGCAATTAATGTTCAACTTATGAATTAGACATGTTGGTGAAGTCCTGTAATTCAAACTGCATGGGAGACTAAGTTAATAAAATCATGAATCATGTTTGGGCTATATAGTGAGTTAAAGATCACCCTGGGCAACTTAGAAAGACTCCCAAAATATTACTGGAATACATGTTTAAGTTACATCACTCCTAAGTATACACCTGAAAGATTCTGTATCTAACTAAAGAAATAATTGCACATTCAGGTTTACTTATATTCTACTCACAATAACAAGGAAATAAGATCAGCTTATATATCCATCAACAGATGAATGGATAATGAAAATGTGATTAGTATATACAATAGAATTTCTTAATTTATAAAGAAAAATGAAATTATTTGAGCTGGAGTTACCTTAGCAGTTGAGAGCAATTTTGCTTTTGCATAGGACCTGTGTTTGATTACTGATTTCCACATGGCAGCATATAACCTTCTAAACCCAATTTCTAGAGGATCAGACACTCTGTTCTGGCCTCCATAGGTACCAAGCTTGTGTATGATACAGGCATACAACCAGGGAAAATACTCATACATATAGAATGGTAAAATAAATAAATCTGATAATTTTATTTTAAAAAGAAAAATATAATTTGCAAGAAAAGAATGGGGCTGGTAATATATTATGTATATTAACACAAACTCAGAAATACAAATATCTTATGCTACCTCTAATATGTTGATCTTAGCTTCTAATTGTTAAATTTGTGTATCTAAGGAATAAATGTGGGTTTTCCCTGGATTGAATCCCCAGTTCTACCATAAAAAGGAGGAGAGGACAGACTAGAGTAAAGAACACATTTCCACATACGATTTTTAAGGAATGCAAATGCTGATAATCTACATAGCTTTATCAAAGTCAATTGGATGATAAGTAAACCACAAACCATAAAATTATCATATTATTATGGTAGTGATGGAATGAGGATATATTGCTAATTAGAAATCATCTAGACCTGTGCTATTCCACTATAGCCACAGTTAAGCAGATATGCTGATCTTTACTCATTTTCCTCCTCAATACTCCTAAGCGCATTTCAGATGACTTATTAAAATATTTTGCTGAAAGTATTGGGATTAGATCCACAGTAGAGAAAAAGATCATAAAATAAATGATGGGAGTAAATATTGAGCAAATGCATTTTTTTCTAGAAAAATGAATATCCAAGTTTATTATGTTTACTTTGTTTCAAAGGATTAAGAAAAGGAATAGTGAAATAACATGAATATAATACTTACAGTATTAAATTCTCAAATTAAATTTAATTAAAAAATGAAACAAAGTTAACAAATTTTTTGAACATTTTAGGTATACTTCTATATGTTCAAGGATCAAAATGTGACTATATTTACATATGAAGACAAATATATTCAATTTTTCATATCTTTAAAATTGTATATAGATCTTTACTCTAATCTGAGCCTGGATTTGTTCCATAAATCATTTTATTCAAATGCATTCTATTTGGTGAGAATTTAATTCAGTAGTGATCCTGCAGAAAACACTGTCTCATTTGATACTGTACTCTTTTTCCCATGGACCAAATCTAATGAATAATAAAATACCTTGATTTCCATGAAAAAAAATAGCACCTAATAAAATAACTTAACTCATCATTTTCCTATAGTAATTGAGATTTAAAAAGGGAAGTTTAACAAAAATTAACTGTGCAATGACAGAGAAAAGGAAAAGATCAATTAAGTATGTATCCTGAATGACATTTCATACACTAAGCCCACTACTTTACTTTCAACTTTCCTATCTCCCAAAACTCTTGAGAAAAAGACTTGTTCCAATATTAACAAGCACATTCAGGTATTTGACATTTGTGAAGAAACATTTTATTTAAAACAAATATAGGTGGGCAAGAGAGAGGGAGGGAAGGAGAGGGAACTGGGATTGATATGTAAAATAAAAATAAAAAATAAATTAAAAAAAAATAGGACTCGTGATGGTGACCTGGATAATTACTGAGAACTCTGGAACATAAAGGTTCACACACAGCCTTACCGTTACCACTGTTTAGATCTCGAAGACCAACCTTTCTGTTTCTTGTGGACTTCCCCAATGAGGATTTCAGAAACCAAATTGTTGAAACCTTACTAGCAAGAGCTGCCTCAGTGTCAAGGTGTGGAAGTGAAAGAGACTGAGAAATGCCCCACAGAGAATATAGACCCCCTAAAGCTCCATTTTTCTTCTCAGTCTCCTGAAAACAGTCAAGTTTCCCCATCCAGCCTGCCTACTTGGGTCCTAACATTTCCATTAGGGACCATGTGGTATTCTCCATTTTCTCTGGCCGCAGAGGATCCAGCCGCATTATTGGTGTTAGGCTTGGATGAACTTCGATGAGAACCACCCTACCACTCTATCACATACACACTACCTGAGAATTCATTTCTGATCTCTGCCCCCACTAGAAAAGAACCTCAAGTTCTCTATAAGCAAGTTCCAAAACCTGTTCTCACAGCTTTACCTCAGAAGACACAGTGTTCACTGTACTGCTCCACTCTTTCAGCCTGCCATTGCCATAGTTTTGGTTTATGGCCAGTCTCAGAGAATAGAGTCCTTAGTCTGTATCTTTCAAACCCACAACCCAAATTCTTATTCTGAGTGACTCTTTCCGTTTCTGCCAGCTTAGAAGCAACCCTCCCTCCACAAACCAAAGGTGGGGGTTGGGGCACGTAAACCACAGCTTTTGCTATATTGAAGTTTAATCTCCCATTCCAGAAAACTACCTGTTCATTCTCTGTGGCTGCAGGATTCCTCATAAAAGAGCTTCTAGCACCAGTCACACCCTTGTTCTCAGTCTTTTTTTCCCCTTAAGATTTATTTCATTTGTTTTTAAAATCCGTATCTTTGCATAGGTATATGCACATGAGTGCAGTTGCTGGAAGAAACCACAAGAGAGGGCTAGGTATCCTTCAGCTTGAGTTACTAATGATTGTGATCCATCCTCATTAGGTGGTAAGAATGCAAATTGAATAGATTGAATTTTCTGTAAAAATCAGTATGTTTTTTTTTGTTGTTGTTGTTGCTGTTTTTTTCCCCCTGAGAAAGGGTTTCTCAGCTCTGGCTGCTCCAGAACTACTGTAGAACAGGCTGCCCTAGAACTCACATAGATCCACCTGTCTCTGCCTCCCAAGTACTGGAATTAAAGGCTGTGCAACCAACATCCGCCTCAGTATGGACTCTTAATTACTGAACCATCTCTCCAGCTCCACTGTCCTCAGTCTTGACAAGTCCTGAGGAGAGTGGGCTGGTAGAGCTCCACACTCATTTTGCTTCTAAAATCTCTGCAATGAGACCGAAAAAAAACCAAAAAAACAAAACAAAAAACAAACAAACAAACAAACAAACAAAAAAACAGAAAGCAGAGACAGGAAAAATCCCATGTTAACAGAAAATAGAAGGAAAGTTACTGATGTGGAAATACCAGTGAAGGTCTCTCAAATATGTGTGTGTGTTGCATATAGAGTATAGCTTCATGGTAAAGCTTTGTTCAATAAGCAAAAGGAATAGCATGCTCTTTTGGAAATTAAAAGGCAAATCATTGAGGTAGTTCTGAAGGAATTACCCATCTTAGGTGAGTAAGGAGGCTTGAGGTGTATCCCTGTCATCAACCCTGAGAGTCCCCATGAAAATCTGTTAAGCTTTTTCTACATGGGGATATGCGGAACTGAATGTGGGTAGAGAGGCCACAAATCAGCATAGGGAAGAATCTTAAATATGGCCAGAAATCAGGGAAAGGATACAAGAGGACCTGTATAAGCCTTTCATTAATGACACCCTTAATTGACTGGGTAGTTGTGAAGGAAGAGACACTGGTTTATCCAGTTTCAAAGGGTGGTTATAATAGTAGTGACAGATTTACTTTTTGTAAAGGAGATGAACTAAATTCACACTAAAAGGATTCCTGGGAGTTAAAATGAAGAATATTATCTAGGCAAAGAATTGAATTCCACAGAAATGGCAGCTTCAGCTTCAGAGTATAAAATATGATAGGTCCAAAGCTTTTCAGCTGGTGATGTGACCTAGGAGCAACTTAGAGGTTCCTGGAATCTCAAAACGTAAGTTCCTCTATTGTCACCCCTGCTCATTAGTCCAGTACAACAGGCAAGATGGAGAAGCCCACAGCTGAAAAAAGCTTCCCTTATTACTCAGGGGTAATCATTTTATAACAATAGCATGTTGGATTGCAAAAGCACTGCACTCATGGAAACCTGTAGAGGCAGCCTTAGTTACAAACAAGATTTTCTCTTTCTGGTTAAAGTGTTCATATCATCTTCTTCTGCTTCTTACAAGTGTTTTCATCAGCAGCATCCTTTCAACATATTCTTTTCTTGTCCCTAGCCAGAGTCATCATGCCTCGAGGTCAGAAGTGTAAGCTCCATGCCTGGGAGAAACGCCACCAGGCCAGAGGTGAGGCTCAGGCTTGTGGAAGCGCATGGGAAACAACAGAGGAAACACCAGAGGCAGAAGAAGAGTCCTCTGCTGCTTACCATAGCCAGCCTGGGGCTGAGCCTTCCAGCACTCCCAAGGCTCCTCAGAAAGCAACATCATCTGTCTCAACTCCTCTGAGTATTTCTTCCACTGAATCAGATGAAAGTTCCAGTGAGGAAAGTGATAAATATGAAGAAAGAGAATGCATCATTCTGCATTGTTATCTTGAAAGACCCCCCACTATGCACATTGCCTGATTGAGCTGCTTTTGCAAAAGGTCAAGGTGGGGACAAGTAAAAGAGGCAGCCAGATGTACCATCTGGCCCAGCAACCGGGTATTTGTAGTCAGCAGAACGATATCTGAAAGCAGAGGGTCCTTGAAGAGTCTTCGAGACAGCAGAATGATATCTGGGAACAGAAGGTCCTTGAAGCGTCTTATAGAAACCACCAGAGTGCTGAAATAGTCATAACTGAATTCCTTGTACCCAATCCAAACAAACAACTCTGCCCCAGGCTGTCCCCAACCAATTTATTTGAGTGGACCAATGAAATCCCTGTAACCATGCATCTGCTACTGTAAGCCTGCTTTTTGTTGCCCAAACCCTATATAATCCTCTGAAGTTTTGGCATCAGGGCGCTCAGCCTCCCGAAAGACTGAAGCATCCACAATTACCTGTGTGAGCAATAAATATCCTCTTGAGCTTGCATCCAGTGGCCACTGTTTCCTCTCTCGGAGAAAGCAGTCCAAGGCTACCAGGGTCTTTTATTGGAATCCCACCGAGGTCTGGAGACTCCCCTCCCCAGAGACTGACAGTGCCCACCAGGAGGTAAGCTGGCCAGCACTTAAATTTTCTGTTCTTTGTTGTCCTGTACATCTTACAAGTTGCTCTGCTATCCGTAGCCGGCTGTTTAGCCTTTCTGAATCAGAAGACAACTTGAGAAGGAGCTGATGGGCTCGGACTTCTCCCCTGCCACCCTGGGAGATGAACCAGGGATTTGGGGGAACCGATTTTTCGGGGCCCAAAAACGAGTCCCCGGGATTCGTCGTTCTGTTGAAGGCCTGGGAAGCCAAAGCTTCCACACCTCCATCTGAATATTTACTTTCGGTTTTAAGCTGAGAGCGCACTGTGCTTCTGGATGTCTGCTGTCTGTTTGGTCTGTCCGTCTTGTTTATTTGTTTGATTCTTTATTTTGAAAAAGAAATGGGACAATCAGTAACCACTCCTTTAAGTCTGACTCTAGACCATTGGAGCAAGGTACACGGCCGAGAACACAATCAGTTGGTGAATGTGAAGAAGAAGCAATGGCACACCCTATGTGCCTCTGAATGGCCAACATTGAATGTTGGCTGGCCACGGGATGGGATCTTTGACCTTGGTATTATCTTGCAGGTGAAGGAACCAGTCTTCGATACCGGGCCCCAGGGACATCCTGACCAGGTGGCCTAGGAGGATTTGGCCTCTGACCCACACCCTTGGGTGGCTCCCTTTATTATCTCCAACCCCCCTTCTGAACCTGTCCCCAAGACTGATGTGGTCCCATCCTCACAGGGGCCCACTGTTCCTCCTTTGCCTTCTCCTGTACCACTCGTTCCCTCTCAGGTACCTGCCAAATCTCAACTATATCCTGCACTCAAGAAGGAGGGAACCCATCACCCCAAACCTGTCTTCCCTTCCGATGATTCTTTTCTTATAGACTTGCTCTTACAAGACCACCCACCATATCAGCCCCCTCCCCAGGGTGCTGAAAGTGACGGCGACGCCCGGCCAAAGGGTCCAGATGTACCAGATAATACCACTCCTGCCCTGGACAACAGACATGAAGAGACTACTTCAGACTCCCCAGTTGCTGGCAGACACCGTGGCCGAAGTGAGCCAGCCATGGAAGGATCCTCCCAAGCCTTTCCCCTGCGTCAGACTGCTGGACCATGAGGCCAATTCCAATACTGGCCTTTCTTGGCATCCGACCTTTACAATTGGAAATCTAACAACCTCTCCTTCTCCAAAGACCCCATAGATCTCTCTAACCTAATTGAATCCAACCTAATAGCCCATCAACCCACTTGGGATGATTGCCAACAGCTTGTGCAGGTCCTCCTCACCTCAGGAGAAAAACAATGCATCTTCCTGGAAGCTCGGAAGAATGTCTTGGAGGAAGATAGGAGGCCCACTCAGCTACCTAATGAAATTGAGGAAACTTTTCCCCTAAATAGTCCCAACTGGGACTTTAACACTGCAGCAGGTAGGGGACACCTATGTCTTTATTGCCAGTTACTCATAGCGGGTCTCCGCAGCACAGGATGCCACCCCACAAATTTGGCCCAGGTAAGACAGATAACCGAGGGACTGGAGAAGATTCTGACTGCATTTCTGGAGAGGCTGAAGGAAGCCTATCGTATGTTTGCCCCCTTTGATCCCGACAGTAACAAACAAAGGGGCAATGTTTCCATGGCCTTCATATGGCAGTCGGATCCGGATATCAGGACCAAACTGCAGAGGCTAGATAATTTACAAGATTACAGCCTGCAGGATCTCTTGAAGGAAGCAGAAAAGATCTTTAATAAGAGAGAAACACCCGAAGAAAAAGAAGAAAGACTTAGAAAGTTGCAGGAAGAAAGAGAGGATAAGCTTAAAAGAGAATTAGAGGAAAAAGAAAGAGAACGGGATTGGAGAAATCGAAGGGAATTAAGTAAACTTCTGGCCACCATAGTACAGAATAGTTATAGCAAGGAGTCAAGAAAGAAAGGGAAACACTAGGAGGACCTGGGTAACTCGAGACCAATGTGCCTACTGCAAGGAAAAAGGGCATTGGGCAAAGATTGCCCTAAGTGACTCAGGAATCAGAGGCACAGAGGTGGCCCTCAGAAATCAGCCCAACTCCTCACCCTAGATGAGGACTAGGGCTGTCAGTGCCAGGAGCCTCACCCCCGCCCCCCCCCCAAGCCCAGGCTAACGTTAAGAGTCGGAGGGCGGGGCAACCAGTCACATTCTTGTTGGACACCAGAGCCCAACATTCGATCCTCACTAATACTGATGGAACTCTAAGCACCAAGACCACCTGCTTACAAGGGGCCACTGGAGGAAAGCAATACAGATGGACTACAGAGAGGAAAGTCCACTTTGCTTCAGGTAAAGTCTCACATTCCTTTCTACATGTACCAGGCTGCCCATACCCATTACTGGGCCGAGATTTGCTGGCAAAATTAAAAGCTCAAATTCATTTTGAGGAAACAGGTGCTAAAGTTTCGGGATCCCTAGGGATCCTGCTTCAAATATTAACTTTACAATGAGAGGATGAATATAGACTTTTTGAAAAGCCCTCTGGACTACAGGAAGGGATGGACATATTGTTGACTCAATTTCCCTTGGTATGGGCAGAAACAGGAGGAATGGGACTGGCAACTCGACAGCCGCCATTTATAGTACCCTCAAAGGCCACGGCAACCCCTGTCTCTATTAAACAATATCCTATGTCCAATGAAGCATACCAGGGGATAAAACCCCATATCAAGAGACTGTTGAATCAAGAGATCCTAATCCCTTGCCTCTCCCCATGGAACACCCCCCTCTTACCCATAAAGAAATCAGGAACAGGGGATTATAGGCCAGTCCAAGATCTCAGAGAGGTTAACAAATGGGTGGAAGATATCCACCCCATGGTGCCAAATCCCTATAATTTGCTAAGCACTCTGCTGCCCACTCACCTATGGTATACTGTCTTGGACTTGAAAGATGCCTTTTTCTGCTTAAGACTGAGCCTGCAGTGTCAACCCCTGTTTGCCTTTGAATGGAAGGACCCTGAACTGGGCATTTCAGGACAGCTGACCTGGACGCACCTACCCCAGGGTTTCAAGAACAGCCCTACCCTGTTTGATGAGCCCCTTCAACCAGGATTTGGCAGAATTTCGATCCCAGCATCCATCCTTAATAATGCTGCAATATGTGGACGACATCCTCCTTTAGCCACCACTGAGCATGACTATATAGCATGTACTGGGGTCCTATTGCAGAAACTAGGGGACCTAGGCTACAGGGCCTCTGCTAAGAAGACCCAGATATGCAAGAATGAAGTCACTTATCTAGGATACAAGTTAATGAATGGACAAA
Source organism: Cricetiscus sungorus (assembly GCA_030556225.1). Lineage (NCBI taxonomy): Eukaryota > Metazoa > Chordata > Mammalia > Rodentia > Cricetidae > Cricetiscus > Cricetiscus sungorus. The sequence goes on from JANBXA010000126.1 coordinate 9,570,290, forward strand.
GGTGGTTAACTCCTGCTTGCAAAGAGACTATATCCTGCATCCCCATTCCCAAAAACCAAGTCAGCTAAGGGAATTTTTGGAGAACGCAGGCTTTTGCAGGCTCTGGATCCTGGGATTCCCAGAAATGGCGGCCCCTCTCTATCCATTAACCAAACAAGATATCCCCTTTGAATGGGTTAAGAAACAGCAGCGAGCCTTTGATGCCATTAAACGAGCCCTGCTGTCCTCACCAGCTCTAGGGGTGCCAGGTATCACCAAGCCATTTGAACTTTTTGCTGACGAAAAGCAAGGCTTCGCCAAAGGAGTCCTTACCCAAAAATTAGGGCCATGGAGGTGGCCCATTGCATATTTGTCCAAGAAACTAGATCCAGTAGCAGCAGGATGGCCCCCATGCCTCCGGATGATAGAGGCTATTGCGGTCCTCATCAAGGATGCCACCAAATTATCTCTGGGACAGACTTTGACTGTATTGGCGCCACATACCATTGAATACCTCATCCATCAGCCACCAGACCCATGGCTATCCAATGCCCACCTAACCCATTACCAGTCCCTGCTCTTGGACACGGACAGAATTCAGTTCGGGCCAACTGTGGCCCTGAACCCAGCTACTCACTGGTAGTTGCCAGTGAGTCCACTGCCAGAGGGACCCGCATTCCATGACTGTCAGCAAGTCCTTGCAGAAGTGCATGGAACCCGGCCTGATCTAACTGATCTTAAAAGATACTGACTCCACATGGTTTACGGATAGTAGTAGCTACTTGCAGAATGGGGAAAGATGGGCTGGAGCAGCAGTGACAGATGCCACCCAAGTCATATGGGCTTCCGTGCTTCCTGGAGGTACCTCTCCCCAGCAAGCTGAACTTATTGCCTTGACTCAAGCCCTGCAACTGGCAGCAGGTAAGAAGCTTAATGTTTACACCAATAGCCAATATGCCTTTGCCACTGCCCATATCCATGGAGAGATCTATCGGAGGAGGGGCCTACTGACATCGGAGGGAAAAGAAATTAAAAATAAAGCTGAAATTTTGGCCCTATTGAAGGCATTATTCCTCCCCAAGAAGCTGAGCATAATGCTTTGCTCTGGGCATCAGAAGGGGGACAACTCAGAGGCGAGAGAAAACCACTTGGAAGATGAAACGGCCAAGCAAGCAGCTCTGGGACCCCAACTGTTGACTGTGACTATATTAACTGGGGGGAAAATAGCCCAGGCACCCAATTGGGACTATGAGGAAGCAAATGTGGACATGGTTCAGATGTTTCCCCCCATTGGTGGGGGCAACTATGACCCCACTAGACAGCGCTGGGTCTACCAAGGAAAGACCGTAATGCCCATAAGATTGGTGAAACTCTTAATAGACCATCTTCACAAACTGACTCATCTGAGTACCAAAAAGATGAAAGCTTTGCTAGAAAGGCAGGAAGCTAACACTCATCTCCCCAATTGCAATACTCTGTTGGAACAGGTAATTACCAACTGCAAGGCCTGTGCCCAGGTTAACCCTGGGAAAACCAAGCTGGACCCCGGAACCAGGCTCCGAGGCCATAGACCTGGTACCCACTGGGAAATAGACTTTACTGAAATAAAACCCATCATGTATGGCTTTAAATATCTATTAGTCTTTATAGATACCTTTTCAGGATGGGTTGAAGCTTTCCCTATCAAACATGAATCCGCGAAGATGGTCATCAAGAAACTCCTGAAAGAAATCTTCCTAGATACAGGATGCCACAGGTATTGGGATTGGATAATGGGCCTGCCTTTGTCTCCCAGGTAAGTCAATAGGTGGCCAGATTAATGGAGATTGATTGGAAATTACATTGTGCTTACAGACCCTGGAGTTCAGGACAGGTAGAAAGAATGAACAGGATGATTAAGGAGGCTTTATCCAAATTTACACTTGAGTCTGGTTCTAAAGACTGGGTACAACTCCTGCCCGGAATACACCAGGCCCCCAAGGCCTAATGCCCACTACCTGCTGTCACGTTTTTTGATGCTAATCTTGCAAACACTCCCTCCATGCTGGCACATCTCAGGGCCTTATAGATAGCCCAGCAAGAGGTCTGGAAGCCTCTGGAGGAGAGACTCAGCCTCATTCCTTCCAGATCAGCGACTCTGTCTGGGTCCACAGGCATCAAACCAAGAACCTAGAGGCCCGCTGGAAGGTCCCCTACGCTGTGCTCCTGACAATTCCCAATGTGCTAAAAGTAGATGGGATTGCTGCCTGGATCCACTCATCCCACGTAAAGGCCACACAACCAGAACATTGGATCCAGGACCAGACCCAACCTGAACCAACTTGGAAAGTGTAATGCTCTCAAAACCCTCTCAAGATAAGACTTTTACGCTCATAATTCTGATAACAATGTTTTGGGGTATAGTTGGGGCAGAATCTCCCCATACTTCCCTGGCAAATGATTTCCCAGACAGGGGAGGTTGTCTGGTCCACCTCTGGCCTTTATCCACCTGGTACCTGGTGGCCCAGCCTCACTCCTGATTTCTGTCAACTAGCTGCTGGTTTGGACACTTGGGACATCCCTACTTACGGTGCAGACTCCCTTAATAAAAGTATGCCTAGAACAAAGACAGAGAGCCAGTTTTGGGGTTGCAGCACTCCCAAGAACGGATGCTTTCTAGCCCAATCAGATTTCTACGTCTGCCCTCAACAGGGTCAAACCAGGGGGTCAGGATGTGGGGGATACCTAGACTATTTTTACAGAAGATGGGGATGTGAAACCACTGGGAGTGCTTATTGGAACCCAAGTTCATCTTGGGATCTAATAACTGTACGCTGAAATTACACTCACCCCCCTTTGAGCAGGGGTAACTGCTATCTTACTTCTCCTGCCAATTGGGGAGCTTGGACACGCCAGACAGCCCTTGGTCTCCCTTTAAAAATTGATTTCACCACCCATGGAAAGAGGGACTATACTGTTTGGTTAAAGGGCAAGACAAGGAGACTGAGATGGTACATGCAGGGAAAGGATAAAGGGGATATCTTTTAAATTCGCTTGGAGATCCAAAACCATGTCCCTCAAGTTATAGGACCAAGCTCTGTGCTCCCCAACCTAGGGCCTCCTTCCACGCCACGGCCCGCCATACCTAAACCATCGCCTCCACCAGAGGACACCACAAATACACCGGCCCTGATCACTGGGAGCCCTAAAATTATACAGGCAACTCCAATTCCAGGAACAGGGGACCGGCTTTTAAATTTAATCGAGGGAGCTTATAAAGCCCTCAATGCCACTCAACCCGACAGAACTGAAGATTGCTGGCTTTGTCTCCTTTTGAACCCTCCATATTATGAAGGTATAGCTACCCCTGGAAATTACTCAAACCATACAACCCCCCCTCAGCAATGTTCAGATACCCCCAGCCACAATTTACCTCTCCCTGATGTCACAGGGCAAGGACTCTGCTTAGCTGCAGTCCCCAAGACCCACTAAGACCTAACAAAACTCTGCCAATTACCATAGGTAACTACTATCTCTCAGCTCCCAATGGGACCTATTGGGCATATAGCACTGGGCTGACTCCTTGCGTCTCGGCTCAGTTTCTAAATCAGACATCTAATTTTTGTGTTCTAATTGAATTGTGGCCTCATATTACCTATCACACCTCAGAGACTATCTTTAAATTTTTTAAAAATAGACATAAAATCAAAAGAGAGCCTGTTAGCTTGACCCTGGCCCTTCTGATGGGAGCAGGAATAGTGGCAGGGATTGGGACAGCAGTCTGGAAGTCTGTGGAAAGCTTAACCCCTACTTCAGCAGAAGCAATAAACAGATCCAAAATGCTACAGAAGTTACTCAGTGATAATCTGTTACCAGGTTTATACAAGTCCCTGGACATTATAGGCCTGCATCTCACATGCCCACACATACACACAAAAGAAACAAACTACCTGAAATGAATTTTGAAAAAAATTAAACACTGAGTCCATGACAAATTTTAATAATCTCAATTATGTGATGGATAACCAACATAGTCCTCAAGAGCTAGAGAAATGCATCGCCTGTTAAGAACACTGATTATTATTTTCAGAAGACCTGGATTCAATTTTTAACAACTACAAGGTAGTTCACAATCTTCTGTAACTCTAGTTCTAGGGGATCTGATGCCTTCTTCTGACTTCTGCCAGCACCACACACACAGAGGCAATGCACATATATACATACAAACATGCACATATATACATAAAATACAAAATAAATGTAAAATATTCTCAAGACTCTTAGGTATTATATGTTAGAACAAGGACAGACTGTTGATCTGAATCTATCTAGGGGCTGTGCTACTCTAGTCTTCCACATTAAAGCTTACCTTTTGGGGATTTAAGCATTATTTTTCTACACTAACTTTTTTTAACTTGAATTATTTTTTATTGAAATTCCTGTTTCTAAAATTATTCCCTTAGTTGTAGAAGTTCATGGGGGAGACTCTCGAGGTGATTAGATACATCTCTTATGTGTTGGTTCAGTATCGACATACATAAATGAAATTCTAATTGTAACTATTTTTTCAGCCTAGTATTCTTAAATAGAGACATTTTTTTAAAAAATCCAAATAGAAACATTCTATTGACCTTTTCCATATACTTTTATTGAAATATTTTTCTTACAGTATGTTCTGATCATGGCTTTCCTTCCTCCAAATCCTCCCATCTACTCACCTACTCAACTCCAAACCTTCTCTGTCTGTCTGTATGTCTGTCTCTGTTTCTTTTCTCTCAAACAAAAAAAATAAACCAGATTATTTTTTAAAAGAAAACACACACACACACACACACACACACACACACACACACAGAGAGAGAGAGAGAGAGAGAGAGAGAGAGAGAGAGAGAGAGAGAGAGAGAGAAAGCAAGAGATAACACAAAACTATAGCACAGATAATTTAAAAAAAACAAATTTTGTGCTCAAAATACAGGATTGCATCCACTGCCAGAGTAAAAAGAAAATGAACATAAATGAGGGATTTGACAAATAAAGGGGAAAATTGGTAAGAATTTATATATACATACATACATACATCACTTCAAGAGATTGGGATCTACAAACACTCACGGTTTAGTCTCTTTCCTGTACTAATCAAACACCCTGAAGGCGGAGTTGAACAGGCAATCAACTAAAAGCGCCACAAGAATTAAACGCACAATGAGACTGAGAAAGTATACACCCCACGCCACAAGGGGCGCCAGAGAGGCGGGCTTCCAGTAGTCCTCTCTTAAGGGTCCTTTCCTTAGAGACAGCAGTGGTTTCCTTCTCCGCAGTTCGCTGTTCGACGACTGGGTGGCCGAGGAGCTCTATCCAAAGCCGCTGACTCCACAAAACCAGGAAATAAGCCCCAGTTTCTGTCGTTAAAGGTAAGAAGCTTCAGTGAGGTTGAGAAATAGTCTCAGAATCAAATTCCCTCTGCTCTTCAACCCACGCCCTTGGTCTCAGTTTTATATGTCCCGTCGGTCGCCACCAACCTCTCGCCTGTTGTGGTAAAGTCCCACCTCGAAGCCTAGGACCATCACACCACTCCAGCCAGCCTACAGTCCCCTTGTTGCCAGACTTGGTCTACCTCAGAATAAAGCATTTTACTGAGACAGCTTCCCTCCTTCTGGCCGCCATCTCCCTCGCTGTCTCCCCGGGCCGCTTGTGGAACTTCCGGGCTTTTCTGTCAGTTTTGCGCCATTTCGGAAAACAGCCTGGGCTCAAAAGCAGATGGCTTATCTAATAGAAGCCCTAGTTTTATTTAAAGTCTTGTCCAATATCAAAATACAGCCAAGGCCCAGAATATGTCCTAACTGCAAGTGTCTGCAAACTATAAAGAAGAGTCCCAGTCCCACCGGAAGCTGCCTTTTCTAACAGCTTTGGCCGATTAAGAGGTGTACCTTCATCTCTAAGACTAGAACCTGTCTATTTTCACCGCTGCAGAAGATACCTACACTTACCTCAGTGACCACATTTTTTTAAATACTTTTTTTTTTTTTTTAATCTTTTCAGAGACAGGGGTTCTCAGTAGCTTTGGAGCCTGTCCTAGAACTTGCTTTGTAGACCAGGCTGGTCTCGAACTCACAGAGATCGACCTGCCTCTGTCTCTGCCTCTGCCTCGGCATGCACTACCACCTCCCATCTATGACCACCATTTTTTATGTTGGTATTTTATTAAATAATTTCACTTTTTGTGACTATAATATCATTCCTTCCGTCGTTTGTCCCCTTCTCATTTCTCTTCCCAAACCCTTCCTCTCTTTTAAATCATGGTCTCTTTTTTTTTATTGTTGATGGTGGTGTCTGTGGTGATGGTGTAGGTGGCAGTTTTGTTGCTAGTGGTGGTGGTGGTACTGGTGTGTGCATGTGTGTTACTAAATACTAACTACAACCAGATCAGTTCACATAATATTACATGCAGACTGTAGTCCAAGCATGACCTGTATGAGTAGGACACCAATAGGCATGCTAATGTAGAAGGAGGAAAGCTCATGAGGCTTCAACCTTACATAACTATAGCAAGAGACCACCATTTTAATCTCTCCAGTTTGTATAAAAGTTGTCGCTCCCTCCCTGCCACACACACCCTTGTTCCTAGTCTCTGTTACTTTCAGAGATGGACTCACATCACACCTCAGGAAGCTGGTCCATGTGTACAGTAGTGTAACACCCCAGAAAAATACCCCTAACAATTTAGAAGAGCCTTGAGAAGACTGGGGCAATCAATTTATTTTCTTTTATGACTTTACAGGCTCAAAAGTGGCAGTCAGTAAGAATGTGGAGCCACATTTTAGTAGAGGAAAGAAGCCTACACTAACAATAGAAAATGCAGAAAAACATAGGCAGAGACACTTCCCTATGGGAGTCTGAGAAGGCCAATCATGGCTGTCCCACAGACATGTGCTCTCTGTTCCTATTCAATTGGAGACCTGAGGCTCTTGACTTGAGGGGGAAAGATCCCCATGTGGACAAAAGAGGCAAGACCATGTTTTGTAGGGAATTAGGGGAGGAAAGTGAGTCAGTTCTGAGGGAATTTCCTATCCCAATACAGTCAGGGAGGTTCACAGCTTGCCATCAATCCTTGGAGGGAAATGCAAGACTGTTGTGTCAATTAGTGGCAGAATAGTCTTAAGAGTAATGACATTCTTAGGATGAATGGAAACTTACTTTAGTCAGATAAAGTATTCCAAGAATGGTCAGAAGCCAGATAAGAACTCTATGGGACAAATAGGGGTACTTCTCCCCACCTAGGAACCTAGATTTTCTGTGCAGAAGTAATGGGTCAGGCCAGTGTGTTCCTAAAGTATTTCACTGATGGAAACCTGAAGAGGCAGCCTTAGTTACAAACAAGATTTTCTCTTTCTGGTTAAAGTATTCATCTCATCTTCTTCTGCTTCTTACAAGTGTTTTCATCAGCAGCATCCTTTCAACATATTCTTTTCTTGTCCCTAGCCAGAGTCATCATGCCTCGAGGTCAGAAGATTAAGCTCCATGCCTGGGAGAAACGCCACCAGGCCAGAGGTGAGGCTCAGGCTTGTGGAAGCGCATGGGAAACAACAGAGGAAACACCAGAGGCAGAAGAAGAGTCCTCTGCTGCTTACCATAGCCAGCCTGGGGCTGAGCCTTCCAGCACTCCCAAGGCTCCTCAGAAAGCAACATCATCTGCCTCAACTCCTCTGAGTATTTCTTCCACTGAATCAGATGAAAGTTCCAGTGAGGAAAGTGATAAATATGAGGAAAGGGAATGCCCCTTTTGAAGACAAGCCCTGCACCATCATTGTGCACCGTGATCTGGTAGCCAGAAAGGTGGTGCTGCTCTTACAGTACCTGCTCCACAACTACAATTTGAAGCAGCTTACTACCAAGGAAGAAATGCTGAAGGTAATCACAAAGAAGTATGAGAAAGACTTCCCTGAGATCCTCAGGAAAGCCTCTGAGAAGCTGGAGGAAATCTTTGCTGTGGAAGTGAGGGAAGTCAACTCCAGTGAGCCCTCATACAACCTCATCAGCAAGCTGAAGCTCCCCAACAATGGGAGGATTCGTGCTGGCAAAGGCTTACCAAAGACTGGTTTCCTTATGAGTGTTCTGGGTATCATCTACATTAGGGGCAATTGTGCCAGTGAGGAAGACATCTGGGAAATCCTGAAGAAGAAGCAAATCTATCCAGGGAAGAGGCACCGCATCTTTGGTGAGCCACGGAAGCTCATGACCCAGTATTTAGTGAAGCTGAAGTACCTGGAATACCGGCAGGTGGCTGACAGTGATCCTCCACGCTATGAGTTCCTGTGGGGTCCCCAAGCCCATGCTGAAATAAGCAAGATGAAAGTCCTGGAGTTCTTGGCCAAGATAAACAAAACAACACCTAGTGCCATCTCTGCCCTTTACCAAGAGGCTGTGAATGAAGACCAGGAAGAAGCAGAAGCCGGAGATGAAGATGATTCTGATGCCACTGACCAAGCTAGTAAAGATTCTCCAGTAAAACCGCCAGCAAATTCTACCATCCCTGATGACGCTTGAAATTTTCCTGTTATCCAGATAAGGAAATAAGGCACACAGAAAAAAAAATTCTCATTAATAATTCTATAGTTAGAAGGTTTAAAAGATGGTCAAACATAGTTCTTTTTTCCTTTTTTTACTATGTTGTTTGGTGAATTTACGTACAATTAAATTTATTTTTGACTTATGAAATAAAGTTGAATAAATCAAATGTTTATGACTTAGAAATTGTTCTTCTTGCGTACTATTCAACAAACATTTACTTGGTACACATTATTTTTAAGTCACTGCTCAAACTTGGATGCTAAGGTAAACCTTTAGCATTTATTTATGCATTTTTAAGTCTAAGAACTTCAGGTCAAGCACTATGATGTTTAATTACATTTTTATGAGTTAAGGTATATTGAAAATAAGGAGTGTGAATAAAATATTTCTTATGAAAGCTATTAAGCAGAAATACATTGAATACAGAACATGGAATGTTGAGGGAAGATTAAGTAACCTAACAGGACACATAAATTTTGTTGGTCATGTATGTGGTGGGCTAAATGGTCTCTGAGAAATGGTGAGTAAATACAAAAAGTCTGATGATGTGCTTCAGAGTCATGGAGCAGAATTTTTTAAGTCTGTATTGGTTTCTATAACAAAATATATAATGAGTGGTAGATTTGCATCACTTTAACTGATACTTAATCTACATCACAGAGGCTAGGAACTACACATTCAGTGTGTCTAGATGTCCAGTACAGAGAAGACCTATAGAGAAGAAGGGAGGAAAGAAAAGGAAGAAAGTGACAGGGATTGAGAGAAAGGGAGGAGGGTGGAAGATGGGGAAGGAACGGGGAAATGGATAAGGAGAATGAGGAGGGAGGTGAAGGGATGAAAGAGGAGATGAGAGTAGAGGAGAGAAGTGGGGGAAATTAGGGGAGCATACACGGTAAAGGGAGAGAAAAGAAGGGGGAAAGGGAAGAAATGGAAATATGATGAGGAATGGAGGAAGAAAGAGAAATTATACTCTTTTGTTTTAGGACCATAAATCACCAAAAGTGCTGGGATTAAAGGCATGAATCAACGTCATCTAGTTATTTTTAATTTTTTATTTTGATTTTATGTGCAGTGGTATTGTGCCTACATGTGTATTTGCGTGAAGGTGTCAGATCCCCAGGAACTCTAGTCACAGAAAATTGTGAGCTGTGATATAGGTGCTAGGTATTGAACCCTGGTCCTATGGATTAGAATCCAGTGCTCTCAACTATCATGGAAAAATAAGGATTGGGAAAACAGATAGGCTGAATAGATGTTTATTAAGGGAGAAATAACTTACAACAGAGACAGAGTAATGCCAGCAAGTTCCAGTCCCAAGGATGCCTTCGGATACTCTCTGTCTCCATCCAGGAAGCATGAGAGAGACCTAGTTCCTCCAAATCAAGTCACATCTGCCCCTGTCCCCATCCCCAATGAGCGTGGTCAGTGTAACACCTGCGGGCAGGTGGATATCTCACTACACTCAACCACTGAGACATCTCTTCAGCCCCTCCCACCACATTTCATAATAACAGCTTTCCCTGAATTCTATTTTCAGTGCTGGGTACACTGTTTGCATAGTAGGCAGTCTATGTATATTCTCCCAAAAACTTTTCTGATGAATAGTATGAATGACCTTTATTTAGTATTAAATGTATAGAAATTACTACATTGGATTTTTTACCTTGTCCCAGAAAAGGTAGATTGAATTGTATTAGAAGGGTATCTAAAAGGAGGCTATTTTGATTGTTATTTGGCAAACTTTTACTGAGGGATATACTTTGTTGTTGCTGCAACGAATGAATGTAAAGATGTGAAAATATGAGAAGATCTTTTAGAACAGCCACCATGAGTACATAAATTGTCTGCCACAGATCTCTGTGTTATAAAACTCATATAGTTATGGCCAAGAAAGACTAGAGGCTCTTCTCAAAAGTAGATCTGAGAGAGGTCAGACTTTCATTATAAAAAGTTATTATCCTGTAAGAGAAATGATTTGGATTTCCCACAAGAAGTCAAATTAAGAACACTGAGGTAATATTGATGAGACCACACAGTGATATATGATTTAAATCTCATATGTTTGGTTAGGTGTGACTAATGAAAACTTAAATTTGAAGTAGTGATTAAGGGTATATTTGTCAATGGACAAAAGGGTATATTTGTCCATGGACAATTCATTAACTCATTTATGTGTAATTTGACAGCATATTTCTGATGAATTTAGTATAAATCTGTATCTTGAATATAATCAATTTCTCAGTTGGATACTCTATTTCACTTCCTATTCCAAGTCCATTTCCCAGCTTTTTTGTTTACATTATAGTGATAGATAGGATAGGATAATAAGGTAGATTATTGTATCTACTTCTAAACTATTTTAGGAACTATCAGTTTTAGACAATTTACACTGGTATAGTTTCTTATATATTGATAGATATGTAAAATTATTTTCATATTCCTGGCTAAGATAATTTGTTTATTGATACAACTTACAAATTCAAAATTATATTTGTCATATTGTTTATGTTCCTATTTCTGTTTACAATGCTTTTGTACACAAATATAAAGTTATTTTTGTCATCTATGACAAACATCTATATGTTTTTACTTCTGCTTAATATATTTTGTATGTTGATACAAATTAAGGATATGTTTTTATAATGTACTCTACAAATCTCCCTCTGATTTAGATATTTTATATATTGGTACAATTGTGAGGTCATTGTCCTCATGCTGCACATCTGTTTAAAGATTGTTAATTTCTATCTGTGAAGCTTTAGTATTTCAGCTATATAAGTTATTAAGAATTACAGGTTAATATTCACTCATGTTTGTCATAGTTGTGTTAGTTTGGTTCTCTAGATGCAGAGAGATGTACTATGCCCAGATAGGCAATCTTAAATATTCTAAAGACCTACAAAATATGGCATGTTAATTACACCCAAGAAGACACAGTTAATAAATAGACTCAGAGCAGAAAATTGAAGAAGGGGAAGCATACATACACACACATACACACCACCAGCACCACCACCACCAGCAGCAATAGCAGCAGTAGCGACAACAAAATAATAGGACTTAAGAATATCCCACTAAACATTGATATCTCTCAAGAAAATGTTCTCAATTCTTCAGTGGTGCATGCAAGAACTTTGTGAGCACGTTCCCCATGGAGCGATCCTCCCTTACTCCCTTAGCCTAGATTCAGAGGAGGGCCTAGTCCCTACTCCAAATGACTTCACAGATTTTGATAATCCCTCCTGGAAGGCAGCAACCTCCCTGTGGAGTAGAGGGTGATGGGATGGGAGGGGAGTTTGGGAGGGTAGGAGGGAGGGAGAGGGAACTAGAATCAATATGTAAAATAAGAAAAAATTATATGTGTGCATGTATTTATGTATGTATAAATGAAATACACCAAAAAAACGCTTCACAATCAGGAACCTCCTTTGCGGGGGCGGGGGGAGCTCTCAAAGGCCCCCATGTCAAAGATGGTTCAGATATTCCCAGACACAGTAGAGGACAATCTCCCCCAGGACAATTAGAAAATCCAGTGCCTACTATAAAAATTCATACCGCTGTGAATGCCAAACTAGTGATGGGTGTTGAATCAAATATGAAAGAAGGAAACAAAAAACCATATATTTTGGCAAACCTCTGTAAACAGTCATAGGCCTAGATTGATAGTTAAGATAAATAACAAATTGTTTGGAGTCATTGTTGACATGGGGGGGTAATGTAACTATCATAACTAATAAATTTTGTCCTCCAAGATGGACCCTGGAAGAGGTAAATGTTCAATTATTAGGGATTGGAACCCTATCTCAGGTAAAACAGAGCACGAGATGGATTGAATGTATAGGACTAGAAGGACAGAGAGGACGGTTGAGACCATATGTGGTGGCTGATATAGCAATAAATCTATGGGGTCCTGATCTATTACAGAAATGGAATGCACAGATTTACTTTCTTCCAGTATGAGGAACCATAAATGACCTTATGATTGTGGAAAATATATTAAAAAATACTATACAAGTCTGACACCAAATTTCCATGCTGTAAAAATACAGAATACAAGTGTCAAACAAACAGAGGAATTAAAAATCCTACCCTTAAAATGGCTAACAAATGAACCTGTCTGGGTAGGACAATGGCCTTTGAGAAGTTAGAGGCTTTAGAAAACCTGGTTCAGGAACAGCTAAATGCTGGACATATTGAGGAATCTACCAGCCCTTGGAACTCTCCTGTATTTGTTATCAAAAAGAAATCTGGTAAATGGAGAATGTTTACAGACCTGAGAGCCATCAATAAAGTTATTCAGCCAATGGGTTCTCTACAGCCTGGAATGCCCTTGCCTTCTTTGATACCTATTATTGGCCTATTATAGGACTTTTATGTCCTATTATAGTTACTGATTTAAAGGATTGCTTTTTCACTATAATTTTACAAGAACAAGATAAAGAGAAATTTGCCTTCACGGTACCTAATTACAATTATTCTCAACTGGTGAAGAGATATCAATGGAAAGTTTTGACACAGGGAATGCTAAATTGCCCCACCCTGTGCCAATATTTTGTGCAAAAACTGTTGGAAATAACTGGTAAACAGTTTCCACAATCCATAATCTACCATTACATGGATGATGTATTGCTAGCTGATTCTAAAGTAGAAATATTAGAAAAAATGTTGGAGAAAGTAAAGGAAATTTTACCTCACTAGGGATTACAAATTTCACCCCAAAAATACAAAAAGGTGATTCTATCAACTACTTAGGATATAAAATAGGTCTATAGAAAATTAGACCACCAAAAGTACAGATCAGGAGAGACCATTACCAGACTCTTAATGATCTTCAAAAATTACTAGGAGAGATTTCTCAACTACAGGCCATTATAGGAGTAGAAGGGCATGATTTGGAAAACTTGAAAATGACCTGCAAAGGGGACAAGGATTTGAATAGTCCACGAATACTATCAGCTGAAGCTGAAAAGGAATTAGAATGGTTAGAAAAGAGGATACTAGAAGCACATGTGGACCATGTGGATCCTAAACTAGACTGTATTCTGGTTATATGACCATCTAGAGAATATCCTTCAGGGATTTTGATGCAGATGGAAGATATATTAGAATGGATATTTCTACCACATAAACAGAATAAAAACCTGAATATATATATAATCTCTGACTTGATTATAAAAAGGTAACTTAAGACTTAGTAAACTGACAGGAAAATACCCAGCAGAAATTATAGTACCTTTAATTAATGAAGAAATTTCCTTCTTATGGAAAGATAATGAATATTGGCAGCGAGCATGCAGTAAGTTTTTGGGAATGATTAGCAACAATTATCACCAAAGTGAAACAATCAAATTCATAAAGAAAATTATTTGGATCCTTCAACGCATTGTAAGAAAAACACCTATCTCTGGAGTTCCTACATACTACAGCGATACAAACAAATCTGGTAAGGCAGGATATAAATCAGGAAAAATAAGTAAAGTAGTTCAAAGCCCTTACAATTCTGTACAAAAGGCAGAATTGTATGCCATTCTCATGGTACTTATGGATTTTACAGAACCCCTCAATATAGTTACTGAGTCTCAATACACAGAGAGAGTTATCTTACACATTGAGAGTGCAGAATTTATTTCTGACAATACAGAATTAATTTCATTGTTTATACAGTTACAAGATACCATCAGAAATACAACTCATGTCACACATCAGAGCCCATATGAGTTTGTCAGGTTCCCTAGCACAAGGCAATGATGAAATTGATTGGTTATTAATAGGAAGTGTGCTAGAAGCCTCAGAGTTTCATAAGAAACACCATGTGAACAGCAAAGGTTTAACAAAGGATTTTTTTTTAAATCACTTTGCAACAAGCTAAGGAAATTGTAAGGAAATGTCCTACTTGCTCATTCTATAACCAAACTTCTTTACCACCAGGCAGTAACCCTAAAGGTATAAATAGGAATGAAATATGGCAAATGGATGTTTCACTTTGCAGAATTTAGAAAATTAAAAGATGTGCACCACACTATAGATACATGTTCAGGGTTTTAATGGGCCACTTCTCTGAGCTCTGAAAAGGCTGATTCTATTATCACACACCTATTAGAGGTAATGGCCATTATGGGCATACCTGCACAAATAAATCTGACAATGCTCCCGCATATATTTCCAGCAAATTGAAACAGTTTTTTGAGTATTATAACATAAAATACATAACTGGTATACCACACAATCCTATAGGACAAGCAGTAGTTGAGAAATCCAATCGTACTTTAAAGGAAATGTTCCATAAACAGGCAGGAGGAACCAAGACACCCAAACACAGATTACATAATGCTTTATTAATATTAAACTTTCTTAATGCTAATGAAAAAGGAAAAACAGCTTCAGAAAGACACTGGACAATAGAAAAAATTCTGAACTAAATCAGATGGTGTACTTCAAGGATGTATTGACCTCAGTATGGAAATCAGGATATGTGTTATGTTGGGGTAGGTGTTTCACATTTATATCTACAGGGGAAGAAAAGCTATGGATACCATCTAAGTTGATCAAGATCTGACCTGAACAAGAGAAACATCTTAATGAAGAGAAATGACAAGTCATCCAACAAATTGGGTCCCGTGAGATGTACAGAGACCTCTCAAAGTTAGGGGAAGTGTTCTGTTCTTGTTTTTACAGGAAAACAGAGAACACCCATCTTCAAATAGCCAAAAGACACTGAACATGTAGGTACCTACAGAAGATAGATCTCCATAAAGAATCACTTAATGAAGAGGAATCTGCTTTATGGTAAAAATATTTAATTCTAGTAAACTATTTCTATACAAAAATCTATTTTGCTTTACTATTTGGTGTTCTTTACTATCTAGTATTCCTCTAGACCCAGTTCATGTAAACCAATGCTTGCTTTGGAGTTGGATTTGGCTTTCCTTCTCTAAATTCAAACATGTGGTTAAGATTAAATTCACAGTATCTGCCTTACATCAAGAAGCCAATTGGTGTAAGACAGAAGAAAAAGGCTGGGGACTCATTTGCTTATATGCAATTTTTTCTCTGAAATCCTGATTTTTTCCATATACAGTTTAATGGTTATTGTTGCCTTCCCCTATATGCATACCTTAAATTTTGAAAATATTACATTGATACATATGTTTTAATTTTCCAAAGGAATAATAACAATTCCTAATAGCAATCTTTGAACTCTCAGTAAAGAAGATGGGGCCCCACGTTGTTATTTTCACTTGACTAAAACTGATGCATCTGGAATACAAACATCACCCTAAAACCAGTTTGAGACTGTTTTGCTAGAGGAAACTACTGACTAGCTAGTTGTAATGGTGTACCCTCTTATTATATCCTGGCCAGAGTTTCAATAGAACTCCAGTCAAGCATTTCCTGCCATGCAGAGACTAGCTACATATGTCATAGCCAGTCCTGTTGAAATTTTGTTGCTAAAAATTTTCTTCCTACAGGATCCCATGGAGCAATCGTTGTCCTATTGCAGCAGGAAGTAATTTTAAGATAACAACTCACGCCCCCTTTCCAAACTCATGGCATTTCAGGATAATATTCATCTTTTTCCGGTTGGGTATGGGAAGTGATGCTTAGACTGAGGTATCTCATTTAGACAGGGATATGGTATGATTGGGAAAGGTATGTTTTAGATAGGATATGGGCAGAGTAGCCTATCGTTTTGTGAATTATTTTAGTAATAGTGAGATATTAGTATTATACATCTTACATTATTATAGATTCTTATATGTGGTAACCTATGTAGAATTAAGATTTTATTCCCTTCCCAGAATTGTATACAAATAGTATATTTTGTCATATTGTGAAAATCTCTCCAGTTATGATGTTTTTTTGCACAATATCCTTACCATATTCTATGTATGTATACTTTTACTTATATTCAAGTCATTTTTGTATATTGATACAAGTTAGGATAATTTTATCATGCTGCACTTTATAGTTCTACCTCTGGTCTAGACATTTCTACTCTACCTCTGCTTTAGGTATTCCCATGTGTATATATGTACATAGTTATATTACTTAGGTATTTGTCTCTGTTTACTCAGGGAAGTTTCAATCAGTGTTATAGCTAGATTCCAGAGTATTACACATCTTCACCCATGTTTCCTTTACCTATGAGATTAGGCAGATAGATGCCTAATCTTCAAACACTTCATAGACCTGCAGAACATGGCATTTAAATGTTTTAATATTAGTACTCCGTTGACATGAGACACTATTGCTCCTGCCAGCACAGTGCACCTTCCCAAAAAAATGTTGGACACTGTTGTCACTCCTTCTGGAGTCCATTCTTGCCTCGGCTATGACATCTTGGGCAAAGAACTGCCCCCACCTCAACCACTGATTTGGACGTGTAGTCCTATGTGCTTGCAGGAGACAAACATAGAAGACTGCTTAACCCTGCCAAGTATGTGGAAGACAGCCTTTCTACCTCCCAGCTTTTGTTGTGGTCTCTCAGGTACTCTATGCCTTAGGCAAAACTGGCTGTAACAATGTTGCTGTGAGACCTTGGGTGAATGTCCAGGTAGCATGCTATTTCTGTCCTTGCTGCACTATTTGGAAGTTTCCCATCTGCACTTCCTGCCTACACTAATATTGTTATTTTCCTTCTCAGGTCTTTGATGAGGTTGAAGATTAAATTATCACAACTATTTTTCTCTGTTCCTAATTAGAGCTATTAGGTTCTAGACTTAAGCTTTCCAGCTTAGGACAACTCTATTGTAAACCCCTTTTTGACTTCACCCTAGGACTAGATAGTTAGTTCTTAAGTTTGTATGTTTTTGATTTTTCTTTTTTTAGACCACACTTGTTATTCACTGTTTTGCATATAGTTTTGTATCAAGCCTAAATCTTTTCTTTAGACTAAAAGGAGAAATGTAGTGAGATAATCACTTTGTCTGCACCTGTTGCATAGTCCACACCATTGGGGGTAGAGACTGGGGTGAACATTACCTGGGGGAACTAAGTCTGAGGAGGGTGCTCTGAGAGCTCTCTTGCTTGCAGCACAGGGACAGGAGGACATCCAGAGGCATCCTTGGGACCAGGAACCTGCTGGTGTTCATCTGTCTATGTTGTAAGTTATTTCTCCCTGAATAAACATTTATTCGGCCTATTTCCTTCTCCCGATCCTTAGTAAACATCAATACAGACCTAAGAATCAAGCTACTGTAGCCACTTTAATATCTAACAAAATAGACTTCAAATCAAAGCTAATTAGAAGAGATAGGAAAGGATACTTCATATTCATCAACAAAAATTCAGTATTTGGATGGTGGTTTTGTTCGAGTGGGTATGGGATGGACTTTGGAGTCCCATTTGCTCAAGCTTCTCTCTGTGATCGGCAGTCAACTTCCTGTTAACTGCAGATTGTAGGACTCTCAGCTATTCCTGCAGTACCACATGTGCCTGCATGCCTCTGGTAGTGATGATATAATGAGGATACTGTCATTTACTTCTTGTGGTTTCAAGTTAACTTTGTTGGAAAGTTTGAGTGCTGTTACAGCATGACATGATGGTTCCAAGTTTAAACTGGGAGAACCTCCTACTCCTACATATAAGGATCCTAACTGGAATGTCACACAGTTTCCTGAGTATGTCTTAGACAAGGGTGGCAGGATGTAGCTTATGTTCCTTCTATTTTCCACACAGGGCCTATACTTAAGTCACAATTTAGGTTACTGGGACATTGTTATCAAAGAAATCTGTGCTTGTAATCTATGTAAAATCCAGGGTAGACACTATCTGCTCATCCCATTTCACTCTGCTTATGATATGCTTCTGAATTACATACCCAACTCAAGATTGTTATCCTTCACTCAAGATATACCTCAGTAAAAGGAGTGAATTATGTGTCCATGAAAAATGCCACATGGACTTAGGATATTCTGGCTAGTACCAGATATCAAGAATATCAGACATCATTTCCTCTTTTTAAAGAGATATTTCCTGAAGACCCTCTACTGATGACATACCTCTCTGATATCTGGCCATCACTATTACTTGACGGGCATTTCAGGTGCATGCTTTGATAAAATAGACTAGACTTAAAATGAGAAAATATCAAGCACCTGCCAGCCAGCATCTTCTAATCACTGCTCTTGTAGATACTCTCCAAAAAGAAAAATAACAATGTTAATGGAATTCCTGCTTAAGATTTCTGAAGTGAAAGAGTCCATTATGTAAGTAGCATTTTGATATAAAATATAGACATGCGAATTCAAGTGTGGGGGCACATTAACCCTAGCACCAAGGAGGCAAAAACAGATGTATTTTTATGTGTTTATGGATATCATGGTGTAGACAATGAGTTCCAGACTAATCAGGGTAGAGAGCAAGAACATTTCTCTAAAAACAAAAGAAACTAAAAGAGATACTATATAAAAACTAAGACATGCAAGATCTGGCCATGTGTGCAAGAGAGAGCTCAATGGGTGAAGATTTTTGCTTATAAAGTCTGATGAGGTATGTGGGTTCAGTCCCTGAGACCCACATGGTATGTGCTTTGGTGTACACACACACACACACACACACACACACACACACACACACACACACATACACACACACACGCATGCACACACTCATGCACGCACACACTCATGCACGCACACACTCATGCACGCACGCACACATGCACGCACACACACACACACTAAATAAAAGTAAATATATAGGTATCTGCTGAGACAAGGACTTCATATATGAAGAGTTAGAAATTTCCAATATACATTTGAAGCACAGAAATCCCTGGTGTGCTGGTAGTTGCCCACCAGTGATCATTCATATTAGCAATGGATGTTTTAAAAGATTCAAGAAACTGTGGTGAAATTAGCATGAATTAAATGGGACAGGTGATTTAGCCAGTGTCCCTGATGACATCTACATTTTATTAGTCACTTTTCTTACTGTGAGAAAGTAGCTGTGTTACAGCAGGTTGTTCCTTCCAGCTGGCTGCAGTGGGTCCTGCCACCATTGTCCCGCAGCCACGTGTGCCCCAAATAACACTCAGAGACTCTGTATTTGATACAATCCTGTTGGCCAGTTACCATTATTGTTAATGGGCTAGCTCTGCCTTAATTATTAACTCATTTCTACTCATCTAAGTATTTCCACGTGGTCAGCTTATCGGGGAGCCGTGGCACGCATCCTGCTTCTTCCCGGGCTACATCTTGTCTCCCCCCTACTACTTCCTCTTTCCTCCTTGTCTCCTAGCCCCGTCTATCTTGCTATTTCATTGGCCACAGTGCTTTATTAACCAGTATGAGAAACATATATACAGAATAACATCTCCCATCATAGCTGAGAAACCAAGTGAGAAAAGGTTTATTTGTAATTTTGTTTCCTTGATATCAGTTAGTTAGGCAGGGAATCATATGACTTATCTTTTCCCATTAGTACCTTCTTCTCTTTCACTTCAACATCACTTCTCCCTCCAACCTGAAGCAGTGCTACTTTATCTGAAGGTTTAGCCAGTTTCCAGTTTCTTATTCAGCTTTTCATTTTCATTTTCACTAGTTGTTATGTATATTTGCTCAGTGATTGCTTGAATATGTTTTTCAACTCATTTTCCTTTCAAAAATATAGCATTTTTGGTGATGCCAACGACTTCTCCTACTTCTGCTAAATCTTGGCCATAAACATCTTCAAGTTTTATATTGAAGCCCTCTTCTTCAAGTACAACACCATCAATAGTAATAGCTATATCTTTCTGCTGGTTCTTCTTATGCCTAAGACCTGTAGCTTTGACTGCTACAACATAAAGACCAACTGTTAGCCTGTTCAAAACCAGTATACTTAGAACTTCTTCATTAACAGCTTCAGAGATTATGGCCAAGGGCTTCCAGTAAGGTCTTACAATTTTGAAATTAGATACAATTAAACACTAGAAATTTTCTTTTCACACTACAGAACATAGGCAACACATTTTTGACCTTTTGATGTGTTAATAAAATATGGGAAATACATATTCTATCAAATTCCATTCCATCAAACATTTATAATTTATCATTCAGGAGTTTCTATGCTTCACTGGGATGATGTCCTGTCTTTCACTCTTTTCCACTGCATAATAAATTCAAAGACTTTGTCTCAATTTACAGAACTCTTAGCAACCTGAAAAATATATTTATGGGTTGTCATTGGTTTAGACTGTTAAGTTTGCAATTGCAGTAACCACATTCAACATTACAGTTTTCCCATTCCCACCCGGTTAACACATTTGATTGTCTACTCAAAGTCATCCTTGGCAAAAGAACATGATGGAACAATAGCAGTGGTGGTGCCATGCCAAGCTTCTTCATTTGTGTGACTGGAAATATCTTTAACAAGTTTAGTTCTCAGATATTTTTATTTATCTTTTAAAATAATTAATTTGCAAGAGCCATCTATTTTTGTTACTAAATGTTTAATAATTACTGTTCTTTTCTTTGATTCCATTGCAACAAATATAGCATCTGTTTACAGGTCTACAACTTGAAGTATAAAGGCTCAGGCATCCATGCCAAATTTTACATCTTTTGCATAGGCCCAAGTGAGATGATGATCCAGTGCCCAGGGCATTGGTCTTATGTGACAAAAGACTATTTGGTAATTGAAGCATTTTAAGGATTGTAGGTAGGTGGTGGGCGTGCAAGCCCAGAGAGTCAGGCTATGGCCTGTTACTGAGGAGGTAATTTGTTTCTTTTTGATACAGTGTTGCTATATAATCCAGGTTGGTCTCTAATTTACAATTACCATGCTTCCAGTTTAGTTCTGCAGTACTGCAGTAGAAAGAAATAAACAAAGCAAAGAGGGTGTAAAAAAGAGTTCCATAACAGATTTATATTCTTATGATGACTCCTTCCTTCCATCCATCCTTTCTTCCTTTCTCCCTCCCTCCCTTCCTCCCTCCCTCCCTCCCTCCCTTCCTTGCTTCCTTCCTTCTTCCTTTCTTTCTATCTTTTTGATTTTTTTTCTAGACAGAATTTCTCTGTGTAACCTTGTCTGTCCTGGAACATACTCTATAGATCAGGCTGGCTTTGAACACACAGAGATCTGGCTGCCTCTGTCTGTCTAGTGTTGGGAGTAATGGGATATGCCATTATGATTGATAATTTATTCCTTGCTTTATTACCTAAATTTTCTTTGTTCATTATTTATTTTTTGTTTCTCTTTGACATGTTGTGTGTTACGTAACCCAGGTTGGTGTCTATTCACAATTCACTTGGCTTTGTTTTTGGTTTCTCTGATTACAAACAATATTTCTTAGAATTAAACTTCAGTGGAAAAAAATTCAGCCATAAACCTCAACCAAATTGCAAATTGAGAAGAAGAAAGTGTGCCAAGATTTAATATAATGCTGATGAATTATTTTCTTCTGACAGTAAGTCTGAAAATAAAAATGACTTGTTCCTAGAACAAGGAAGACCTTTGAGATAATATTAAGAAATCAATCTTAAGAACAAAGTAGTTAGTTGAAGATACACAAGGATTATATTGAAGTCATAGAAAACCTATTAGAAGAAATAACTGGAAAAATAATATTTTGAGAATACTATGAACATCAATGTACAGGAAACATTTAGAATGCCAAATAGACATAAGAAAAAAGATTTTCTCCACATTATATTTCATTTAAACTGCTAATATAGAATATAGAATCTTGATATCTGTCAGAGTAATATGCTAATTCAGTTATGAAACAAAACCATGATAACTTTTGATTTCTAGACAGAAAATATAAAATCTTGGAGTGGTGTTTCTAGACTATAACTGCCAACCTGGTTTGTTATTTCCCCAAAATTTAGCACCAACTATCAAGTGAAAAATAATAACCTTCCAAGATAAGCATAAACTAAGCCAATAAATGACCACTAGGCCAATATTACAGACAATACTTAGAGGAAACTTATGTCTAGACAAATGAAAATGAATAAAACACACAATCATGAGAGCTCAGAAAAATCATAAATCTTATCTTAAGATTAGAGAGAGAAAGTGAATTAAGAAACATTCAAACATTATTAATTCAATTGCTAACAAACTTCTAATAAGAACGAAAGAATAATTTGTATTTGAATTCAACATGGCAGTTTCTCAGAACTGGACGCATTCTACCACCTATACCTCTTTTGGGAATATACCCAAAGAATGCTTAATCCATACCATGAGGACACTTGTTCAACTATATGCATATCAGCTTTATTTCTCATAGCCAGAACCTGAAAACTAGCTTGATATCCCTCAATGGTGTAATGAATAAAGAAATTGTGGTACATTTATACAAGGAAGTATTACTCAGCTGTTAAAAACAATGGCATCATGATATTGAAGGCAAATGGATAGAACTAGAAAACAACATCCTCAGTAAGATAACCAGACCAAGAAAGACAAACATGAAATGTAATCACTTATAAGTAGATATTAGCTATAACATAAAAGATAATCATACTACCATCCACAGACCCAGAGAAGTTAAATAACAAAGAAGGCTCAAGTGGGAATGGATGACTCTCCCTGGGAAGGGGAAATTAAAAAATTGTGAGTGTACTGCAGGTGGTAGGCATAGGAATATGAGTGATCAGGTTGAAAATGGAGGTGGATGTAGAAGGGAAACCTGAATGACTACTGGATGTGGGGGACCTTTCAGGTTCAGGTAAAAACATGGTACAAGGGAACTCCCATGAATCTACAAGGAAGAGCCTAGCTTAGCCTCCTAGAAATAGAAGATATGTATCCTGAACTAGACATTTCCTATGATAAGATTGGTGTCAATCCCAATTGTTGTCAGAGAGGCTTCATCCACAAACTTACAGAAACAGATAAGCAAATCAATAAATTTAGATACATCAAAAAATAAATGACAGGCTTGGGAGTTGAGAGTATTAGAGCATTAACTGTTCTTCCATAGTATCTGGGTTTGATTTCCAGCATCCACAAAGAAGCTCACAACTACCTCTAATTCTAGTTCTAGAGGATCTGATGGTTTCTTCTGGACTCTGTGGGAACTGTATTTCTGTGGTGAATGGAGATAAAGGCACAGGCAAAATATTTATACATATAAAATAAAAATAAATACATTTTTAAATAAACAAAAACTCCATAAATACCAGATAGTATCATATATATGATATATATGTTATAAATTCATATTATAGTATATTGTAAAAATCTAAATGGAAAAGTTTTTAACTCCATATGACTTGCTGCCTCACTTGAATTTAGAGAACATAAAAATCTAAACAGTTCAATAAAAAGCACTGAGATTGAAGCTTTAATGTATCCAAACAAAGAACATACTAGGGAAATGAATGAATTCTCCTTTGAGTTATATCAGAAACTGTGCCATACAACAGAAAGGGAAGAAAATTTTCTGGAATAATTCCGTGATGCCAGAACTTACCCATCAAACTGGATGCAGATATGGGGAAAGAGAAAACTGTTCACCAATATTATTGGTTATAGATGTAAACATCTGTAATAAAGTTATTGCAAATTTAATACAGCAATGATTTACAAATAGCATTTAGTTGGTTTTATTACAAAGTTACATAAATTTCACAATGTATGCAAATCTGTAAACATAATACAACGCATAAGCATAAGAAACAATAAAAAGCATATGATTGTTTCAATAGCTGCAGGGAAAACCTGAGAAAATGCAGCAGCCCTTCATGATAAATGCCCTGAAGATCAGGAATAGAAGAAGCATCCCTAAACAAAATAATAGCTCATTTTTGACAAATTAATAGCAAAATACAGATTATGGGAAAAACAAAATTGTTTCCTCTAAGATTGGGAAGATGAGAAAGGTGGTAGACAACTCCAAGGAAACAGCATCTTTCAGGCACATCAAGCCTAATGGGCATATGAACTCTCAGAGCCTGTGACAGCACACTCAAAACCTTCACAGATAAAATCCATACATGTTCCCAACACTGAGAGAGAAAAGTAGACACCAGGTCCCCTAAAAAAGAAGTTATTGCAATTGATACCTGCTGAGAAAGGGAAAATCAGTTTTCACCAATGGAGTGTCACTGGGTATGTCAACCACACTCTAGGGCAAGTCCCATGGTCAAGAACAACAAAAACAGCACAAAGAACTCCATGATTTATTTTGTTTTGGCACATTTTTTAATCTTGTTTTTTGTTGTTGTTTTTTGTTATTTTTATGTTTGTTGCTTTAGAGAGACAAAAACATGCAGTTGGGTAGGCAGGGAGGTGGAGGGGATCTGAGAAGAATTTGGAGAAGGGAAACATAAAATATATTCTGTGAGAAAAAAGTTAAAAATAAAAATGTTAGGGGATATTAAAATAAATGTCAAAGCAGATCAAGAGACAGGGAAAATAATGCTGAGCTCTGGAAAACTAGACTGAGAAAAAAAAGAGTTGTGTTTTGAAACCTATTGGAAATAGTGGATTTACCAAGAATGATTTTCAGCCCTTTGGAAAACAAGGTGGAACAAATGTGTCCCCTATTTTAATAATGAAGCACAACTGTGTACTCATTAGGGAACTTGTAGTGGTGCCTGTTAGCAATCATGATAACCCTATGAACTGCCAAAGCATATTTCTCATAATTGGACATAGACTCTCTCAGATAAGGTATAACAGATGGCTGATCAAGAATATGGAAAATGTTCACTAGAATCCTATGTTTCAGAACTAGAAGATTCCTGGAAATGAATATCATTTTAATTGTATTTTCTTAGGCAAATAAGAACTTTTACAATATTTTCATTGATTTATTTTTAATGGACTCTAATTTGAACTGAAATTTTAAAACATGATCTTTCTATTTTGAAAACAAAATGAATTAAATAGATGTACCTTAGGTTAGGTCCTCTTAGATATACACCAACTAAAGGAACAATTAAAAATTAAGGAGTGCAAAAAAGAGCTTCCTTGTAATGATATTATATTTCAGATAGAAAGAACTAAAAGGCAAGATATAGCCAAAGAGTTAATATCTAAAATTTATTTAGATATAGAATCTCTGGTATAGAGGCTTCCCTTTTGGAAAACAGCTTTCAGCAACACTGCCTCTATAGAAATTTTGACAAGCATGAAGAAAATTAAAATAAACATCATGGTTAGTTGAAACTGAGAGATGCACCAAATAGGCAAGGAGAAACAAAAATGATCTGTTTATTCATTTGTTCTGGGAACAATTTGCTTTGTCTGCTCCCATGTAGGAGTCTAAAGTGTTTTTCAACAAGTCACAAAAGAAAAGATGGCCAGGGAGGGTCTGATGTATAATCAGCAAATGTGAGAGATTCCAGTTGTAGTTTACAAGCAAGTGATGAAAGTGTTCTCATAGATACCAGCTTACATGAGGAGAAATCATAAATATACACTAATGCATAAATAAAAAATTAATCTACAGAAACAGCTTACCCAAGCTAGTAGGAGCTCAGATTCTGAACTGGCAGCTGCAGAACTTGCATAGGATTGAAATAGGCCCTCTGAATGTGAGTGACAGTTATGTATCTTGGGCTTCTTACGGGACCACTGGCAGTGGAAAAAGAATTTATTCTTAGTGCATGAACTGGCTTTCCTTATGGAGGGATACCTTGATCAGCTTAGATATGGGGGTAGAAGGGGAAGGATGGGACTTTGGTCCTAACTAAATGTGATGTTGACTCTTCATGGGAGGCCTTGCCCTCTGTGAGGAGTGGATGATGGGTGGGGTGGGGGGATGATAAGGAGGAGGGGAGGAATGGGAAACTAGGATTTGTATGTAAAATAAACAAAATGATGGTTAAAAAAAGAGAACAATGACTCAAATTTAGTTTCCTCCATCAGTCTCTGCAACACTTTTCATGAGCTCTGGGACCTTGTTCCTTGCAATTATGCCACAAAGCAAACATTTTTATTTCTAGTACAAGGAATTTGGTATTAAAATTTTGAGGCCTGAGAAAGTATGCCATTGTAAACACAGAAATTTATAAAAGACAGACAAATTTGGAAAATGGCAGTAATGAACTTTAATATTATTCTGACAAATTGAAATGTATATTTTATCAAAACATCAAATTGGGTAAATTCCTTAACAAGTCTTGACCATCTAAGAAGAACAGAGTCAACCCTATCCTATGTAGATTTAAATGAACAAATCTTAAGCTCTGTGATCTGTGCTTCAAAATAAAGAAAAGTGACAAATGCTTAACAGAATCTAAATGACATA
The DNA here is from genome assembly GCA_030556225.1 of Cricetiscus sungorus. Classification (NCBI taxonomy): domain Eukaryota; kingdom Metazoa; phylum Chordata; class Mammalia; order Rodentia; family Cricetidae; genus Cricetiscus; species Cricetiscus sungorus. The sequence goes on from JANBXA010000126.1 coordinate 9,597,009, forward strand.
GGGTTTCATTAGAGTTCAAAGTGCGAAACTGAATAGACAAGTCCCTCCCCCTCTAACTTTCTAAGAAGTGAAAATAAAATGCCAAGTAGCATACACTCACTTTCTTCAGTACCTTGGGTAATAAAATGACAAAGACTCACCAAGATATTGAAGAACAATCATAGGTTATGGAATGAATGTCCTAACCTCACACTATACCACCACATCTAGAAAGCTCCTATGTAACATCACAGGAATACTAAGCATATTTCAGGAGAATAAGGATAGAAATGGAGGTTTCGGCTTGTAATACCCATGGATATTGTAATCACATCATGAATCCTAACATATAAAGCTACACAGAGAAGCCCTGTCTTGAAAAAACAAACAAAAAACCCCATAAACAATTACAACAGAAAAAGATGAACAACATAGAAAACCAATTAGTAGTTTCAGCAGAAATATTAAAGAGAATCAAAGTCAAAATATTTTTTAAAATAACCCACCAACATAGAATTCTATAGCCACCAATTTTTCCTGCAACAATGAAGAATGGAAGTTTCTATGTGATAAGCAAAATCTGACATGGTTTGCAACTAGTAGATATGCTTTATAAGAAATGTTAAAAGAATTCTTTCAGAAAGAAAAGAAAATATGTAAGTCAGAAACTAATATGTACAGAAAAACATAACTGTGTTGTAGAATAATAAATAAATATAAAGTGAAGTATTTTATTTTTTTCTCAATAGGTCTAGCAGATATGAATATTAAAATAACATGACAGACATGAGAGAGGAAGCAAAAATTGAAAGTAGTCTGTTTGAAGATATTTGCACCATTAATGAAGTATTATAATAGAATTTCAAAGTAGACTTTGATTGATTGAAAAGATTCACTTCAAAATCTACAGAAATCAGAAATAAATTTTTGAAAATGTATAATTTCTATGTTAAGAGAGGAAACAGAAAAGTAAAAATTTCTTAATTACTATCAAAATGCCAAAGCAAAACAGAAAGCCAAAATGATTAAAACAAAAGGACACTTGTTATATATTAGTATAGGTATCACAAGAAAGATACTAAAGTTTAGTGACCTAAACATATTATGTAACAGTTGGAAAGTTTCATAGTGGTTTATGAAAGCAAGACTTGTCTACAAGAAGGTAGTCTTAAATATAATGATTAAAAATATATTAAAGATGAACATGAGAGGAAAGTTCTAACATTTTAACAGAAATAAAAACAATGTCAAATTTGGCCATATTTATTTCAGAAGAAGCAAATATTTCTTTTTTTTTCTTTTTTCTTTCTTTCTTTTTTCTTTTTCTTTTCTTTCTTTTTTTTGTTTGAAGACAATTTCTCTGTGTAAAAGCTACTGTCTTGGAACTTGTTTTGTAGACCAGGCTGTCCTCAAATTCACAAAGATCTACTCTCTGCCTCATGAATGCTGGGATTAAAGGTATGTGTCATCACTGCCTGGCCTAAAAAGCAAAATTTAGATAATGGAAATTTATCAGCGATAGTGGAGTGCGATAAAATAATGCAGAGATTAATCCCACAAGAAGATATAAAAATCATAGTTGTGTGTAAACTGGGTATTCCTGTATAAAATAGTTCTAAAGTGGCTAGAGAGATGGAATAGCAGTTAAGAGCACTGTCTGCTCCTCTTTATCACCCAGGTTTAATTCCCAGCACCCACATGGCACTTTACAACTATTTCTATGTCCGGTTCCAGGTTATTTGAAACCTTCTTTTAGACTATGCAGGTACCAGGGACACAGGTGAAAAAAAAGACATGCCTGCAGGCAGAACAAAACAAAAATAAAATTTTAGTGAAAGCAAATATATATAAAGACATATCCATTCATAAAATTACATATTTCAGCATCCTCTTATGAGCCATTGACAATCCAAAAGGCACAAGTACTTTCTCTGCCACTCAAATATTTTGATAATTTTCTTTCATTTCATTTATAATTATAAAATTTTTAAAAAACAACAACAACAAAAAAAAACAAGTGTTGTGGTACACTACTGTTAGCTCTGGGTTCTAGATGCTGAGAAAGGATGCTCAGGCTGGGCTATATAGCCATTTCCATAAGGAAAGGGGGGGGGCAAACTTTTCAATGATCCAGGGCTCTATCCCTAAAAGAAAATTGTCCTCCTAGAGCCATATCCATAATTTATGGTAAGGTGGTGAACATGAATCTTAGGCTCAAAATTTATTCATCTTCCTTTCTATTCAGGACTATGATAGAAATGAGATACCGAGTTCCTCACTCAGCTCATTCAAGAGGTATCCTAGCCCCATGACAAATCAACAGGAAAAAAAGAATTTTAGCAACTCTTCCCCCCCCCCCACCTGCTCTGGAACAATGGCATGGACCACCGTAGGAATTCTATTCCAAGACATAGAAAAGGGTGGGGGGAGGGGAACAGGAAGAAGGTGACTCTGACTTCCGCTTCCCCAGTCTGTGGGGAACGTGGCCTTCGTCTGAGAGGTATGGCCTCTGATCAAGTAAGAGAGCCATTTAAGTGTTGTTCTGTGCCTTGGGAGATAATCTGAATTGAAACGGTGACAACCCTAAACCACTGGGAATCCTCTCAAACTATAAATTATCCTCTAGGAAAGGAGGTGACCCAAGCCCTGCTCCTACTCTTCACCGTTTCCAGGGTTCTGGAACTTGGTTGTTAGAACCAGAGGCCATTGTCTTTATCAGCAACTCTCCCAGGGAATGAAGTTTCAGGTGTGAGGCTGGTTGACTCAGGCAGCACAAGGGGAATTCTTGGAACTTGCTGTGCTACAGACAGGCTCATTGTTAAGATTAAGGAGATTTCGTGTTCCATACCAGGTTGGGAAGGGGCGCAGACACCGGAACTCTGTATGACAGCATGAGTGAATCAGGAAATCCCCCAAAATGATATACTACCTCCACTTGTTTCTGATAGAATAGAGATACGGGACCTTTGTTACTAGGGTCTTTCCTGGTAAGGACTTTGCTCATTGTGGGACTCATACTCTTGGTAACAGCAAGAGCTATAGAATATCACCTCTCTTAACAGCACTAGGAGTTCTGAGGTCCCTTGAATAAAATGGCAGTAGTGAATATTGTAGTATGAACTTCAGAGTAATAGAGAGAAGTGGATATTCAGACTTTACCAAACATGGATATATACATAAGTGGGAATGTAAACCATGAGCATTTTGATACTTATTCCTAAAGTCCTCTCACTTTAGGAATCCCCAAATTGAGTTATCAAAAAGCAGTCTAACAAACTCTAATTTCTTTTGCAGGGTCGACAAGAATCAAGCTGACTAGGAGAGCAGAAGTCCTGATCAAGCTAAACAAGAGAACAGGAACACAGTATGTTGCCCTTTAGGAAAGCAGTGAAGGAGGCCTTCCTAAAAGTAAAGGTATTCTTTACTTTGTGATGATATGGTACTCATACGTCTTCTTTCTATCCTTCCAGGTTCCTGCCTTGCCAGGTTTTCCTGACTAAAATCCTGATTGTTGTCTTTGAGCCCTGCTGTCATGCCTAGGGCCCACAAGAATAAGGGCCAGAAGAGCAAGGGCCGCTCCCGTGCCAAGCATCATCGTGCACATGGGGACGGCCAGGGGGCTCAACCTTCTGCAATGGGAAAATCAGCATCTCCCCGTGTTGGCCAAGCTAATTCCCCAAGCTCTTCTAATGCCCGCACTCCTAAGGGAGCTGCATGTCTTGCCTCTCCTGATGCAGGTGTGTCCTGCACAGCCTCTAATCTAGGTGCTGGAGGTTCTGATGTTCCTGCTGTTGGTGGAAAGCCGCGTGCCTTTCAGGCAGAAGCCTTTAATCAGCCGATATGCAAAGATGCCCTTACCAAGAAGGCGAGTATGCTGGTCGAGTTCCTGCTGGAGAAGTTTCAGAAGAGTGAGGAGTTCACAGATGACGATATGCTGAAGGTTGTCAACAAGAAATACAAAACACAGTTTTCTGACATCCTCAGGAAATCTTCCTCCCGCATGGAAATGATCTTTGGAATGCGTTTGAAGAAAATCAATCCCAATAGTCAGTCCTATGCCATTGTCAGCAAGCTAGGTCTCTCCACTGCTGAAATTCTAAGTGGCAAGAGGGGGTTGCCAAAGATGGGTCTCCTGATGACCATCTTGGGTCTGATATTCACAAAAGGCAATCGTGCCACTGAGGAAGAGGTCTGGAAATTCCTGGGTGTGTTAGGAGTATATGCTGGGCGGAAGCATTTGATCTTTGGGGAGCCCCGAAAGCTCATCACCAAAGACCTGGTTGAGCAAAATTACCTTGAGATTCACAAGATGTCAGAGGGTAAATCCGCACGATATGATTTCCTGTGGGGTTCCCGGGCCCATGTAGAAACCAGCAAAATGAAAGTCCTAGAGGTTTGGGCTAGGATCAATGACACCGTTCCCAGCTTCTTCCCTACTCCATATGAAGAAGCTCTTAAAGATCAAATGGAGAGAGCAGAGCGGGGATCTCCAGCCTTGGGTTGCACAGCTGCCATGGTCAATGCTCATCCCATGTGCATGTCCTGCAGCTCCTCTCACAAATAGCTGCAAGCAAGTTTGAGCTTTCATTTCCTGTTTGAAAAGTATTCAGCCTTCTATGAAGTGGAGGGTTTATGGGTCACAGGAATAAAGCATATATTTTACTTTTTCTGTTATACAATGAGAAAATGTTATGTATAATTGTTTTGGTGAACTGAAAATGTTCCATTAATGGAAAATTAATTTGTTTCACAATCTTTGTTTCTTGATGTTATACTAGAAACATTTATTGTTGCATTTTGATTTTACAACCAAAGAGTTCTGTTACTTTAAAAACAATTGAAAATTTTCCACACAATTCTTTTTAGTGTCACATAAGGTAACAAGAAATTGTAAAAGTGAGTCTCATGGAAATGTAATATCACATATTGGTGAAACAAATACAATGATGAATTCCTAATTGGCTGCACGGTTTGTTTGTTGTTTGTATTATCAATTGACACATACTTGGATCTGATTACTTGCTCAATGTGCAAACTAACCAATTATAATAAACTTCTTATTAATGCTTTCATTGCTTCATTATTTATTTCCAGAGCATAGTTGAACATCTGTTTTTTGGACCCCCAAACTGAATTCAATCAGTACTCAAAAAGACTTTAAAGCCTAGTCATAGCTACAAGTAAGGAGATGGTGAGATTGGACACGATGACAAGTAAAAAGATAATGTGAAGAACTAGAGATTTCAGATACAAGACAAGTGTAAATTGTTTGGTGAAGGTGGTTTGGAGCCTTAGGAATTCCCATTTTCAGTGCACAAAATTTTCAATGATGTTTTATATTAGCATAAGTGAAAATGTGAGGGTGGTGACCAAGGCCCATACCTTCAGGTAGCATATCTTCCATCAAAGAAACTGTAACAGAGAATACATCTTAAACATTTATTTGGAACTTTAAAGGTACCAGAAGCAAGTGTCTATCTTGTAAGAATGCAAGTGGTCTAAGTGATTACCCTAGTGCAGGTAAATACCACTCAAAGTCTATATACTTGATGTCCTAGGCCAATCTTAATAATACTCTGAGAAGAGGACCAACAAACAACTGAGTTGGCATTCTTTGTAGGGGTTGGTAGATCTATATTCTATTTTAATAAAAGGATGTATTTTATGTTTGTATGTATATGTATGTGTGTGAATGTGCAAGTATGTAGTACATAAATATACACATGTCTGTGTGCAATCTTGCACAGAGTCCAAAGAACAATCGCTGTGCTGTTCCATCATACTTATTTTTATATCCTTGAGACAGGCTCCCTCATTGAGCCTGGAGTTAGGCTAGTAGCCAGCAACATCCCATGGATCCTCCTTTTCCTGACTCTTCCTCCCAACGGGTGTGAGACTGAAGGTGCATTTTATATACCTGGGATTTTACATGAGCATTGAGTATTTGAACTCAAGCTCTCATAGCTATATATCAAGTGTTCTTCTGATGGTCACTTTTTCATTCTCAAAGAGGACATAATTTTTATTTGTTTTAAATCCTGATCACTGTTTATACTCCCTCCTCTCTTCCCCTTTTCTCGTCTCCCCTCTCCCAATCTATTCCTCCTTTGCATCTGCTCGGAGATGGGCAGGCCTACCATGGATATCAAACAAGCAGAGTATAGTATGTTGCAATAAGAATAAGCACCTCCTCTCATATTTAGGCTGTCCAAGACAATTTTTTATCTTTTTAAAAATAAATTCATTTAAATAAGAAACTATCCAATTTTACATATGAATCCCAGTTCCCTCTCCTTCCCATCCTCCAATGTACCTCACTGAACCCCCCATCCACTTAGGGTTAGGCCTTCTATGAGGTATCATCAAAATCTGCCAAGTCATTTGGGGCAGGGCCTAGGCCTTTCCCCGTGTATCTAGACTAAGGGAGTATATCTCCATGGGGAATGGGATCCCAAATCCTTTCCTGCACTGTAGATACATATAGTGGATCTACTACCCAAAAACCAATATACTGTCCCACATTCAGGGACCTGGTTCCATTCTATGCTGTTTCCCAAGCTGCCAGATTGGGGTCCAAGGGTTCCCACTTGCCCAGGTCAGCTATCTCTGTGGGTTTTCCCAGCATGGTCTTGACCCCCTTGTTCATCATTCCTCCATCTCTAAAACTGGATTCCAGGAGTTTGGCTCAGTGTTTAGCTGTGGATCTATGATTCTGCTTAAATCAGCTGGATGAAGGCTCTAGTACGACATTTAAGGTACTCATCACTTTCACTATATAGGAAGTGCATTAAAGGTAGCTTCTCCACTATTGTTTAGATTCCTAGTTGGGGTCATACTTGTGAATCTCTGGACAATTCCCTTGTGCCAGATTTGTCTTTAAACCTATGACTCCCTATATTGGTGTGTACTTTTCTTGTTCTCCTCTATTCATCCCCAGACTCAATCTTTCTGATACCACATTTTCTCCTCCTCCCTCCTCTTCTCTGCTCCTTTTCATCCTCCCTGCCTCCCTCTCTGCCCATGCTCCAAAATTGTTCAGGAGCTCTTATCCCTTTCCACTTCATTGGGGATCACATATGTAACTCTAGGGTTCTCCTTGTTTCCTAGCTTTTCTGGAGGGGTGGATTGTAGGCTGTTAATCCTTTGTTCCACTTTGAATATCCATATATGATTGAGTACTTACCATGTTTGTCTTTCTGTGACTGGGTTACCTCACTCAGGATGGTTTCTTCTACTTCCATCCATGTGCCTGCAAATTTCAAAATTTCATTTTTCCTCCACTGAATAGTACTCCATTTTATAAATGTACCACATTTTCTTTAGTCATTCTCAGTTGAAGGGCATCTAGGTTGCTTCCAGGTCCTGGCTATCACAAATAATGCTGCTATGAAAGTAGTTGAACAGATTTCCTTGTTATATGAATGTGCATCCTTTGGGTATGTGCCTTCATTTATTTGATTGTTTTTGCCTTGGATTTCTTTGCTTTCTTTAAGGTCTAGACACCTACAACTCTGACTCCAACTAACAATTTGAGCAACTGTGGAAAGGCTACCATAAATGCCCTTCCCTGATAGTGAGATCATTAACTAAATTATCCACCATCATGGAGCCCTCATCTAGTACCTGTTGGAAACAGAAGCAAACACCCATAACTAAACACTAAGTCAAACTAGAATCTAGATGCAGAGAGAGAGGAGAAAACTAGGTTGCAGAAACACACAAAGACAGCTGACCTGAACAAGGAGGAACTAATGGGCCCCCCAGACTGATAGCTGGGAATCCAGCATGGGATTGACTCAGAACCCCTGTATATGGGTCTCAGATAGAAGGCCTGTGCAGTCTAAAGGACCTCAGACAGTAGAACCAGGATGTATTCCTGATGCACAAAAGGACCTTGGGGACACATCCCCCACAGAGGGATACTCCCTTAACCTAGAGACAGGAGAGAAGTTCTAGTCCCTACTTCAAATGACTTGACAGATTTACATGACCCCACTTGGAAAGCATAACCCTACATGTGGAATGGGGGTGGGGGTATGGGAGGGGAGGGTGGCCAGGGTGCATATGGGAGGGGAGACAGGGTAAGAGGGTTGGAGTCAGAGGGAGGGAGGGAGAGGAAACTGGGATCGACATGTAAAATGTTTAAATTATATTATTAATAAAAAGAAATAGTTGATTTCTTGCATTTTTTGGTTTGTCCATTCCTCTATTTTTTCCATTGTTTTTTTTACTTTTTTTTTCTTCCATTTCTTTAAAGGATTTTCTCATTTCCTCCTTGAAGGCTTCTATCATTTTCATGAAGTTGTTTTTAAGGTCATTCTCTTCTGTTTCATCTGTGTTGGGATGTTCAGGTCATGCTGGTATATAATCTCTACATTCTGGTGGTGTCATATAAGTATTTCTCTTGTTGGAATACTCTTATACTATCGGTTTCCCATCCCTTTTTCCAGTGGGTACACGTAGAGTATCTCCCACTTGTTCAAGGCTGTCTTCTTCCCTGGTGGGTGGGTACAGGTCTAAGAGAAGACTGGCAGAAGATTCTGGATGATTTTTTCTGCCTCCAGGTCTCTCTGGGTGATTCTGTGGCAGGAAGGCTCTGGCAGACACAGGTCAGGAACCTCAAAGATGGAAAGGTAGGCAGAAAGACCTCTTGGGATTCACCTCTCCCAGAGGATTAAGGGCCAAGACAGGGATGGTAACAGTTGCTGGATGCTTTGTTCTTCCTCCAGGTCCCTTTGGAGGGATTCGGTAGTGGGAAGCTGGACATGGCAATTGGGTATGAGGAATAGATTCTAAAGAGCCAGTCCAAGCCTGAGGGACAGGCCCTGCTTCCAGTGCTAGGAATCCCATAAGTAGAACATGGTATACATCTGTCACACATGTAGGTCAGTCCCATGCAGGCCCCTTGGTTGTTAGTTTAGTCTCTGTGAGTTTCTATGAGCCAGGTTAGTCATTTCTCCAGGTTTTCACTTGATATCTTTGACCCCTCTGGCTCCTTAAATTCTTCTTTTCTCTCTTTAGCAAGATCACTGAGCTTGGCCTAATATTTGTGTGTGAGGTACAAGTGGATATCTTGTGTAGAGTGTAGTTTGTAATACTCTAAGAGATGGGTCCATACTTGTGTAGTGAAAAAAGGAATATAAAAGTGATTTGATTTGTAACTCTGGAAGAAAGTTTGGATGGCATTAACAAAAAAAAATGGATCTTGGGATGTCAATATTTGAGAAAGAACAAGCTCAGCTCCAATTATCCAAATTGTCCTAATCCATGTTTCTGGGGAATCTGTAAAGTTCAGCCAACCTGAGATGGGCCATGTGAATTGAGGATAGATAAGAGATAGTTTGAAGGGTACCTGTTGATACTAAGATCTTTTATAGCCCCAACCAAAGAGGGGAACAATGCAAAAGTCTTCCTTTCCAACAATCCAAGGAACAAAGAGAGAAATTACTTCTTCAATATCTGAAACATCAAGTAACTAAATCCTGAGTTAAGTATTCTGCTGTTTAGACAGGACATTCATTGACCATACCTTAGGTCAAGTATTCTGTACTATTCATATCATGGTCCATAATCCTTGTTGTTTCACTGTAGAAGAGCAAGACCTTAAGCAACATAGAATGGAGTCACTTTTATGGGCTCTGACACTAAATATATCAAATATCATCATATAATTGGGAAACATACTTGGTTTTACTCATAAGTACAATTTTGGCTGATTTATGGCTCAGGCTTATATGTGGTTCATACCAATGACAGAAAGGGAGGGTCATAGGTAGATATGAAGTTAAAATTAAATCTAGAAACTGTGCACAGATAAGTCTTATTCCACTTAGGGACACACCTGTCACTAGGACTAGGCATGATGGTGTTGTCAGGCACCCAGGCACACAACAACCTATTATACCATGCATAGGTGGGCACATTCGTCTGTACTGGGTAGTTTTCTTGCCCAGAATGCACTGCTGCTACTTCCAGCACCAAATTAACATACAGACACTATATTAGTTATGAAACTGTTTACCAATGACTAGGGATTTTTATTGGCATGTTCTGTCTTAATTAAACCATAACTACTAATCTATGTATTTCCATGTGGTTTTGGCTTACTGGAGAATGCCAGATCTACAACTCCCTTGCCTGCTACATTGCAATTCCTGGAAAGCACTCTTTCCTACCTCTCCCAGAGTTCTCCTCCTCTTCTAGTCCCTTCTGTCTTACTGCCTCATTGGCCATTGGCCCAACAGTGTTTTATTTATCAACAATAAGAGAAACATATACAAAAGGACACACCCCATCAGTCATATATGCAAATAGGCACACCACACATACTACACACAGGTATATATGCCAGCCTATAAACAGACACACAAATCCTGGATGGCAAATGTGAAAGCTAAAGAATCTGGTTTCTAGGCCACATTTATACATGAGCCACAGAAAAATGGCATTCTTTCAAAATAGTTAGATAACATCCCTTTTTATTTTGGTGTTTCAAGGATGTCCAGTGTCAGTTATTATTAACTGAGTCTCAGTTCACTGAACATCTGCTTTTAGCCAATAGTTTTTAGCTGATTAATACTGGAAATTTATATTATCACCATGTTGTCTGAACACAAACTGTATAGCCTTGGGTACCCAGCAAACTGTTTATTCTCTAATAGTCTCAAAATAGAATTCTGTAAATAAATGGTTTTTATAATCCTTGGCAAAAATAATCACAGCAATAACTGCCATTAACTAAAGATCCAATTCTTCCATGTGAATTATATCCATGGCAGGCTTTATCAGGTTTGCTCTGCTATATAGTAACTTACTACTTTCTGAAGTTTACAAATTAGTAGAGTTGGGTTAACTACATTATCTGAATTTCTCTAAATTCTACATTGTTGTGCTTCTACAAGTCTGAGGCAGGCATGTGTCACTTAACCATTTTCTGCTTATTATTTGAAAATGTATTTTTGTTGATAAATACAAGATAGACTTCAAGTCAGAAATGATAATTTTTCAATACACAGTACAAATAATAAACAATGGAAATTGTTAAATAATTTTGAATTATGAATAGACCATTAAAAATGAGGTTTGTGAGTTTTTAGATGAACCTGAGCTACATAATGAGTTTGAGGCCAGCCTGTGTCATACTTTGTATCAAAAGACACAGTAGCTGTTTGACAAAATCAATGTAAGATTCAAAGATTAAGTACTGATTCCTGATAGATTTTAAGATTCATCTTTTGCCTTGTATGAATTATGTATGAATTTACATAGACATTCCATATGTACCTAGGTCTTGCTGATTATCATCTGTTTGACAGCACAACACCTGTTCTGAGATCTCTATTTTTTGCTTCCTCTTCCACATCTTACATTTCTACTGAAACTAAGCCTATCCCCAGCAAGTTCTTCAGGGACTAAATGAATAAAAATTGGAGTGATTTGGCATTTTCCTGGATACTTGGCAAGGAAAATATAAAACCAATAAGGCTCATATAAGTAAGAACCAAGGAGATAAATATATTATAGCAAAAGTAATCGCAGAAAAAGCACCCTAGGTCTCTCAGATCCAGAAGATTGAGGCAGGACTTTGAGGACATTCCACCAACAGGAGTCTCAAGAGCACAAGCCACAAGAAGTGTTATGTGTAGAGTAATTGCTGTTTCACTTAAATATTGCACTTTATTCCTCATAAGTGGAATTTAAAATAAATATTTTTATTTCCTAAAAATTAAGTAGAATTGTGGAAATGAGAGACTTAAGAGTTCAGAACTGTCCTCAATGAGGAAAGTTATTTACTGGATACTATACAACAGAGGGGAGCAAGATCACATGTATTATACAGCAAGGTATGGTGAATATGAGTAACACAAATGTACCCTCATCTGAAAATGATATTAAATGTTTTCACAATGAACAAAGAATATATGTTTGTGTTATGAGCACTTTACCTCCAGCCTGGTCCCACAGCCATATCAGCCCCAAACACAGACACTGTATTAATTACAAAATTGTTGGCTAATGAGTAGCATATCTTATTGACTGACTCTGTCTAAATATTAAGCCATAATTACTAATATATATTTCCACATTGTCTTATCTTACTGAGAACACCAGACTCACGAGTCCTCTCCACCTGAGATCATATCATGACCCCTTCCTACCTTTCCCAGAACCCTCCACCTCTCCTAGCCCCACCTATCTTGCTTCCCTATTGGCCAACAGTGCTCTATTTATTAACAAGTAACAGAAACATATTTACAGAATGACATCTTCCATCATCTCCTCTTTTCTGTCTAAATTAAAATGATTTTAACTTTAACATAGTAAAATACATAACAGGACAGTTAAGCAAGAACTATAATAACAATATTTAGTCCAACAACATTTAATGAGACTTAAAGAAAATATTTTACCTATCTTTGTGAGTCTAACGTCTTATATGTAAATTATCTTTTATCATAAATAAGGAAAACTATAACTATGGCTACTATAAACTTGAACTTCATCAAAGACTTCAGAAGGATAGTGTATAAACTCAAGAAATGACAGGGACAACTCACTTAAACAAGAGGAAAAATATACTTACCAGAAAATCGGCCTTAAATTTGTATCAATAAATGAAAATCCATTCCAATACAAGGTATTCATTTCTATACCAAATCTACTTTTACCTTTAAAAGAAGATTGGTTGTGATCATTAACCATTTATAACCAACACCATTTAAATTAAGCAAACATTTATAGACAATATTTGGGGATTTGGGCATTGTTCTTTCCAACTGCTTCCTGCTGTTGGGGACACTGTGTTACCATGGGGATCCTAAGAAGACCCAGAAATCCTGATGTAGTGGTCTTCCGGGCTGCTTTGTTCCAGATGTTCTCAATATTGAATCACCTGGGACACTGCTTCAGGGGGTCTTGCTGCTTCAAACCATATTAGTCCGGAAGTAATCCACAGCTTTTCATATTTGGTGGAGACATAAATAAAGTCTTTTTTTCAAAGTAACATATCATTATATGTAAATTTTGAAGTCAATGCATTGTTAAAATCCATAAATTGAATTAATCCAACAGCATTTCTATTTTTATTTTCTATTTTTTCTTTTATTTTTTAGTTTTCTTATTTTAAACATCAATCCCAGTTCCCTCTCCCTTCCTCCCTCCTCCCTTGCCTCCCCCCTCCCTCCTTCCCTCCCAGTCTCTATCCCTCTCTCTCTCCTACCCTCCCATGTCCCCGGACCACCCTCCCATCCCATCCACCCCCAACTCCTCAGGTAAGGTGATGCCTTCCAGGAGGATCCTCAAAATCTGTAAAGTCATTTGGAGTAGGGACTAGGCCCTTCCTCCTACCTTTAGGTTAAAGGAGTATACCTCCATGGGGAATGTGCTCCCAAAGTCCTTTTGTGCACCAGGTATACATCCTGGTTCCCCTGTCAGAGGTCCCTTAGACAGCCCAGGCCTTCTAACTGAGACCTATGTTCAGGGGGTCTGAGTCAATCCCATGCGGGATTCCCAGCTATCAGTCAGTGGACCCATTAGCTCCTCTTTGTTCAGGTCAGCTGTCTTTGTGGGTTTCTGTACCCTGGTCTTGTCCTTCCTTTCTGCATCTGGATTCTAGTTCTGCTCAGTGATTAGCTGTGGGTGTCTGCCTCTGCTTCCATCAGCTACTTGATTAGAGCTCTATGACGCTGGATAAGTTAGTTATCAATCTCATTATCAGGGAAGGGCATTTAAGTTAGCCTTTCCACTGTTGCTCAGATTGTTAGTTGGGGTTAGTCTTGTAGGTCTCGGAACATTTATCTAGAGTCAGTTTTCTCTGCAAACCTATAATGCCTCCCTCTTTTATAGCAACTCTCTTTTTTTCCTCCAGTCTTTTCCTCCCCTGACTCAATCTTCCTAGTCCCATTTGCTTTCGTCTCCTCACTTTCTGTTTCTCCTAGCTCCCTCTTCACTCATTGGCCTATCACTTCCAAGATGCTCAGGGGATTTTGTTCTGTGAGCGACCTTGTATGAATCTTTTAGATTCTTCCTTGTATCCTACCAACATTTCTTTTAGCAGTTGTTGCTATTTCCTTAGCTGTCAAACAATTCAAACACAACACAATAGCATATAGTATCCAGACTATATTTTTTCCATCTTTTCATGACACCATTTTAATTACTCTAATTATTTTACTTTTAATTTTCCTTTTTTGAGACAGGGTTTCTCTGAGTAACTTTGGCTGCCCTTGAACTTACTCTATATACCAGGATGGCCTTGAAATCACAGAGATATGCTTACCTCTGCCTCTTTTTTTAAATACAAACTGTTAATGAAAATAAGCTTTATTACAACAAGTAATAAATACAAAGATGCAACAGTTTCAGTCGTTTTCTTCCAGATGTTGTGATCATCTCACAGTAAACATGGAACTGAGATCTACAGTCTCAGGGTGGACATTTGCGGTGTGCTTGGTAGGTTGGGTGGATTGCTCTTTCTTCTTATTTATAACTTGTGCATTTTAAAGATTGACTTCAAAGCACTCAGTCGTACAAACGCTTAAGCAGAGAAGCTCTGTGAAGCAGGGTCTACACTGTACACAGGCGGGCCAGCTACTAAGCAAACGTGCTGTGGTTTGCATTCAAGTCCTGGGAGACAGGTGAGCTCATGGAAAGGAAGTCAACTGGGGTTATGCAAATGGCAAATGTATCCAAAGGGAGATTAAAGGGGACACTGGTATTTGGTATTTGGGGGCAAACAACAGCTTGCTGTGAAGTGGCTTCACATTTTTTAGATCAATGTTTGGAAAGAAAAAAGAGCTGGATGGTTCCTAACTACTTAAAATGCACATCGTCAGTAACTGCAAAATGTCTTCTCAATCTTCTGAATGTGGGTTCAGAGCTTAATGACCATAGTAGGAAAACTACTGTCATTTTGAACAAAGCCTCTCATCTCCATGGGGTCGCAAGACAGGCCTTCAGACTGGCCAGGGACTAGGACTTGGCATTAAGTTCTGTTTCAGCCAAGCACTCCCAAACCAGGCTTCGAGCATGAATGATGCCTCGTTTTAGTCTTTCCATGGCGCTCTTGCTCCCGGCATACGTGGGTCTGATCTCTTTCACACACTCTTCAATGATGGCCAGCAGCTCTGCATATTTACTCTGAGGCACCTAGCTATGGGTGTAGCCTAGTGATGGTGGCCCATAGTCACTCAGCAGCTGGTGATATTGGGAAGATGTCGCCATTCTAGTAGAAGGCTTGTGGACACTTCCGGCGTTGAGGGCGGCAGCGGGCATGTGCATGGTCAAGTTCAGCTTGTACGACATCCCCGCGGGTGGCGGGCGTGCCAGGCAGAGCCAGGCCAGGCTGAGAGCGCCACTGCGAGGCAGAGGCCTAGGCCCAGGTCGGGCGGACCCACATCCAGGCGCCCATCCGTGTGCCCACGCACTTTTTGTTGTCGCTGGCTTGGGCCGCGCCAGCATATATGGCCTTCCTTCACCCTGCCACTGCTGCAGTATATCACCCATACATAGGGCTTGGCGCAGGGGAGGCTGCTAACTTTGAGCCTAGCTGGTGCTGGGCTAGGCCCAGACAGGCAGTGGGCTGAGGGTGTCGAGGGGCGGCTCTTCCCGAGGCTGCCTACCTTTGCCTCTTGAGAACTGGGATTAAAGGCGTTTGCCACAGCACCCAGCTACTCTGTTTCTTTCTTTTTAAACTATTTTATCCTGTTTTCTTTTTTCTCCCAAGTTTATACATATTTTTAAATATACTATAAAACTTTTAGAGGTTTTACTTATTTGAATCTGTCTTTAATGTATATGTCTATCTTTTACTGGCCACAAGTCTTTTGTCTGCTGAAGAGCATTGCTAAAACTAAAGCCTTGCTGCTTTAGCCACTGGCTTTCCAAGACTGTATATTAACTGCTAACACTGAGAACTGTGCTCACAACATTGGTCTATGTTGCTATGGAGCAACATGCTGCTGGCTTGGAGATGAGGTCACTGCCACTAGCATCTGCTCCTACACCCTGTTCAATTGTTAGATGGGCTTCTTAAAAGAGCCATGCATGTTTTTTCCCCTGTTGATGCTGAGTCAGAAAGTCTTTCTTAAAGGATCCATGCAAGTCTCTGTCTATAGCAAAACTGAGCTGCCTGAGAAAAATGCTGCTACCAAGATGCTTTGCTTGTCTCTGTTATTTTTTCTCTAAATACCTTTTTAAGTGTTTGTCAAGTTTTAAGTGGAAGTTTGTAGTAAACACATTGCAGGCACCATTTTGTTATGAGCACTATTCTGCCAGCCTATTCCCACTGTCTCAGAGATATATTTACTCAGATTTAAATAATCCACAGTGTTTACAGACAGTAAAGCATCCTATGGTATAGCTATCCCATGACCACTCTTATTTTATGTATCAATTAAAAGCAAAAGTTATCAACATAAAATAGAAACAAAGGGCTTGCAAGGAGTGAATGTTAAAGTCCTGAGTAAGAACACATCCCTGACCATAAAAAATCCCAAGTAGCCTGAAACATTTAAAAAGTGCAAACAGGGATTTCTTGAAAATTAAAATCATCAAATTTGCAGATAAATAGATGGAATTGAAAAATGTTATACTGAACATGGTAACTGAGACTCAGGACAACACTGAATGATATCTATTATTTTTGAATCCCAGCCCTTAATTTTTAGGTTTTTAATTTATTATTATTATTATTATTTGTAATAATATTTTAGTTTTTTTAATTTAATTTTTAATGTAATATATTTTGATCATGCTTTTCCCCTCCCCCAATTCCTCCCAGATCCTCCCTACTTCTTACTTCCATACCCACCAAACTATATATTCTCTTTCTCCTTCAAACATTCAAGTAACAAAAACATGAAAAACAAAATGCACCACAAAAAACACAAAAATGGAAATCAAAATAAACAAAAGACCCATAAGACTAAAAATGCCAAAACCAAAAAAAAATGAACAAAATCTCCCCCTAAACACCAATGAGTTCATTTTGTGTTGGCGGACTACTTGAAGACATGTAGCTACTGGGAATATATATATATATATATATATATATATATATATATATATATATATATGCACTGAACTGAACTGAACTTGTGCAGGTATTCTGACTGCTGCTATAGTCTCTGAGAATGAATATGTATATCAATTCTGTTTGGTGTTATTCATTATTTGTGGCTCCTATAATATTTCTGTTCCCCTACTCTATAGATTCCCACAACTTAGGAGTATGCTATGATGAAGACATGCTGTTTAGGGCTGAGTGCTCCAAAGTCTCTAACTCTCTATACACTATCCAGTTGTTGTCCTCAGTATTAATTTCCATCTACAACAAGAAAATGGTCCTTGGCTATGATCAGTTTTCCCACCAGCCTGGTCCTAGAGCCTTGTAAGCCCTAAATAACACACAAAGACACTGTATTAGATATAAAGCTGTTGACCTATTACTAGCAGTTTTTATTGGCTAGGTCTGTCTTAAATATTAATCAATTTCTCCTAATCTAAGTGTTTCCATGTGGTGTTATCTTACTGGATAGAGAGTCTTGACCTCTTCTCTTTCAAGTCTCTACATATTGAAACTCCTACTACAATCTCCCAGAATCCTCCTTGTCTTCTAATCCTGCCTGTCTTGCTTTCCTAATTGCCAACACGGCTTTATTCATTAATGAATAAAGAAACATATTTACTGAATGACATCTCCCATCATCTCTTTTCTGTCTAAGTTAAAAGAAGGATTTTACCTTTAACATAGTAAAATACATAACAAAAAATTAAGCAAGAACTATAATAACATTATTTAGTCCAACAACATTTAGCAAGATGTAAAGAAAATATTTTACCTATCTTATCTTCGTGAGTCTAATATCTTATATGTAACTTATCTTTTATCATAACTAAGTCAAACTATAACCATGACTATCTGTCTTCAACTCCATCAAAGACCACAGAAGGGTAATATATAAACTCTAGAAATGAGAGAAACAACTTGCTGCCTGGTCAGTCACCCGAAGTGTTTCTCTATTGTTCCATCTTCAGCCCATAGGACATAGTGTGTCTGGCGAACTCCTCAGGAAAGCAGTAATTTTAAAATATTCTATCATCTATCCTATCATTTTGAGTCTAAAGGTTTATTTGTAGCTTATCTTTTGTCATAATTAGAAAAACAATAACCACAGCTATCTGTCTTCAACTCCATCAAAAACATCAGAAAGATAATATATAAACTCTAGAATTGACAGAGACATATCGCTGCTGGACAGTCACCCAAAGTTCTTAAGTAATGCTGGGGCATCCACCTTTAGCCTACAGGCCTAGTGTGTCTGGCAGACTTCTCAGTGAAGCAGGAAATTTTAAACTTTCCACCTGTATTGGCAGCTTGTCAGTCACTTTTCTCTGTGTCCTGCAGAATGTCTGGCAGACTCTTCCATGAAGCAGGACCCCTTTAGTAATGTCCATCTTGTTTTAGCAGTCATTTTCCTGTGGGTACTGCATGTCCATTTTATGTGGCATAAAGTCAAATAGTCCAGACAAGAGAAGTATCTTGTACAAAATGGCTAGCCTTGTCATATTGGAACTAAACTCCATAACAAGTTTCTTTGATATCCATTTTCCTTGCTGATGCAGGTGGTTTTGTCAGGAGAAATTGTACCTCATTGTTAAGAAAGCCCTAAACCATTTTAAATGCCATATTCTGTAGGTCTTTGAAAGTTTTGAAGAATGTCTACCCATCTCAAATACATCTCTGTATATCTAGAAAACCTAACTGACTTAACTCTAAGTTTTGACTATTATAAGTATCTATAATCTGTATTAAATTATACATTAATTTTTAAATGAGCTAAATAAACACAATACCTAAACAAGAGGAGAAATACACATATCACAAAATTGACCTTAAATTGTAATAATAAATAAAAATCTGTTCCAAAATAAGGTGTTCATTTCTATACCAAAATCTACTTTTTATATTTAAAGAGATTGGTTTTGGTCATTAACCATTTATAATATAACCACCCCCATATAAATGAAAACAAACATTTATAAACAATATTTTGGAACTTGGGCATCATTATTTCCATGCTACTTCCTGCTGGTAGAGGGTGCTGTCTTGGGGATCCTAAGAAGATGCAGAAATCCTGGCTGTATTGGTCTTCAAGGTTGCCTTGTCCCAGATGATTTTAATGTTGGATCACTTGGGACACTGTTTCAGGGGGTCTTGCTTGATCAAACCATGCTAGTCTGGAAGGAATCCATATATTTCATTTTCTATAGAAACAAAAATAGAAATTCTTTTTCCCAGTAATCTGTACTTAGACTTAAATATGGAAGTCAAAGTATTTTTAAGATATATAAATTTTATTAATTCAGCAGCATTTCATTTAACAGTTGTTGCTATTTCATCACCAGTCAAACAATACAAAGACAATACAATAGCTACCATATCCAGACTCTCTGTGTGCTTTCCATCTTCACATGTTTTTTTTTATTACTCTATTTCTTCTACTTCTATTTTTTTATTTATTGAGACAGGGTTTCTCTGTGTAACTTTGGCTGCCCTGGAATTCACTCTGTACTCCAGGTTCACTTTGAAATCACAGAGATTTGTTTGCCTCTGCTTCTTGATTGCTAGAATTAAAGGCATGCACCACCATAATCAGCTACTCTCCTTTTTTATATTTTTTTAAAACCATTTTATCTTGTTTCTTTTTCCCTATGTATATTTTAAACATACTGTACACCTTTAATGGTTTTTCCTTAATCTGGATCTGTCTTTACTGTAAATCTTTATCTCCTTCTGGCCATGAGTCTTTTATCTGCTAAACAACATTGCTAAATTGAAAGCCACAGCTGTATTAGCTGCAGTCTATCAAATATGTCAGAGATATATTTACCGCCAGTACCAAGAGCTGTGCTCACTGCCTTGGTCTATTCTTCAATCAAGCAGCAAGCTGCAGGCTTGGAGATGTGGTCACTGCCATTGCCAGCTCTAGTACACACCATTAAGTTGTTAGCAGGGTTTGCTGCTTATGCTGAGTCAGGAAACCTCTCTTAAAGGAGCCATGCACATCTCTGCTTGTCTCTAACAAAACAAAGCCCAACCAAGAAATATGCTGCTACCAAAAGGCTTTGCTTGTCTTTGTTTTTTTTATAAAAGCCCTTTTAAAATTTTTGTTAAGTTTTAAGTAAAAGTCCTTGGGTTCCACGTTGTAGTCACCATTTTGTTATGAGTAGTTTTCCCATCAGCCTGGTCTCAGAGCTACATCAGCTCCAAATAACACACAGAGATGCTGAATTAGATATAAAGCTGTTGGCCTATTACCAGCATTTCTTATTGGATAGCTCTGTCTTAAATATTAATCCATTTCTCCTAATCTAAGTGTTTCCATGTGGCCTTACCTTACCAGATAGAGGCTCTAGACCTCTAGAGCTTCTCTCAATTCTCTATATCTTGAATCCCCTTACTCCATCTCCCAGAATCCTCCTTGTCTCTTAGTCTACCTATCATGCTTTCTTATTTACCAACAATGCTTTATTCATTAACCAATAATAGAAATGTATTTATAGGATGACGTCTCCCATCATATGATGTGGGTTTAATGAGGTACTGCTCTATGGGTATGACATTAGGATTCTTTTTACTGCTATGTTCCATTAGCAGAATAATTATAGTGGGTTTTATGTAGGTCATTATCCTATCAGCTCTCAGGTTCTTGGCTACTTTAAGTGACTGGTAACTGCTGTAACTTTTGAGCCCCATTTGTACTGGTATTTCTTGCAGACAGGTCACTGTTGTCTGTCTCAGGTCGTATTGATGGTTAACTTTCTCTCCTGGACCCTTTCGCTGGTAAGATAAGACCTTCCAGTACCATGTAAAGTATCTTCCAGGATCAAAAATGGTAGTCAGTAAAGGTGTAGCTTTTAATTATGCATCAGCTCAATTTTCTGTTCCATGATATAAGTAAGTGTTACCTTTAGCTGTAGAGTTTTACCATATGTTGTGGAAAGTGACCACGTGTCTTGGTAAAAGCTTATGATATTTGGCTGTTTCCAAAGATCCCCTTTGGTCAATTACTTAACAAGATATAACACATTTCTGGCACTGGAGATCTGACTTGGTGGCATTAGATGTCTACTTGGAGCATTGTATCCTATTATTTGAAGACTCTATATTCATTTCGTATTATGTACATGTTTTAGGAAGCACATACAGTAGTAGCTTTTTTTATTTATTTGTTTTTAAATTTCGTTTTACATTCAAACCTCAGTTTTTATTTCCACACCCAACCATTCCTGGTAGGTTAGGGCTCCCATGAGGAGTCATCAAAGTTTGGCACATTAAGTGGGGCAGTTCCAACACCCTCTTCCATGAATTAAGGCTGAACCCCACCATAGGGAATGGGTTCCAACAACCTAGCTAATGTATCAATATTAGGTCCTGGTCATACTGCCAGGGACCCCTCAGATAGCTCAAGCTTCACAACTGTCTCCCACATATCCAGGGCCTAATTTGTTCCCAAGGGGTCTCCACAACTATCCGTCTAGTGTTCATGAGTTTCCACAAGCTTGGTTCATCTGTCTTGATAGATTTCTCCAGGATGATCTTGACTTCCCTTGCTCATACATTCCTGCCTCTCTCTCTCTTCAACTGGATTCCCAAAGCTCAACCTGGTAATTAGACACGCTAGGGTAATTCCCAAGAATCCACAAGGCTCAGCTAAGACTCTTAGCAATAATGGAAAGGATGACCAAAATGGTTTATCCCTGTAATCAGATTGGTGAATATCCCAACTTCCATTTTAGAAACTTCATCCAGCAATTGGTAGAACCAGTAGTAGGTTTTCATATGTCCTTTAGTATTAATTGTTCCTCCCCACACTCCCTTCATTTTCTCTCCCAACTTCTCTCTATTTATTCCAAAATTTCTATACTCATCTTTGTCTATACTTAACAATTTATTTCATTTTCCCTTCCTTGGAAGATTCTCTCTTTGTTGTAGTTATCTATACTATACTAGTTATCTAACCTCTCTGGCCAAACAGGATATAGCACACACATGGAAAGCTTAAACAATAATATCCATACTTAGAAGAAAACATGCAGTATTTGTTTTGGGGGCTTATATTGCCTCACTCAGGTTGATTGTTTCTTGAACTATCCATTTTACTGTGAATTTAATAATTTCATTTTTCATAACAGTGGAATGGAATAATATTCTATTTTGTAAATATACTACATTTTTATTATCCATTAATCAGTTGATGGACATGTGGGATGTTTCCAATATTTGGATAGAATGAGTACAGCAATGATAAATATAGAAAAGTAAGTGTCTATGTAATAGGGTGTAGAGGGCTTTGAGTATTCCTCAGTATTATGATAGATCTATTTCTAGCTTGGTGAGGATAAGCACAGTGATTTCTGAAGTGGCTGTACAAGTTTGCACTTACACTACCAATAAATTAGTGTTACCTTTTCTCTTCACCCTTGCTTCTTTGTCAAAAACAGAAAAAATACAAATTCATGAAAACTAAAAAACTCTTTATTGAATAACTAGTGGGTCAAGGCAGAAATGAAGAAATGAAAGACTTAATAGAATTCAATGAAAAGGAATGCACAACATTCCCAAAATTATGGGACATAATGAAAATGGGCGTTAAGAAGAAAGTTCCTGGCACTATGTGCCTACATAAAAAGAACTGGAGAGACTTCATACTAGCAATTAACAACGCACCTGAAAGCTCAAGAACAAAATGTATCAAGAATACTCAAAAGAAATAGACTGAAGAAAATAAGCAAACTGTGGGAGGAAATCAATAAAATAGAAATAAGGAGAACTATACAAAGAATAAATGAAACAA
Organism: Cricetiscus sungorus; assembly: GCA_030556225.1. Taxonomy (NCBI): domain Eukaryota; kingdom Metazoa; phylum Chordata; class Mammalia; order Rodentia; family Cricetidae; genus Cricetiscus; species Cricetiscus sungorus. The sequence goes on from JANBXA010000126.1 coordinate 9,619,847, forward strand.
TGATTTGATTCTTTGAGAAAATCTATGAGATAATTAAACACTTTTCCAAATTAGATAAAAGTTGGGGAGAACATGCAAATTAATATAATCAGAAAAAAATAAAAACATAACATACACTGAGGAAATTCAAAAATATTAGGTAATACTTTAAAAGCCTGTACTCCACAAAATTGGAAAATGTAGAGAAATAGATAACTTTCTCAAGAGATTCTACTTACCAATGTTACATTAAGATCTAATGAACAATTTAAGTAGACCTATAACTCCTAAGGATATAGAAACAGTAATTCAAATTCCCCCTACCAAAATTCCCAGGTAAAGATGGTTTTAGTGCACAACTCTACCTGATTTTCAAAGGATGGTTAGTGTCAATACAACTCAAATTATTCCACAAGTGAGTAACAGAAGGAAAATTGCTCACATCATTTCATGTGTCCACAGTTGCCCTGATACCCAAAGCACACGAAGAATCAGCAAAGAGAATCACAGTTAACTTTCCTGAATGAACATAGATGCAAGAATACTCAATAAAATACTTGTAACCCAAATCCAAGATACATCAAAAGATCATCCATCATGATCAAGTACGCTTCATCTCAGATTTGTAGGGTTGTCTTAACATATGAAAATTAGGCAATGAAATTCAACATATAATCAAATTGAAAAAAAGAAAAATCACACAAAAACCTTATTAAATGTTAGAAAAGCTTTTGACAAAATGTAGTACTCTTTCATGATACAAGTCTTGGAGAGTTTAGAGATAAAAGCAACATACATAGCTTAATGGTAATTTACAGAAAGCTATCTTCCAGCATTAAATTAAATGGAGAGGGAGAAACTGAATGATTCCATGAAAATAAAGAACAAGAAAAGGCTGTATAGTCTACATATCTATTCCATATAGTACTTCAAGTTCTAGTTAGAGCAATAAAACAATTGAAAAAGATGATGGTGACACAAACTGGAAATGAAGAAGTCAAAGTATCACTTCATAGATGATATGATAGTAAAATTAAGCAACCCCCTAATAAATTCTACTAGAGAACTGCTATAGCTGATAAACATATTCAGTGAAGTGGCTAGATACCAGACTAAATAAAAACAAAACAAACAAAACAAAACAAAAATCAGTAGCCCTCCTATATAAAAAGGGTAAATAAATTGAGAGAGAAATCATGGAATTAACAGCATAAATAATATAAACTGTCTTTGGGTAACTAACCAAGCAAGTAAAAAAATTGTATAATCAAAACTTCAAGTCTTTGAAGAAAGTGATTGAAGAAATCTGACTGTGAAAGATCTCCCATCCTAAAACCTACATCCAGTAACTGATGGAAGCAGATGTGATGATCCACAATGAAAGCATGGGCTGAGCTCCTGAAGTTCAATTGAAGAGAGGGAAGAAGAATCATATGAACAAGAGGGGTCAAGACCATGATGGGGAAAACGACAGAGACTGGTGTTGTGAGCTAGTGAGAGCTTATGAACTATGGACTGAGAGCTGTTGAATTTACATGGCACTGAATGAGGACCTGTGAATGTGGATGACAGTTATGAGGCTTAATCTGTTAGGGGTAGTGGTGGTAGTGGCACCAGGACCTATCTCAGCTGCATGAACTGGCTTTGTAAAGACCATTCCCTATGGTGAGATACCTTGCTCAGACTTGATGGTGTGGGGGCACTTGGTCCTGCCTCAATGTGATATGATAGACTTTGGTCACTCCCCAAGGAAGGCCTTATCCTCTCTGAGGAATGGATGGCGCGGAGAGGGAGGATGGAACAGTAGAAGAGAAGGAAGGGGGGGACTGTTATTGGTATGTAAAATGAAAAATATATTTTTTAAATAAAAAAAGATCTTCCATGCTCTTGAATCTGAAAGCTTATCATAGTATAAATGGTCATCTTACTAAAAGCAATTGGCAGGTTCAACACAATCTCCATCAAAATTCCAACTCAATATTTTACATTCCTTGAAAGTACAATATTCAACTCTTTATGGAAAAGCACAAAAAGCTTAGAATAGTTCAAACAATCCTGTACAATAAAAGAACATCTGTAGGTATCACCATCCCTGATTTCAAGATTTACTGTGGAGCTATACTAATAAAATCCACATGGCATTGGCCTATAAACACACAGGTTGATAAATAGAATCAAATTGAAGACCCAGATGTAAATGGATTTGGGATTCCTCTTCTTCCTTATTCTTGTAATTCATAGGTTTGCTTTTATCATAGTGACCCAGATTGTTTGGATGTCTTGTGCCTGAATACTATATATTTCACATTTTCTTTGACTGAGGAATAAATTTATTCTACCTTGTTTCTAATGCCTGCTATTTTTCCATCTCTTTTACTGTTGGTGAGACTTACCTCTGAGAGTTTTGTTTTACATGCTAAGTTTTTCATTCCATTTTCATTCATTTAAGTTTGGATTTTCTTTAATGATCTTATTTCTATTTTTATGTCTTGGGATGCTTCAATAATTTTGCCCAACTGTGGGTGATTTTATGGCCTTCAAGTCCTCTTTAAGGTCCTCAGTTGTAGGGGTTACTCACTAAGCTAAATTCTGGAGAATAATGTTAAATGGTTTGTTTCAACTCAAAGTGTTTATTTTAGTTTACCATGAAGGGAAGAATGAGAAGGAATTCATTGAGGAGGATCCAAGAGAGAGGAACTGAAATAGAGGTCATGGAATACTGCTTACTGAGTTGCTCCCTCTGCCCTGCTCAGCCTAATTTTTTTATACAACCTAGGACCACCGTGGGCCAGGATCCTCTATATCAACCTAATCATGAGAGTTCCTCACAGACTTGCCTACAGGACCAACTCATGGAGGCATTTCTCAAATGAGATTCTGCCTTGCTAGATGAAATGAGTCTAACTTGGTTATTCTTACTGTTATATTGCTCCAAAGAGACACCATGTCCAAGGCAACTTACAAACAGAAACATTTAATTAAGGCCCTTGCTTTTGTTTCAGAGGGTTAGCCCATTATCAGCATAATCAGCATGGTAGCATATATGTATGGCAAAGAAGCAGTAGATGAGGGGAGAACTTATATCCTGACCTACAAGCAGGAGTCAAAGAGAGAATGAAATTGGGCCTGGTGTAGGCTTTTGAAATCTTAAAGCCTGCTCCCAGTGATACACCTTCTCTAACAATACCACACCTCCTAATCCTTCCTAAACAGTTCACCAATTAGGAACCAAACATTAAAGTATAGGATCCTATGGGGGACATTCCAAGTCAAACTGCCACAAGGTTTGTTTTTGCAATAATAATAATAATAATAATAATAATAATAATAATAATAATTAGTACTACTACTACTAATATTATTAGTAATAATAACAACAACAATAATAATAACCAGAATATACCCCATAATCACAACAATGACCAGCTTGGAAAGATATCCCTAATGATGTCCCTACTGGGGGTCACCAATAGCTAGTTCATATGATTTAAGTCTTGCATAGTATGAAAGAATTCACGCTTGGTTCTATAAACCTAGGCAGATACCTGTGGCTAGAGAAGTCATACAACTTAGAGAAATTTATACTAGTGTCATTTTTTCTAAACTTATGTAATTTTTAAATGTATTCTAAACATGTATCCTCATAAACACAGTAATGGTAACAGCCTTCACCACTCATCAGAGAACTTTTGTGTCTGTAGCAGATGGAGGCTACTACAGAGAGCCACAAGTTTTCAAAGTGCAGATAATAAGTAACCGTGGTTTTCTCCAAATTTCTTGGTAAATCAACAATGCAACCTTTATAATAAAGGCTAAGGGAAGACTTCAGAGAAGAGAGTAGGAAAATTATAAGAGCTTGAGGACATGGAAGCCTGCATCTAAATAGTATATTCTATATATGACATGGACACTGCATCCATGAAATGTCAATAATATAGTTGCCTAACCAAGACATGTACAATGATATCAGGTGACATGCGAGAAGAAATAGGGGGAATTTTACTTGTCTACCCTAGATGAACAGTTGCAAAAATAAAGCTGTTGAAGGAAGAAGAGCCAGTTTGCTTCAGGAATGAGGATTTTTTTAAGTTTTCCAGTCCCAAGTGGTCAGTCCTAAACATATGAAAATAAGAATAACACTTAGTGAACAGATCATATGTACACATATAGAAACAAAAATTATAGAAGAGGTTGTGAATTTGACAAAAAATGGGCAAGAAAATCATTTCATACATATTACTTATGTATGAAAACTTCAAACAAAGTTAAAGCAAAGAATCATAGTTGTTTCAGGCACTAAAGTAAGGATTAGTTGGCACTCTTAGAGGACATAGAATGACATCATTGCTGTCAGTTAAATAATATCTTGATACTGGTTCATGTCATTCATTTATATTATGACACAAAAAAATGAGAAATATGGTCTAAGGGTTACAGTGGCCTAAGGTCATCTTAGGGAGGCTTCCCGTTTTCTCAAAAGGCTATTGACTATTCTTAAGGCTAAGAGAATCCTACATCACATAATAGTAGGTACACTCTGAAATCCATTCCTTATTCTCAGCTTTGGAAGACCAAATAGAACAAGGAATGAGGGAAATCAACTGCCAATACTCATGGACAAGACATCAGGGCAGTTTTGTTCTTATAATGAGGAATCAACCTTCAGGCGATGAGAAAAAGAGAGGAAACAGCAAAGCAGAAAAAGAAGGGGAACATTCACTACTATTTAAATAGAAATGACAACAAAAAATTTGCATCTCTTTTGGTTTTATCCTTGAAACTCAGTCCAGTGTTGTCAAGCTGAAGTCCTTGTGTCTTTATTTTTACATTTTCTGTAGTTGAGATTATTTATCTGCATGGCAATTAATATTCAAACATGGGAGGAGGGAGGATCCCTGACTCAGGTACTCATGTTACATTCCTTAATGAAGATTCAGGACATAAAACATGCAAGGGCAGAAGATGCCTCCATTAAGAGCATGTTAATGTGCGTGAAAAGCTTATAAGTATAAAACAACAAAACAAAACTAAACAAAACAGCAACAACCAAACAAACCACGAGGGACATACCTTACTATCAAAGAGATTATATTGACTGAAAGGAAAAAAAAAGAAAGTGATATAGTGATATTCCAAGCAAACAGATTCTGAAAGCAAGCCTCATATCAGAAAAAAATAGAATTCAAACCAAAACAGTGAGAATAAAGGTCTCACTAATATAAATGAAGTCATTCACCAGAAATTTTAAAGATTGTAAATATAAATGTACTGAACGTTGAATCATTCGATTTAATGAAAATAACATCATTGAACATAAATGATAAATAAGCCATAGTATACAAGGTCACACAAATACTTTACTTTCACCAATGTCTGCAACTTCCATGCAAAAATTCTACAAAGAAACTTAAGAGCTCATTTAATCTGTAGGCCAAATGGATGTTAAAAATCTATCAAACAGATTTTGAAAATTCTCCATGGAAGGCCTCACCATCACTGAGGAGCAGTAAGGGGATGGACTGGGGTTTGTTGGGGTGATAAGGAGGATGAGAGGGTGATGGATCTGGGATTGACATGTAAAACAACCTTGTTTCAAATTTAAATTAAAAAAGGAAGAAACAACCTATTAAACAGCTGCAAAATATGCATACTTCTCAGAAGTTAAATTTCTCTGAATTACTGCATACTTCAGACATTAATCTATATGAAAGGGATGCCATACCATATCTTGACACCCAATAATTGCATGGCATCAGAAAATAATAAAGTAAAACTAGAAAACCAGCTATGAAAGTTGTGAACAAAACTATACAAATATACAAACACACTGACTGGAATTTGGGCAGTTAGCCTTTAAAGAAAATATGAAAAATTACATGGATTTAACTCTGAATATTATTAGACCTTTAAAGACCAAAAAGAAAAAAGAAAAATTTAATGTTATAATACTCTATGCAAAAGAAAGAGAAAAGGAACTCCTTCCTTCCTTTCTTCCTTTTTTCCTTTTAAAGCTTTTTGAATTTAATTTTATTTTTATCATTTAAAATTTTATTTTAAGTTTAAATATATTTTGATCAGATTCAACACCTCCCCCAAGTCCTTCCAGATCCTCTCCCCCTTATACCCACACAAATTTAAGTTCCTGTTCAAAACTGAACAACCCAATACAATAACAAACCCACAAAACCAAGAAAATAAAATCATGCCCCAAAGGAAACAAAACAAACAAACAAACAAACAAAAAACCCACCTCACTGTAACCATTTAAAAGCACACACACACAAAAACTTTAGGGTCCATTATATGTTGGTCAAGTACTCCTGAACATGAGGCCTGTCCTGGGGTGCTTGACAGCATTACTGTCATGCCCAAAACTGATTTTCCCTCTTGTAGCAGACAGAAGCGACAGTTCAGTTGTCAACCTTTACCCCAGCGGCTAGATTTTCAATCATTTATTCATTCATACATTTTAAAAGTTTAATAAAATAAATCTAATAAGATAGAATAAAAATCATCACTTTAGACTTGAACAAGACAAACGAATGGAAGGGAAAAACTCAAGAGACGACACAAAAATCAGAGGCACATTCATTTGTTTACTCAGGAATTCAATAAAAACACTATACTGGAAACCATAATAACATACATGCAGAAGACCTGATGTAGTCTTCTGTGGAAGCTGTGCTTGCAGTTTCAGTGTCTGTGAGCTCATCAGAGCTTCTTTTTTGTTGATTTAGAGGGTCTCATTTTCTTGCTGTTTTCCTTCCTCTCTTGTGCTTATATTCTTCCTGCCTTCCCCTCTGTTGTGATTCCTGAGCTCTGTGGGGAGGGATTTGATTTGATGAAGACATTTCATTTAGGGCTGAGTGTCACAAGGTTTCTCGCTCTCTCCGAATTTGGCTGTGGGTCTCTGTAATTTTCCCATCTTCTTCAGGATGAAGTTTCTCTGATGATGGCTGAAGAAGGCTGAGTATAGCAGAATATCATTCAGAGTCATGTTAGCAATGTTATTTGGTTTTTATCCTAGATCCTTGGACTATCTAGTCTCATGTTCTTGGTCACTCAGGCAATGTTGGATGTGGGTTCCATCTTGTGGAAGGGACTTTAAGTAAAATCAGATATTAGCTGGTTACCCTCACAGGTTTTGTGCCATTACCCTAGCGTAGCTGGCAGGTAGTACATCACTGTGTATATATATGTGGGCACTAACTTGAAATCTCCATGTTCAATATAAGTATTTTCTTCACCAACGCTTCCTTGATATCTGTTTGTGGATAGCATCATAAAGTGTTGAAAAGAACCTGAGTTGTTTGGGTTCCCCACCTTTGGCCGTATTCTCAATTAGATGTAAGAGAGATCATTTTTAAAACTCAATCTCTGAAATCAGAATTATCCTTACAACAGAGAGAGAGAGAGAGAGAGATAGAGAGAGAGACAAAGACAGAGAGAGACAGAGACGGAGAGAGATATTGAGAGAGAGAGAGATAGAGAGAGATAGAGAGAGAGAGAGACAGAGAACAACAGTCTTTTCCAGGGATGATCTCTGCTCCCACAAGGTCAGCAGTAAGCACGTATAAATATGAGCAGGCCTAAATGAATCATCTAGTTTTATATGTGTGCATGCATGTGCATGTGGTGTGTGTGTAAATCAATAATAATTACAGAAGAAAAGATCATGAATTTGAGATGAAGTTGAAAAGGTGAGTTAGAGGGGAAAGATGAAGATGAGTTAGAGGAGAAATGGAGATATGAAATTAAGTAAATAAGGTACTCATATGAAATTCTTAAAATAAAAAGGTTCACGAAAGTCCAGAAAGGAGTGTTATGGAGCTCTAGAAGGAAGGTAGAGAAGCATGTGATGGAGTGGCTATGATCAAGACACATTGTATACATGAATGGCATTTTCAAAGAATAAAAACAAAAAGTTAAACTTTAAAAAGCATTAGCTTTTCTATAGTTTTCTCACTAAAAACGATTTTGAAAACATTTGCGAAATAACCTCCAGAAGAAGGAGGAGGAGGAGAAAAAAAGCAAATGAACACAACTTGAACAAAGGCAGAAATTGAGAAAACCACTATCAGATGAAAAGATACCCTATCAACCAAGATTAACAAAATTATTGTTGTGAAAATGGTTTTTCTATTAAAAGAAATTTACAGATTGAATGCAATCTGTACAGATTTCAAAGAAAACAACAACAAAACCCAGAAATACTACAACCCATAAGGATATATCAAATTCTCCTAATATCAGAAATAATCCCAAGCAGATAGTGCATAGCTGGAAGGAAGATGGTACCCAATTTCAAATTACATATCACAACCACAGTTAAAAAATAGCATGTTATTTCTGTGCAAAAGCAAGGGTAAGCCAGAGAAATAGAATAGAGTAGAGGTCTCAAATGTAAACCAATGTCAAAAGAACATCCTTGAGAAAAGAGAGTTAATTTGAGAAACAGTGCTGGACTAACTAGAAAACCATATGCGGAAAACTGAAACCAGATTCCTATCAAGTATCTCTACCAGAAGAGGGGGAAAAAGAATAAGAAAGAAAAGAAAAAAGAAAAAACTCTATGGTATCAACAAACTTAAGACTATTTTGCAACAGTTAAAGAAATGCAGAGGTGAAATAGTTTAAGATGTTTGCATAGTCAATGTTCTTCTGAAGATGCCAATAACTCAAAAAAACAACAAGAATTGACAAACAGGAGTGGATTCAATTAAAATGCACACACAGTAAAGAAGGGAAATAAATAATGAAACGTTCACAGAATGGGAGACATATTTGAAAGTTATTTTTTTCATTTGGGTTAATATTCTGACTAGACAGGAACTCAAAAAGTAAAATTAAAACACCAACAACTCAAAGAATGAACAATTTTAAAATGAAGAAATACAAATGGGCAACAAATGGAATAGTTTTAATTGTCAGAATTCAGGTGCCTGTACAGCCCTGTCCTTGGGGTCCTGATAGAAACCTGCAGCTGCAGCTGCAGCCACTAAGAGCACCACTTGTGTACATTCGCTCCATTCCCTTTTAAAATGGCACTGCTCATGTCCCTTCTCCCTTCTCCCTGCTCCCTCTCTTTATTGCCCTCTGATTCACTGCCTATATCTCTTTCTTCTTTCTTTCCTTCTTCCTCCCTCTTTGCCTCCCTCCTTCTCTCTCTCTCTCTCTCTCTCTCTCTCTCTCTCTCTCTCTCTCTCTCTCTCTCTCTCTCTCTCTCTCTCTCTCTGTCACTCTCAGGATAATATAGCTAATATAGTGATTCCACCTGGAATCAACCTTGCCATCATATATTTCTTTTCTCTAGGGGAGCACTCCATGCCCGGAACTGAACAAAAATGATCACTAGGCCCTAAGCATCCAGACACACATTAATTTTGCCTCTTAATTCTTGCTTGGTATAACAGAAACATTTTGTCACAAATCTGGAAGACGATGGGATGCCATGCAACCATTTCTCTGTTGTTTTTTGGAAGATACAGATGCAGTTTTAGAAAAAAAATAGCACTTCTCAAGAATGTCTTTCACCTGTTTTGAAATGAATGTAGAGGATGTATGTTTCTTGCTTTTCTATGTAGTCAGCACTCTTCAATGGGCCCATTAGATAACTGAATCACAACAATTATAAGGTGGTGTATAAACAACTAAAGTATTCTCACCTCTGAGACAGAAGATCTCAGGCAAAGTTAGCATAAATCTGGGTCACAAAAGTCTGGTAAGTGGCCAATTAAGGCTATGAGCCATGTTTGCTGAATGAAGTCTAGGGCTTCAGATACAGAGAAGACAAGTGGTGAGTATTTCCAAATAACATTTTGTTGTTGTTCACTCCCAGGTATGGAGGCTTTCTCTAGAGATGAGAAATCCCCTCAGTGTTTTCACTATCTCTATTTGGGCAAGACAGAAGAAAATGAAATGGAAAAGAGAACACTAAAAGCAAACCTTAGAGTTATGTGGTGTTTGGGTGAGAAAGGAAGATGTGAGAACAGAAAATCATAGAATGATTGCTCCCAGCTGGCAGGTCAAAATGAATGTAACACAAACACCAGAAGAAATAATTCTCAGAGTACATGTATAACAAAAGGGGTACTATTTAGGCTAAAGTTTATAATTTAAGGTCAGTGATAATGAGTCATCACTGAAACCTGTGGTTGAATGAAGAAAAACCTGAAAAAATATGTATGAGGCAAACAAGCAATTTTTTTTAATAGTGCAGATAAGCATATGACAATTTAGATGGATTGGATTCTTCAAAACAAACTCTTCACATCTCTCCAATACTATCCTTTGGCATAAAACATGTGTGATTGTAACTGTAGACAAATATGGTTCAAAGAACACCAGCTGCATTAGTGCTCTATTTCCTTTCTTTACTATTCAAACTACATTTAAAATTATTAAAATAAATCACATTACAAAGTATGAAGACTTTCAAATTCAATTTTTAGACACACTATAGAGATTTAAGAGGAACACAAAAAGAAAGAAGACAAATGAAACAATGCAAAAAAGGAAATACCGTGTTTTATTCTGAGAAAAATAGGAGTATGTTAAATGTACCTTAAATGTACCTAGTAACACCTCTATAGACTTGAATACTGATCCTAGGCACAGGATTCTTTGAGAGGGGAGTCTGATCATATTTTGGATTTTGTTAAGTTCTAGTATTCTCTTCATTATTATAATTTTCTCTAAGCTTCACATAGTGTGATTTCATGTCCTACTCTTGAACTTGTCCTAATGATCAACATTTCTTCCTCTAAAGGATTTCTCCAGATGTTTTGAATCTCTGATTTAAAGTCATCTTACCCTAACCTTGTATTTCAATATGCTGGTGGCCATCTCTTCAAGCTAAAATCCCAATTACCCCAAGAAACCTTTCAACATAAAGTGTGGCATAGAAACAGAAAGTCTGAAACACTTGTATGATGGTACTCTGTTTTGGAATATTAATTGAAGATGTGTTACATTTGTTTACACTGTGGAATATTTCTTTAGTGATTAAAGCATGGTACCATGGGTAGCAATGCTTAAAGTTGGAATTTAGTGAGAAAACTCTGGTGTCACCAGTCTTAGAAAGGAATGATGAAATTTCTATGGGACCTTGGTTAGGCCTCTTGTGAGCATTGTGATAGATAGAGGCTGACTGTTCCTCTAGTCTCTGGCTTCTTGTTTCATATCATATTGCTTCCATTATGATATTATCTGCTATGACATCATGTAGTTCAGAGGACCTCACTAGAGGTAAGGCAATGCTTAAATCATATCCTTGAACTCCAAGTACAAAACTACAAACCCTGTTTAAGAAGTAATGTTGTATGAAAAGCAACAGAGAACACATAGGTATAACAACCTTATTATCCTTTGGCCCCATGATGGATCAAAGGACTCACATCAATTTTCTGCTTTTCAAACAGTTAACTTCCCTGCCTCAATAATAAGAATTTAAAACATTCTTGCATACCCAGAAGCAAGCAGCCACTCCTATTTTGTCTCTTTCTTTACAAAAAACATGTGGAGTGGGAGGGGGAATGGGAAGGGAAGGTGGTCAGAGGACATGAGAGGGTGGGAAAGAGGGAGGGAGGGAGAGGGAACTGGGATCGATATGTAAAATAAAAAAAATAAATTTAAAAAAAGAAGAAAAGTACTATTTTAGAAAAGAAAGAACTAAGGTTGTTCTCTAAGTACACAGGCAAAACAAGTAAGGAATAAAACAAAAAAACAAAAAAAAACCAAAAGTAAACAAACAGAAACTCAAACTGTAATTAGTTCATGTGTTTAAACAAATAAACAAACCAACAAAACAAAATAAAACATTTCTGCCAATAGGTGCACTATATTTAGTAATAAAGTTTTTCTTTTATTTTCTTTTAAAGATATATTTTATTTTTATTTATGTAAATGACTGTGTATTTGTGTGGGGTCAGGAATGTGAGTAAAGGTTTCTGAGAAGGCTAAGGGCTTCAAATTTCCCTGGAACCTGGAAGTAGTGATTGTGAGCCACCTGATGTGTTTGTCAGGAAACTGACTTTGATTCTCTGCAAGAGTAGAATATGTTCTTAAATGTGGAGTCATATCTCCTATCCTATTACTAAACAGTATCTTTTTTTTATTAATATATTTTTTCTTATTTTACATATCAATCCCAGTTCCCTCTCCATCCCATCCTCCAGTGCTCCAGGAACCTCCTGTCCCATCCCCCATCCACCTCCCAGGGAAAGTGAGGCCTTCTAGGAAGGATCATCAAAATCTGTCAATTCATTTGGAGTAGGGATTAAGCCCTCCCTCCTGCCTCTGGGTTAAGGGAGTATCCCTCCACGGACAATGTGCTCCCAAAGTCCTTTCTTGCACCAAGGATAAATCCAGGTTCCACTTTCAGAGGTACCATAGACTGCCCAGGCCTTCTAACTGAGTCCTATGTTCAGGGGGTCTAAGTTGGTCCAATGCTGTTTTCCAAGATATCAGTCTAGGGGTCCATGAGCTCTGCCTTGTTCAGGTCAGCTGTCTCTGCTGGTTTTTTCAGCCTGTCTTGAACCCTTTGCTCATCACTTCTCAGTCTCTGCAACTGGATTCCAGGAGTTTAATTTTAATAGCTAGAATCTGGAAACAATCTAGATGCCCTTCAACTGAAGAATGGATGGAGAAAATGTGGTACATACACAAAATGGAGTAGTACTCAGCGGAAAGACACAATTGAAATGAATGGAACTAGAAACCATCCTGAGTGAGGTAAGCCAGTCACAAAAAAAGATGAAATGGTATGTACTCACTCATATACGGATCACTAAATATTTTCTTAGTAAATCCTACATTCTAGTAATACTTGTAGAGAGCTTAAAAGTTTTTTCTCTCTAATATTACTCCAAACCGTACTTGTGTTAGTCTCAGAGATCTGTACTAACAGGAGAGGCTGCTATTTCCCCAAACTCTTTTTAAAAGTTTAAATACCTGCAAAATGCTAAGAACTCCAGTAGTACCCGAAATAATAGACAAAGTAGATCAATATTTATAGAACTAAGTTTTTACTTCCATTGTAACTGTTGTTTATGAGATTCGCAATCAGTATTTGTAAAAGCCTCCCAAAATATGGATTGAGCATTGTAAAGGAATATCCATGTACTTCCAGCTGATGGAGAGAGTGAGACTGTAAGGATAAATGCACAGAATGTCATTCCAAAGAAAGTATGTCTAAAAACAATGTTGTATGTATGCATGCATACATACATACATACATATATATCTGTATTCTTAAATATTACCGGTTTGTTTACTCTGTATAATTTTATTTATATGTATGCTTTCAGGAATGATTATTTGGTATTATCTACCAATTGGTGTGCTTTCCCATGTGAAATACTATTTCTCCTACTCTCAGAATTACTTAACAAAATCCTCCAGAAGTTCCTACTCAGAAAACAAATCTTCACCTAATTAACATAGTTCACATTTTTTGTATTATATATTTATTCCTTTATTTTCTTTTGAAGAAGTTTATTATTTAGTTAATGCATTTCTCCCTTCCTTCCTTTCCCCTTTCTTCCTCCAAGTGTTCCATATTCCATTCTCCCTTTTCTTTCCTTTAACTGATGTATTTTACTAGTCACAATAAAAGAAAAATGCCACAATTGGAAGAAAAACAGAAAGAGTTAGAATTAGACTCAAATAGGAATTATCAGATGAAAAAATCAAACTACTCATGATTAATATGCTAAGACCTATAAAATATAAACAGACAGAGTAAAGAATCAAGCTATCCCATGTAATACATTACACACATGAGAGCAAGTGAGCAAGCAAGCAAGAGAGAGAGAGAGAGGATGAGAGAGAGAGAGAGAGAGAGAGAGAGAGAGAGAGAGAGAGAGAGAGATCTAGGTCCAGCAAAATGATTCTTTAGAGTAAAGTGCACAAGACTTTCTCAATTATGAAACAGAGATAATCCGACATAAGTAGTTATACCTTACAAGCACAATTAGTACTTCGAAGAGAAAGAAAATGCTATGTCAGAAATGCAGATTTTATAAAGACAAAATGTGTAACAGAATAAATCAGGCAAAATGAAAACTTTCAATTTGAATCCTCTCTCTCTCTCTCTCTCTCTCTCTCTCTCTCTCTCTCTCTCTCTCTCTCTGTGTGTGTGTGTGTGTGTTTGTGTGTATTATGTATTCAGGAGAACAAATAACAAATGGCTAGATATATAGACCAAGCTGATATGAAGCCATAACTGTTCACATAACTCATTCTGTCAATTGCTTGAATCACAAGTGGCAACCACAATTGCCAACTCATTTTATATATTAATTGCTCTAAAAGATTTCAGTTTATTCATAATAAAAGTGCCAATATATTTATTGACCATACTTTTGACCAAATAAAATGTATCAGAGAGGTATTATAAAAGCAGGACTGATACTGTGGGACTATTCTGATATTCTTGAAATAACTTTGAAGTAAAGGATTATTTAATAGCAATACAGTAATTTACTGTAAATAAATATTTCAAACTCTAGCATAGGTGAGGAATTAGGATGTCAAGAGAGGAGATAAAAGGAATTATACAGATTCTTAAATTAGTGTGAACGAAGCCAGAAGTGTATAAGATTTAAAAATAAAGCAGCCAAAATTCAAATGTGATAACTTCTATTGTAAATATCAAAAAGAATTTTCATTTTTATCACAGATGTTGGGTTGTGGTAGCACATGTCTTTAATCCCAGCACTCAGGGAGGCAGAGTCAGGCAGATCTCTGTGAGTTCCAGGAGTTCACTATCTACAGAGTGAGTTCCAGGAAAGTCAGAGATATACAGAGAAGCCCTGTCTTGAAAAAACAAAAGAAAATGTCTAAATATATCAAATAAAAATATGGAAAGTTTTAGATTAAAAATATAGAGTCTATGTCATCTATCAGAAAAATATCTAAGTTGATATGAAAATTAAATATAATTGGGTATGGAGGAATAGACCATTCTTACATAAGTGAAAGGAAGCAGAGGTAGCCATATTTACTTCAGCAAAAAATGAATTCACATCATGGAAAACATTCAGATAAAAGAGCACAACATGGAGGGGGGTTATTATCCTAAGAAGATACAGCACTCTTGTTGCATATAAATTAAAATGCAATATCAATATGAGTATAATGAAATACTGGTGAGATAAATTCAATATTACAGTTGAAATATTTAATATTTTCTATAAATAGGTGGCATAAGCTATGGCAAATTAATAAGCACATAGTCAAACTCAAAAATACCATTAATTTATTTTTATATGACTTATATGAATCATGAATCAAAGATATATTTTCAAGCTCATGTGAAGCACTAATAATATACCATCTTATTTAACAGATTCCATTGAGGATGGTTATCTTTTGACACACTTAGAATAATCTGAGGAGAGAGTCTCCATAAAAGGTTGTCTATACTAGATTATTCTGTGGACATGTCCATGAACAATTGTCTTAATTGATGTGAGAAGAGCTAGCCTGCTTTGTGGAGAAAATTCTCTAGGCAGGGGTCCTGAACCATTTAAGAGTGGAGAAATGAATCTGAGCACAAGTAATCAACGGTCTATGTATATGTATTCTGCTCTTGACTGTGGATGTGAAGTGACTAGCTGTTCAAAGTTTCTTGACTTTCCTACAATGATAGATAGTAAGCTGAGGTTAACATCTTTCTTCTCTAAGCAACTTTTTGTCAGAGTGTTCTATCACAGCAACAGAAATGAAAACAGGAAAATCAACAAATTTAACTAAAATATTACAAAATGTGCTATAATTACCCAATTGAAATAGAATAGAAATTGCCAAATTCTATCATAATAAGAAAATTTCTAAATATTTTAAAATTAACTGAAGTACTTCTCAAGAACACAAAGACAATGAATAGAGCCAAGAAAGGAACTAAAATAAATATATTTTGAACTAAATGAAATGAAAATAAATATTATCAAAATACCCACATGTTAGTGAAAGGAGTGTTTAAAGAGAAATTTGCAATTTTGAACACATACATTAGAAATCAAAGAAAATTTATTATTGTGATCTAAATTTCTTTGTAATTCATAAAATTAGAAAAATAACCAATTGACTTTAAAGTAAAACTAAATTAATTAATAAATATTACAATAGAAATTAGTGAAATAAAAAATTGTAAGTCCTTAAAGACAAATCCCATTATTTTAATATGATTAATTAAATTGATAAACTCATAGACACATTAGAGAGAACACCAATTTCTTGATCATAATATTCTATAATGTTTCTATGGAAATTAAATATAAGAGAATATTATGAGGGAATATTTACCCACAAATTTGCTAACTTAGATGAAACGAACCCATTTCTTGAAAGACACATAGGTGAATATGTGAGGAGATATGATACCTGAATAAGCTTATTTTCACGAAAGAAATTAAACATTAGTAAACTCTTAAACAGAAAGCAACTACCCAAAGCAGGTCAATAATCATTTCTACTAAATACTACAAAGGAGTGATACTAGGTCTTTCCAATCAATCACAGAAAATGATGCTTTATTTCATGTTTCATTGGGCATTACAGATTACTATAATGAGATACCACTTAATATCTATAAGAATGGACAAATTCCTAAACACTGGCAGGATCAAATGCTAGAGGTATTGTGGAACAATCGAATTTCCAATTAATGATCACAGGAACACAAAATGTTACACCATCATAAAATTAAACATATACTTATCTCTTTAGACACTATCACATTTATTCAATTGAGCTGAAAATTATAGCTGCACAAAGCATACACACAAATGAATACAGAGGCTTCATTATTGTCAACACATAAAATAAACCAAAAGGAAGATGTTTTGAAAACTCAAAATTCAAAATGACACAGTTTAGAATGACCATACAAGACAGTAAAATTTAATGTTGGAAATAATTACTTAATATCCCATGGAAAGACCTAATTTATTGATAGTAGCCTCTCTGCAAAATGGAATGAGCTATACAATTTTAATCACATGACACTGGAATAGGCAAAATTTTAAAAATCTATTGAAAATAAGGAGTTTGGAAGATTGAGGGAAAAACTCAAGAGAACTTTCAGTATAATGAAAGTACTTTTAGGATATTATGTTGATATGTTATTAATGCATAAAAGCATTTAGACTGTAACAAGCAGAAAACCCTAAAGTGAACTATATATATTATATTTAAAAATAATACATTAATGATGGGAAATGTTATTCTGTAAACATGTTTCTCATACTGGTTAATTAATAAAGCACTGTTGGGCCAATAAGAAACAAGATAGACAGGGCTAGGAGACTAGGAGGAAGAAAGAGGAAGCAGTTGGGAAGAGTCAGGATGTAGAGCATGGAGAAAGAAGATGCCGGCAGCGACTCCCCGATAAGATGACCACGTGGAAATACTTAGATAAGTAGAAATGGGTTAATAATTAAGACAGAGCTAGCCAATAAACAATAATGGTAACTGGCCAACAGGATTGTATCAAATACAGAGTCTCAGAGTGTTATTTGGGGCCGGCGCGCCAGACCGGCGGCGGGCCGGCCGGTGGAAAATATACAAGCTACACATTAACATTTTCTGGATAGTTTTATGACAACTCTACACAATCTTGAATCATTGGAGAAGAAAGAGCCTCACTTAAGAAAATTCCTCCACCTAACCCTGCTGTAGAAAATCCTATAGGTCATTTTCATTTTTTTTCTATTTTTAATTAATTATTAAATTTATTTTATATATCAAACACAGTATTCCCTCCTTCCTCTCTTCTTGTACCCTCTCCAAATCTCCTTCCTACTTTTCCACCATCCTCTTCTCAGAAAGAAGAAAGCCTCCCATAGTGGTTAACAAAGCATGACACATCAAGTTGAGGCAGGACCAAGCTCCTCCCAACTGCATCAAGGTTGAGAGATACATCCCACCATAGAGTATAGGTTCCAAAGAACCAGATTACAGACCAGGTTACTGATTGATATTGGAGGGCTCAGCCCACTGTGCGTGGTGTCATCCATGGGCTGGTGGTCCTGGGTTCTATAAGAAGGAGAGTTGAGCAAAACATGGGAAAAAGCCAGTAAGCATAGCACCCGTAGTCTCTCCATCAGCTCCTGCCTCCAGGTTTCTGTCCTGTTTGAGTTCCTGCCTGATTTTCTCCAACAGCATTGTGAAAGCATAAATCAAACAAACCCTTTCCTCCTCAGCTTACTTGGGCCATGGTGTTTTGTCATAATATAAACCATAAAGTAAACATTAAGCCCATTTGTTTGAATACATATACTATTCTAATGCAATATTTGCAGAAACTTTATAGGAAATGGGATGTGAAAGTTTGTAGGGCCTGACCACTTTTTTAATTATCCTATAAATTTGAAACCACTCTAAAAATATTCTATCAAATAAAAGATCCCTAATGAATTATCTTTTTGAAGTTGATTATATGTTCTTGGATAATGCATGAATAAATGAAGTTTGAAAGTTATTATCTTGAATTTTCTTATGTGAAATATTTTCATTACTACAAAAGAATACAGCTTTCTGACACTAGCAGCTCAATTTATTCAATTTTTTTTCTATCATGAGTTAGTAAAATACAATTCATTAAAATACCTCATGGATACTTAAAATTCACTAAAATAATTCTAAATCTTAAAAACTAGTTTAAAACTCCTTCATGGTTACATGCATAAAATACACCAATTGAATATGAAAACATGTGTTTATATGTTAAAAGTATTACTGTAGAGACAGTTTGAAATATGTATTGAAACTTAAAAACATATAAGTCCAACACATATATTTCTTTTAGGCCTATTGTTATAAATATCCCAAGTGGTAGTGACAGAAATATTTGTTTCAGTAAATATGCCTCTTGTGTGACTGATATATGAGGATATTCAGTCCAAGGCCAGCATCATTTATGTGGTCACTTCCAGGCCAGCCTGGGTTCCATAATATGACTCTTTTTTTAAAGTGTGTATAGGAAAAATGTATAGCATGTCTAATCAATTAAGAAATTCCAGAGCAGTTATCATACCAAACACAAAAAGTGGACAGGGAAAGGCTCACAAGGCCTCAATCTTACACAAAAAGCTACAGGCAACTAAGGAATACTGAGAGTAGAAGAATCATCTTCCTCAGGCAAGAGCACACTTACATGTTACCCAATACCATATGACAAGTTCTGAAAATATACATACATATAGCAATAAAGAGACTAAGCAGGATGTGTGTGTGTCTGTATAAATATATGCATATAATAACAATTAATGAAAGAATTCCATGAATTTGGAAGTGTGCTATGGATGGTATATGAGAGGACTTTGAGGGAGAAAGGGGAAGGGGAAATGATAATATTTATAGCATAATCTCAAAATTAAAGAAAAATACATAAAAGCAGAAGGTACAATTTATAAAAGTAAGTAGATGTTAGTTACAAATAGTAGAGAAAACTATTTTAGGCTAGTTATTAGAAAAAATATGAAAAATTTATAAGAATGTAAATAAATGATGCTAGGAAAAATATGTAAGTATTCAACATAGAAAAGTTTTTAAACTAATTAGGAAATGTTTAAAATATTATCAATATATCAAAACAATAAATGATACTCAATATAAAGACTCTACCTACAGAATTTCAGGCATCAAACCAAAATCAGGAAATTCTCATCTTGTAGTCATAAGGGATTAATGACAATACTATATCTTGAAAATAATTCCATGACCAATAATCAAGGAACGAAAATTTATATGAACTTGAAAAATGTCCCAGTCAAAACAAATTTAATGACACAGTACACCAAATGTGAACAAAGGGGTAACCATTTCCCGAAAATTCTCCCCAATCATACACAAACGTTAGAAATTACTTGTCTATTTTAATAGGTGCAAACAACAGATGAGTATATGCTGATTTAAAAACAATGATTTGAGACTACTTACAGAGACAGAATATCTTCTGAAAATTTATTGTACATATAATGCATCAGTACATTAATGAAAAATGTGTTGTATCCAAGGAATAGAATTATGCTAACATATTGAAATATACAGTTCATCAGAAATGACTGTCATAAAAAAGTTGAAAAAAATTCATTTGTCCATGTACAGTGATCATTTTTTAAGTATTTGCAAATCTCTGAAAACAAATTCATGATAAAATACTTAAAAACTTTTATTAGGAAGCAATTTTCATCTCAGAAATATACAATGAATGTATTACAAAGTTAAACACTGCGTACATCCTGAATACAGTCAGAATTGATTCATGTATAATTTTAACTTAATTATTGATAATTAAAGAAAGTGCACAATTCATAGTAAAATAGCACAAGCATGTAAAATAAGGAAGATATCAATATAATGAAAAGAGGCAATAGTAATAACAATATGATCTATTTGTTTAAATAAAAGAATTGATATGTCTTCTGGTTCTTTCCAGAACTGATAAAAACATAAATTGGAGAACAAAGTATCTTTAAAAACTAGTCCTGGTCTGGGCAATGTTGGCACAGGGCTTTAACAGCACTTGGGAGTCAGAGGCAGGCTGATCTCTATGAGTTCAAGGCTAGCCTGTTTGACAAAGTGAGTTTCAGGAGAGCCAGGACTGTTTCACAGAGAAACCCTGTATGAGGATTGGTGCTGGGAAATTTGGATACTCACATGTAGAATATTGAAGCTAAATCCCTATTTCAAAACATTGTGCAAACAATAACTTCAAATAGGTCAGTGACCTTAATGTAACTCATTATATCTTGTAATTGCTAGAAAAAAATCTTAGCAAAATCAATGAAAGAAATAGGTTCCAACACATTTCTGGGAGAAAAGTCTAAAAGCTGTGGAAATAATAGCATGCATTAATAAGGAATGCTATTAGATATAAAAAACGATTCTAATAAAGGAAAAAAGATTACAAGGCCGATGAGAACACAAAATGGGAGAAAACATTTGCCAGCTATTTATATATCTGAAAAGGAATTAATCTGTCAAATACATAAGTAGTCAGAAAAAGTATCCCCATTCTACAGCCATACCACCCTGAATGTATCCGATCTGGTAAGCTAAGTAGTGTCAGGCCTGGTTAATACTTGGATGGGAGTAAAAGCACCCCAAAGAGCAAGTAATAAATTTCCCCAAAGTGAAAAATAAATAATAAGCAATACAATAAATAAATAGGCTAAATTGAATAGATATTCAACAAAAAGTTGTAAATGGTAATAAATAGTTCTATACTTTATGTCATTGAGAAAAAGAGGATCAACATTAAAATTTGAGTTTATTTCACCCTAGACAAAATAACTATTATCATAGAAATAGACATAACAAATTCTGACAAAATGAATAAAATCATGCACTGTTGGAGGTAATGAAAATCAGTCTTGTCTGTTTGGAAATCAGGATAGCATTTTCTTAAAATCTTTCTGTAGAGATAGGAATTACTTCAGGTATACGAAGAATGAGTATATATATTATATACACAAATCAATCAAAGTAAGCTTATAATAAAGATATCATCTCAATCTTCTTTGTCATTGCACTTTCCACAATACCACAAAGTGAAGAAGCAACTTGTGTACCCATCAAACAAGGAATGGAAAAACCAAAATATTCTATGATGAACTTTTAGAAGAAATTCACACTCTTTTCCTAATGAAGCACAAATTCTTTAGATTCTCACTTAGTACCATGTGAATACATGTTGAAAGTAGTATGCTAAGTGGAGGGATATAATCTTGAAAAAAACACACATTTTATTTTTTTGAAAAATGTCCAAAGCAGATAAATCTATAAAAGGTAGAGAAGAATTGTGATTGCTTAGAAATAAAGTAGGTGAAAGTGCATGGATGCTAATGATTACGGCTTTCATATGGGATTGGTTAAATAGCTTAAAATTGATATTGGTGTGAATATATGTCATTATGTTTTGTAAAAACAATTTCTTTACACTTAGTAAGAAACACTCAGTTATATATTTTCGTACTTGAATAACATGACTTTTAGGTAAATAAAGCTGTTAAAAATAAAAAAAAAAAACCTTATCTTTCTCCCATTTTTAGAAATGTATTATGTTGTTTTATTCATCCATCAAGAAGATGATTATACAATTGGCAAGAAATTGTATGTAACTGAATATCAACATGTGAACCAAAATAAATCAGACTCAAAATCAGACTCAAAGTACAATATGTTTTTTCTCATGGAAAATTGTGAAAATAACAAAGGAATTGAAATGAAAAGAATACTGTGAAAAGTCCAAGGAAAGTTCAAGGTAGGGGAGAAATATGATGAAAATAGATTATACTCATGTATAAAAACATCAAAATTAAATTAATTATTTATATAATTAATAGTTGCTGATAATGCTAAAGTGAAGTATAGTAACAAAAATGTAACTGATTCCAAAAATATTTTGATAATATTATTTAGAAATCTGCCATACAATATTTCCTTCAGGGATGTCAGAAGCTTAGTTAAATAAAATAAACATGTAATTGTAATATGTAATTGGCAGTATAGCTATAATGCAGCAACAGTATCCAAAATATACTTAATAGAAAGCCAAACATAAAGGTACACACTTGAGAAATATTTATAAAAAATTGTCGGTAGACTGTTAAATGAATTTCCAATAGAAATATATAGTTCATTCATTGTAGAAGAAATGAAAATTAAAATTATTAATTACCTTAAATTATTAATTTTAAAAATATTCTTTATGTAAGAGTGGTTTTCCTGCATGTGTGTCTGTATACAATGTGTGTTCAGTGTCCCTAAAACCCAAAAAATGCTGTCAGATTCACTGGGACTGGAAAAAATGGTGGTTGTGAACAGACTTGGGTGCTGGAGATGGGTCAAACCCAGGTCCTCTGGAAGAGCAACTAGTACTCTTAACTACTGAACTATCTTTTCCACCCCAATTACCTAAAATTAATTACACATCGATTGCCTTACATATTGCTGTGAAAATTAAAATCAAACTCAGCCTGTGGTTTCCCATGACTGAAATCTACCTGGAATAATGAGATAAATTAAAATAGTTTGAACAATCAGAGCATGGCCTCTATTTCTGTATAGAACTAGAACATGTGTTTGAATCCACCCGAAGAGAGGCAGGTCAAGGAGAGAATTGTCTGTAGGAAATTTTGAAATTTTACTTGTTTTCCCCAATATGAAATATAGAGGACAGTGCATTTTCAAGTAACATCTGAAACCAGTAGAAATTCATTGCTAAAAATTTGAACATATTCTTATATCTGTCATCAGATGATTTAGACATAATTCTTAAAATAAAGAGTTCCCTCCGCACCTCTAATTACATAGTACCTCATAGTCTCCTATGCTACCTTCACCTGAATCTATGTTAGAACTATCATATAAAGCATATCCAGACTTCTTGAAAACAATCTCAAGGATTAAAATATTCATCTGAATGTCCAAGCTCAAAAAGATATATGGAAATTGACTGAGTATCTTCAAATAATCAAGGTAAGAATTATCTTAATTCTAGCAAGGTGGCACAGGTCTGTAATTCTAGCACTCAAGAAACAGGCAGTTGGATTGTTAATGCTAGACCACTCTAAGGTACATCATGAGGTTTCCAGAGCAGGTTGAGCTACATAGTGAGTTGTTCTTCCCCACAAACAACAGACGGTATAATCTTCAATCAGGAAATGATACCTTACGGGACACTGAGGAGGGAAAGTCACAAAAACTCATTAGTTCTAGTGCAATCTGAGATTCATAGAAAGACTATAATCCAAGATAAAAGACTAGATGGAAAGAGGTGAGGGTTGAGAAAAGGGGTGTGGAAGGGGACAGGAAAAGAAAGGGAAGGAAAAGGGAAAGACTGAGGAGGAGAAAGGAGAACTGAGAGAGAAGGTTGTAAATGGCTGCCAAGGGGAGTGCAGGAGTGAGAGAGGAGTCATGAATCACAGTAAAAATTCAGGGTTCCAAGTACAAAATAGCATAGGCAACACAGAGTCCTTTCAATGCTTTATGGTTAAGACATGAAAAAGGATCGTATAATCCGAATTGCTTTATTTTACTTTCTTCATAGGATTCTGGTGAACATAAGATTTTTCTGGCAACCTGGCATATGTTAAGATAGCCCAGCTTCACAGAGAAAGTCAACATGAATTGATGTGAGTTATCTGGGGACTTCATTCTCCCGGAACAAACAAGGATGAGAACAGTTCCTCCTAAGGAGTCCCATTCAGAGAACAAGATGGGTGGGGGCACGGGTGCGCGTGTGTGCGCGTGTGCGAGGCAGAGAATCGGAAGTAGAGAACCCTAACTTCCGGTTAACTGTCCTGTCGGAGTACACTTGTTTCAGTTTGATGTTCGCGCCTCCTGTCAGGTAAAAGAATCTCCGTTGGTGTTGTATATTGTTTGGAGGGAATTTTCTAGGTCAAAACTGTGACAACTAGAAACCTATTGTGAAGCCCCTAAACCGTAGCTCACCCTTGCCCACAATAAAGAAGTCTGCCACACAGGCCTGCTTCTGTTATGGTTTCCAGAGTTCTGGACATGACAGTTAGGCCAAGATACCAGTCACGTTCTGCGCGTTTTTTGGAGAGTGAAGGCCTCTTTCAGAGGCTGGAGCACTAAGTAACAAAAGAGGATATATAGAAGTTACGGTTTACGAGGCGGGAGGCCAAACATGAAAATTGGGAAGATTGACCTATGCTGTATGGAGGAACCAATGTACAGAACGGTTCCGTTGTATGTGGATCAGACAGGCCTAAAGTCTGAGAGGCTAACTCACTTTTCTTTTGGAGAACAGCCAAGTGGTAAAATTATAGAGTGTATTTTAGGATGTTCTCAGTGAGGAGAATCGGGGGAAAAATGAGGGCTTCACAAAAGCATAGGTATATTTGGTGTTTGCTGAATGGCATCAGACATCGGGGTGAAGCTTGTCTTAATTTCTTCCTGTGTGTTACTAGTGAAGATTGTAGTGATAAGTTTAGAGAGGCAATAGAAAGTGGGGACCCAGACATAGTTAAAAATGTACATGAGGGTTCTGAATGTAAATAAAAAGATTTCTGATATTTATTAAATGGGGCTCTAGTGAAAACACGTTTCTCTCACTAGGAAGATATAACCTGAGGTACAATGCAGTGGGCTAATAGACTCTGATTTCCTCCACAGGTTTCTTAGGAAGTGGATTGACCAGGACAAACAGAGCACTGTGAGCACTCAAAAAGATGCCCCGAGGGAGCATTCACTCATTAAAGGGAAGTTTCTCACAACCTATTGATAGTATGCCACTGACAGTGTTATTCTATTCCCTATAGATTTTTTCTGCACTCCTGCCTGCTGCCCCTGAGAAAATTCATCATGCCTAGGGGCAACAAGAGCAAGGGCCGCTCCAGGGCCAAAAGGCAGCAGTCCCGTGGAGAGAGCCTGAGTGTCCAGAATACTCAGCCCACTGCAGAGGAGGAAGCGGCAGCGCCCCCTCTTGGCCAAGGAGATGCCCCCAGCTCCCCTGATGTCTGCATTCCTCAGGGGTCCCAGGAGGCTGCATCCCATGGCTCTCCTGAGTTAGCTGTCCCGCGCTCTGGCTATGATGCTGGTGCTGAAGGTTCTGATTTTGGTGCTGAGGCTTCTGTTGCAGGTGCTGAGGAGAGCTGTGATGTCGGTGCTGAGGCGTCTGTTGCAGATGATGATGAAAAAAGTGCACGTGCCATCAAGATAGCAGCCGCCATTCAGTCTGCACGCAGAGATCCTCTGACCAGGAAGGCCAATGTGTTGATAGAGTTCATGTTGGAGAAATTTAAGGTGAAAAAGCCCTTCACACAGGCAGATATGCTGAGGGTGATTAGCAAGAAGTACAAGGCACATTTTTCTGAGATCCTTAGGAGAATCTCTGTGCGCCTGGAGCTGGTCTTTGGCCTTGAGTTAAAGGAAGTTGATCCCAGTTCTCAGTCATATATGCTTGTGGGCAAGCTGGGTCTCTCCACTGAGGGAAGCCTGAGTGGCAGTAGTGGGTTGCCCAAGACAGGGCTCCTGATGACCCTCCTGGGTGTGATTTTCATGAAGGGGAACCGTGCTACTGAGGAAGATGTTTGGGAGTTCCTGAAAGTTGTTGGGATATATCCTGGGAAGAGTCATGTAATCTTTGGGGAGCCCCGGGAATTTATCACCAAAGATTTGGTGGAGGAAAATTATGTGACATACCGCCAGGTTCCTGGCAGTAATCCCCCAAGCTATGAGTTCAGATGGGGTCCCAGAGCCTATGCTGAAACAACCAAGATGAAAGTCCTGGAAGTTGTAGCTAAAATCAATAATACTTCCCCCAGTTTTTTCCCAAGTATGTATGAAGAGGCTATGCTTGATGAGGCTAATAGAGCAGCAAGGAGATTTACAGCTGTGCCTGGTAATGCTGTTGATGCTATGGATGTCAGGGATATCAGGGCTCATCGCAGGTGCATGGCTCATAGTTCCTCTCACATTTAGTTGAATTGAAATACAGTTTTCACTGTACTGAAGAGTAGACAGTCTTCTCAGTAATGGACTGTACAATGTGCATGAAATAATAAAGTTTGTATCTTATTGTTCTGTAATACATGAGAAAAGTATATGTATTGTCCCTTGCTATTTTGCAAATGTTTCTTTAATTGAGGGTTAACTTACTTCATTATCTGCTTCCTAACATTGTGCCTGACATACTTGTTGGTGTTTTTCGTGTTTAAGATTAAACATGTGTTTGGCTATTTTCAAACAAACTGGTAAATCTTCAAATGCAAATGTGTTATTGGAACAACAATATTCTTGGAAATGTGGAATTGCTTTATGGTTAAACATAAGTGACAAGGCTAATTCAAATTGGTTGTAATTTGTCTTTTCTTGTAATGCTAAATGAAATAAACTTGGATTTGATTATTCAAAACATATTAGAAAATACATTGTAATAGATATCACAGAAAAAAGGGCGGGGGGGGCAAGGACATCACAAGAAATCTCACAGAAACAACTAACCTGGGCTCATAGAACTCCCATCGTCTGAACAAACAACCAGAGAACCTAGATTGGTATGCCTACCAGCTTCATTCTGTTGCCCAGGAGAGGTGCAGGGCCCTCTCTCCCATTTGCTGTAGGAGTCATAGGAGTGTGGGCAAGAACATAAGAATAGTTTTCCTGTTCTTACACCCTAAGCACTGGCTCACCTATGACCCTGACAACAGAGTTATCTCTAGTGTGGTTCCCTGGTAAGTTACAGGGTCTGCTCTCCTTTGTGCTGAAGTTGATTAGGGGCAGAACTAGTTCTCCCACTCTAGTAATCCTGGGGCCAGTTCTCTCAACTAACACAGAGAGCAAGGTGTGGGAGGGTATTTTTCTGTCACCCAGGCCACCACATGGCAGACAAGGGGGAGGAAGGGTCAAGTCTGCTACTCTCATGCCCTTAGGGTGGGCTTGCCAGCATCACTGCTAACAGGGTCAGCTCTAATATATTGCCCAGGGGGGATGCAAGGCCTCTTCTCCTTTGTGCTGCAGGCAGTGACAGATGTGGACAGTGTTCCACCTCTCTTGATCCCAGAGGCAGGTAGATGTGAGTGTGAGTGAGCTAGATCTGAGGGCCTGAGAGGGGAACGACCTGCATTAAGTTGTCAGGATGTAAGGTTAGGGGTGACAATGGGGGAGTGAAGCTGGCAGGCTGACCAATCCAGAGTATCATACAGATCAAAACTGCAGGATCTCCTTGACACAGGACAAATGCAGGAAGTGCAGGTGTAAGGATCTTGGGTGAGAGCCCATTGTCAATGGTGTAGCCTACTACAGAGGCCCCTCACCAGATGGATGACTCATAACAATGAGCACTTGCAAATGAAGATGAAAGGACTAAAGGACCAAATGTGGGTGTTACTCACCAGGCTACACTATAGCTTCCACATGCAGATTCTTTTTCTTTTACTTCTTTCTTGTTCTGCTTTGTTTTGTTTGGGTGTTTGTGTTTTACTTTTTTCCTATAAATTTTGTTTTGCTTTGGTGGGGAGGTTGCAAAGGTGGAGGGGTGGGGGAACATGGGTGGGAATGCGATGATGTGAAAACCACAAAGAATCAATAAAAGTTAATAAAATAAAAGAGACAGTCCATCAGATTTAAAAAAATACGTAAGTTAATAAAAAGATAGTTGAAAGGTGGGACATGGAACTAATTTTTTTTCTAAAGGAATACTGATAAATATTTTAAAAATACTGAACATCTTTAGCCATCAGGGAAATGAAAATTATAACAAATTAGAGATTTCATCTAACCCCAGTTAGACTATCAAATGATGATAAGTGAGGGTACTCATTAACTTTCTAAAGTACAAACTGAAGTCACTGTAGAAATCAGTGTAAAGTGTTCATAAAACAACAAGAAATAGATTGCCACAATATCCAGCTATACCAATCCTAGAGATACACACACACACTAAAATATTAAAGGGACCCTAATTTTAATACAGAGATAACTTGCTCATTCATGTTCATTGTTGCTCTAGTCATAATAGTAAGAAAACAGAAATAGCCTTGATGTCCATCAACAGATGAATAGAAAATAAAAATGTACCATTATAAAGAAAAATAAAAATGAAATTAAGAAATTAGCAGGTATACTGGAGCTAGAAATAAATATTCTGAGTGAGGTTAAACCAGACCCAGAATGGCCAACATGGTATGTTCTCTATCAGATATGGATGCTTTGGATCTTAAGTATATTTGTCTAAATTGGCATGCTCAAAGAAGTCAGGAAACTAGTAAGGGACTATGTAGGGGATATCAAGAGAAAGGAATAGAACACAGGTGGTATAAAAGGAGAAAAGGGAGTAATGGAACAGGAAAGGCTAAATGTGGTGGAGATGGCAGGGTAGAGAAGGGAGTGTGCAGAGAGATAACTAACACTAAAGACCTTTGAAAAAGTCATATGGAAATCTACTACTGTAGTAACTTTTTAAAATATAGCTATATGCATCTATAAATATAATTTACCTTAAGTTACCAGCAGAAGAGGCACAATGCTTTCCCCAGACAAAAAAATAAAGAGGCTATTACATTCATAGTGTACCATGTTGTTAGACAATGAGATCATAAAGGCCTCCACAAATACAATAGACTTCTGTGACTATTCTTGTTTGCCCTCCAGAACTTAATGGCAATAACATGAAGACACCACACACTTAAATAATAGTACAAGGAGAAATCAAGCTGGCAATAACTTGGAAGCTTCATCAGTATCAGCTGTATTTCAGAGAGCTGGAAGGTAGTATTATGCTACTGGAGGACAAAATCACACACACACACACACACACACACACACACACACACACACACACACACACTTCTAAATTCTGTGAGTTAAAATAAGGACTGGCCTGATAAGATTTGCCACTGGTCCAATACTGGCATGAATGTGATGAGACTAACCCACCACTTTCTATCTGTATCTAAGGTTCAATCCATGGTTCTGAACTCATCCCAGGTTCCCTTAAAAGACTAAGAACACTTGACTGGGAAGGTGATAAGCCTCAGGGGAGAAATTATTACAATTGTTTAGCCAAATGTACATAACACTAAATTGCCTCCTGAGTACTTATCTTTATTAATTGTGAATGAGTATGTCTCTCAACACTCATTAGAGAAGCTTCTTTTTGCAGTAGATGGCAATTAACACAGAGACTCCAATTGACCAATATGCGGAGAATAAGAGACTGTAGAGTGCTTTGTTTCAAATGAGTCATTTATTTCACATTCCTTACACTCAGTGCTTGGGGATTGTGAGACTGAGAGGAAGTAGACATCTGCAGCAAAACAGTATTTGTAGGACATGACAACAATATTGCACACATGAATTCATGCTGGCTGGGTATGCATGCACAAGTGTGTTTGAGATCAAGTCACCCAAAACCCCAGGACAGATAGGAGGGTGCATAGCTGAAAAAGCTGATAAATAATGGCTACTTAGAGAGGGGACGTCAATTTTTATCTGGGATGCAGTCCCCAAGAAGCTACTCATAATCCAGTAGATGACCCTACATCCATGCAAATAGTTTGACCCAGTGGTTGGGAGGAGTGAGAGAACACATGACATTGTGAATGAAAAATGGTTGGAGGGATAGTAGTATAATTGCACAGCAGGAAATAGTGGGTGGATTTAATTAGTCTGTCTTAGATTTTCATTGCTGTGAATAAACAACATGATATCCACAACTCAGAAATTAATGAAAATATTTAATAAGGGCTGGCTTACAGTTCAGATGTTTAGTTCATCATTGTCATAATGGAAAGCATGGTAGCACAAAGGCAGACATGATGCAAGAGAGGTAGCATCTGGGAAGGCAGCAGCAAGAACATGAACCACTGGGTCTGGCTTGAGTTTCTGAAATCTCAAAGCCTATCCTAGTGACACACTTCCTCCAACAAAGCCACAGCTACTTCAACAAGGCCACTCCTCTTAACAATGACACTCCCTGTGAACGTAAGAGGGCTGTTTTCATTCAAACCACTAACCACAGCATTATATGCATGCAAGAAATTCTCAAATAGTAGAAAAAGCATAAAACAATAAAATAAATTAAATAAAATAATTATAAGAGGACAAAATAAAGCTGAGAGTTGAGATGGGGTTCCTGGTGTGGAGTCTGAGGAACATGAGATGTGGATACAATAAAGATACATTGTATACCTATAAGAATTTTTCAAAGGATTCCTGTTCTATTAAAGGAACATTTACATCAAGTTACTTAGATTATAGTTTGTCAAACCATAATAGAGGGCTTGGTATTAGAGCAATGATGAAAAATGTAAAAGAATAATTTGAACTCAAAGTAATAATGAGAGAAGATGTTTGTCTTTGTTTTAAAACAGCAACATTGATTTGCCTACAGCCAAAGAAGAACAAAGGAATTAAATATCTTTACCTAATTCAGAAACACTAGTTTTATTGTATAAGCAGCTTTATCCCTGCTCTAGGACCTGATTTACTTATTCTTTAATATATTTGACAGTTAAATTCTGTAAGGGAAGATAGTTTATGCTGGATAAAAATCATCTAAGTATTAACTGCTGTTACTTAAAGATTCAGTTTTTGTGTAAAGTTGTCAGGTGATTAACATTAATCTGTACTGAAATCCTGCATAAGAGTTGTATAAAAATGTATTCCCTTACACATAAATAAATTATAATTTTCTTAAGTTCATAAAACTGATATATTAGACATTGGCTCAGAATTTCTTTCAAATTGAGACCTTTGCATTTTTTCCTAGCCTGAACACTGTGTCATTCATTTTCTGCCTATTACATCAAAATGCATTTCTGATAGTAAATTCATGACTTAAAACTGAAATACTTATTTGGAATACAGGGCCTAAGGAATGAGCAATAAAGAGAGGGGACAAGGCAGGAGGATTGCGTTAGATATTCATACCGATCTAGGCTGCTTAACAAGGCTCACCTTAAAAGAAAAGACAGAGAAACAGCTTGATATTACCATTGCTACACAGCCAGTAGCAGTAAACAGTAAACAGTAAACAGTAAATGTTGCAGCCTCTTCCCTTTGGAAAGTATGTATACCTATGTAAAAGTTACATGAGAGACCAAGTCTGACTGATGAAGAAGATATAGATTACCATGCTTTTTATGTGACAACATAACTCTTGTGTTGGGATTTCTGCTTAGTATGTCGGCTTTTCCATCATATTCTCCAGATACCTCTGTCCTCTGTAAGATATACAGAGAAATATTGACTAAGGATGGAAGTGATATGGCATTTTCCTAGAAGCCTTACACAGAAGTTATAGGACTCTTATGTGTGATGATACATTATTTATGATTTAATGAAGCTTATCTGAGGGTTCAGAATGCAAAGCCAGTCACAAGCTATAGAGGTCAGGCAGTAGTGATAGACACCTTTAATCCCAGGACTCAGGATTAAGAGGTAGATGGATCTCTGTTAATTCAAGGCCATACTGAGTATGAGAAATTGATCAAGTCCTAAAAGAAACAGCCCACACAAAGGTGATCTCAGGACCTGGGATCAAATTCCTTTAATCCAAGCACTAGGGAGATGGAGAGTTATGGCTGGACAGAGAAAGGAATAAAAGGCAGTAAGAGATAGAAACTGAGAGCTTTGGCCTCTGAGTACTCATAGAGACAGGATTGCCATTTCAGCTTGGTAGAGGGAAGATCTACCAAATGGATTGGCTGTTTTGTTTTTCTGATCTTCTACTTGTAGCTTGAACCCCAATATCAGTCACTAGGTCTTTTATTTATGGTATTACACTTACAAATGTGAAAGAAAGCAACATTGCTTTCTTAATAAAAGGAGTCATAATGATCCCAGAGGTCTGTTTTCATCTCTGATAGGATAAGGCCAGGCTCTTAGGCCGATGTCCAAATTTTCAATATCTAGGGTCCTGAATGGCACAAAAAACTGTGTTCTAGTGCCAGGATTCTCCATAACCGCATAGTGGTTCCCTGTAGCGTGTATGTTTCTGCCAGCCCTCCAGTCCTCCAGTCTGGGCCCACAGCCGCGCCAGCCCCAAATAACACTCTGAGACTCTGTATTTGATACAATCCTGTTGGCCAATTACCATTGCTGTTTATGGGCTAGCTCTGTCTTAATTATTAACCCATTTCTACTTATCTAAGTATTTTCACGTGGTCGTCTTATTGGGGAGCCGCACGGCAGGCTTCCTGCTTCTTCCCTGGGATACATGTCGACTACGCCTTCTACCTCTTTCCCCCTCCTAGTCTCCTAGCCCCGCCTATCTAGTTTTCTATTGGCCAACAGGGCTTTATTAACAAGTATGAGAAACATATACAGAATAACATCTCCCATCAGTTCCCTGTTGTCAAGATATCTCTTTCTTTGCTCTCCCTCTCTGTCCTTCCTTCACCTTCTCCTCCCCCTGCTTCCCTACCTTCCTCCTCCATCCTTCTCTTCTCCTTCCCCATGTTCCCAATATACTCAGGAGGTCTTGTCTATTACCCCTTCCCTGGGGGGAGTCCATGTATGTTCCTCTTAAGATCATCCTCCTTACCTAGCTTCTCTGGGGTTATAGACTGTAGGCTGCTTATCCTTTGCTTTACATCTAATATCCAATTATGAGTGAGTACATACTATATTTGTCTTTCTGGATCTGAGTTACCTCACTCAGGATGTTTTTTTCTAGTTCCATCCATTTGCCCACAAACTTGAACATGTCATTGTTTTTTTAGTGTTGAGTAATACTCTATTGTGTAAATGTACCACATATTCTTTAGTCATTCTTCTTCAATTGAGGGGCATCTAGGTTGTTTCCAGGTTCTGGCTGTTAGGAATAAATTTCCAGGAATCCATAGGATGACTCTAAGTCTCTAAGCAATAGTGGAGAGGGTGGCTGAACTGGCCTTCCCCTGTAAACAGATTGATGACTACGTTAATTGTGATCATAGAACCTTCATTAAGTAACTGATAGAAGCAGATGCACAGGATCACAGCTAAGCACTGGGTTGAGATACCTGAGTTCAAAGAGAGGGAGGAACAATGATATGAGCAAAAGGGTCAAAACCACGATTGGGAAACCCACAGAAACAATTGACCTGAGTTAGTGAGAGCTTAGGAACTCTGGACTAACAGCTAGGCAATCTTTATATGACGAAACTAGGCCCTCTAAATATAGGTGATAGGTGTGGCTTAGACAGTTCATGGGACCACTGGCATTGGAACCAGGATTTATTCCTAGTGCATGAACTGGATTTTTGGAGCACATTCCCTATGGAGGGATACCTTGCTCAGCCTAGATAGAGGGGGGAGGGGGCTTTGTACTGTCTCAGTGTGATGTGCCAGACTTTTTGACTCCCCATGGGAGGCTTCACCCTCTCTGAGGAGTGGATGAGGTGAAGTGGGGGGGGGTGGGGAAAGCAGGAGGATGGGAGGGAGGAGAAACAGGGATTGTTATGTAAAATAAAAAACAATCCTGAGTGTTACAGATTATCTTCACCCATGCTTCTTATACCTGAGAGATTAGTCAGACATAGATCTTCAAACACTTCATAGATCTGCAAAACATGACATTTAAATATTTTAGTATTAGCACTCCATTGACATGAGACCCTATTGCTCCTGATAGCATCGTGCATTTCCTAAAAATATGTTGGGCACTGTTGTGGCTCCTTTTAGTGTCCATCTTATCCTCAGCTAATGGTCTCTTGGGCAAAGAACTGCCCCCACCTCAACCACTAACTTGGATGTGCTGTCCTACTGTGCTTGCAGGCGACAAACATAGAAGACTGCTGAATCTTGCCAAGTTCGGGTAACATAGTCTTTCTACCTCACTGCTTCTGTAGTGGTCTGTCAGATACTCTAGGCCTTAGCCAAAACTGGCTGTACCAATGTTGCTGTGAGACTTTGGGTGACTGTCCAGGTGCCTGCTGTTTCTGTCCTTGCTGCACCATTTGGAAGCTGCTCATCCACACATCTTGCTTACTCTAGTATTGTTATCTTCCTTCTCAGGTCTTTGATGATGTTGAAGATTAGACTATCACAATTATTATTCTCTCTTCCTAGATACAAATATTAGGTACTAGACTTAAGCTTTTTAGCTTAGGCCAACTCTATTATAATCTCTGCTATGCCTTCACCCTGGATATGTAGGTCTTAAGTTTTATGTTCCTTATTTTCTTTTTCTTAGAGAATACTTGTTATTCACTGTTTTGTATACAGTTTTGTATCAAGCCTAAATCTTTTCTTTAGACTAAAAGAGGAATTGTAGTGCGATATTCACTCTGTCCACACCCGTTGTACTGACCATGCCCTTTGGGGGTGGGGACATGTGGAGACATGACCTGGGAGAATTAGGTCTGGAGTAGGGGACCCCGGTGCTCTCTCTAGTTGGCAGGATGGAGAAAGAGGGCATCCAGAGGCATCCCTGGGACTGTAACCTGCTGGCATTCATCTGTCTTTGTTGTATGATATTTCTTCCTGAATAAACATCTATTCAGCCTATTTTCCCCAATCCTTATTTTTCCATGTTAAGTGCTGATGTGACTTGCAGCTTGTTTGCTCTAGGGATTTTTCTTTAAAACTCTAATAAAAATCTCTTCAAGCTTAAAAACATTCTTTGGAAAATGAAAAATAAAAATGTTTTCTACATGGGGGTGATCTGAAATTGGGTCAGTATCTTTCTTTGACTACCTTGTTTTATTAATTCACTCATTTATAGAATCAAAACACTGTACATTTTGAATAGAATGACAGTATCTAGATTTCATGTATGTATATGAGGGAACATACAAGATAAGAGTGATAACTGGGAAGTAAGTTACACTTAGAGAGGAGCAAGGAGATCTGATATGCTTTTATATGGTAGGATTATTACAGTAACAATGATTAGCTGTATTTTATAAAGCTTTGAGAAATTAGTTTAAATTATTTCACCATAAATGAATATTTAATCAGATTTAAACTTTAGATTTACAGATAGCCAGAAACATGACATATTTTCTTAATATATATTATTAATACATTAATAATATATTATTTATTATTATATATTATATTATTTTTATTAATTTATTACTTATACTAATTAATATATATTATTTTTATTAGGTTCAACATAAATTCAATAGCAAGTGTATTAGCTGCTCCTCTACTACTGTGATAAAACAACATTACCAAAAGTTTCTTTTGGCTTATGTTTCAAAAGTAATAAGAGTTCATCAAGGAGAGATTCATGGCAGCAAGTATCAGACATGGTGGCAGGAGCAGGATACCCAGAGATATCTCCATAAACATGCAAAAAACAGAAAGTCAAACTGGAAGTGGGGGTGAGGCGAAAATTTTCAAAGCCTGCTTCTAATGATAAACTTCCTGTAGGAAAGCTACAACTCTGTATAGTCTACCTAAACAGTGCCACCAATGTGACATTATCTGACTTCTTTCTTCTGTAGTGTAATCAATAAATAAAAACATATGTTTGATCAGGAGTGTGCATGAGACTGACCTAGGCCTTCTACATGTATGTGACAGTTGTTGGGCTTGGTCTTCTTTTAGGACCCCTAACAATGGGAGCAGGGTCTGTCCTAATGCTTTGATTGGCTCTTGGAAATTATTCCTCATATTGGATTACCTTTCCTAGCCTAAATGCAGGAGAGGTTCTTAGACTTACTGCAACTTGATATACCATGCTTTGTTGATACCCATAGTAGGCCTGGCCCTTTCTGAACAGAAATAGAGGAGGAGTGAATTGGGAGGCAGTGGCAAAGTGAGAGGAGGGAAATGGGAGGAAGGAGGAGGGAAAGCTGTAGTCAGGACACAAAATAAATAAATTATATAAACACATTTGTTTGAAGTTTTGAGACTTAGGTCTAAAAAATAAAACAGAAAATCAACAAACAAAGTAGGTGTCTTCTGCCTTAATAGGAACAAATACAGAAAGGTAATACTCTGAATATCTAATAAGTGCATAGCTTAAGCTTATGTTCACTGAGACACCTTAGGCAAAACTATGAGGTTGACTTTGGAAAGTAGGGCTATAAGAATGTGAATGATATGACCAGAGAGGAAGATATTTAGTAAGCAAACAACAACAACAACAAAAAGGATTCAGTTCCTGGCAATCATTATGGTGTTGATTAAGTCTGAGTAAGTCTGTTAGGTAACTCTTTACCCTTAGAACTGAGAGGATCACTTACATGGACTTCACATTTCCACTCTTGTTTTAAGTATAAGAATTCCTGAGCATTAGTGATGTGATGTGACAGATTTCCTCCTATTGTGACACAATGGCAGTTAGAACATGAACTAAGTGTCACTGTGGCCTACTAATTCAGCTAAGGAATACTGCTGGGTTAGGTTTGTCCAGATGCAACTGAATATATCCTGGAAGAGAATCATAAACTTTGTAACAGTGAGTACTTCCTTATTCCTTATTCTCAGTTTCTGGATAGAGGACAGTGATATTCAATGAATAACCTCTCATTAAGTCAGGCTTGTGGAGCCAAGGGTACTTTACTGTGAGAACATAGACCTTAGAATAGTGACTGTTAAAAATTAGTCTGACCCCATACCAGACATGAAAGAAATGACTGAGGGGACCATGTACACCAGCAAAATAAATTATAAACAAATAATCTACCCTTGCTCTATGGTTTTCCCTTGAAGATTCAAAACAGGGTTGTGAAGCTCTAACCCCAATTACTTCTTATAGCAAGTGGTATGAAGTGAGATCATTAAACTGGATGTGCAACCACAATTAAAATGAGAGTGTAGATGTCCTCAAAGTCTATGTGTTCATGTAGTGACCCTGAGAAAGTTCTGTTCTACCCAGGCCCTGTGATTCTAAGTCAGAAAATCCTTTCTCTTGAGTTAGCACTAGAGTTCTGAATGTGAGTGCCAAATTGAAGAGCCCCATTCCTTTCCTTGTGTTGGTACCTAATGAGATGTGTCATGTCTACAGCAGAAGTGTGAATGGTTCCCACATTCTATCAGCAGCTGATGAGTGATCAAAGACTACGTGAAGCAGGCTAATTTGTATTATTTTTCGGGTTTTTGCACACATGAGGTTGATGGGGAGAACAGGAACACAATAGATTTCTTAAAATCCACTACAGAAAACTGAAAATTACATTTTCCTTAAAGCTATGGTAGACTTTCCATGCTGAATTTCATATGTCCTATTTGTTATCTATCAGACACTCATCTCTTCTTGTCTTACCTATGCTCCTACCCACACCCTCTGATTGCAGTCACTATGACTAAGGGTCAAAAGAATAAGCATCACAGCCACATGAAGAATAAGAATAGCCATCATAAGAAATGCCATCATGGCCAGATGTTGGTGGCACACACCTTTAATCCCAGACCTCAGGAGGCAGCGGCAGGCAGTTCTGTTTGAGTTTGAGGCCAGCGTGGTATACAGAATGAATTCCAGGACAGCCAACCCCAATGCAATTATGTAAAAGATGATGAATCTCAGCATCAGAAGAGAACACTGCATAGTGCAACAGTGGAAGAAACACCTCCCTGCTCTTTTTCTGTGCTTAATGAGATTCATTAGAAGTCACCTGCTTATGAATCAAGTAGTGATACTGAGTGGACTTCCTGCCCTTTGGGACACAGGGAGGCAAAAAAAGTTTCTGACCATAGAATTTTAGAATCCAGAAAAAAATCTCCAAGATTCAGCTGCTAGCATAATTTGTACCTCATGTGGTTCCCTTTTACATACTTTTATCATGGTGCATCCCCACATGGAATAGACACTGAGACAAAAGATTTTTCAGTCTGTTCTTAATGGAATAATTATTCTAATATAGTTACTTCACCCACATGATTGCATTCAAGCATAATATACTTCCAAAGGTGTTCCCTAATACTATTTCTTCAAAGGTTATATTTTTGTTGTTGTTGTTGCTTTACAATATGAGCTGGTTAAAGTTCCATAGAATTCTAATCAAGCTACTTAGGAGGATTACACCTCCTTGAGCTACTTAGCTACAAAGTTCAGTATGTGTAAATTATCAAGACTGTTTATAAACATTGAAAATTATAATACAAAAAGACTGGGGGTATCGTGGTTTAAATAAGGATCAAGATAAACAAATAGCCTGAGTAGATGTTTATTCAGGGAGAAATAACTTACAAAATACATAGATGAACACCAGCAGGTTCCTGGTCCTAAGGATGCCTCTGGATGCTCTCCTGTCCTTGTTTGCCAGCAAGAAAGTACTCCTGGGCTCTTCCTCAGACCTAGTTCCCCATGTCACTTCTGCCCTGTCTCCACCCCCAATGGGTGTGGTCAGTGCCACAGTTGCCAACAAAGTGAATATGTCACTACATGGGAGTGTTTTTGACAGTATACTTGCCTAGCATATACAAGGCCTAGGTTGAATTTCATGCCACCAAAATGAAAGGAATCACTCCCATATATGAATTTTGGTGGAAAATAAGCACTATCTCAATATCAAAGCTTATTGAATAATGACCAACTAAATTTTCATGTTATTATGGTAATAAGTGATGGAGCTAGTCTATATTGTATATCTGGATTCTTTTATAGTCCATGCTATTCACTTTCTCCCACAGTGGAGCTGAAATTATGAAACTGTATTCAATTTTATCCCTTTTTATCTCTATCACAAATAATGAAAATAAATATGCCCAATGCTGGGTGTATCCATATCTGTAATGATAAGGACACCAAAATATACGAGAGATATGAATAATTCAAAGAAATAAAGACTATTTGGGAACAACACAAATTTGGAGGTCATATATAGAAAAGAAGCTTACAAAATTATATAATTTAGCCTCTTCCTTGTAGTACTTAAATCTTTAAGAAGAGAAACAACCTAAATGATTGAGTCTCTGCAATTATAGAAATAGATATGGATGTATTTTATCTGATAACATCTCCTATTCTTTACCCTTAGTATGTTTTGTTTCAGACTTCCTATCTCCATTCATTCTAAAAATACAGACTTTTACAGTTACTGGTGAAGGTGTTTACAGGAGTTTAGTTTTATTTTCTAGGATTTTTTATTAGAAAAAAGACCCATAATGATACACAGGCTTTCTACCAGCATGAGTTCTACAAAAAGAATCTAAGAATGCCCCTCTTAAGATAAAGCACCATAAAACATAGCTTGAAATTCAAACAAGTATCAGATGTAAAATTTTCTATGATATGGGATACTGTACATTGTAGAAAAGAGATGGTACATCTTTCCAGGATTTTATCCTTGGTTATAACAGTTGCTTCTTTTTAGGGTGCTTCAGAGTTATTAAAGACCTGAGGAATTTTCTTAACACCCCCCAAAAATCAAGAGACAAGTCCTAGTTTCTGTCAGAGTTAAGTTAAAAAGCTTAAATGGGACTGAAATTCTTACTTTAGAAGAGAGCCCCATACCAAAGCCTCACCCTGAGTTTGCAGTCTGTACCTACCTATGAAGATATCATTGTCATATGTATAAACCATACATCTGTACTCAGTCTCATCTCACCTCAAAAAAATCCCTACTACAAGTTGTGCTCTTGTTATTCAGGGTTGGCCCACCTTATAGTAGAGCTTCTTTGTTCCAAACTGTTTAATATCCTTATTCTGAGGCTTAGGTCACTTAAGAAGAATTCCTTTCCCCATCAAGCACTATCATCCTTGTTCACAGTTTTACCTAAACCTCAGTGGACAGGACCACTCATAGTATCTTTCTTAGAAGATAGCAATATCAAAACCTCATCCTGGTTGTCAGTATGACAAATCTTAGAGGAAAGCTTTGTGGTCCCTGATCCTGTCAAACTTAGGCCATTGTTTTCATTCTTGACACAGCTCAAGACCACTCCCCCCACATATACAACACAAAACTATATCAATTGTAATCAATTTTGCTTTATCTTAGAGGACAACCTCATTCAACAAGTCATGCCCTGGATCTTAGGCTAGGATAAATTCAGAGGAGAATCATTTCCATGAAGCTCTATTCCTAGTCGTGATTGTGGACTGCCTCTGAATAAATGCACTGTACATACACACAGGCACACACAGAGGCACAGACATGAATACACACACACACACACACACACACACACACACACACACACACACACACACCAAGAATCAGTGTATTATTCTAAGTCTTGATTAACCTTTATATAAATAGGTCAGCTGAGGTATGTCCTCATTTTCACCTCAGGTGATTCAAGAAGCTGAGATTAAATACAAATATGGAGTCTTGGTTCAAATAATAAGGGAGAAATGGGAAAAATCTGCCATTTGCTCCAGTAAATGTGTATCATTAGGTGAAGATACCCCAGTGATCCAATTTATGTATTCCAGAAGCACAAATGCCTACTGGATGAATGTGAGTACCATCTTATTTGATGGTATAAGTTATTTAAGAGCTTCTTCTGAGGATAGGTTAGGCTCAGGTCCCCAAAATTCAGAGAAGAATGCCAGCTAGGCAGTAAGAAAGAATTTTCATGGATTTTAATGTCAGTTCTGAGGTAATTGCCCATTTCTGAAAAGTTGGGAAGCTTGGTGCCTGGACTATCTATATGTAGCCTGATTTTGTGGCCAAATCTTTACTACATTTTCTAAATGTTACACTGTGACCTCAGTGGAAAATTTAACCTCTAAATACTACACTGAAGTAGAACTTGCCAAGGGCCTGGTGGTCCTCTTTCTCAGCATCAGTATGTATAGTGTATGGATGGTAAATTATGAGATATATCACTAATACAAATATCTCTTCCTTTCTTAGTCCGTTACTCCTTGCTATGTCTCCTTTCTCTACTCATTCTTTTTCAAATATAGATAATGAAATTCTTAATCCTTTCTTTAGAGATTTATTTATCTTTATCAATTATAAATGCAGGAAATTTTCATTATATTAAGTGATATAACCCAGGCTCCAATACTGTGTGTTTTCTCCTACATGCAAATCTTAGTGTCTATTAAATATGTGTATCTAGGTGGTGTCTTGTGTGACATTAAGTATCAATAAAACTAAAAAAGTATCCTTGAGGTTGGAAAAATAAGAAGTTTTAAGAGTAGGAGATAGGTAAGGCAATAGAACAAAGTCAAAGCAAACTACAAGCATTTAAAGGGAGCAGGAAGAATAGGAGGCAGGGAAAACTAAACCAATATTTAATATGTATGAGATTTTCATACATATTTAAAGTATGTGCATCTGATATATATGCATACACACGTATATGTATACACACACACACACACACACACACACACACACACACATATATATATATATATATATATATATATATATATATATATGATGGCATGTATTCTAATTAAACAACAAAAGTGAAAATAATTTTTGAGTCTTGAGGAAAATTTTATTAGAATTTAAAAGAAAAACTCTGTGATAAGCAAGCTTTAAGTCTTGACAGCTACAGGGAGAGCAAAGAAAGAGAAGAAAAATCATTGCTGCTTTAGTTAAGGCAATCAATATGGGGGCCAGACAAATGGGAGACAAGCAGCTTTAATGAAAAGATGAAGCCCTAAGTTATGAGTATTCATTGGAATCCTATTGGATAAACCATTTTTAAAGAGGAAAAACCTACCTTAAATCATAAAACATGATTTATTTTTTTTTAATTTAGTTTGCTTTACAAGTCACTCCAGATCCCAAACTATAGTCAAACTATGGATCCTCCTGCCATCTTCATGCTGCTATGTCACAACACATTGTGTGAGGTACCACTTGATCTTGGGAAAGATATTGGAAGTCCATCACCAAAGATCTTGTTCAGCCAAATTACCTGGAATACTGGGTACCTAGCAGTCATCCCCCAATCTATGACTTCTGTGGGGTCCTAGAATTCATGCAAAACCATAAATAAAGGAAGTTCAGAATGTTTTAGCCATGATCAATGACACCATCCCTATTTCCATCTCTGGTCTACAAAACAAGGATCTGGAGGATGTTTTTGAAAGAGTAAGAAGAGGGTTGCATTTTGTCCTGGCAATGTTGCTGATGCAAATGTTCATCCCAGCTACTCCTGCATCTAATTGTGCCTGTGGTAGAAATTTCTATTCCCCCCTTCTTTATTTAAAAAAAATCATTTTTAATTGTAAAAGTAAAGAGTTTTGCAATTGTGTATCATTTAGTTTACACATTTGATGCTGTGAATCAAGTATACAAATAGGAGAGTGAGCACTGTGGTTCACCTGCAATCTCAACACTTGGAGGCCAAGGCAGGAAGATTTGAGTTTGGAGCCAATCTGGGCAACCTCGTGGGTGTCAGATCAGTCTGAGCTACAACGTGAGACACTTTAGTGAAATGTAAGAACTTTCTTTAAATGTGAAGTGTGCAAGAAAGAATATTTTTAAAATTATCGTATGTTCCAGAAGCAGATGAGTGAGGATACAGATGTCTCAGTTGTCACCAAGCATCTGACAACCTGAGTTCAATTCCTAGAACCCATGGTAGAAGGAGAGAGCAGATACCTCAA
Source organism: Cricetiscus sungorus (assembly GCA_030556225.1). Lineage (NCBI taxonomy): Eukaryota > Metazoa > Chordata > Mammalia > Rodentia > Cricetidae > Cricetiscus > Cricetiscus sungorus. The sequence continues at coordinate 9,662,763 of JANBXA010000126.1, forward strand.
AGTTGTCTTCTGCCCTCTTCACATGGTTCATGGCATATTGTGCCTGCGCATGCACACACACACACACACACACACACACACACTCACACACACACACACACACACACACAGAGAGGGGGGAGGGATGGAGGGAGGGAGAGAGAGACAGAGACACAGAGAGGTAGAGAGAGAGAGAGAGAGAGAGAGAGAGAGAGAGAGAGAGAGAAAAGGAGTAAATAAATAAGTAAAATTATTGAAAGAAATTAAAATGGCACTGGGCACTATGAGATGCTATAATTTCTGTGTCTTAAAATAGCCATGTGGCAAGGAAGATGGTGGGCATGAGGGACATTATCATAATTAGTTTTTGACAATTTGACACAAGCCTAGACACCTTGGAAGCAGGAATTGCAACTGAGAAATTGCCTCCTTTAGATTAATCTATGGATGTGTTTGGGGGGAAACTACTTGATTACTAATTAATGTAGGAAGGGCTTATTCCGTAGGCAGCTTTATACATAGGTAGATGGATGTTGGCTGTATGATAAAGGTAGCTAAATGGGAGCCTGAAAACAAGCCAGTGGGTACCAATTCATCTCTGCTTTAGCTTCTTAATCCAGATTCCTGCCTTGATAATAAGCTATAATTATAAACTGGAATATACCCTCTCTTTCCCCAAGTTGCTTTTTAGCCATGATGTTTATCACATCAACAGAAAATAAATTGAAACAGACTGTTAAAAAGAAATTATTGTGCCAGTATTTGTGACATACAATTGTAGGCAAGATGCAGAGATGGAAAGATCATAAATTCAAGACCAACGTGAACTACATAGCGACCTAAATAAACCACCAATATTTAGAAAAAAAATAAGAATTAAAAACAAAGATGATGAGTGATTTGAAGTCTATATGACTTTAGTTCAGTGGCATTAAAATGTAAAAATTCAAAGGTAAGTCCATTTGGGATACTAGAAATTCATCATTGTGGCTGAAGTTTAAACTTGCCTGTATCATGGCTGGCGAGATATCTCACTGAAAAAAGTACTTTTGGCACAAGTGTACAATGACTGGAGTTCAGATCCCAGATTTTATGCAAAAGCTAGCCATGCTAGCTAGAAACCTATAATTCCAACAGTTAAGAGGCAGAAACAAAGCACGCTTGGAACAACCTAGCTAGCTAGACTATCAATAATTGGCAGGTTTCGTGAGATCATGCCACAATAAAAAAAATAGAGAATGCTTAAGGAATATATCTGAGATATGCTTGTATCTCCATAGTGGTATATCCACACATCATGCTTGTGCACCCATGCATGTACAACATTAATTAATTAATCAATGTATATAATGGGAAGATAGGGCTGTGAGAATGAATAATAGCTCCAGGGTTTCAAATGAATGGCTGATCTGAGTTACCTACATCACCATTTCACAGACTACCTCATTTTTAAAAGGATAAACTTTTCCATCTTTGATTCTGAATGTTTCATATGCTTGTGTTCTCTCTTCATGTTTGAAACAGAAGCATGAAAACTCAAATACTGTTAAGGGAAATAATTGCTAAATATCACAGTAAATAATAGAAATTTTGAAGTAAATGCAATCATAAAAGATGTTCAGTTTTTTTAATATTATGTTTAATTATGTTTAGTTAACAATTTGAAAAAGAAAAAAAATGCTTACAAAGCCGTTTCTCCTGTTATAGTGTTTCTATTTTGTACAACCTTTTTATTCTGGCCTTTTGAAACAAAGTCTCAATCTTTAAACTGGCCTAGAACTTTTATTGGAACTGATCCCAGCCTAGCAACTTTTGACTTTATATTTTACATAAGAACATATATTGAGTAATTTCTCCACCAGTGTTAATATTTCTGGGTGACCAAGAAATTTCTTTTGCATACACATAATAATTTCATAATTAAGTTATTCTGAAAACAACAGAAAATTAATAATGACATTGTTATTTTATATTTATATCGCATCCATAGTTAAGTAGTCTACAGAAAGTTTAACTCATTATTATCTTAAGAGTCTCTAATACAACCAAAATTGATCAGTAAAAATGTTATGAATAAAATAATCTATAGACATTACTGACTGTATGCATTACAATTCTTATAAAATAAAATATTTTAAGAATGTATTTTAAAAAATATTCCTTTTATTTTTGGTATGATAATATAATTTACCATATTCACTTTCCTTTTCCTTCAGACAAACTTTCCCATATATGCCTCCTTGCTGGTTTTCAAATTCAGAGGTTGTTTATCATGAATCATTTTTACATGTATTTGATATATATCCATATATATTCCTAGACATAATACACTCCAAGTCTATATAATGTCATACACACACACACACACACAAACACACCCCACACACATATATGCATATGTATATATATATATATATATGCATATATTCTGATCAGAACATCTGATATTGGATATCAAATGGGTATGCTCTTCCTGGAGAGTCTATTTCTACTGATGAGTGGTAACTTTATATATAATGGATTTATTTATGTGTTTCAGTTAGATGTTTGTTTTATCAGATGCAAGAATAACTACATCATCTTTTGCTTTTAGCATTTGTTTTGTAGGTTTGTTTTCTTTCCTTTAATTCTCAATCTGTGCCTGTTTCAGTCAAAGCTTTTTTTGTGTGTTTTATTTTTGCTTTTTGTTTTGTTTTGCTTGAGATACAAATAATTTTTTTTTTCCAAATCTAGCCAGTCTGTGTGTTTAAATGTGAGTTTAGGAAACTTGCATTTGTGGATATAATGGATAGTGGTTACACTGATCTATTATTTCATGTTATAGAAAAGGTGCTGAGACAAAACTAAAGGCATAGAAAATACAGTCAATGTTATTACAGCAGAAAACTCCCAAAATATAGAGAAAAATATTCAGATGAATGTCATGTCACACCCCAAATAAACTTGAAGAGGGAAGGCTCTCTCCATAGAATAGTATAGTCAAGATTCCAAAACCATGACACAAATTAGTAACATTAAAATTTGTAAGGAAATATGTCAACTGTTGAATGAGGGTAAACATTTTAGAACAAAATCAGATCTTCTGTCACTAATCAAAAATGGAAGTAAAACAGAAAACATCTACTCAACAAATACTGCTTTATCTAGAAACATTATTTTAAAATATAACAATGAAATAAGGACATTTCAAGAGAATCTAAAAAGTCTTAGTCATAGGAACATGTGAAAGAATAAATTCAATTATAGTAATAGATAACAACTGAGAAATAAACAAGTATATATCATATCCTAACAACAAACTATTAAAACCTTAATAGAAATAGAGGAAATAACACAATAAAATAGACCAGAAAAAATGACCAATAAAATAAACAACAAAAGTTAGTAAATATTATTCATTAATGATCTTACCTAGGTAAATGCTCTATAATTATACTACACTGGCAGCCACATTTCAGGTTTGCTCAAGAATCTGCTCACTTCACCAACTAAGAGGTTCAGACTTCCTGACAGGATTATTTGTTGTGTAAAAGGACGCGAATAATTGATAAACAGACTGTCAAAAGTGAAATTAAATCTGTCATATGAATGGAACTTAAAACAACAGTTTATCATAAGATATTAAGTATACAACTACTAAAAAATAGAACTAATATGATATAAAAATATATTTATTTACAGAATGATGACCTCTCAATGTCATAAAACATATATCAACTGGCATAAGAGGTCTGATTAAGTTTTGATATAATAACAGAGCACAGTTCCAATACCCCACAATTATTTTCAAAAAGCTCATCCAATTGAAAAATTAAGAACGAAATTTTACAGACAAATGAAACCCTAAAATAACTAAATAACTAAATATTATAACTAAATAACTACATAACTAAAAAGGATCGACAAAACATTTCATTCATCAGATGTAGAACAAAAATTCTCAGTCTTACATAAAATATAAAGATCTCATTCTAAGTTCCAAAGAAAATTTTAGCAAATAAAAAAGATTCAAAATAAGCTATGGCATCTGATCATATCATAGTATCATAGTAGAATAAAACTATAAACCAACAACCAAAGAATCTTACAGAAAGAATAAATACTTGAAGACTGAGTTGTATTTTCTTGAATGGTAACTGGTTGTAGGAGAATTCAATAAGGGAAAAGTGAAAATTTCTAAAATCAAATATGGTTTTATATATATATAACCGTATTTATATAAATGTGTGTTGCATGACTTATTAGAAAGGCTTACAGGCTGTGTTCCTGCTGTCTACCAATGGCTAGTTCAAGAATCCAGTAGTTGTTCAGTCTATGAGACTGGATTTCTCAGCTGGCCTCCAGTATATACTGGAATCCTGAAGAAGTAGGTTCTAATGACAGTAAAGGAATGGATTTGCTAGTGAGAGTAAGAGAAAGCAGGTTAAAAAAGAGAGAGCTTCCTTCTTCCATGTCTTTGCATAGGCTGACATTAGAATCTGTGGTCCAGATTAAAGGTAGATCTTCCCACCTCAAAACATCTGAATTAAAGTTGGATCTTCCAACCACATAGATATAGGATAGAAGTGGGTCTCCCAATTTCAAATTATATAATTAAAAAATCCTCCACAGGTGTGCCCAGCCATTTGGGGTTTAGTTAGTTGCAGATGTAGTCAAGTTGCCTTTACAGGGATATAGCTAAGACACTTCTAAGTTGGAACATTCATAACTGTGGATCCTTGCATTAAACAAAACAGTTATCAAATTAAAAAATCTAACTGCAACTGAATATTTTAGTAAAACAAGAACAAGTCAAACCCAAAAGTAATGTATGTTGAAAAATATTAAACAACAGGGACTTGATCAATGAAAAGAGACTAAAGAATAGTGCATGAAATCAAACACGTTTTTAAAGTTTGCGATTAAAATTGGATGTGTAATGGATTTCATTTAGATTCAAAGAACATTATTATAGAAGATTTTGATAAACTAAGATAGGAGTAGAATCCTAACAAACACCAGAAAAGACAGGTATTCTGATGTAACAAATATTAGAGAGGTTTCCTAAGTAATCCCACATAATTACAGAGAGCTGATTTCCAACAAATATTTCAAATACAGATAACTTATTTAACAAATGGTTCTAATCTTATATATCCTTCTGTAGAATAACTGAACCAGATCCATACATCTCACTGTGAACAAAAAAAAAACAGCTCAAAACAGAACACCTTATTTAAAACCTGAAATCTGAAATTGCTAGAGATAAAGAGGTAAAATAACTCAAGGTATGGGTAGAGGCATGGATTTTCTGAATAGGCTTCCAATAGCATGGGAAATAATGCCAATATTTTAAAAATAGGATAATGTAAAATTAAGAAACTTCTGCAGAACAAGGCAATAATCATCCACGTGAAAATAGAGTGTGATAAATGAGAAAAATCTTTGCCACTGTACATTATACCCATGACAGCTGAAGAAATGTAAAAATTAATCACTACCAAAGAAATCATCAAATAAATAAATAATCCAATGACTAAACAGAAAAATTTCAAGGAAAGGAATTTAAGTGACCAATAAATGATTGAAAAAATGTTTTCAGCATCCTGAGTTATATAATTGTAAATTAAAAATTGTATTGATGTTACATCTCTCCCCATCAGCATGATGATCACAAAGATATCAGATGAGAATAAATGCTGACAGGAATGTGAAGAAAGAGAAATACTAATTTTCTTGCTGTTGAGAATGTCAAATTTCACAGAGACTATAGAAATAAGTTACTCAAAACTTGAATATAAAACTGCCAAATGACCATGCTATGTATTACTCCTGGGTATATAATCAAGTAGGTAAAGATGAGGGTAGTAGGGGTAGGGGAGGAATTAAAACAGCATAATGAAGTCTATTACTTTGGGTGCTAACCTAAAACATAAACAGAAAAAAAGAGAGAAATAATCCAGACACACAAAGATAATATTTCAGTTTTTCTTCCAAATGTGGAATTTAAAATTATCTATATGAAAGCAGAAAAGTTACATACACAAACAAACACACACACACGCACACACACACACACACACACACACACACACACACACACTCAAACAGAAGAGGGATCATTAGGGACCAGCAATTGTTTTGAACAGGTAAAGTTGAAAGATGGGAGACATTGGTTAAAACAGTCTAGATGTACATGATCAATGCATTCTGTGTATACATAGAAAAATATTAAAATGGATCTCATTAATGTGCACAATTATTATACATAAAATTATAATGAGAATATAAATAATTCTATTAATTTATCTTAAACTTCATATAAATAAAGTGACATTTATATATGTGTATTCATATACATAAGCATGTATGTTTTGTTCTTTTGAGACAGGGCTTCTTTGTGTTGTCCTGGATGTCCTGGAACTCACTTTATAGACCAGGTTGGCCTGGAACTGAGTGATCTCTAAGGGATCTGTCTGTCTTTGCCTCCCATGTTCTGGGATTAAAGGCATGCACCAGCATCACTTGGCTTAAGCAGCAATCGAGAATTGGTCCAAAATAGGTCTTATGTTGTTGATTCATAATTTGAAAAATCAAAAGATGCTGGATAGTATTAATCTCCCATTTAAAACAAGTATGTTCTTAGTATTCTGAACAGAATAAATAAATGCTGATAGTTGCCAATTAAATTCATTAATGACGTGGCATTCAATTAGATCTGGCGTTATTGTGTGGAATCATTCTCTTGGAACAAGTTACACATGAAGATTTTTATTATTTCTTTCAACATGTCGATAAATACATCAGCATGTGTCCTTTCAAGACACATAAATGAAAGATTTTTATGTATAAAAATGCTTAGCATTTCATAACAACAAAAAATAAAGAATGAGAGAAATACACTTGGATACTAAAAATATAATAAAGATCAATGAACTTCAACTTTCCTCATTGCTTAATTGCATCCAATAGAATAAAAAAAGTATGGGTAATATTAGCAAAATACTCATAAAACTAAAAAAAAATTGAGAAATTAAAAATAAATTTTATTTTTCAATTAAATCTTTTTACTTTAATTAAAAACAAGAAATGTGTTTAGCAATATATCTATCAATTTAGAAGCACAATATGAACTTGTAAATTAATTCCACTTCTTATGTTATAAATGATTTTGAAATGCCAAGAGATTTTGTTTGATGGATGTTGGATTCTTTTGTTATTTTAAATTGCATTATTAAAACTAAAATTTCATCTGATATATATTTTGTTTATCTGCTTTCAAAGCCTTTACTACTGTCATAGAAAGTAATGTTTAGGTACTAATTATCCTCTAAATTACTTTGAGAGTTAAATTGACATCTGTAACAAATTAAATATCAATAACCCACAAGATATACGAAATGGGTATGTGAACTCTATCTTATACTTCATCACTGAAAAATATGTAAGTATGTTAAAGTCATCAAAATACTGATATTTTGGGTTACTAAGACTAACTAAAATATATGAATTATCTATAGTTTCTAACATCAAGGGAGCAATGTTAATCTAGGATTTAAATTTATAAAATTTCCAAAGAGATTTTGGCATTTATGTTTAATTTAGAGTTTGCTTTATTTGGCTTTCCTCATCCATTTTTCCCTCCTTCCTCCAGTAATAGCATAAGTATGATCCCATTTTTACTATCTGCTAGATGAATAATATATCATAGTCTAAAGCCTCATTTGTTCTGCATAAGTAATCATATATGTCATTGTACATAATGTGAATAATTTTGGCACTCTTAGTATTATAATGATTGTGCTAAATTATATGCACATGCCTACATTTTCCTTTATGACCATAAAATAATACCTCATCAAATTCACACAATTTAACTGATTAATTTTGCCTTCTTGTACAAACCTTTAATTCCAACACTAAGAAGGCAGAGTGAGACAGATCAATGTGAGATCAATATCTGCTGTCTGGTCTACAAAGTGAGTTTCAAGACTGCCATGTTTACATAGCCTGAACATTTCTAAAACAAAACAAAATAGAAACCACAACATAACAAAAACACAAACAAAAACAAAAACAAAACAACCACAACAAATTACCAGATTACTTTTTTCTCAGGCACTTGCTTTCCTATAGGCAGTGTGATAGCTCATTTCAGCTATGACTGTGAGTATCCTTTCACATGTGTATTGGCTTTTGTAGAACTCTCAGTAAGATGTCTACTGACATATTTTGCAACACACATATTTTTAATGTCAATTTGTTAAAACATTTCCTATTTTATAGAAATTAAGCAGATATTGTGCTTCTTTTTTTCTTAAAGTCCAAACTTTGGATCGATTAATGGTATATTTTTGCGTATTTGATATTTGAAAACACCTTTACCTTTCATTTTGTAGTTTATTTCTTCTGTCATTATATAAGTTTATCAATTTCAAATCTACCACTGCTTATATTATTATTATCCCATTATATATGATTTTTCAATATGTTTGAGGATTTTCATTTTAATATGTATATTTATTAACTATATGGAATCCATGTTAATTTATTACACTGGAAGAATACCACCTTTTTTCCCTGTATACTATAAATTATATATACTTTTTTATAACATCCATATTCCCTCTACTAGTCATGCTGTCAGTTACAGTCTTAAATTATATTAGGAATATCTGTATTTGTTTTCTATTAACTTCTATGTATTTGTCTACAGTGTAAAACACATAATTGAATGAATGCTCACTTTCTAGCTGCATTCCATAAGATTTAAGTTTGTTGAAAAAACAGTAGTTGTTTATCTCAAAGTGCTGCTTGAAATATAGTGGAAGATTATCTAAATTAGAAACTGTTATATTATGATGTGGCAGTAGCTATATAAGGTGGATCTGGTGAAAAAAAAACATTAATGGAGATGTTTTCCATCTGCCAGAATAACTAAGAAACTTAATGTTTTTTTCTATTTTTTATTAGCATCATCCTTTTGATAAGAAGTTCAATCTCTCAATGTTCTTTAATGCGCCCTTTATTTAATGTTTCTTGTTGCACTTGTTTACTTCCAAGTTGTGGCATTGGTAATACTATTCACAGACTGATATTCCCAAATATAATGTTACTTCATTTGTTTTCGAAGTTGATAAATATTACATGACATTCTTTTCACAGGTTGTGGGAAAGTTTGAGTAAGTGCCTATATCACAATGCTTCGCTGCACTTTGCCCATATGATTTGACTAAAATCATAATTCTCTAGTGATGCCAGTGAGTACACCTATATGATTGTTTGCATGAGTCATTGAGACCATAAATATCCATATGAATTATTGTTTTTCAAAATCTGATTTATAATGTTTGTTTTAAACACTATTTAAATTTCACAAATATATATCAGAAAATAAGAGTGGGAAGAGGAGGAGGGTAACAAAGGTAGAAGCCCAAAAGAAAGTTAGACATCTTTTCATCATATTTGTTTTAGAATTTAAAACTGATAGGTATCATATCATAGTATGATTATTTATAAAATGGAGCATAATATTACACAATTATATTGTTTTGTGAATATGGATTGAATTAATGTATCTGCCTTTAATATATGTATTACATAAATGTCTAGTATATGACAAGAACTCTAAAATATTGATCAGTATTCTGTTAGATTTCAAACAGACATTGGTCCTTGATTTAATAATAACAAAACACTATGTGAGTCACTGGCTAGTTTTCTACCATTACTTTATTTTTCTGCAAGTAACTAAACTACATGTACTGCATATTTTGCAGTAATGTGTTTAGCTTAAGACATGTAAGCAGAAATTAAATAAGATCTTTTCCAAACTAGCCAATGCCAATGCCTTTATTTTGTTTTAAATGGATGGTAGCAGAATTGTATAGTGACCCAGATAGCAACACTGTGAACACAGCTAGAAGAGTGGGAGCCCGAGTCTACAAATCACCACATGAAGAGCTATCTACAAATTTTAAACGTTAATTTTTCATATATTACTATGTTAAGCTTCCACTATTTTAAAACAATTCACTTTTAGATTCATCAATTAGAGTAATATTACTTGAATCAATGTAGAGACTGATATTTAAAATGGTGCTATGTAAAAAATCCTTATGATATATGTAGTGACTAGATGGACAGTTAAATCAATATTATTGTTCCTCCATCTGATACAGTGAGAAAACATTTAGTGAAAATATTACTTGAAATATATTTAATGGCCATGATAATGACAGATTAGCATTTAAGGTTCACTTTTTAAAGGTATTATTATGAGACAAGTTAGGGAATAATCAGTTGACATAATAACAGAAATTTAGCAAGTATAGGTGCTTTCAGTTCAGGAATTTAGGATTGTAAAGGGTTAGTAAAGCTAACTTAGTCTAAGTGCCAATGAATAGTAGGTAAGAATTTAATATACACAGAATGAAAAGCTCAGTAAGACTTCTCAGTTGAACAAAGTAACTCACTTTTAGATATAAGTATAAGTAATGCAGCATTTACACTAATTTCTTCAGAGACAGGAAGAGTCAAGTTATCCTACATTAAGTTGATAGAGACTGATGCTATTGTATGCTATTATAATTTTAATTCCTATGTCTGAAAATGTACATAAATTGAAACTCATGATTTATATAGTTTTCCATGCAATATGGTATATCTACTCTTGCCACAGCTAATCTTAAGCTATCAACATGATGTCAACTGGAACATTTATTCTAGAAAATTACCAATTAGTTCTCAGTAGCCAGTAGTACATGGTTATAGCACAACATAATATACATTCAACAAATACATCATGTTCTGTCTGTCATAAAAATAATTTCAATATACATAAATACACTGGAATCACAAAGAAAATAATTCTTTTTAGGTTTGTGAGGAGGTATAGTTAAATAACCCATAGTATTTGGGCTGTTGAATAAGAGCCAAATAAACAACAATAATCCTTTTTAAAAGTTTCATGGTGGTGAGATCACCAAATAAATTATCCACCATCATGGAGCCCTCATCTAGTACCTGTTGGAAACAGAAGCAAACACCCATAAATAAACACTGAATCGAACTGGAATCCAGATGCAGAGAGAGAGGACAAGACCAGGTTGCAAAAACACACAAAGACAGCTTACCTGAACAAGGAGGAGCTAATGCTCCCCCCCGCCCCCAGAATGATAGCTGGGAATCCAGCATGGGACTGACTTGGAACCCCTGAATATGGGTCTCAGCTAGAAGGACTGAGCAGTCTAAGGGATCTCTGACAGTGGAACCAGGATGTATCTCTGGTGCACAGAAGGACCTTGCGGACACATCTCCCATGGATGGATACTCCCTTAACCTAGGGACAGGAAAGAAGTCATAGTCCCTACTTCAAGTGACTTTACAGATTTACATGACCCCACCTGGATAGCATAGCCCTACATATAGAATGGGAGTGGGGGGGATGGGATTGGAGGGTGGTCAGGGTGCATGTGAGGGGGGGAAAGAGGGTAAGAGGGAGGAAGGAAGAGGAAACTGGGATTGACATGTAAAATTTTTAAATTATATTATTAATAAAAATATAAAAAATAGAAGTACATTCATTAAAAAATAAAGTTAGGTCTCTCTCTTTCCCTCCCTCCTTCTTCCCTCCCTCCCTCGATCCCTTCCCCCTCTCTCTCTCCCTCTCTCTCTCAGTAAAGAACTCAGAGTGGGAAAATACCAGAGTGAATGAAAGGAAAGAAACCAAGAGCTCTTGGGGTGGGGCAGCTTGAATGTTGTTACTTGGAAGGAACTACTTAAATCAATAACAGCCTTATCAGCTCAAACTGAGTAGAGAAAGGCCGAGGTTCATGCATTATGTTTTATAGAGTGTATTCAACCTTTAATGGCTCAAAACTTTCCACTCCAACCACAGTTAGAATGGTGAAATCATTACCATGTGAGTGCGGATTATTTTAGGGTCTCTAAACTTTCCATTGCCTTGGGTGAAAAACACATAGAGTTTTCAAGGTGAAACCTGAAATATTGGCTTCAAATTATTAATTGTATTTTATGGTGATATTAACTCAATTTTTCTTGGCTTTTGAATGATCTTGTTTGATTCTTGCAGCTGTACATGGCTATCATAAGAAATGTAAGAAATTGACCTTAGAAATATCTCAAATGAAAATTTTAAAAAGAAGGAATAAAAAGTTTCATGGAAGCAAAACAAAAAACAAAAACAAAAACAAAAAACCCAAAATCAAAATTACACAATCCTCAAAGCCTATTCTGGTAGAGAACATGGTATAGAGGGAACCTGTAAAAAAGCAGAGGTGGAAGCAGTCTCTACTAAAAATATAAGGAAATTGCTATCAACAAAAGAAAATAATCTGTATTCAAGAAGTGATTATAACTGCTAATGTGTGTAGAGACTCATAATATCTTCTTATGGTCATACTTTTTCCTATGTATAAGTACAGCTCTGTTGCCTCATTTTTTTTCTTCCTCTAAATGGAAATGTTTTTCTAAGTATTCTGCTCTAGCACAACCATTTTATACCAAGTATTTATAGAGGAAAAGAGTCACATTAATTTTGTATTGATACTACAAGATCCTCATTACATTTAGTCCTCAAAGACAACATACATTTATTATCATACCACTGTATTCATCCACATCTCCATAAAAGAAATGAAGAAAAAAACACTATCTTGCTATTTAAAGGATAAATTATCAAGATTGGTAATACCAAGTCAAAATAAAATTATTAGGCAAGGATACATTATTTTCTGGAGAATTTATGTGGCAACATATGTTATTGTACATTCCAATCTCAAGAAACTGCCCAAATTTCATAGCCTATTCTCCATTCTTCCATTTTAAAATTTCAATGATTGGGTTAGTCATCATATTGCAGTATTTGTTCATCCATATTTCTTCCTTACTGACTTGGACTATCCTAACTCCTCTGTTTTTACTACTAAGGGCTTTTATTACTACACTGGGTTTTGTCTTAACATCAGTTAACTAGAAAACTTAATTCCATCTACCACCTTTATTATCCTTTGCTACATAGCTGTATTAGATATTTTTCTATTGCTGTGATAAAAGACTATGACTAAGGCAATTTATAGAAGAAAGAATGAAATTGAGCTGATGGCTACAGAGGATTAGAATTCATGATGATGGGGCAAATACATGGCAGCAGGATAAGGAAACTGAGGGCTCACATTTTTAACTGAAAGAACACACCTAGTAAAATCTTTAAACCTTCAAATGCTGCTCTAGTTATACTTCCACCAGCAGGCTCAGATCTCCTAAGCCTTGCTGAACAGTGCAGCCGAATGTGGATGGAGCACTCATGCTGGAGTCTACATTTCTCATTCAAACCACTATTATAATCTCACATAACCTAACATGTTCCTTTTTCTATGCTTTAGGAGCAAATATTTCTGGAGGAAGAAAATGGAGGTAGATTTGGGTAATTTTTCTCGGTCTTACAGTGATAAATGTGCTTTCCTAGGTAATAGATTGCTAGATAAAAAGGAACTTCATGCTTAGCTACTGCACATCTGGAGATGTCAGATTTGGGTTTAGGTACAATCACTGAATGAACTTCAGAATTATTTTCTTTTATGAATACGTTCTACATAGAATGTTTGATGGTTGTGTTAGTTAGATCAGCTATTCACAAAACTATTTTCCCTTAGGCATCAGCCAGAAAATACTTCACAAATACGTTGCCTTTAGGTGTATCCACTTGAATAAGTTCTTAATAATGGAATGTGAGTAAAATTAAAGCGCCCCAATTCTATTCCAATTTTTTTTTTCATTTATCAACCTACATACTTGCTCTCTAAATGAAGGCAATGGAACAAAAGACAACACTGAAAGTGGAAGGGCTAATAATTTAGAAGAGATACAAGTGCCTGAGTAATTTTTAAAGAATTATTCAAGATGTTATTTCTGAATTTCCTAGGAGATGCAATCACGCAGCAAACTATTTCTTTCCTGGATGTTACAATTTCTACCTCCACTCCTACAATGAATCTTGAGCCTTAGATTTGAGAGTAGTTTACTAGGGGTATCCTTTGGGATTGACCTCCCAAATCCTGTGTTTTGATTGTTTGTTATTTCCTGTTTCACCTGTGGCAATGAGAATTTCCATTGATATGGGGTGAGGAGTATAATTATCTCTAGAAATAGTGGAGAAACAATGTAATTTTATTAGTTTCTGAAAATAAAAAATAAACCTTTCAGAAAGAGCTATAAAGTTGACTAAGTTGGTTAGGATGCCTACTGCCCAGCCTGATCACCTAAGTTTGATACCTTATAACTGACATGGTGTAAAAAGAGAACCAACTCTCTAAGTTGGCTGCTTACTTACACACATGTGCTACCCCACAAAATAAATACAATATTTAAAACTTTAAAATTTTGCTCACAAATATGAAATATACATGTGTTGAATTTTATATAAATAATGAACAATAAATCTTTTATGAGAATACATTTTGAGGCTTACAACTATTAGTAAAACTATATCTGACATAGTTAAAATCAGTATTGGAATGTAATTACTTCATCTGTAAAAATGTTACCTCATTTGGTAATCTACCTAATACAAAAAAAAAATATGGCTGTCCTCATAAGCAAACATTTTATGAACTATTTATTATTAAAATTACAAGTATTGTGAACAAATGATAAATTATTATTTGTACATATGTAAGGCTCAAACAGGATTGATTCAGTTTCTTTTGTTCATTAGAAATAATCACAACAGGAGAAAAGTCACCAAGATAAAATCTCAAGCAGTGAATGAAAGATGTGACACTTGCCTTCCTAGTGTAATATTACTGTTCTGCTTTTGCTTTCTGCTGTAAAATTCTTTAGTCAAAAAATTAAATTATCCTTTAAGTACACTGAATTGACAGATTAATTATAACATTACTTACAATATACCTCATCTCACTGTCTCAACACATAAAGCAACCAGCCAATTAGTCTATCCAATAAATATTCATTGAACAGAAACCAAACACTTATTTCTCCAGAAAATTTCAAAGGAAATTTCCATTCTCATTATGATCACGTCTAATACAACTGCTATACTTTCCAAAGCATTTCCCTGCATGTGACTATAATGAATTAATCAAGCAATTATGCAAAATACTCCCATCTTCCAACATCTTGAGTTCCAGCAAATTACATTTTAATTTAAATATCTGCAATGAAATTTTCTTGTTTTAGGTATTCCAAGTATTTTTAATGTATTACTTGCTCAATTTTTATAAGGGTTACATGTATTTTACATTATGATACATGTATTTTACATTATGAATAAAAGAATTCCAAGCAAACATAGCTGAAAAGCCACTTAGAAATTTTGATAATTTCTATTAATCTAACCTCTTTAGAAACATGAACGTTGTGAGTTTCCACTAAAGCAAAATAAACTGAAAAGAAATTGTCAATAAACAAGCTTGTCTGTGTTCCATGATGCCAAAAAATGATTGAGCTGATTTTATATTTGAATTAGTAGTGTGGAATATTTTACTATTGACTGGAACTAGTGGTTGTTTTATCACACTCTAGAGACAATTAAAGCATACTAAGTGGAGTAAACCATCTTATTTTCAAATACATATGAAAATTATTTGACAACTTTATATGGAAATAGATTATAATATTTGATAATTGTCACTCTTTAGAAAGACTTCTTAGTTCTTTTTAAATTTTGCATTTTCATTTGAGTATCTGATTTTATTTTTACTAATACAAATGGATAGATGCATTTGTAAACATGCATTGTAGTTCTCTTTTAAAATTCTTTTGGTCTTATTTTATCATGTCTATTAATTCTTTTAAATATAAAATAAAGATATTAGGCCTATAAATTGATCCTTTGGGTTATTTTATGCATTTTCATAATCAACTGTTCATATGACATTGTACTAAATGCTTGAATCCACAGATACTTTTAATATGCATTTAATCCCAAATGCATATTAGTAAATATGCCAGTCAGTGTTTGCATACACCTTTAATCCCAGCACTTGGGAGGCAGAAGCATGTAGATTCCTATGAGTTTCAGGCCAGCCTGATCTATACAGTGAGTACCAGGACAGGTTCCAAAGCTACACAGAGAAACCCTGTCTAGAAAAAAGAAAGGAAGAGGGAGATTTAATACAGGGCAGTGTTGGTGCACACCTTTAATTCCTGCACTCCAGAGGTAAAGGCAGGTGTATCTCTGTAAGTTCCAGGCAAGCCTGGTCTACAGAGCAAGTTTTCAGGACATGCTCCAAAGCCAACAGAGAAGCCATGTCTCAGAAAAAAAATAAATTAAAATGAAAATATAGCCTATGCCCATGTATATCTGTAGAAATGAAGGAATACACTTTGTTAACTGTTAGCACATTTGTTACTATTTGTTCAGTAATTATTTTTTCTCTCTTAGAATATAATTTCTGTTAATGCGGAACTGTTTTTAATGTGCTGGTGTCCCCATAAAAATGAAAAATAAGTATGTCCTGAATAAAGAAAATATTTCAACCTAAATAAATTTTGTATATACACTGTTAATATCTTATCACACTTAATATTTTCAAATATATTGTGTCTTCTAACTTGGATAAATGTCATTTATCAGTGTTCTTCTACTAGTATTTTACAAACCCAAATCCCAGAACAAATAAAATATTAGTACCAGGTTATTAACAAGCAGGCCACATTTAATTTGAATTAAATTTGAGTTTATCCTATTACTAAAACTTAGCTACTAAGTAATAATTTAAAATACTAAAATGAGAATGGCTTGTTTTGGAGCATTGGCAGCTTCACAGAGAACTTTACTATATGAGGAACTACTTTGAATGTTTTAATGAGTTTCTTGCCATATATTCAAATTAGAAAATAAAATATACATTCAATAAACAAGGAACAGGGATTGTATTTTCTTTAGATTCATTTTGACAACTTATATCATAATTTTATGAAGAGAATTTTATATAAAATTATCACTAATATATTGATGACATTGCTATATTTTTGTACATATATAGAACCTTAAGAACTTTATTTTAATATACATGAAAATAAATAAACCAACATATATAACTTCTTAGGTTAATCTCTAATTTTATTGAGTAAGTCAAAGTATTATAACTAATAGAATTATTGATCCATATTAACAAATTTTAGCATAATGGCTCATATTCTTTTCAACCAATTTTTGGAAAGAAGACATATCTGAATGATTGGGAAACACAGATTATAAATAAAATTATCTTTTGAAATGACGAGGTGGTATTCGATGTTCAAATTTAATATTTATTATGGAAAAAATGATAACCAGAAACTCACATGAATTCCAATAGCACAAAACAGAAAAATTGAAAAATCTTTTTATCACCTTTAGCACAGTTCTCTTGCATAGAAGACAGTACTTTTTAGTTTTAGTTGTTGAAAATTTCTATGAGATCTTCTTAGCATACTAAAAATTATCCAAATTTAAAGAGTGGTGCTCAGGTGTTTGATGTGAAAGTGCTCTTCAGATCTTCAACTCCTTTTAACTTTGTTGACAGAAACACACTACTCTCTTTTTCATTAAGCTGGTTCCACACCTGGTATGCAGATCTGGCATCCCCAACAATTCAGGGGTTATAATAGGACTTTCTTTGGACTGCCAGTTCCCAAACAATGACAAGGAGACTTTTTACTAATTATGAATTCTTGGCCTAAGCTTAGGGTTCTTCGAAGATAGCTCATAAAACTTAAATTAACCCTTTTATATTTATATTCTGCCATGTGGCTCATTAACTTTCTTCAGTACTATATGTCTAGCTTCCCCCTATGTGGTTGGTGAATCTCCTGTGCCTCAGATTCTTTTTCAGAGTTTCTATTTCTCCCTGAAAGAACCTCCTTTCCTCTCCTGCCTAGCTGTTTGTCATTCAGCTCTTTATTAAATCAACCAGAAGGTGTCTTAAGCAGGTAAGGAAAGACAGACATATTTTCACAGAGTGTACAAATATATTGCCCCAATAGTGGTGTCTAAGGCAATCCAACCTTTACCTTTACAGTTTCAAGCAATGGTCTCTCTGGGCATTTTTGCAGAGATACCCTCAACATCTTTATTAGCCACAAAAGGAGATTACACAACCTCTTTCTTATATTGTTGTCTCTGAAGCCAGAACCTCATGGCAGAAGTTAACAAGTTATGCTGATTGCTGGAGCTAGGACTTGGCAATCCTCCTTCAATTACACTTGTTGATGACTTCCTTCATTGCTTGAGCTTTTTAAAAATTCCTTTTCACAAGTTGGAAGCATAGGTGGGTGGGTTTTGCCCTAAGGTCATCACACCCTTTATTTCTATTAGCATAAGTCTTTCCCTTAAACTTTTCATCTCTCTGAAAACAGGATTGAGCCCTATTGCACAGTCTAGTGCTCTTTCTCCCTAAACTACATTTTGTATTTTTCTTTGACCAATTGGCTACTTTTCATTGTACATCTGCAAATCAGTGATTGCTAATAATCATCATAACAGGAGACTTGAAATCCCTTCTATGAATAACATTAATCAAAAAATTCCTCAACTTAGCCTCAGGAATATTTTTAGGATGAGGGCAGAAAGCAACCAAATATTTGGCAAAATAAATCAAGAATGTTAGAGCAGTCATATATTTGAAAAGAATGGTATCTATATCACTTACTAATATACTTCTCAGAAATGGCCAATCAGGCCTTCATAATTTACATTGGTCTCAGCACTTCTGTCTTTTATGCTCATAATAATATGGCCCATTATGACCCACTTAAAGCTTTTAACTGCTTTTGTGATCTGAAGTACCAAATTTTACATTCCATGAACAAGCAGTATTGCCAGGCCTTTCACAGCAATATTCTGCTTCCTGACACCTATCTCTGTCTTAGTTACTGTTCTATTGCTGTAAAAATATACCATAATCAAGGTAAAACATAAAAACACATTCAATTATCATCAAGGCAGAGAACATAGCTGCAAGCTGGCATAGTGCCAGAGAAGTAACTGAAAGTTACATTACGATCTTCAATTAGAGAGAGAGAGAGAGAGAGAGAGAGAGAGAGAGAGAGAGAGAGAGAGAGAGAGAGAGAGAGAGAGATTATTGGACTGGAGTATCTTTTGAAACCTCAAAGCTTATGTCCAGTGACATAATTCCTCCAAGAAAGAAATACCTCCTAATTCTTCAAATTCTATCAAAGATTTATACCACCTAATGACCAAGCATTCAATATATGAGCCAATTTTATTCAAACCGTACATAACACATAACATGAATGTGTTATATATACATTTCTGGGATTATGATGACTACAGAATGTATAGACAAAGTTAAGTTCCTGACATTCATCTATCTGTCAGTCTGTCTGTTTTACATTTATACCATCTTCTATGTGGTTAGTAGGGTCTTCTGCTCCTCAATAATAGGTTTCTTTGCTGATATAGTAAACCGGATTAAGCCCAACTGAAAAGGTATAACAACAGGTTTCTTTGAGTAAAGCAACTCTCAGGTGAGTTCTCCACTCCCAGAAATCTCAGAGCAGAGAGGCTGCTGCAACAAAAGAAACAGGGAGACTTTATAGGTTGTAAGTGAGGGATGATGATGTATCCACCACAAGCTGGATTTCTGTCTGAGAGTGCTCAAAAGCTGAGTGCTTTAGAGGGGAACTTGGGTGGCTGCCAATTTAAGAGAAAGAGGCTCATTAGCTGCCAATAATGTAGAATTGGGTGTTTTGGAGCTTTTTCCTTTGTTAGAAGACTCTCTGAATGGTCAGGGTTTGGAGAGGGAAAAAAGACAGGAATGTGGTTTACCGGGTTATGCAGGGGTGAGCTATAGATCCCAAGACAACAATGATAGTATTTTTCTTTTTTTTCCATGAATGTATTTATCTACCTGTTTCAAATTGCTGCCAAAGTTTTATCATCAAATTAAAGATGATTTTCAAATATGCTATTCTATGATTCAACTACTGTTTTCTGAATCATATCTCTCCCTCTTTGTTTCAGACTCATTTTATGAGTACAACCTACAGCAAAATCCCAGAAAGATTGTTTTGAAAGTAAGCTACTAGATTACTATATGTCAGCAAATTTATTGTCTTGAAGCTAGGGAATTATAGAGTCTAAATGTTTTCTCTAAACCTTTAAAGCATTATCACAAGGCATTCTAGAATTCTTTGTTGCTTCCAAAATTGTATCATGTTGCGAGCAGATTTTTTCCTGCCAGCCCCGGGCCCAACACCATGCCAGCCCCAAATATAAGGCCAGTTACTTGTTTCTTATCAGCTATCTCTGTCTTAATTATTAACCCATTTCTATTAATCTAAGTATTTCCATGTGGTCTTATCTTACTGGAGAGCAGGCCCGGACCTCTGTTGTCTCCAGACTCTACATGTTGACTCCTCCTCACTACTTCCTCTTTTCTCCTTGTCTCCTAGTCCCTCTTATCTTCCTTTCCTATTGGCCAACAGTGCTTTATTCATTAACCAATACAAGAAACATATTTACAGAATGACATCTCCCGTCAGTATCACATCTTCTTTTTCTTCTCACAAAATTATTCATTGTAGTTCTGAATGTAGCTCATGTTATGGTGCTTATCCAGCATGCTTGAGGGCATCATCACACAAAAAGTAATAAATAAATATTCAAAAATAAATTCGTAATAACATGTGTAGAGGACAAAAAGCCTTTTGCAAGCAGATAAGCACTGGAGATGCCAGGACAGTTAAATACATGGCTTCTCTCTTCAATGGAATGAAGTAAAAGCTAGGAATGATGGAGTTTTACAACCCGGTGATCTTTTGCTGTCTAATGACAGAGGCTCTACCCGTATTTACCAGAATTTATGTTTTTTACTTCTCCAAGACTTTTCCTCCTAAGTCTTGAGATAAATTTACAGGCATGT
Organism: Cricetiscus sungorus; assembly: GCA_030556225.1. Classification (NCBI taxonomy): domain Eukaryota; kingdom Metazoa; phylum Chordata; class Mammalia; order Rodentia; family Cricetidae; genus Cricetiscus; species Cricetiscus sungorus. Next base: position 9,683,633 of record JANBXA010000126.1, read on the forward strand.
TTGTGAGGGATTATCTAGATTATGTGGGGAAACCCACCCTGAATGATGATGGTACCATTGCAGAGTGTGGTAACCTGGACTGAATAAAGAAGTGACAACTAGCTGAGTATAAGCATTCATTGTTTTCTGCTTTCTTATTGCATGTATGTAAATGGTTTCCTCACACTCCTGCTGTCATGAATTACCTGCCTTAATGGACTGTACCCTCAAGCTGTAAATGAAAGTAAACTCTTCTTACTTTGTTTTTATTATGAAAGTTCTTATAACAACAAGACAGGTAACTAATAAATAGAGTCTCACTAGATAATAAAGGTTGACTTTAAATATATACAGTCTTCCTGTCTCAGATTTTGAGTCATGAGATTTTAATTGTACAAAAGCTCAATCTTTGAATTATAAAAAATAAGCTCCAGTCTTTTGTCAACAACAACAGAAAACCCAAAATCTTTTCTGTACATTTATGAGCCAGCATTATTTAAGTAAATGACATTGATCCTGTAGTAGGAAAAAAAAAACAAATTTTCAGGATATTTTACAGATTAGACACAGATGAAATTGTGGTAGCAGACCATGTTGAATTCAATACAAGTAGAAAAAGAACACAGAAATGAATGACGTCCAGCTGAGGATATGGTTCAGTGGCTAAAGTGCTTGAAGTTGAATTTTTAAACAGCATAAAGCTATGCACATTGGCAAGCATCTGTAATCCCAATGCTCCTAAAGCAATATGATAGGCACGGACAGTGAAATTTCCAGAAGTTTAAAGGACAATTAGCCTGCCTTGCGCAGTAACAAAAACCAAAAAGGATATGGTGGAAGAAAGGGTGTCTATAATCAGTTTGTCCTTTGACACATGTACACATCATACTCCTTCACACACACAAAGAAGAAACAAATGATGCCATGAAGAAATGTCAATGTGAAGTAAGTGAAGTAAGAAATATGCTTTATCTGATTCAAACATTATCCTATCTATCTATTCATGAATCAAAACATGCTACCATAAATATATAGATATAGCTATCTATTATTACCTTTTTTTTAATCTTTGGAGCCCTTCATCCAGCTCCCAAATAACTACATGGAGCCTTAGTTATGAATGCCTGGCTTTAGTTTGGGTTATTTCTAGCAAGTTTTACATAACGCCACTTTTACATAGCTTATCCCATCTACCGTTTGCCTCTGTGCTTTTCTTCTTTCTCTATTCTATACACTTTTCTTTTGGTTTTTACTCTGTAGCTTGTTACTACTAGCATTAAGGAGACATATAAGACATGAGCAGGGTCTCAAAGCCTGCATTCAGTCTGAGAGTTAGTCTCTAGCAATGCTGAGGAGAGCATAGCAGCCTGAGTGAATCTGAGGATCAGTAAAGTCAGGAGCAGTCTGAGGATCACCCTTTTAGTCTGAGCTGAGCACCGGATTGCTTTGGTTTCTGATCTTCAGTTTGAAGCTTAAACACCAATATCAGTTTCTGGGTCTTTTATTTTTTGCACTACAGAAGCTATCACTGACATCAAGAATATATGTCTATGTAGATGACCCCTAAAATATACTTCTTGCCCTTTTTCTAAGCAAATTTATGGCATCTCTCTCTAAATATAAGATTATTTTCTTTTGGTTGATATTACTTAATTTTACTAACCATTGATCTACTTTTTATCAGTACTCATTCATTTGCTTTGTCTAGAATCTTGTATATATATATATATATATATATATATATATATATATATATACATATATATATGACAATTTTTCATAAAATTAAACATACTTTTATGATGCAACTAAACAATTTTCATTTTAGGCATTTACACATAAAACATGAAATCATACTTATCCTTAAATATTTCTAATATTTAAAAGGCATGAGTCAGTTATCAAATTAAATATCCTTGAAGAACTGCATATTGAGCAATGGGAAACTACCAGAAATAAGAGTGAATGAGATATGAATTCATAAATTAATAAAAGTTGTTTTTAAAACATTATGTTTATAACATAAATTCATTTTGTATTGGTTTTATGTGTTTAAATTCATAAAGTGGTAGAAATAATCCATGTTTTATAATTGGGAGTTACCACATCATGATGAACTATATCTAAGAGTCACAGTATTAGAAAAGTTGAGAAACACTGTGTTTAAATATTGTCAAAATATTTAACTTACTTAAAGCTAAGTAGTAAGGATTTCAGAATGTTTAGCAGTTTCATAGAATGCACTGGAATTTAGTATTTTTCTCTTCAATTTCCATAAGAGACATTTTGAAGTTACAATATGTTAAGCTCACATCATACACTAACATTATATATTAACATTGAATGCAACTATATTTTTTAAATTTGTGATTAATCAAGTAAATGAAGCTACCACTATCAATCTTTGTCATCTGTGCTTTTACAATGTGGCCATTTATTCAAGTTGAAAAATAAGAAAACTGTCCTTAAACTAAAAGCATAAACTTCTGTCATTTTATCAATGTATGGTAGATTTAAGGACTTGGCTTTTCATAAACTCTTGGCTGAAAACCTCCTTAAATTTCTAGCCACGTGACCATACTCACTACATGTCTTAGAATTGTTATTGCTGAGAAGAGATACCATGACCATAGCAATTATTTTAAGGAAATGTTTAATTGTTATCATGACATGAGTATAGGAGTGTGCAGGCAGATGTGGGGCTAGGGCTAAGAATACTACATCTTACAGGCAACAGGAAGTCAACTAAGAGACTAGGTGGTATCCTGAACAAAGGAAACCATAAAGCTTACCCCCCACAGCAAAGTACTTCCTCAAACAAGGCCATGCCCACTCAAACAAAGACATACCTTCTAATAGTGCCACACTATGTAATAGCATTATTCATTAGTGTAAGCAATCGAGAAAGAATCAGAAGAACAGACACCTCAGAATCAGTAAAAGTTAAACCTCAATCTTAGATATCGTATACTATCTATTATACTATCTGTTAGAAGTAAATGATTGGATCTGGTTAACATTCAACAAAAAGAATAGTGATTACACAGGGTATGATTTTTAAGAACTGGAAGCAATATTAGAAGTGTTCTACCACTTCCTTCTTACTCAATATGATTTGGGCCTAAATCCTAGTTAGTCTAAGAACAATCATGCCAATTCCTTATATTGGATATATAAACCTAAGTTAGACATTTACATATGAAGATGCCAAAATAGAGGACTGTGAAATATCTCTTTTCATCTTAGTTCACTACTATGTTAGGCAATGGAAATCATTTATGTGCATGAAAAAGAGCCAGCTTAAAGACAGAATCATTGTGGCAAATTTATCAGGAGAGCTTGGTTTCCTAATGATAGTGCTGAGCCATAGCCAACTTAACGATCTTTTAATGTAGGGCTTTGTATATAATAAGATATTTCTTGTTCAAGGTGGATGATAATATTAAATAGTTAAGCCAGAGGCATGTAGAGAGCTGCAAAGTGCCACGCCTTAAAGATGGCACTGGCTTCCGCCTTCCACCTCCCTAAGGGTGAGTGCTCTCAGGTGTAAATAAGCCCTTATTTGGTTAAGTCTGTTCAGCCAGTCTGCTTCTGCATTAGAGTAGCCTATCTGCAGGGTCCACATAGCTCACTGTGGTTGGTTAGCCCAAGGGAATTTAAGCCTGTGCAGGGCTCCCCCGGGCACTTTCAGGTCAGAAAATCATGTTTCAAGGATCCTGATTAAAGCTGCATGAAGAAGATCTTCCCAGAGTCGTGTCTTCCTTGCTGGTCAGGGTAGGCGCAGTACAAATAGTGGCCCGTACGGGGAAATTTTTCAGATCAGAACTTCTTGCAGTCAGGGCAACACTGGTTAAGTTCCCAAGGTAAGTTGGGACCAAATTAAGGCCCTCAGTAAAGAGGCAATAAGGTCTTCGGTTAAGGAGCAATAAAGTCCCTGATAAGTTGGGACTAAGTTAAAGACTGCGGAAATAAGGGGTAATAAAGACTCAGACATTGAGCAAGAGGTTGTAATGAACTGAAAGTAAAATTTTCAAAATGGGGACTTCTCAGTTTCTTCCAATTTTTCTGGCTCTTCAGGAGCTACTTTTGTCAAAGAAACTTAAAGAAAAGCACACTAGAAAGATTCCTGAGTGAATGTGATACCATTGCACCTTAATTGGCAGTTTCGGGAGACCTCACAATAGCGTGCTGGGACAAGTTAGGCAGAAATCTTGACTTTGCTTGGGAACAAGAGATGATAAAGTCCGGAGTCCAACCTGTTTGGAAGTTAGTGCATAGCTGTATCAAAGACCTGAGGTACTGTAAAGAGGCGATGGAAAAAGGAAAAGCTGCGCTAGAAATGTTTTAAGAAGAAAGAACAGAAGAGGTTGAGAGCACAGGAGAATCAGGTACGGACAAAACAGATTCTGAGGAAGAATTGCAAGCCCTTGTAGAAAAGGTTCAGAAACAATCCCTTAAGGGGCAGAGGGGGAAGGGTTAGGAGAAATGGCAATGTGGGGAGGGGAGGGACCTTCCTGGAACAATGCCTTCAGCGCCTTCTCCTGGTCAGAGTGAAGAAGGACAGGGCCTAGGTACAGGGCGTTCCTTTTGCCCTGAGGTCTGGAAAGCCATAGGAAATGACTTAAGTCTGGCTTATCCAGTTTTCCAGGATGCCCAAGGCAATATATATGAGGAGCCTTTAGACTTTAAGGTCATCAAGGCCTTGGCTGAGTCTGTGAGAACATATGGAATTTCAGCTTCTTTTACTGTAGCTCATGTTGAAGCCCTAAATAGGCATAACATGACTCCTAGTGATTGGAGTGTGCTTGCTCGAGCTTGCCTGAGCCCCCGGGCAATATCTGGATTGGAAAGCCTTTTTAATTGAGTATGGCAATGAATAGGCTGCAGCTAATCTGTCAGCCAGAAATGCAGCATGGGACAGGGACATGTTACTTGGACAGGGACACTTTGCTAACCAACAGACAGGATATCCAATACAAGTTTTTGAACAAGTACATCAGATTGCCATAAAAGCATGGAAGTCATTACCCAATAAGGGAGAGGTGAGTGGTAACCTCACTAAGATACTGCAAGGCCCCATGGAACCATTTTTCAGATTTTATGGCCTGTTTGGTAGAGGCTGCAGGGAGAGATTTTGGCATTACAGCAGCCATAGTTGCAGCTATCTATTTTGCAGTTGGGATTCAGTCATGGCTGCAGTGGCTATGAACACATCTGTGCAAATAGCCTCTAAGCTAAATGAGTTGTTCAAGAATGTGGCTACTGCCTTGGATGCTCAATCCACAATTGGTGCTCAACTAAAAGGAGGTTTAATGATTGTAAACCAAAGAATTGATCTGGTGCAGGAGCAAATAGATACCTGTGGCAGCTGGTCCAATTGTGATAGGAAATGAAATATCCAGGCTTGTGTGTTACCATCGTTCAGTATGAGATCTTTACACATGCTGCTAATATGTCACGACAGTTGTCTAGCTATCTTTTAGGAAATTGGTCTGCTGACTTTGATGACCTAATGGTACAGCTGCGAATAGCCATCTTTGCAGTAAATTTGACAAGTGTGTATGCGGGACTGGCTGCTGGATTGTCATCATGGTTCCCGTTGCCATGGATCATCTGGGCGGGTATGGGAGCCATGGTTGTCCTCATGTTGCTTATCTCCTTCGTGGGCCTGTGGTTCCTTTGCAAGATGAGGTTTGCTCAGAAGCGGTATGCAGCTATGGTTGTCTCAGTCATTGAGGCAGGACAGACTCCCCAAGCATGGCTTTCAGTCATATTTAGGTTGTATGACTTAGCACTGCACTCCAAGTTAGCTCTGGAAGTGAGTAACTCTGAGAAGGGCAAGTCTAGTTGCATGTGGGTTGGTGTCCGAGGCCCCACCTCCGGGAAAAAGATACCGGATGAGTGTGGCACTGACTTGGCCGACTACCAGGATTCAGGGTCATTACAATGTCCACTGCTTTACTGGAGACCAGACCACTACCCTTGCCTGTTGCGTAATTAAAACAAAAAGGGGAAACTGTAGAGAGCTGTGAAGTGTCATGCCTTAAAGATGGCCCTGGCTTTCGCCTTCCACCTCCCCAAGGGTGAGTGCTCTTTGGCATAAACAAGCCCTTATTTGGTTAAGTCTGTTCAGCCAGTCTGCTTCTGCATTAGAGTAGCCTATCTGCAGGGTCCACATAGCTCACTTGGGTTGGTTAGTGCAAGGGTATTTAAGCCTGTGGTGGGGTCCCCCTGACTCTCGCGAGTCAGAAGACCATGTTTCAAGGATCCTGATTAAATCTGCATGAAGAAGATCTTCCCGGAGTCGTGTATTCCTTGCTGGCAGGGGTAGGTGCATACACAGGCAGACTGAAATTCAGCTTTCCCTAAATGATGAAAAGATCAATGTCCAACTTGGACATTACCTCAAGAAGTACTAAAATGAGCAGATATTGGAACAAAAGATATTTAACACTTTTCTGAGGACCAAAGATATTGAGGAATTGTTTACTGTCTGCTAAGGCATCAAGGCACAACCTTTGAAACCTTTAATGAAAAAGCTAAGAATTCATTCTATTCGTTGTATATGATATTTAGCTGAAGTGTTAATTAGTTTAAAATTGCAAAATTGTCCTTAAATAGATGTGTCTATGCTCTGAAATTTAATATTCAGGAACCTTCAAGAAACCTTAATTTTTGAATTAGATTATTAAATTCTCATTAAACCTGAATTTTCTGATAACAGGAAACTTTCAGTATGATGTAGTAAAGTATATTCTCAGCAAAATATCTTCATTTTAGATATTATTTTTGTTGTGTTTCTCTAAATACAATAATATATAACTATTGAAAACCTTTAACACATAAAATATGTAAAAATGAAATTTTCTGATAAAAGTAAATAATCTCTGTTGTAAGGATTAACTCAGTGGTTGAATAAATACTTGCCTGATATTGAGACAGGTCAGTGGTCTGTTTCTCAGCACTGCAAACTAAACAAACTAAAAACAAAAGTAAAAATGCCCTTCTATATTTCAAATGCGTTCTCATTGTAGGTGAAAATATGCATTTCTTAAAATTATACTCAGTCATTCCTTTTATTAAATCAATGCATTTTATATGATGAAAGAATGTTTAACTAATTGTTATGCAAAATATTTGTAAATCTTGAGTTTGTGGGGGATCTTACTTGTATTTTAATGCTTAGAATAAATTATCAAAATGAACATTTTAGGGGGAAATATTAAGTATTATGTTAAATACAGAGAGCAAAATATAAATTATTCTACATTACTATCTAGAAATAATTTGCATTCACATTTTTCTATATTCACTTCCAGTACAATAATGTAATACAGAATATATTTACAAACTTACATAATGTTCCAAATAATTAAAAATATATTATATCCATGAATATATTCATATGCACAAAGCATAAAATGTATTTTTCATATTGTCTTATTCACTATTCTGATGCTGTGAAGAGATATCTTGACCAAGGCAACTTATAAAATGAGGATCTAACTGGATGCTTACTCTCAGTTTGAGGCTCTTAGTCTATGATCATCCTTGTGGAAAGCATGGCAGCAGGCAGGTAGGTATGGTGGTGAAGCTGTAGCTAAGAATTCATCTCTGATTGGCAAGCTGAAGTCAGAAACAAAGCTGGGGCACAGTTGCTTAGAACTTTTGATATTCCAAAGCCCACCCACAAGGACATATGCTTTTCAATAAGGTGATACCTTCTAATCCTTACTAAACTGTATACTCAACTCAAAACCAAATATCAAATATGTGGGCCTTTGAGGGACCATTCTCATTCAAACCACCACATCCAATTATATAAACTTATTAAGGTTACTGTGTCAATGTACCAAAAGGATATATGGCATTAACAATAAAAATGTAATTTTGTTCTTTGTTAGTAGTGGAAGCTTGTGCCAATTTCCATTTCACTTTACTAGGATTGTGGCATTAGCTATATCAATCACACTATAGGGAAAGCCTCACACTCAGGAGTAGTTGATCAAAACAAGATGGAAACCATGGTTTTATTTATTTGTGTGTGTGCTCATTTTGTATTTGGTTTGTTGTTTGGCTTAATTTTTAAGAGAAAGAAGAATGAGAAATTGTGTGCATATGAGATTTGAGAGGAGCTGCAGAAGATCAAAGTGTTAAAATTTTTCAAACATTAAAAATTTATTTTTCTACAATTCTATACCATTAATCATAAATTGTTTTCTATAATTTGAATGCTATGAGTTCATGAACAAATGTTGACTAGGTTGATTTCTTTTTTAGTCTTTTCTCCTTGACTACTTCTTGGTTTCACATGGTTTTATCTCAATTTATATATGTTGAGAATTCTTTTTCATATGAAGAAGATAGGTATATTGATAAGGCCCATGCTGATGATGTCAGTTCAACTTAATTACCATTTAAAATTTCTGTCTGAGAATATAGTCACATTCTGTATTACAGGAAATTATGTCCTCCATATATGAATTTGGAGAAAAGTAGAATTACTTCCATAACATCTAGAAGTAGTATCATTATTATATTTCTATACCAATAAAGAATGTATTGTCATATCATAAAAGTATATGAAAATTTTTAGTATATTATTTATGCCAAATTGTGTGTTTTTGCTTTCTTCAATTCCTATAATTATAAATGTCTATTTTCCTTTTTCCATTCTTTCTTTCTTATTCTTCTTTAATTTATATTAGAATCAAGCTTGTTTTACATGTCAATCCCAGTTCCTCCTCCTCCCTTCCTCCCCTGCTCCCAAAAAATCTCCTATCCTATTCTCTTCTTGCTCCACAGGGAGGGTGAGGCCTTCCATGGGGGATCTTCAAACACTCTCCAGTGTTTCTAGGCTGAAAGAGTATCACTCTATGTGGAATGGGCTCCCAAAGTCCATTCATATTCTAGGGATAAATACTGATCAACTACCAGAGGCCCCATAGATTGTCCAGGCTTCCTAACTGACATCTACTTTCAGGGTTTTTGAGTCGATTCTATGCTGGTTTCCCAGCTATCAATCTGGGATCCAAAAGCTCCCCTTTGTTCAGGTCAGCTGTTCCTGTGGGTTTCTCCAGCCAGGTCTTGACCCCTTTGTTTATCACCCCACCGTGTCTGCAACTAGATTTCAGGAGTTCAGCTCAGGGTTTAGCTGTGGGGGTCTGCTTCTGCTTCTATCATCTACTGGATGAAGGCTCTACAATGGCAGATAAGGTAGTCATCAATTTCATTATCAGGACGGGCATTTAAGGTAGCCTCTCCACTGTTGCTTAGATTTTTAGTTGGGGTTATCCTTGTAGATTTCTAAACATTTCCCTAGTTCCAGCTTTCTCTTTAAACCTATAATGGCTCCCTCTATTGTGGTGTCTGTTTCTTGCAATCATCTATTCTTTCCCCAACTCAATCTTCCTGCTCCATCATGACCTACTCTCTCCTCCTCTTTTCCCCTTCTCTATCTTCTCCCTCCCTCTCCCCTCCCCCCATGCTCCCAATTTTTCAGTAGATCTTGTCCCTTTCCCCTTTTTAAGGGAGCTATGGCTCACTTAGGGTCCTCCTTGTTTCCTAGTTTCTCTGGAAGTGTGGATTTTAGGCTAGTAATTAATTAGGTCTGTGAGGCTTGACTCACTATTAAAGTACATTAATATATTCAGGGGGCAATCATAAGTCAATTAACTTCCACAAGGCTCCATCTTTTAAACAGAGTTATAGGTCTTACCACCCTTCAATTCCTTTAAACTGGAAACAAATGTCCTAATACATAAACTTCTGGGGATAACTCATATTTAAACCATAGTTATATCTTATTAAAGTTTATAAAAATATTGTGGTTAACCTTGAATCCTGATAATTTGATATGTCTTGTTTTGGAATTGTAGTTGCTGATACATACATGTCCATAAACTAATAAATAATTTCATTATAGATCCTTCTACATGCCTCAATATTAATAGCATTATTTGTTCACCTTTTGGATAATGGAACATCATTTTTTTAATTGACAGATTTAATGCTGAACAGCTCCATTGTGTGTAAGGCAAAGTATGACTCCTCAGTTTTCCTAAATGAAGAAGTCCATGAATATAATGATACTTACCCAATAATAACCAGAGATTCAAATTAAACAAACTCATCAATGTGTTTCTCATTCAGAGGATGAATTTCTAACTCTTGTAATTAACTATGGGCTACATGTCAACACTGTGATAAATAGATCTTAATGAATGTTATGCTGTGCTATTTTCAGTCTTTATAAATTTGAGCTTCATCTTGGGACTCAAAAAGCATTAATGTGAAAGTTTACAACTTTGTTAAGTAATACAATATATCTGTTAAATTTACTGATTCAGAAATGTACAAGGCAAAAATCAAATCACCAATATGTAAGAAACTTTATCAAGGCAATGTATCACAACATCATTAGTTTGGAGTAAAAGAAACTTAAATGATTTGATTACTGAAATTACTTCAGTGATATTTACACTGAAGATCATAAGGGTCTAACAAAAATAAAAGATTAAATAGGTGTTTATTGATTTGTAGGATGTCAAAAAATAATAACCAATTTTTCCTAATACAAAACAATCAGCATCAAAGAATCAATACAAGTAATATTATACAGACTAATTATGTATTTAGTGTGTGTGTGTGTGTGTGTAAAACAATTATTTTTTAAGATGCCATAAATTTGAAAGAAATCAGACAAAAGTATAGGGGAGGTTTTACAGGGAGGAAAGAGAAGGGATCAAATTTCATTGTGTGCATAGTACCATATTTTCCCTGTTAATTCATCAACTTATAGACATCTAAACTGTTTCCATGTCTGTTACAGTTTGTGTTTCTGTGATAATTTATTCTGAACTAAAGTAACATGAGAAGAAAAGGGTTTATTTAAGCTTACATAGTATGGTCAAAATCTACCATTTTCAGAATTCAAGGCAGGTGCTCCAGCCCAAACAAAAGAAGAAATTATTGAGTAATACTGCATACTATGCTTGTTCACTGGCTTGTGGTCAGCTACTTTTACTATACCATCCAAACCAACCTCTCTAGGGATGGTTCCACATAGAGTTTACTGGATTCTTCCACATCAGTTATCAATTAGGACAACCTCTCACCACAAACCAATGTGATCAAGATATTTCTTCAGCTGAAGTTCTCTCTTCCTAAGTGACTCTAGGTTATACCAAATTTGCATTAAAACATAAACATGAAAGTGCCTCAGTGTTTGTGAACAAAGTACCTGTTAACACTTCTGAGCATGTGTCTGGATAGTCAAAAATAGAGTCCTTTGGGTACATGCTCAGGAGGTGGTATATCATAAGGAATCTTGGCTTCTACTTCTTGAGGAACTGCCACACTGATTTCCACAGTGACTGCACCGATTTTTAATCCCACATACAGTGCATTGCAGGTCCCATTTCCCTCATGCCCCACAGCATTGACTAGTATTATTCTGCTAAATGGACATAGTCTCTATTTGCCGTTTATGCCCAGAGATATTAACTCTCAGATATTATGAGAGAAGTTTCACTGATAGTGGAGGTTGGTTAACATAGTAACTCACAGCTTATTGAAGTGCAAGAAGTAAGTGTCTTTGATGTTTTCTGCCACTTCTGACACCATTATGTTGCAAGCACGTTTTTCCCTACCGGTCTGGTCCTGCTGCCACCCCAGCCCCCAATAACACACAGAGACTCTGTATTTGATACAATCCTGTTGGCCAGTTACTATCATTGCTTATGGGCTAGCTCTGTCTTAATGATTAACCCATTTCTACTATTCTAAATATTTCCACATGGCCCATCTTACCAGACAGAGCAGCACTGGCGGCATTCTACCTCTCGGGTCTCTCCATGTAGACTACTCCTCCTACTTTCTCTTTCCTCCTCCTAGTCCCCTAGTCCCACCTATCTTGCTTTCCTATTGGCCATCAGGGCTTTATTCATTAACCAGTATGAAAAACATATTTACAGAATAACATCTCCCATCAACAAGAAGTTGAAAATGAATGGAGAGATAGGGGATGGATCTGGTAGGAGTTGGGGCAGCAGTAAGGAGCTAATATTGTCAAAATATGTTGTATGAAATACTCATAAATATATAAAATAAACATATTAAAATAACACTTGAATTTATTTATGTGTTATTTGGCACCATCAAGTCTTAATAAGATCACAAAATCATTTAAACTTTACCCAAATGTACTCAGGTATGTTCAGGACTTCTAAATGATTCTGAGTCATTTACTGTGACTTAGTGTTTTTCCTAGTGAAATAAAACTACTTAACAAAACACCATCTTTATTTATGTTTCCTTTAAAACAGAGCCTTAAAGAAAGAGTTGAAATAAGAAATATTTGAGTCAGGCAGTGGTGACACATGCTTTTAATTCCAGTACTTGTAAGGAAACAGCAGGCAAATCTTAGAAGCAGGCAGATCTTTGTGAGTTTGAGGCCAGTCTGGTTTACAGAATGAGTTCCAGCACATCCTTGGCTATATAATAAAGAAAACCTTTTTCAAAAAACAAATCAAATAAAAACAAAACAAAACAAAAAAATAATTCACCAAAAACAACCCCCTCACAAACATCAAAAGAAAGAAAAAGGAAGGAAGGAAAGAAGAAAGGAAGAAATGAATGAATGAATGAATAAGCATTTGGTTTTGATTACAAGAAATGAGGAAATCAAGTGAAATATGAGAGAAAAATATTCAATATTTGAATGATAATGACCACTATTGTGACAAATCTGGAATTAATACTGTAGACTTTCCTGGAAAGTACAGAATATTTTTTCTTAGACGATGGAAGCAAGGGTCATTTTCTTGCTTGCTTTAGCTCATAGGTGATGAAATTTAGCCATTATGTTTTTAATTTCTCTGAGATAACAATCCAAGTTTGAGCTTGACTACCTGAAACAAAACAGTATAAACTGTGGAAAAGAGCAAAATCATTTGTATTGATAAAGAAATTTGGAAACTCCTAACTATGAGCTATTTGCTATCCGTTGCTAAAATCAATTGAACATTGTGTGATTCGGGATACCAATGACTTTCTCTTTCAGCTCTCAAGCTTCAGTTTGGTATGTTCATTTCCTTAAAATTTTAATTAATATTATCTAATATAAACTGAACAAAATCCCAAAGACAGCATTCCAAACAAATGATGTTGCAAATAGACTGAGTACCTCTGTTACCTGCCCAATGTCCTTTTTACTACTGTGAGAAGCTTTTGTTTTCTGTGGTGTTTTTTTTTTTAACAAGAATACTTTTTAAAAGGCATCTGAAGGGACAACAAACTATGAAATTTGGCCTAAAATCAAGGAAATGTAAATTAAAATTAGAAAAAGACATCATTATACACTCACCAGATGGACTAAATTTAAAAGGATTGGCAATATCAAGTATTAGCTAAAATGAAGCACTTATACTTTACTGATTAGAGGTTAAATTGGTATGACCACTTGCCAACAATGCATTGATGTTTTAATAAAACAGTAACACATGAACTCTATCATTCATTTTTATATAATTTTCTGAAAGTAGAATTAATGCAAGCCAGTTGAATACAGGAATATTAGGTTTCAAATGTTATAACTCACTGTTTACTACTAATAGATAAAGGAAACATTCTAAAATATAGTAAGAGCAGCTTATGTAAAACCATCAGTCTTAAGGACTAAGAGTAAAATGATATCACCTAGGGGTTCTTAGAGCAGCTGATCTTACAAGGTTGTAATTCATAATTCCTAAGAAAGTACCTACTTTAGGAACAAGTCTATCTGCTGTTTTTGAGTGATGTTGGAACTCATTGAACCTTCTGGAGCATACATACTGTTGAGCCACAAAAGTGATTGCAATGTGAAAACTTCTGACATATAACTTATTCTGTGATGATAGTGCAGAGAGAGAGAGAGAGAGAGAGAGAGAGAGAGAGAGAGAGAGAGAGAGAGAGAGAGAGAGAGAGAGAGAGAACTTAGTGGCAGAACCTCTTAATTACTGGAGCCATTTTGTCTTCCTTCAGTAAACTTTATTATAAGATGGATGGTAGGGTGGTCAGGGGGCATGGGAGGGAGGGAGGGAGGCAAAGGTAACTGGGATCAATATGTAAAAAAATAAAAAAATTAAACAACTAATAAAAGAAAACCATCATAGGTAGAGAAACATTCAACAATAAAATATAATTAGATGTTATAAAGTGCATAGATATTTTAGAGATTTATAGCATAAAGTACACATGTGCTTTCTATAGATTTTAAAAGAAGGTTAAGATATAGTGAAAACCATGTAGTCATGATGAGAACAGAATAGATTAAATGATCAGGTAAGGCAGGGACCCATAAGTAGCCAAGAATGTCAGAAGAGGGTTTTGCTTCCAGAGTCTTTGTTAGTTTTTCCCTTCCATGAAGCTATACATAAGGTGAGGATATAACCAAACTAGAGAGGAGGCAACTGGAAACTCCATGGTTGAGCCACCTATACTTATCACTCCCCCATACTTCTATCTAATTTCTTCCAACAGTTTTGAAAGTAGAGGCAACTAAAGGCTGCTAAGAGAGGAAGAATTAGCCTCTGTCAGGGATAAATCCTTCAACTGGTTGTGGAACACAAATCGGACAACCCTGAAACCATACACATACAAACAATAACAAACGGTTCAGCAGATTATATTCTTATATTTGTGCACGCATCTATACATATGTATGAAATAATTATAATGAAGAAAAGGAATGCATTGATTTGAGAATTGGGGGAGATGGAGGACAAATAGGAGAAGGTTATTTGGAGGAGACCTCGGAGAGAATGGGTAGAGGAAAGATAATGTATAAGTGATGCAATTTTAGTATGAATGTGTTTAAATAAAAAAACTCACCTCCCCCACAGACTAACAGCTCCATAGTATCCCATTTCCAGAGACCTAATACTACTATATATGACCTCTCTTTTCCCTCTGTCTCCTAAGTCCCCACACATGAATTTATAACAAAACTTCTGAAAACCCACCCTCTGTGGTTCCTGAATATCATATATGTGAGATAAGTTCCTAGAAGCCACTGACAATTCTCAGAAAAGAATATAAAAGAAAATTTTGCAAATGTATGATATAAATCACAGCACAACTAGTCATCAAGTAAATGCAAATCAAAACCACAATTAGGAGCTAGAGGAAAATTAGGAACTTAAGAGTGATTACTGCTCTTCCAGAGGACATGAATTTGGTTTCTAGCACCATGTCTGAAAACTCAAAACCACTTGTATCTCCATCTCTAGGGATCTGATGTCCTCCTCTAGTCTTGATGGGTACCTGAACTCAGGTACACACACAGAAACACAAACACACACACACACACACACACACACACACACACACACTATACACAATTATATTTAATATAATTATTTTTAATATAATTTAATATAATTGATGTGGACATAGAGAAACGCCTTTTCATTATATGCAAAAATTAAAAATTAATGAGAAAAAATAAAGAGGTTCAAAAATTCTGTCATTTGGAGCAAGAGAGAAGGAAGTTGAAATTATTATATTAAGTGAATTAAGTCAGACACAGAAAGAAAAATGCTATGCATTTACACTTATATATGAAAGCTCAGACACTGAAATCAATGAAACAGAGAGTAGAGTGGTTACTAGAGCCTGGTTACTGCACAGGAGAGGATTGTCTGATGAAAGCTAGAAAATATTGAGTAAAGCTAATAGAGCTTTTAATTTCTGATAAAATAAACTTCAAAGTAATAAACATTGTTCCAGATGGGTAGTATACAGTGAAATAGAAAAAGTAGAATCTCCATGGGTAAATTGCATTGCTTAATTTAAATTCATCCTTAACAGAGCATTATCAGTTTCTAAAAACACATGCATTATTGGATTAATGAAGAAATTTAAACTTACTATAGGCCCTACTGAATGTAACAATATAATGAAGGGTAATTAAATCAGTGTAGATTTTAAAGTAAGTGATAAAACTGACATCATTGCACATACCTGAAAATACTGAAAATGACAAAGTTATTTAAAAAATTTGTTATGCTATATTTATAGGGCATAAAATCAATATAACATCTAATTTATTTGTATCTGACAGCAGCAAAAATTTGGAAATTAAAAATTCAAAAACATCAGAGATAAAATTCTTAGGTATGTCTCTATTAAAACATCCAAGACTTATAGGAAAAAAAATGACAAAAGTGTTGCAGAAAAATGCAAGATCATTAAAGAAATTCCATGGGTATAAATAGGAAGACTTAATTTTGGTAGGATAACAGTTCTTCCCACCTTGATCTACTTACTTCATTTAATTCCCTTCAAAATCACAGCAAATTATTTTGTAGAAACCACAAAGCAATCCTAAAAGTGTATTATAGAGTCAAAGACTCAGCATAACTAGCACAAGCCCAAAAAAGTACAAAACCAAAGCATCACTATTAACTGGCTTAAAGGCTTAATATAAAGACAAAGTAACTGTTATAGTAATGTGCTAATGAAAGATTACACAAATATATTACTAGACTAGGGTCTAATAATATACTACAATGCACAGTGAAACAGTTTTTAACAGAGGGTCATAAAGAATTCAAAGGATAGGCTTTTTAACAAATGGTACTGGAACATTAGACATCAATGTACCAATACTCAGACACATGCTTTATAACTTTCATGAAAGACAAATCAGTGACAATCATAGACCTAAATGGTAAATATTGCCTATGTAATATTTAGAATGTAAAATAAAAGGAAGTATTGATGATCTTTGGTTTTGTTATAATTCATTGGATACATCAAAATGATGATTCATAAAGAAAAATAAGGGTGATAAATTAAAATGCTATCAATATAACCTATACAGCCTCTGTATCCACTCCCTTTCTTAACTTCTATCATTCACATTAGATATGTTTGGCGTTTTTACTTATTTCCTACCCCCTTTTTCCTCCATCTTTTTTTGCTACTAACTTTTTCTGCATTATGGATACATTTCTACTTGTGTATCACCTCAACCTTATCTAATGAACTACTGAATATGCCCACTGTTTTTGTTGTTTGTTTGTTTCTTTGTTTTGTTTTGTTTGTTTGTTCTGGTTTGGTTCCAAACTACAATGTCAAAGTGATCAATTTCAAGTCAGGCACAGTGGTGTATGCCTTAAATCTCAGTCCTTGGGTGGCAGAGACAGGTGGATCTATGCAAGTCTGAGGCCAGCCTGGTCTGCATAATGAGTTCTAGGACATCCAATGTGATATAGAGAGCCCTTATATCAAGACAACAACCATACAAATAAAACAAAAGTCATCATTTTCAGAAAAGCTTGCAGCAAGTATAGTATGTGAAAACTCAAAAACATTCTTTCTTAAATAAGGAAGTAGGAAATTTGCTCTATTTCCCACTTACAGTCTCATACACTGGGGATCTTGAATAGTTATGTGATAGAAAGGGAAGTAAACATGTCTGTAAAGGCAAACATTGCATTATTCCCAGAAGACATGATTGTTGGAGAATCCTCAAAAACATTTATCAAGGATTCATTCTGCTAATAAACAGTTGGAATATAACAAGTTCATTAAGACACCAAATACCTTAGCACTGGCAATTATCAAACACCTGAAAATAAAACTAGGAAATGTTATACTTGGTGTACACAGTAAAACTGATGAAACTAGTAGACCATGGTGAGTTACACATGTTCTCCCAGCACTTAGGAAGGAAGCTGAGACAGAGTTTCTATGAATTCAAGGTCAACCTAAATTATATGGTAAATTCCAGAACAGCTTGAGCTGCACTGTGACACTGTGTCCTAAAAATAAAATAAAATATATATTTGAAAGTTGTTTGAATGTACTTACAGAAACAATGACTTTGCTCTGAACAGTTCCAACCAGCCAGCAAACAGGTGAGATCAGATGGCCAGCACTGGATTCTATTCCACCAAAACCCATTCTGCTACCCAAACTTACCCATCTCATCTTCCTGTTGCCAGACCATCACAATTCCAGCAGACTCAACAATCTCACAAGACCAAGGTGGATCTAAGTACCCAAATTCTTACAAACCTCAGCTGAAACATCTTACTGGATATTAAGACCTGCAAGCATTTAGGACAAAAAACAATAAATGAAACAGAAAACAAAGGAACGAAACACCAATCCAACAAAGATAAACCTAAGAATCAACTTTCAAAACTTATAATCATCCCAAATCCAGAAGCCAAAATTCCAGTGTAAGAACACATTTAATAAAAGAAAATGCAATAAGATACCACTAGAACACAATAATACTATGACAGCAAAACAAGAACATTTCAATGCAATTGAAGCATAAGAAAAGGATCTTTAAAAAATCATTATGAAGATGATAAGGAGCCTTTAAGGAAAAATGAAAAATTCCCTTGAAGAAATGGAGGAAAAAATAGAAGAGGCACCCCCTCCCTGTGAATTTAGGTATGGGAGGAAGGGAGGGAGGAAGAGGGAACTGGGATTGATATGTAAAATAAGAAAAATAATAAATGTATATATAGTAGAAACAAAGAAAAATCTATGAAAATGAAGTCTCAATTCTGAATATCTATGTCTCAAATACGCAGACACTCCCATTTGTAAAAGAAATATTACTAAAGTTTAAATTACACATCAAACCCCACACATTAATAGTGGGAGATTTCAATACCTCACTCTCACCAATGGACAGGTCTTCCAGAGAAAATTAAACACAGAAATATGGGAACTAACAGATACTACAACTGAAATGGTCCTAATGGTTATCTACAGAATAATTCATTCAAACACAAAATACTATACCTTCTTCCTACTACCTCATGGAACATTCCTTAACTTAACTAAACATGGTCACAAAGCAAATCTCAACAGATACAAAGAAACTGGAATAATGTCTTGTATCTTAGCAGATCACCATAGGATAAAGTTAGAGTTCAACAACACACACTACAAAAAGACTATAAACTCATGGAAACAGAACAACTTTCAAAGGAATTATAAATAGGTCAAAGAAGAAATGCTTGATTTCAGGACAAAGTACAGTGTGATCTTCATGAATACAAGCGTGGTTGTGGTACCTCTTTCACTAGGCTAGGATTATCATTCCCTTGCATAATTCTCCACATCTTCCTTTGTTTTAATTAAAAGTAAACATAAAAGTGGTATTCACTGATTATATGTGTATCAAGTACACACACCCTAAATTAAGTTAGTTCCAGTTGAACATGCAGATAAATTTGTTTTAGGCACAGAAGCAGAACTGGGGACTATGTACAAACATCAGCAATTCTGGAAAGTACTTTTCTAACTCCCTTAGGAATTTGACTTCAGAAAATTCCTATAATCATAATGCTGAGAGAACAACCAGATAGATGTGAGTACTTATTTGCTCATGTTTTCATCTAGTCAGCCTGAATGAATTATTTTGTTTTGACAAGGATTTTTCTCACAAAGGTCCTACAAACATAAAATACACAAATATCAGTTTTCTTTTTAACAGTTTGATCTACTTAGATATATAGAAAAGAGGATCTTGTTGGAGTATTTAAATATAATAAAATGTCTACAGTTTTGGCTATAATTAAGCTAATTCTATCAATACTTTTGTAAAGCTCTATTTTCAGAGATTCATAATCCAACATAACACACATTCCCTACATAATGCTTGGCTCAAAATTTCACAGGATGCAAACGTTTAATTTTAATGTTAAAGCAAGAAAGACTTGTAGTATAGCTCTCTTACATTTAGCATATTTATTGAAATGAACACATAACATCTTCTAGTATCATTTTGGCATGTTAGTATGAATTACAAAATTTTGTATTTAGTTAAGTGATATAATTACCTGCCCTGTGATTGGCTTTTCAAACTGGTAAAATGCCCATTTATTATTTGTCAATGAAGTAAAACCTACCAGTTTTGATAAATTAAAATAATGTATGCATCAATTATACCTGATGTAAAGAGTTAACTATGATCAAGTCAGCATATTCTGAGAAAGAAAACTGTTAAAATAGAAAAGGGAAATCATCTTGCAAGTAATCTTTTAAGCCCAAGGAATGATGCTTTGGTAAGAATTATATATATATATTCCCAGAATGGTCTAAATCATACATTGAAGAAGTTGTGATGGTAGGATTCCAAATTATCATATTACTTTAAAGATTTATTTCTAATTTCAATTATGTGTCTGTGCACATGAATGTGTGTGCTTGAGCAGGCCATAGTAGATGGATCTATATGGAGCTACAGGTAGAGGTAGTAATGTGCCCCGACCCACGGGGCAGTCAATGATGATCCAGGAAGCACCTAGAGGAATCAAAGAACAAGGGATACAAAAAGAATGACAGCAAGACAGCAAGAATGATCAAGCTGATGGTCCCCAACAGTTATGGGCCTTCCAATTGAGTTCCAGGAATTGAACTCCAGTCCTCTGAAAAGATAACAAGCATGCTTAATTGAAGAAACATTTCTATAGTCCCTTATTTTTTGAATACTTTACTGGAGGTGCTGGGAATTGATCCTAGGGCCTCTCCATTATAGGCAGAACTCTGTCAGTGAATTATATTCCAAAGTTCAAGATTCTGTATTTTATATTATAAAATAGTTTGCTGGTGTATATTCACTGCCACATAATAGTGAGTAATATTAAACATTTTCTTAAAAGTTTGTTTTGAACTTTGACCACTCTACTCTTTTATTTCTTCTCTCACCCAACTACTGTTATTCTTCTTTGCTCCCACAGGCATTCCCACTTCTGCTTCCATGGATCTATATGTAAGCTAGGATCCATAAATACAAGAAAACATAATTATCTTTGTGGGTCTGAGATTTATAAAATTTAAACATAACTTTATCAGTAGCATGAAAATTATATTATAATACTCATAATTAAATCATTTATTTGAACAAAAATAGAAAAATGTGAGCCCTTTCTTTCTTTCAACTCCTTTACAGTATTGTATGGAGTGTTGAAGGGTAGGGAAAGGAGCTGACAAAATAACAATAGAGTGTAAAATATCCGAGATAAAACTGTGCTAACATTTTTACAAGTCCTGTATGAGTAAACTAATTAAAGAGACATGGAATCTTTCACTTTTGAAATATGCTGATATATTGCATTTTAAGTTGCAAATCTATAAATGTTCCCATATTGTATAATGGTATTTAATTCTTCACTCTTTTTCAACACTAGTTTTAAAACACTTAATTATAATTTTTTGCTCTTTTATTTTAAAACTGACATGCAATTTATATTAGCAATTTAATCATCTTAAAGCAAAAAATTCAGTGGGCATTATCAATGTTGTATAGGCTAGTTTTCTATATAATTTTTTAATGATTTCATCAACTAACCTCCATCAAACTATTGCTTGTCAACTATGAGCCTATGTTCACTATAAATTAATCTGTTTCATATGTTTTCCACTACATGATCTGATTTTTTTAGGCTTCCTTTGTTTGGCATACTACTTTCAATGTTCACCTATATTATATCTATATTACTATATTTTCAATTTTTCATGACTGAATACTAGTCCATATTTTCTCTATACCTACTTTCTACATCTTCACAAAAGTAGACATATTGAGGCATATTGAGGTTCATTTTATTGATTCTCATTGGAATCTATTCCATAAGCACTTCAGATAAATAAAAACAATAGATTATTCATTTCTTAAAAGACTGACTTCATGTCATCCTTAATACAAAATTTAGATCAAAACCTTAATTGTTTTTAATCAGGTTCACTAAGTTGCTTCTGTTATTACTACCCCACTCTCCTATGAAATCTAATTTTATACCATTATATTTGTTTTTATAACATTTTTCTTTCTGTGGGTCAACTTTTTCACATACAAATGTAATTCAACTCCTAATTTTCTGCTTTTTTATGAAAAGCTAATTGAAATGATTTTTTCATATTTACTTTAAGTAGGTGTCTATTTCTCGCTGTCATCACTTTCTATTCTACAACCATAAACTTTTCTAATTTGATCTAGCACTTGTCCCATTCCAATTTCCCTCAAAGTTTATTAAGATTTCTCTGAATTTCCAGATCTGATGAGAAAAATACACTGTATCTTGTTCAACTTCTGGTTGTAACTGAAAATTGGTGGTTCTTCCTTTCCACAACATTTATCATACATATACATATACATATACATATACATATACATATACATATACATATACATATACATATACATATGCATATGCATATGCATATGCATATGCATATGCATATACATATACATATACATATACATATACATATACATATACATATACATATACATATACATATACATATACATATACATATACATATACATATACATACCCTGTATTTTCATGCCCATATTTGTTTCTGTACATCAGCCAAATCAAGAGATGCTATTTTTTATGTTCTGGAGATTTTATTATCAGAATCTCTGACAGTCCCCTGCATAAAGTTATCTTTGTCTCACTTACTCTTTAGTGTAAGTGAGACACTTCCACAAATCTTAGAGAGGGAAAAAGTATCTTTTGTTTGTTGAAAGTTACCATACAAATTATTGAATTTCACTGTGCCCCTTGTTCCCTTCTGAGTGATTCCTTTCCTTCTCCCATGTAGTAGTGCATTTTGTTTGCCTTTATGTTGTACAACAAGCACCATGACCAAAAGATTCTTGGTAAGAAGGGTTTATTTCACATTACATGTAACATGGTATCATTGAGGGACAGGAAATCCATTGGAGCAGAAACACTTTTCTTACCAACTCTTGTCTATGACCAAGGATAATAACTGATCATGTTTTACTTGCAAAACTTGAAATACCATTTTAGCATGCAATTTATAAAGATGTTAATAATAAATTTTTCATTTTTTATTAAGACTATAAAATATAGTGAATTTTTGATAAAGATAGCACATTTCAGTTCACACTACCAAGTGTTCAAATACTACATGGGGTAGTGGGTATAATATTGGACAGTGTGTCTCTGCGGGAAACTGGAACAGATGAAATAAGTGATTTTCAACATCTTTGCAAGGCATTCTTCATAGGTAAATAAAAATATACAATGTGTTTTGTAAAAGTACACCCTGACCTGTAAACCTGCTTGTGTATATGAGAACTTCACCTAGGCATAGAAGTTGGTTCAGGAAAGACAGTGGTAAGATAGGACTGATATTTCATTTGACATGTGTTCCTATGTCTTTTGTCCCACAGACAGTTGAGCTTGTCAGAATTATATGGAATTAGACATAACTATGATAATAATAGCTGTCAAAAATTGTAAGGTAGATATTTTTAATTTCTATAATATATGAAAATAGACACCAACATCCTACCTAATTTTTGGTATTGTAGCATACAGTATTTGAATATGTTGGCTCATCAATAATATTTTTAAGTAAAATAATTTTATATACCCTAGCTATGAAAGTTGTTAGACATAAATAATATTTGAAAATGTATATAAAGTAAATTTGGATTAAAGTGTTTTTCTGTTTAACAGGCAGAACTATAAAGCTCAGTCATTTTGTAAGATAGTATGTATGTTTACTGCTCACTTCAGTACCCAGAAAATACAATGGCACATTTACAAGTGGGACTTGGTAGCAAAAATATAAAGGAGAAGAAAAAGAAGCAGAATATGTTACCATATTTTCTGCTGTGAGCAAGTTAATACCAGGTTTGACAAGAGAGTACTTCTCAACCATTTGACTTCTGGGGGAATTAGGATAAACATAAATATCTGGAAGCCAAAATTGAAATGTAAAAGTATAATGTTTATAGAAAGTGAAAGGATAGCTGGGCAATGGTGGCACATGTCTTTAATCCTAGCACTTGTGGGGCAGGCAGATCTATGGAGTTCGAGGACAGACTGGTCTACAAAACTACACAGAGAATCTCTGTCTTGGAAAACCAAAACAAAGAAAAAAAAGAAAGAAAGAAAATGAAAGGTCAAGTGAAGACATAAAACATGGGCATATTTGGTATGTAATAAATTTCTCCATTGAATTCTCAGGAATAAAATCAAGATGAACACTGAAAAAATTGTGTGAGCTAACTCAATTCTCAAATTGAATATTAGGTTAAGAATTCTGGTGAATTAACCTTTTCTTTTATAATCTCTTCTGTAAGTATAAAACCTCACATAAATAATCAAAATTCATAAGCCAACATTAGAATTGTATTTTAATTAATTGTGTAGTAGCAGGACCCAAAGAAATAAATCTCTACTAAGCATTTATTTGTGTTAGATTTTAAAATTAAATTCATGTTACTTAATTTTATGTGGCTTATCATTTTGAACAGTAGAAGAACTGACCTTCGCAC
This sequence comes from Cricetiscus sungorus, assembly GCA_030556225.1. Taxonomy (NCBI): domain Eukaryota; kingdom Metazoa; phylum Chordata; class Mammalia; order Rodentia; family Cricetidae; genus Cricetiscus; species Cricetiscus sungorus. The sequence goes on from JANBXA010000126.1 coordinate 9,707,946, forward strand.
AATTCTTTACTGGAGACTCTCAATTTTCAGGTGGCATGCCTGTCACCTGAAGACCCAGATCTCCAAAACTGCTCATTAACAGGCTTACCTGTTAGTAGCTTTGTCTACAGATTTGACTTTAGCCACCAATTAAAACGTCTAAATTGGCTTCTTTAGCATAGTGGATTTGTTTCTAAAAGGCAGCAGCATCCTGGATTCCTCCATACCTACAAGCAGTTAAGATATTGTACAGATTAAAAAGGGAGTAATGGCCTCCATATATAATATGAGCAGTTATAAACTGTCATAGTTTCACACATAAAAGAAGTATTAGATTGACCAGTTAGAATGTGACCTAGAACACAAGGGTATCAGAATCATTGTACTCGGTATACTAGTACATGTGAAAACATTCATCTTCTGAGTCAACAGATACATTAGATAAACTAAAAATTCAATTAAAAAATGTGCAGTTATTTTTAGTTTTGGTGATATTTTCACTCTGTAACTATTTTTCATATTTTGTTTGACTTGATTATGTGTGGATTAGCAGAAGACTTTATTAAATGAGCCTTTAAAATCTTCAGAAACAAAGACCAAGCTTGCTTGCTTCCTTCATTCCTCCCTCCCTCCCTGCCTCCCTCCCTTCCTCTCTTCTTTCTTTCTTTCTTTCTTTCTTTCTTTCTTTCTTTCTTTCCTTCCTTCCTTCCTTTCTTTCTTTCTTTCTTCTCTTTTTCCTTCCTGCTTTTCTTCCTTCCTTCCTTTCTCTCCTCTCACTTTCTTTCTCTTTTTTTTCATTCCTTCTGTCCTTTTTCTCTTCTCTTTCTCCTCCTTATTATTACTATTTTGATGATGACAAATCCTACAAGTCACTTCCCAAATTCATGTAATTTTTTTGTTTGTTTAACTGGGGCAATCTGTGTTACCACACAGGTTTCACAGATTTGGAACTATTTGTTGGTACCAAGAGACTCAGAAATTGGTATGCAAACAAAGACAATTGCTCCTCTACCAGTAGCCAATAGTTCATCAGGAAGTGATAAAGTAAATGAGCTTGTCCCCTGTTCATGACTGATTGTTGACAGGCACAGTCTAGTGCAGATGCTGTGGATTCATGATCACAATTACAATGTTAAGGTCAGAAAATGGTGTTTTAGAAGCTTTTCTCTCTATTTTTGAGCTCTAACTATCTTTCTGTTTTCTCTTCCATGGTGTTCCCTGAGCAATAGAGGGTGTGATCTAGATGCATTTTAATGCTGAGCAATAACGGGTAAGTTATTCTCATTGTTTTGAGAAGCCACCAGTCTCTGTAGTCACCACCATTTATTGCATAAAGAGGCTTCTCTGATTGAGGTTGAGAGTAGTGTATGTTAGAGTTAAGATCATGGATGTTTACAAAGCAGTTTCATGATATCAATTTTACTAACAGCAATAATAAGGTCTTCCCTGGGACCTATGACATCACCAATCATGTTTCTTTTTTAATAGGTTTGCAGTGCTAAGTGTGCATTCTCTTCTGTGGGGCAGGTCACAAATCCATCTAATCTGTGAATTGTTTGTCAACCCTGTAAGTCATACCATTATTTCACAAGCAGCAACTACTCACTTGGTATGTCACAGAGTTCACAGCTGGGTAAGAACATTGATACCTTTAGTTCTCCAGAATGTCATATATTTCCCTGGATCTCTATGATAATTAATTAGCTTGGAGGAAGCTTCCAGCTAAATTGCAGTTTAATTCTTCTATATATTTTAACTAAAGTATGTGGTATCTTCAGGGGTATTGTCTTATCAACTAGTTCTGGCATTAAATCAAGACAAATAACAAGAGCTTGTAGTATTTTGTAGACTCTGGGTCCTCCCTAGTCAACAACTTATATGGAGATATCTTACCTGTAGTACAGGATTATTTTTATTAACACACAGAATCTAGAAGGAGCACCCATGAGAACTATCTCCCTTCCAACTAACATTTCTTAAATTATACTTTTAATTGGCTATAAGACAGTAGGCTTTCATTGGGCTTTTTCAAACAACCTCATTTTAGTCCACCCTTTCCCTGCCCCCTTCCCTACATGGTCTTCTACTTATCCCTCCAGTCAAAACTTTCCAACACTATTTCTCTATTGCACTATTTCTCTGTCTTAAAACATATTTAATACTGTCTAATTTGTAGTTCTTTGCTTTAGTCTATGTGAAACACATGTAGTTAAAATATTAGAGAGAATATGCATCATTTGTCTTTCTGGATCTGAGTTAAATTACTGAGTTAAATTACTCAGAACAATTGTTCTAGTTTCATTCCTGTCATTTCATTTTTCATTATTTCATATGTCAAAGCCAGTAATTATTCTCTGTTCTGAACAAGCAAAAACCCAAGAAATATTTACAGAAACATGATTCATCACATGGCATTCAGAGATTATATCTTGTATTTATTTATATAAGCTTAGAGATCAAAAGTATGATATCCTCATGTAGTAAGAAGTTTTAGGCTTGACTTCTGTTTGCCCTTTTTGGGATCTCCAGGTCTGGTACTACTGGCATGCCCTCTGCTGACCAAGCAATCTAGAGTCTGCTGACATTACTGTGCTAGTCCCATCCCAGCACAGAGAAGAGGTGAGCTTGGGCCCTAGTCTCAGGCCTGACTTCTGCTTGGCCTCATAGGTATCTGCTGGTCTTGGGACTGCAGGAGGTCAACTCATATCAGCTAGATCAAACCATCCAGAGTCTGCTTACAACTTGGTACTAGTCCTGCCTCTACCCACCAGGAGAGGGAGTGTCTCAGACAGGCCTGTACCTATCATGAAACCCATCAGACCATGGGACTTGCTTGCTCCCACCAGAAGAGAACCTTGAACACATACCCACCAGGAGAGGAAGAGACCCCACATGCAACCATTGGAAGAAGAGATGGAGAGAAAATATAAGAACACATTCAACAACTGTAAAACAAATATGACACCACCAGAGTCTAGGGACTCTTCATCAGCAAGGGCTGAACATCTCAACAAAGATGAAGCAGAGGAGAATGACCTTAAAATCAACTTCATGAAATTTACAGAGACCCAAAAAGAGCAAATGAGAAAATCCTTAGAAGTGAAAAAAAAAAAACAAAAAAAAAAAACAAAATTTCCAAGACATAGAGGGGAAAAAACTAAAACTTGCAAGAAACAATTCAAACAGTGCAAAGTTTAGAGCTGAAATAGAGACAATGAAAAATAAACACAGTCTGAAATAATTCTGGAATTAGAAAAGCTGGGTAAATGATCAGGAACTACAGATGCAAACATAATCAACAGAATATAAAGACAGAAGAAAGAATCTTAGGCATTGAAGACACACTAGGAGAAATAGAGTCATTGACCAAAGGAACCAAAAAAATTCTTTTTATTTCTTTTCCCAGACAGGGTTTCTTTGTATTGTTCTGGAGCCTGTCTTGGAACTAGCTCTGTAGACCAGGCTGGACTGAAACTCACAAAGATTTGCCTGCCTCTGCCTCCTGAATGCTGGGATTAAAGGCTGCCTGGCTGACCAAAGAAATTCTTAAGTCCAACAAATCCTTAATACAAAATATCCAGGAAATATGGGACACTGTGAAAAAACCAAACCTAAGAGTAATAGATATAGAAGAAGGTGAAGAAACCCAACTCAAAAGTGCAGAAAATATATTCAACAAAATCATAGAAGAAAACTTTCCCAACCTAAAGAAAGACATGCCAAAGAAAGTAAAAGAAGCTTTCTGAAAAGCAAAGAGTTGACAACAAAAATTCCTCTTACCATGTAATAATCAAAGCACCAAACATACAGAATAAAGAAATAATATTAAAGCTGCAAATCAAAATGGCCTAGTGAAATATAAAGGCAATCCTATCAGAATTACACCAGTCTTCTCCATAGAAACTTTGAAAACCAGAAGGTCCTGGATAGATATTTTACAAACACTAAGAGACCACTGATGCCAGCCCAGAATACTATGCCCAGCAAAACTTTCAATCACTATAAATGGAGAAAACAAAATATTCCATGACAAAACAAGATTAAAAAAACACATATCCACTAATCCATCCCTACAGAAAATACTGGGAGGAAAACTCCAACCGAAGGAAGTTAACTACAGTCACAAAATCGTAGGCAATTGATAATCCCACTTAACCAAAAACCAAGAGAAAAAGCAGAGGAAATCTACACACAATACCACCACTAGAAACAAATCCAAGACAAACAAGAATTAACAATCAATGGTCCTTAACTTTCCTCATATTAATAGTCTTAATTTGTCTATTAAAAAAACCATAGGCTGACTGAATGGATAAAAAGATAGAATCCATCCTTCTTCTGCATATAAGAAACATACCCCAATTTTAAAGAAAGGGCTAGGAAAAAATTATCCAATCAAATGGACCCCAGAATATGTTACAAACTAGACTTCAAACTAAAATCAATCAAAAGAGATGAAGAAGGTCATTTCATAGTCATCAGAGGAAAAATCCATCAGGATGAAGTCTCAATTCTGAACAAATAAGGGTACCCATGTTTGTAAAGGAATCATTACTAGAACTCCAACCTCACATAAACATCACACACTTAGAGTGGGAGACTTCAACCACTCTCACCACTCGACAGGACCATCAGACAGAAGCTTAACAAAGAAAAAAGAGAACTAACAGAAAGTATTACATAATTGTGTTTAACAGACATCTATAGAAAATTCCATCCAAACATAAAAGAATATAACTTCTTCACAGCGCCACATGGAATCTTACCTAAAATCAGCCACATACTTGGCAACATAGAAAACCTCAACAGATACAAAAGCAAAACAAAACAAACAAACTAAAAACAACAAAAAATGGAATGTTCCCTGATTCTTATCAGACCACCATGCTTTAAAGTTAGAATTCAACAGCAACACAAATTATGGATATCCTACAAACTCATCAAAACTGAACAATTCTGAATTGCATCATTCCTGCATCAAGGAAGACATAAAGAAAGAAATTAAAAGCTTCTAAGAATCAATGATAATGAAGACATAATATACCCAAACATATGAGACACTTTGAAAGCAGTACTGCAAGGAAATTTCATAGCATTATGTGCCCACATGAAGACATTGGAGAACAGTCACGCTAGAGAATTAACAGCACAACTGAAATCTATAGAACAAACAGAAGCAAACTCACCAAGATGTAGTAGAAGCCAGGAAATAATAAAGTTGGGGGCCTAAATCAATAAAGTAGAAACAAAGAAAACAATACAAAGAATCAATGTAACAAAGAGTGGGTTCTTTGAGAAAATAAAAATGATAGACAAAGCTTTATCCGAACTAACTAAAAAGCAGAGAGAGAACATGCAAATTAAGAGAATAAGAAATGAAAAAGGGGACATAATGACAGATATGGAGGAAATCCAGAGAATCTTCATGTCATACTTTGAAAACCTGTACTTCACAAAATTTGAAAATTTAAAGGAAAGGAATGATTTTCTGGATAGTTATCAAATACAGAATTAAATCAAGAACAGATAAGCAATTTCAGTAGACCTATAACCCCAAATGAAAAGAAGCAGTCATCAAAAGGCTCCCAGCCAAAAAAAAAGCACAGGGCCAAATGACTTCAGTGCTAAATTCTACCAGAAATTCAAAGAACTATTACCTATGCTTCTCAAATTGTTCCACACAATAGAAACACAAGGTTCATTGCATAATTCTTTTTATGAGGCGACATTTACCTTGGTTGTCAAGCCACATAAAGATACAACTAAGAAGGAGAACTACAAACCAATATCCCTCATGAACATTGATACAAAATTCTCAACAAAATATTGGCAAACTGAATCCAAGAACACATCAGAGAAATTATCCACCATGATGCAGTGATGGCTTAGCATATAAAAATCCTTCAATGTAATTCACCATAAAGACAAACTGAAAAAGAGAAACCACAATGATCGTCTCACTAGATGCTGATAAAGCCTTTGAAAAAATCCTACACCCTTCATGATAAAGGTCTCTGAGGGATCAGGAATAACAGGAACACACCTAAACATAATAAAAGCAATATACAGCAGACCAACAGCTAATATCAAACTAAATTGAGAGGAGCTCTGCTCAATTCCTTTAAAATCAAGAACAAGACAAGGCTGCTCTCCACTTTCTCGTTATCTCTTCAATATTATACTTGTAGTTCTATCTAGAGCAATAAGACAACAATACAAGATCAAGGAGATACAAATTGGAAAGAAAGATGTCAAACTTTCACTACTTGCTGGTGATATGATAGTTTACATAAGTTGTCTGAAAAACTCTACCAGAGAACTCCTACATCTGATAAAGACCTTCAGGAAAGTGTCAGGATACAAGATTAACGAAAAAAAAAATCAGTAGCCGTATTATATATGACAATAAATGGGCTAAGAAAGAAATCAGAGGTACATCACCCTTTACAATAGCCACAAACAACATACAGTATCTTTGGGTAACACCAAACAAGCAAAAGACCTGTACAGCAATAACTTTGAGTCTTAAAAGAAAGAGACCAAAGAAGATACCAGAAAATGAAAAGATCTCCAACGCTCTTGGATCAGTAGGATCAACACAGTAAAATATGACAATCTTGCCAAAAAAACAATCAACAGACACAATGAAATTCCCATCAAAATGCCAGCACAATACTTCACAGACCTTGAAAGAATAATATTCAACTTGTTATTTAAAAATAGAAGAACTAGGATAGCCAAAAAAATCCTGTACAATAAAAGGAGGCATCGCCATCCCTATCGTCATGCTACATTATAGAGCTGTAGTCCTAAAGAAAGCTTGGTATTCCTACAAAAACTGAAAGGTAGACCAATGGAAATTAATTGAAAACCCTGATATTAACCTGCACACCTACAAACACCTGATTTTTGACAAGGAAGCTAAAGTTATACAATAGAAGAAAGTGTCTTCAACAAATGGTGTTGGCATAACTGGATGCTGGCTTGTGTAAGACTGCAGATAGATAAATATCTATCAGGTTGTACAAAACTCAACACCAAATGGATCAGACCTCAGCATAAATTCAGTCTCACTAAACCTCTTAGAAGAGAAAGTGGGAGGTAGTGAAGTCTTGAATGAATTGGGTACAGGAGTCTGCTTCCTGAACATAACACAAGTAGCACAGATATTGAGAATGACAGTTAATAAATGGGACCTCCACAAACTGAGCAAATTCTGTAAGGCAAAGGACACTGCTAACAAGACAAGAGGGCTGTCCACAGAATGGGAAAAGATCTTTACTATCCCCACATCTGACTGATGGTTGATTTCCAAAATATATAAAGAACTCAAGAAGCTACTCACCAAAATACCAAATACTCCAATTAAAAAACAGGGCACAGAACTAAATAGAGAATTTTCAATAAAGGAATATGAACTGGCTGAGAGACATTTAAGAAAGTGCTCAACATCCTTAACCATCAGGAAAATGAAAATCAATCAAGTATGAGACATCTTATGCTTGTAACAATGGCTAAAATAAAAACAATAATGACAGTTTATGCTGGAGAGGATGTGGCGAAAGGAGAACACTCCTCCACTGCTGGTGGGAGTGCAAACTTGTACAGTCACTTTGGAAATCAGTATGGTGGTTTCTCAGGAAAATGGGAATCAATGTAACACTCCTAACCTCGACCAGCAAGGAAGACGCGACTCCGTGAAGATCTTCTTCATGCAGTTTTAATCAGGATCCTTGAACATGCTTCTTCTGACCCTGGGGAAATGCCCTCACAGGCTTAAATCCCCTTGTGCCGACCAACCCCAGTGAGCTACATGGACCCTGCAGATAGGCTACTCTAACGCAAAAGGAAACAGGCTGAACAGGCTTAACCAAATAAGGACTTGTTTATGCCAGAGAGTGTTCACCATCAGGGAGGTGGAAGGCAGAAGCCAGCACCATCTTTAAGGTGCGGCACTTCGCAGTTCTCTACGATCAAGCAATTCCTTCCACTCTTTGGCATATACCCGTAGGATGTACATTCATACAGGGATATCTGTTCAACTATGTTCATAGGAGCATTATTTGTAATAGACAGAACCTGGAAGCAACCTAGATGCCCCTTAACTGAAGAATGGATAAAGAAAATGTCGTACATTTACACAATAGAGTACTACTCAGCAGAAAAAAAATGAATCCTAAAATTTGCTAGAAAAAGTATGGAACTATAAGAAACCGTCCTGAGTGAGGTAACCCAGTCACAAGAAGACAGGTATGGTATATACTCAGTCATATATATTAGTCATATATTAGACATAGAAGAAAGAATTACCAGCCTAAATTCCACACTGCCAGAGAAGCTAGGAAGCAAGGAGGACCCTAAGAGAGACATACATGGACCCTTGGAAAAAGAAAAAGCGACAAGATCTGCTGAGCAATTTAGGAGAATGTGGGAAAGTGGGATGGAAGAGAAAGAGAAGGGCAGAAGAGGAGTGGGAAGGAGAACATGAGGTATCCAGGGATGAAACAGAGGACAGCAAGAAAAGAGACACATCAATAGAGGGAGCCATTATAGATTTAAAAAGAAGTATCATATAGAATTGTACAGAGATTCACAAGGATGTACCTAACTAACAATCTAAGCAACAGTGGAGAAGCTACCTTAAATGCCTTTACCTGATAATGAAATTGATGACTACCTTATCTGCCATCCTAGAGCCATTATTCAGTAGATGATGGAAGCAGAAGCAGACACCTACAGCTAAACACTGAGCTGAACTCCTGAAATCCAGTTGCAGAGAGGGAAAAGTGATGAGCAAATGGTTCAAGACCAGCCTGAAGACATCCACAGTAACAGCTGACCTCTGAGCAATGGGGAGCTCATGGACCCCAGTCTAATAGCTGGGAAACCAGCAAAGGACTGACTCAGACGTGCTGAACATGTGTTATTTAGGAGGACTGGGCAGCCTATGGGGCCTCTAGTAGTGGATCAGTATTTCTCCATAGTATATAATTAGACTTTGGGACCCCATTCCACATAAAGGCATACCCTTTCAGCCTAGACACAATGGAGAGGAACTAGGCTCTGCTCCAAATTTTATGACAGACTTTGAAGATCCCCCATGGAAGGCCTCACCTTCCCTAGGGAGCAGAAATGGGATGGGATAGAGGGTTGGTGGGGGGCAGGGGAGAAGGGAAGGAGAGGGAACTGGCATTGACATGTAAAAAAAAACCTTGTTTCTAATTTAAATAAAAAGAAATTTTAGTAACTTAAATTTATTTTAGGTTGTATATTCTTAAAGATAGTAATAGATCTACCATGTTGAATAAGATTACAGGGGGTGGATTTTTTTTATCATTTACTATTTAGGAATATCCATCACAAACATTGATTCTGAAGTTGGTATTAGTGAGAATTCTTGGATTGAAAGAAACCTTTATCCAATCTAAACTGATAGTTAATGTTATAAAAAGTATTCACCATGAATGCATAAATAAATCAGAAAAACTCAGTGATACTGCATAAAATTTAATGAACATTTGCTTCTATGTGATTCTGCAAGGAAGAACAAACAGGAATAATTGTAGTTTTCTATATTATCTCAGTTATTTAAACCATAATTTCATCAAGCTAACCTGGCACTTATAGATATACCTGCTTGAATCTGTCTCCAGATGGTGCAATTTAAAGTGTGAAACTGCCAATTGAGCCAATAACATGAATGATTTGAATCTGCTCTACTTAAAAAATAGACTTTGGTAAATTAAAGGCAATATGTTAGATTCAGAAGATCTCATTAGTTTTTATTTATGTTTAGCCAATCCTTTACAATTGCTTTGACTTAAACCATTTTACATTTAACTAACATACATTTAATACAGAGGTTACTCAACAGAGATCACTCTAATCTCATATATCAAACACATATTTATGATGAATACTACATGTCAAAATAAGATAAGAGCCAGGTAAATGAATTTTATGCAGATTCTTTAGCTGGAGTCAGGATGTTGGTAACTGAAGCTCCAGCCAGAATCATAAAATAATGTGAGCCAGAAATACCTCTAATTCACTAATTCAGACACTGTTATACAAGAAATATTTGTTTTCCAGGTCAATAAACACAAAATTTAGGGAGATTTGTTAGAGAAAAATAAAGGACAAACAGATTACTAAATTTGTAGATTTATTAAAAAAGCATAAATGACAAACTAATTTCAGCTATGAGTCTAAGGTCTAAGTGTAAAATTAAAATATATCTAGAAGCATATGATTCTCTCCAAAATTTTATTTTCTGTCTTATATTTTTTCTTTACTCCATCTCTCTTTTTGATATGAGGTCTTACAATAATAAGCCAGGCTTTTTTCAAAGATATTATGTACCCAAAAATGACCTTGAATTCCTGATCTTTCTGTCTGCACTTCCCAAATGCTTGGATTATAGGTACTCATTATGAAATCTGGGATCTTATTGTTTTAAATATTATTTTTAGAAATAATAAATGAAATGTTATTGATACATTGTTTTAAAATTATCATGAAAGTATTTCAGTGGTAGATAAAATAAAGCAAAATGAAACATAAACTAAGCTACAAAAAATGCTCCCTGAGTTCAAAATTCTTACAAAACCATGAAAAATATGAGCATTATTGCTTGTGATTTATTATAGCACATTTTAGTTACATAAAATTTCCCCAAGCAGAATAATTAGTTTTCTACTCTTTGCAGCATAAATATTTCCTTTTGGGCATTATTAAGGTTTATTAGAAACAAAAATCCAGTGCAATTGCTTCTTATCCAGTGTATTTTCTTCGTATCCTTAAATGTATGCATTTTTATTTAACCCAAGCCTAATAAAAAACAAAGAGAAGAGACAAGTTAAATTAACCTATTATATCAAAGGATTAATTTAAATGAAATAAGAATGCATTATGTTAAATTTATTATTGTGTCATTAATTAACTTCTCTCATAAATTTTTGGAAGAAATTGCTCAAGGGAGCATAGGTGCAGGTATTTAAAATAAAATAAAACCACCAATGTTTGAGAAGGAAACTGTTTTCCTTTGGATAACTACACTAATTGCAGTCACTCTCTAATCTTAACGCTTTCTTTCTAAACTATCTGCCTAAATTGCAGAGTATGTCTAAAGAGTTAAGATGTTTTTAGCCCATATCAGGAATACTACAAACAATATAGGATCATTAAGTTTCTAATAGAAAACTGCTATAGCTAATACCCATGCTCAGCAAAGTGTTGAATATAAAACTATTCTAGTCTATTTTCTGTTGTGACATTGACTTCAGAGGAGAAGCGGCCTCCATCAAATTGATTTGTAAGCAAGCTTGTGGGGGAATTTTCTTGATTAATGGTTAGTGTGGGAGAGCCCAATTTTGGCAAGTGGTCCTGGATCGTATAAGGAAATAGGCTGAGCAAACCAAGGAGTATGCAATTTTCCACAATGGTCTCTTCTTCGGTTACTGTCTCCACTTTAGTTCCTGTCTCTAGGTTTCTGTCAGAGCTTCTCTCAATGAAGGATTGTAACTTGTATGATAAAATAAGATTTTTCTTTCTCATGACACTTTTGGTCTTAGTCTTTATCACAGAAACAGTAAAATAAATTATGACAACATGATAGAGAAGGTTAGTGTATATAAATGTACAAAGAACTAAAGAAAATAAATCTAATAAACAAATAGTATGAAATCAAACCACTCAATTAAAATTAGAGCATGTAATTAACCAGAGAGTTCTTGAAAGAAGTAAACATGGTTTAGAAATACTATTTTTAGTGTTCAACTTTTTTAGCTATCAGGAAAACAGAAATTAGAGTGACTGAGATTCCAACTTAGCTGTTGGCTAAGTTTAAAAAAAAAGATGAAAAGGTGACAAATGCTGGCATGGATATGGGGTAAAAGAACACTTATTGAACTCACCACATCTAGGCCTATTCCCAACATATTTTGTTTTTGTTTTCTCATAGAGCTTTTACTTAGTTGTTGAAGTGGAGTTATCTGTAGTCAGGATATCTGGTGACAGAGGCCTGGCTCAGTGGCTTCTGGAATGTTCTGGTTATTCTGGATGCCTTTTCTTGTTTGGGGACTCATCTGAGTTGTAGGCGAAATAGATCACAATTTCTGGGCACACACTATAGCAGATGGGTCCAGATAAACTAATAATTTTTTCCTTGTCTTCATGCTGAAACCTGTGAATTTAACTTTTCTAGGAAAGGGGCTTTTATATATTGGAAGGTAATTGCTTCAAGATGACATCATCATGGGAGAGTTGTAGACCCAAACCCAGAGCAGAAGCTGTGTGTGTGGAGGCATGGGCAGAGACTGAAGTGATGACGCAAAAGCCAAAGTTGGCCTAGGGTTGCAGTAAACTTGAAGAAATTAGCCATGGAAAGGTTTGCTCTCTGAGCACCCAGAAAAAGCCAGCAGTGTGCCAACACCTTGATCATAGACTTCTGGTCTACAGATTTAAGAGATAATAAATTTCTGACTTCCTAGCCATCTAGCTTGAAGTTGTTACAAAACTCAAAGGAAACTAACATACCTTTTTTTTTAATTTAAAGTTTAAGCTTTGGAAGAGGGAATTGTTTTTATTCCCTTACCAAACATTATTTAACTCTCATTTTAAACCTGGTGCTAGTGAACATCCTCTCCCTATAAAAGCTGACAAGAAAATTTAAGTATCTAAATCAGTCAGCAATGCTCTTGAGGACCTATAATGTGCTCATAACTCTTCTAAGTATTGAGGGTACAGTAGACAAATAGGCAGAGTGACTGTATTTAAGCAATTACAGCAGAGATGGGAGATAGGCTACAGATCTATGACATATGCTTCTTTAGTAACACCCTTCTCTGGGCCTTTCCACACTTTCCATATAGTAATTAGTCTCTTTTCCATTACAGAGAACTCTGTTTTCTCTTAATTTTTAGAACTTTTTTTTAAAGGGATTGTTTATTTTATGTGTATTAAATTTTTACCTGCATGTATGTTTGTCAGAAGAGGATGCCCAAGCCCCTGGAACTGCAGTTACAGACAGCTGTGATTCAACATGTGTCTACTGGAAACTGAACCTGTATCTTCTGTAAGAGCAGAAAGTGTTTTTAACTACTGAGCCATCTCAACAGATTTCAGATTTCCTGAATTTTTGGTTTTAATGAGACGAATGCTTACACTAAAAAACTGTTGGAATGCCATGTCATGGACTGTGATAAATACTGTAATACGAGAAAAAAAGTGAACTGTTTATACGTTTCTTGATTTACTTACATATGTAATCTGATCAACTTGCTAAACCAACAATGTTTGTAATTACATAGTAGGTCAAAAGTCAATAAACAGAATGCTACTAAATACAGCGGAAGTTCATTTGTAATTTCTTCTAAACACTCAAATCTCCTGATCCCCCCAAAGTTACATGTTGTTAAGAACAGAGCAGAAAAAATTTTAGTCTGGCTCTAATTTTCTTCTCTGGTGAGGTCATATTTCTGAGAATACACCTTTGACATATCAGCTGGGTTGTTCTAGACTGGCTAGTGTGGACAGGCCCTAATTAGGAAACTATATTTGAACATCCTCTGAGATGGTTTTTTCCATTTTCTTGCATGTTTTCTTGTAATATAAGTACTCTAAGAATTAGTATTCTATGGAGCATTGAATGGATCTATCTTCAAAGCATGTGTTGTTTTTTCTTTTCTAAATCTCTTGTTACAATCGTCACCATTTTATTTTTTCTTAATTTTCCAAACTTCAATGTGGAAAAACAACTTGCAAATAAATAAAAATATCAGACACCTTAATTAAACAGATTCATATAGTCTAGATTCTTAATATGAGAGAGAATACACATTTCCATTTTCTGAGATGGTTTAATTCCACCCATTTTCATGAATAATTTTAAACTCCATTCTTCTTTAAAGGTAAGTTATATTTATAGACATGGGGATGATATATGCCAAATTATTGTTATCTATTTATCTAACAACAGGTATTATTATAATTATTTGTTATGGTGAATAAAGCACCAAAGAGCATGGGACATACAAATATATTTATGGTAAGGTATGGAGTTCTCTGTGTATACGACCAGGAGTGAAATAGCTGGCTCATATGGTGAAGATTGAGTTTATGTTCTGCCTAGTCCCACAGCAGTTTGGACCCAAATAAACACCCTGAGGCTTATATAAGTTATAAACTGTTTGGCAAATATTTCAGGTACCTTATTGACAAGCTCTCTCTTAATTATTAACCCATTTCTATTAAACTGTGTATTGTCAAGGGTCTGTGGCTTACCTGTAATACTGCAGCATGTTACTCATTCTGCAGCTACATGACATCTTTTTGGCACCCCCTCTCTGTCTTCCTATTTCCAACATTCTCCTATTCAGATAGCCCTGCCTACACTTCCTAACTGGCTACTGGCCAATCAGAATTTACTCATCAACCAACAAGAGAAACATATACTCACAGAATACAGAAGGATATCCCACATCAATATGGTAGTTCCATTAATTTTTTTTTTCGGGAAACTTTCAAACTTATTTCCACAATAGCTATATTATTTGCACCCCGACTGACAGAAATAAGACATATATTTCTTCACATTCTACAATGAGGTGATGTCTCAAAGCAGTTTTAATTTGCATTTTTTGATAGACAGGGATATTGAACACACATGTTTTGATTATTTGTATTTCTTTTTGGAAATTTGTTAATTGGCATTTGTTTTATTCCACTGATATTTAATTTCTGTAATTCTTTGTAAATTTGGGGTATTAAACCCTTGTCTGAAGTATGTCAGGTAAAGATTTTCTACCATTCTGTGGGTTATCTGTTTACTCTGCTGATTGTTTCTTTTGCTGTACAGAGACCTGTATTTTCATGTAGAACCACATGTTGATATTGGAGGTTAATTCCTCTTTTGTTGATCTATTTTAAATGGCCTTGCTATTGTGAAGGGTATCCTTGAAGGTACATGGTGAAAGCTTCAGATATTCTGATTTAAAACTAAGGTCTTAGATCCATTTTTTTTTCATTTTTATACAATATGAAATATATTAATTTAGTTTCATTATTCCACAGGTAGTAACCCAGTTTTTGTCAGCATAAGTTGTTGAATAAGATGAAGTTATCCAAAATGTGTTTTTTCAACCTTTGTTAAAATTGCTGTTTTATTTCCAGATCCTCTATTCTATTCATTTTGTCTACTTGTTTTCATACTGCTACTGGGATGTCTTTATTATTATTATGTAATTTGATGTTGGATATTGTATTACCTCCAGTATTGTTCTTAATCATTGGGATTATTTTGGCTATGAATTATCTTTTATGATTTCATATGAATTCTTATATTAGTTTTCTAAACTTGTAAAATATGACAGGGAGTTTGATAGTATTGCATTGATTCTATACATTGATTTTGGTAAGTCAGAATTTCCACCAGAAACATAGATTATTTTCCATCATCTAGTCTCTTATGTGATTTCCTTTTTTCAATGCCTTGATGTTTTCTTTGTAAAAATATTTCTTTGTAAATCTTTGTAAAAATATTCTCAAATACTTCATTTGGGGAGAATTATATTGAATAGATTATTTTCTTTCTTTCATGGAGAAGAGACTATTAGCATAAATTAAGACTACTTTTGTATTGATTTTTAATAGTGCAACTTACTACTTACTAGGGTCTTCCAGTAAAGAATAATGTCATATTGAAATAGAAATAATTTGGCTTCTTCACTTTCTATCATTATTCTTTTTGGATTTTTTTGTCTACTATATCAAAGAAGAGAGGGAGAGTGAACATTATTATCTTATTTCTAATTTAAAGTAAATATTCTCATTCTTTTTCTAATTAAAAATATTGTTTCCTATGGACTGTTGCATATAGAATTTAATTTTTTTGTGTTATATTCCATTTATTTCTAATGTCTCAAGGACATGAGACCATGTTTGACTTGTTACATGCTTCTTTAGTGTTTAGTAAAATAAATATATAGTTCTTTATTTGAGTTTATTGATTTGCATGTGTTGAACGAACCTTGTGTTTTTAGGATGAAGAGGTCATTTGGTCATAATGTATAGTCTTACTAATGTATTCCTGAATTCAGTTGTAAATATTTTGTTGAGAAGGTCTGTACCTATATTAATTTAAAAAAAACCAAAAACCAAAAACCAAAAAACAAAAAAACAAAGACAAAAACCAATGGCCGGTAGCTGACTTTTCTTGTAGTGTCTTTACATGGGTTTGGTATCAAGATGATATTGGCTTCATAGAATGAATGCTGAAGTATGTCTCACATCCCATGTTTTTTTGTGTTTGTTTTGTTTTGTCTGGAGCAAGTTAAGAAGAACTGGTATGAAACCTCCTTTTTAAGTTTTTGTAGTAGTTTCTAGTGATGTTTTAATTTTCACTGAACTCAATTGTAATAATCCAATTTTGATCTCCAATTTTATGAATTTTCATTCTTTTCTCTTTTTGTCATATTGAATAGGAGTTTGTCTATATTTGCAGGATGAACAATAAAAACTCAAAGACAGATTTGGGGATTCAAGCCAAATATCACTAAAGGAAAAGCAGCCAGCCAGTAGTTCTTACCTCTACCAAGGCTGAAATGGAGATCCTGTCTTTTCTTTGACTGGAAACTGAACCTCACATGAGACCCTTTGCATCTTCCTTATATTTGGATTAAATGTGTGATGTCTGCTTCTCTTCTAGACTGACTAAGTCTCATATAGCCCTAGGTGACCGTGAACTCAAAGATCCATCTGCCTCTATCTCCTGAATTGTAGGATTAAAGGTATGTGCCATCACTGCCCAATTTTTATGGCTGTGGCTAGCTATTCATTCTGACACCTCAGGCAAGTTTTATTAAATCATAAATAATAAATCACCACAAATATTATTAATTTTTGAATGAGCCAAATCTGTTAATTTTTGTATGGTTTTTCATCTCAATTTAATTAACTTCTTACACAAAATTTCTGGCCATCTATTGTGTTTGTTGTTACCTGCTTATAATTTCTAAGATTTTTAGATACGATATTAGTTGATTTGTTAACTCAGATTTTTTTAATATGAGTATTTATTGCTATGAACTTTCTTTTAAGACATCACCTTGACTGCTTCCCAGGGATTCTGAAATGATGCCTATGTTTTGATCTTTATTTGTTTCTGGAATTTTTCAGTTTCTTCTGCTTTCTTGGATTGCCAAAGTTTATTCAAAATGTACCATTTGTTCTCCAAGTATTTTCTAGTTTCTTTGGGTATTGATTTCTAGTTTTATTGTATTATTGTTCAAAAGCAGACAAGGAGTCATTACAATATTTTTTTCATTAAACTTTGACCTGTATCCTATGCTGTTTTCAGTTTGGAGACAGTTCCATGTTGACTTATTTAGGATTACTGTTGCTATTATGAAACAGCATGGCCAAAAGCAACTTAAAAAAGAATGGCTTTATTTCACTCATAGTTTCCTATAACAGGTCAGCATCAAAGCAATGGATTCAGGAACACAATCACAGCAAAAACATGAAGGTAGGAATTAATAAAGAAACCATAAAGGAATGCTGCTTATTGGCTTGCTTCCAGTGCCTTACTCAGCCTACTTTCCAGAACCCAGGACAACTATCCCAGGGATAGACCCATCCACAGAGGGTTTAGCCTGTCCCCATCAATAAGTAATTAATAAAATAACGTACAGGCTTACCTACAGCCAGATGGTTCTCTGTTGAGGCTCCATTCTCCCTGACTACTCTAGTTTGAGTGAAGTTAACATAAAACCAGCCAGCAAACATGTGCTACTCTACTAAAAAAACAATGTGTATTCCTTATCTGTAGTGTGAAATATTCAATCTCTGTATTACACACACACACACACAATCTATAGTTGTACCATATATATTAATGTCTATGTGTGTGTGTTTTTCTGTGTGTATCAATGTCTATGTCTATAACTATTTCTGTAATTTCTGTTCATCCATAGTATGTATTAGCTCTGAATTGTTTTCTGAGACAGGGTATCTCTGTGCAAAAGTCCTGGCAATCCTGGATCTCTTTTTGCAGACCACACTGTCCAGCAACACACTGAGATCTACCTACCTCTGCCTCCCAAGGGTGAAAAGAGATTATTGACAACAGATGAAGTCCCAAAGTTACAAAAGATGGGGTCACTTTTGCAAAATCAATTGATTTAGAGAATAACTATAAAAATCATGTGAACTAAAGTTGTTAAAGACATTGTCAATAACAGAAATGAAAAGACTGTTGATGGTGCCATTGCTGCTACTATTCTGATCGGTTCTAATGCTAAGGCTTTGAGAACAACAAGAGCACTATTCCAGTGGAAATCAGAAGAAGTGAAATGTTGGCTGTTGTTGCTGTCATTGCTGAATTTAAGCAAATAAACGAATAGTCTAAACCTATGACAATCCCTAAAGAAATTGTTGTGGTTCATACACTTTCTGCAAATAGAGACAAAGACATTGGTAATGTCACGCCTCAATCAGTGAAAATTGTTGGAAGGATGCCATCACAGTGAAGTGTAGTAAAAGCTTGAATGATGAATTATAAATTATTGAAGGAATACAATTTGATAGAGGTTATATTTCTTCATATCTTACACATAGAAAGGTAAAAAGTGAAAATTTAAAGACATCTGTATTCTGTTTACTGAAAAGAAAAGTTCTGTGTTCAGTTAATTGTGAGACTGGAAGCCCGTAGCCAAAATCACTAAAGCTTTTGATGCAGAAGCTCTAAGTACACTGGTTTTGAACAGGCTAAAAGATTGTCTTCCTGTTGTAGCAGTCACAGGTCCAAGGATTGCGGACAATAGGATGGACCAGAAGAAAGGTACAGCTATACCTTCTGTTGGTACAGTGTTTAAAGAACGGCTTAAATATAAATCTTAAAGGTGTTCAAACTCATGATTTAAGGAAAATAGAAGAAGCTATTGTCACCAAAGATTATGCTCTGATTTTGAAAGGAAAAGTTGACAAAGCTCAAACTAAAAATTGTATACAAGAAATAACTGGGAAGATACACATCATTGCTACTAAATACAAAAAGAAAAAGTTGAATGAGCAACTGGCTGAATCTTCAGATGAAGTAGCTGTAATTAAGATTGGTGGGACAAGTAATGTTTACATGAAAAAGAAACAGTTAAAATACCCACTATTCTAAAAGATCAGCTGTTGAGCATTTTTCTAAGAGGGGATTGTCTGCCTCAGTGAATTTCAGGTTTGAGTTTATTAAAACAGGGTAAGAAAGATCAATCAGAAAGTAGGGACAGAAATTATTCAAAAAGAACTCAAATTTGAAGTTGGGGATGGTGATACCTCCCGAAATTTCTTTAATGTACAGGGTTGTTTTGGCTCTCCTAGGTCTTTTGTTTTTCCATATTAAGTTGAGTATTATCCTTTCAAGGACAGTGAAGAATTGTGCTGGGATTTTGATGGGGATTGCATTGAATCTGTATATTTCTTTTAGCAATATTGAGAGATTTACTATGTTTATCCTACCTACCCAACAACATGGGCGATCTTTTAATTTTTCTGGTATCTTCTTTAATTTCTTTCTTTAAAGACACAAAGTTCTTGGTATATAGGTCTTTCACTTGTTTGGTAAGCTTTCCCCAAGATACTTTATGTTGTTTGTGGCTATTGTAAAGGTTGATGTTTCTCTGATTATTTTCTCAGCCCTATGTTGTCTGTATATAGTAGGGCTACTGATTTTTTTTTTTTTGAGTTTATCCTGTATCCTGCTAGTTTGCTGAAGGTGTTCATCAGCTGTATAAGTTCCCTGGTAGAGTTTTTCGGGTCGCTTATGTAAACTATCATATCATCTGCAAATAGTGACAACTTGACTTCTTCCTTTCAAATTGGTATTCCATTGATCTCCTTTTGTTGTCTTATTGCTTTAGCTAGAACTTCAAGTAAAATATTAAATATATATGGAGAGAGAGAGGGCAGCCTAGTCTTGATCCTGATTTTAGAGGAATCACCTTAAGCTTCTCTCCATTCAGTTTGATGTTGGCTGCTTGTTTACTGTATATTGATTTTATTATGTTTAGGTATGTTCCTGTTATCCCTGATCTCTCTAAGATCTTTATCATGAAAGGGTGTTGAATTTTGTCAAAGGCTTTTTCAGCATATAGTGAGATGATCATGTGGTTTTTCTTTTTCATTTTGTTTACATGGTGGATCATGTTGATAGATTTTCGTATGCTGAACCATTCCTGCAACCCAGGGATGAAGCCTACTTGGTCATTGTGGATGATTTCTCTGTTGTATTCTTGGATTTGGTTTGCCAGTATTTTATTGAGTATTTTTGCATCGATGTTCATCAGGGATATTGATCCATAGTTTTCTTTCTTAGTTGTATCTTTGTGAGGCTCGGGTACTTTGTGAAGTGATTGTGGCCTTGTAGAGTTTGGTAATGTGCCTCTGTCTCTATTGTATGGAAAAATTTGAGGAGTATTGGTATTAGCTCTTCCTTGAATTTCTGGTAGAATTCTGCCCTGAAGCCATCTGGCCCTGGGCTTTTTTTTTAAGTTGCTTATCTGTTCTTGATTTAATTTTTGCAAGTGATAGTTATCCAGATTTTTGTCCATTTCCTTTGAATTTTCAAATTTTTTGGAGTACAGGTTTTCAAAGTATGACCTGAAAGTTGTCTGGATTTCTACAGTGTTCATTGTTATGTCTCCCTTTTTGTTTCTAATTTTGTTAATTTGCATGTTCTCTGTCTGCTTTTTGGTTAGTTTGGATAAAGATTTGTCTATCTTGTTGATTTTCTTGAAAAACCAACTCTTTGTTACATTGATTTTTTTGTATTGTTTTCCTGGTTTCTACTTTATTGATTTTAGCCTTCAAATGGAGTATTTCCTGGTGACTACTTCCTGGTGACTATTTCCTCTGGGGTGAGTTTGCATCTTTTTGTTCTAAGGCGTTCAGTTGTGCTGTTAATTCTCTAATGCCCTATTATAGAGCTATTGTCCTGAAAACAGGTTGGTATTGGCACACAAATTAGACAGGTTGACCAATGGAATCGTATTAAAAATCCTGATATTAGTCCACACACCTACAAACAACTAATTTTTGACAATACAGCTAAAAGTATACAATGGGGGAAGGAAAGCATCTTCAACAAATGCTCCTTTCACAACTGGGTGATGGTGTCTAGAAGACTGCAGATAGATCCATGTCTTATGCCATGCACAAAACTCAAGTCCAAATGGATCAAAGACCTCAACATAAATCCATCCACACTGAGCCTCTTAGAAAAGAAAGTGGGAGGAACCCTTGAACAGATTGGTACAGGAGAGCACTTTCTGAACATAACTCCAGTATCACAAACACTGAGATTGACAATTAATAAGTGGGACCTCCTCAAACTGAGAAGCTTCTGTAAGGCTAAGGACACAGTTGACAAGACCAAACAGCAGCCCACAGACTGGGAAAAGATCTTCACCAATGCTACATGTGACAGAGGGCTAATCTCCAAAATATACAAACTCAAGAAACTAGTCAACAAAACACCAAATAACCCTATTAAACCTGAGGTACAGAACTGAAGAGAGAATTCTTAATAGAGGAAATTAAAAAGGCTGAAAGGCACTTAAGAAAGTCCTCAACTTCCTTAGCTATCAGGGAAATGCAAATCAAAACACCTCTGGGATACCATCATATACTTGCCAGAATGGCTAAAATTAGAACCACCAATAACAACTTATGCTGGAGAGGATGTGAAGTAATGGAATAGTGTTCCCAGGCTGGTGGGAGTGCAAATTTGTACAGCCATTTTGGAGATCAGTATGTTGGTTCTTCCGGAAAATGGAAATCAGTCTACCCCAGGACTTGGCAATTACTCTCTTAGGCACATACCCAAATGATCCACATACATGCAACAAAGACATCTGTTCAACTATATTCATAGCAGCATTATTTGTAGTAGCAAAAACCTGGAAGCAACCTAGATGCCCCTGAACTGACAAATGGATAAAGAAGATGTGGCATATTACACAATGGAATACTACTCCTCAGAAAAAACAAACAAAAACAAACAAACAAAAAAAAAACAATGTAATTGGCAATTAGATGGAATTAGAAGAAATCATCCTGAATGAGGTAATCAATTCACAAAAAGAGGAACATAGTATGTACTCACTCATATATGGATTTTAGATATAGAGAAAAGGATTACCAGCCTATAATACACACATCCAGAGAAACTAGCATACAAGGAGGAAACTAGGAGTTTCATATAAGGTTCCTCTTAGAAAGGGAAAGGAACATGATTTCCTGAGCATATTGGGAGTGTGGAGGAAGTGATAGGAGAGGGTATTAGGAGGAAGATAAGATAAGGTGAAGAGAGGTAAGAATGTAGTACTAGGAAGTACTAGGAAGATTGAGTCAGGGGAGAAATAGACTGGAGGAGAGAGAGAGAGAGAAAGAGAGAGAGAGAGAGAGAGAGAGAGAGAGAGAGAGAGAGAGAGAGAGAGAGAGAGAGAGAGAGAGAGAAAGAGAGAGAGAGCATAAAAGAGGGAGCCTTTATAGGTTTGAAGAGAAAACTGCACCTAGAGAAATGTGCAGAGTCCTATAAGACTGATCCCAAGTAACAATTTGAACAACAGTGGAAAGACTACCATAAATGCCTTTTCATGATAATGAGATTGGTGACTAACTTATCCACCATTTAGAGCCCTAATCTAGTAGCTGATGGAAACAGAATCAGACACCCATAGTTAAACCCTGAACTGAACTGGAATCCAGATACAGAGAGGAAGGACAAGACCAGGCTACAGAAACCCTTAGAGGCAGCTTACCTGAACAATGGTACCCCAGACTGATAGCTGGAAACATGCATTGAACTGACCCAGACCACCTGAACATGGATCTCAGTGAGAAGGCCTGGGCAGTCTAAGGGACCTCTGAAAATGGAAGCAGGATGTATCCCTGGTGCATGAAAGGACTTTAGGAGCACATTCCCAATGGAGGGATACTCCCTTAACCTACAGTAAGGAGAGAGGGCCTAGTCCCTACTCCAAATGTCTTGACAGAGTTTGTTGATTCCTTTTTGAAGGCATGGTCCTCTTTATGAAGTGTGGGAGGATGGGATGGGAGGGTGTTATGGAGCATGGGAGGGAGGCAAGGAAGGAAGGATGGAGAGAGGGAGTAAGGGAGGAAGGGAGGCAGGGAGGCAGAGAGGGAAGTAGTGAGGGAGAGGGAACGGATCCACCAAATATGGGTGCTAGAAACTAGACCTGGGTTTTTTCCAAAAGAAGCTACTGCTTTTTCTCTGCTTAGTCACATCTTCTGACACATGATTTTTTTTCAATAAGACTACCATTTCAAAATCTGTTAAGATGGACATTTATGCATACACCTGTACTGCCAGCAATTGGGAGGTTGGGATATACTGACTTGATTTGAACTATAGGGTGAATCTTGGTCCATCAAATTTTAAAAGAAAGTGAAGCATATCAACTGAAAGGAAAGATTAGAACTGTAAATATGGACCGTCTTCTTGGAAAATGTTTTACACTTAAAATCATATGTCTTAGAAGTAACATATATCAGGATGATGTAGAATAATATATTCAAAGGAGAGAGTTATACGCATTCAGCACTACAACACAGAGCTGTTCTTCTGATTGTTCACCTATTCTCTCATCATTTTTTATGTGAAATTGTAATTATATTGAACAATTGCATGTATCCTTAATGTCTTCTTGATATTAGTTGACACTAATATTATGTAAAGTGTCTAATGTGAAAGAAATAAAATGAAACATAGGTACAAACAATATTGCAGAGTAAAAATTCATTAATGCAATAGAAAATTCTCATAATTATAATAATGCACTCAGGGAAATGAAACAAAATGTTTCTGTGATAGTATTCATGGAGATATAACATAAAAGCAACTGGAAAATAACTTATGTTAAGAATAATAGGCCAAAAATTATTTTCTTTGAAATTAAGCCACCAATATCAAAATACAAATTCAATTAAGCCAATAAGTAAAAAGCAATAAGACCTGGAAAACAGAAGAATAAAGGAAAGGATCAAATTGGAAAGTTTATATTTAATTCATGAAATTTATATAGGAGGAATGTAGGTGAGATATTTTCTAGAAATAAAAATTTTCAATAAACATGAAAAACAAAAACATGTTTCAGGAAGTCAAAGGCACAATTATAATGATTAATAGACACAATAGGACAAATTAGAGAACACTAAATACCACAGCAAACTCTGAAATTCAGAAAATCCTAATATGTGAGCATTGAGGGGAACAAAATAAACTGTCTAATGAAGTCAAAATATGCAAAAAAAACAAAACAAAAAAAACCAGCTGAATATAGATATTGCAAAGATGTGGAACATATAAGGACACAGTAACTCCCAATACTAACATCTGGAAACTAGAAGACAAAGACTATCTTTGAAATTATAAAAAAGATTGTATTTGAGCTGTAATGTTATAATTATTCAAATTGGCAATTAACTCAGATGATCAAATGATATTTCTTCCTCATGGAAACAATGTATTCTCAAATCAATTCTCCACTCCACAACTCTTAATTGCTATAATAGCAGAACAGCACATGAGCTACTAAACTGAAATATCAAAATGTTTATATTGCTTAGGAATGT
Source organism: Cricetiscus sungorus (assembly GCA_030556225.1). Taxonomy (NCBI): domain Eukaryota; kingdom Metazoa; phylum Chordata; class Mammalia; order Rodentia; family Cricetidae; genus Cricetiscus; species Cricetiscus sungorus. The sequence goes on from JANBXA010000126.1 coordinate 9,732,567, forward strand.
GGAAATAAATAGATAAGTCAATACTAAGTGGTAGGAATAATTACCTCTGGATGGATGAACTTCAGGGGTCAAATATGTTGAATAAATGAACTTATTCACTTTTAGTAAAACTTTTAGATCACATGCAGACTATAAAATGAGTGCAAACATTATAAAAAGCAACTATCAAAGAATAAAATAGAAGGAACAGATGTTGTTGATATCCTATGCTATATTTCCCAGTGCCACATGAACTCCACTGGCAGCTATGGTAGATGATTCCTACAAAGTTTGACAGCTCCTTGCCTCAAGAGCTTGGAAAATCTCTTCCATATTTGAAGGTTTGCTTGCCAGTGAGAGCAAATGCTTGCTACAAACTAGCTTTGTATCTGTTCTCAAATTTTGGAAACTGTACTTGCTTAAATATTCTAGCTTCTTATTTCTCTGTTGAGAGATGGGCCCAGCAGATTGTTCCTAACTGCCCATAATGATAATATGTCAATTACCTTACTGTCAGTTTTTATAATTTCCTTCACTATTTTATCTATGCTACTTGCAATAGATCCTGAAATGGTATCTAACTATTAAAATAATTAAAGTAAGATATATATATTTAAGGATGCCTTGGGTTTCACATCTTAGCTCATAGAGGTCAAAAAGCAAAGATATACCATGTCTGATTTAGCATTTAAATTCCTAATTCACACAATCTACACATACAATAAAATAGTCAACTTATTTTAAAAGTTCTGGAGAGGTTTGGTTCAGAGCAATAGTAACCAGGACACACTAAATAAATAATTACTAAAGTACCTATTATCTAACAAAAGAAAACTGGAAAATTTTTATGTATGAATATATTTATTTATCAATATATTACTATGGAATTATGGATCAATTTGCATGCTTTGCATTTTTTTCATATCTTTTTGCAAAATTAGGTCACAGGAAAATGCAGAATTATAAAATATTATATAATACTGTACAGCACACAACTACCAAAATACTTGAGCTAACACCAACACAAAATTAGTAATAAAGAAAATTTCATTGTATACAACACAAAAATGAAGAATTTCCAATTTGCAATATGTCATGTGTTTACTAAAGTTTCCTATAAATATGGAATAGGTGTGCTATTTTGTTTTTTCATAATGGAATCAAATATAATGTTCTCAAGAAATTCATTTGATAGGCATACACGAACTTTTAAAATTTTATATGTACTGAATTTTACTAAAATAACTAGTTGAGGACATCTGCTGTAATAAATTCAAATAATGAATATTTAATTTAATAAAATCACAATATTCAAGCCTTGATATTTCTCCATTTACGTGGAAAACTATATGAAAATACTTAAATTATTTTTAATATTATTTTTATAAAACCTTCAATCATCTAAGCTTAAATTAATACAATTAACTGTTATTAGTGAATTAAGGGCACAATTTTTACTAAAATTATTTCTGAGGTCCTTCTAGTCAATTCCTAGATTTGGGCGAAAATATCATAGTTTTAATGTGATGAACATTTTAAGATGTAGTTTCGTTTGGCAATTAAGTATTACATTCTGTCTGCCTATTTTTATGATCAAGACATAGAGCAGATTGAATTCAGTGCCTCATATTGCATACTATGTTAAATACACCTTCTTATGCCAGGCGTTAATGCTAATTGCTACAGTACATAGTGTACATGCGTTGCAGAATTTTACTGACTAAATTTGGTAAGTAAATAATGAAAAAGTTTATATCATGATGTACAAAGGATGATATGCTTTAAAATTAGTTGTTTTTGGAAGACAACTAATTTAACCAAGGGATGTTTATATCTTGTCTAATCTAGCGTTTAGTAACCTCTTGATAAGCTGTGAAGTTTCAGAAACGTCAGTAGCTGTGACCTTTCAAAGCACATGTGGAACTCAATTTTCCCTGAAATAAAATCCTTTAAGGGTATTTTTCCTTTTATCATGTTGAAGAAAAGTGTATATAGCATGATATTAAAAGAAAATTCCTGTTCTGGTACTTACTACACCTATTAACTGTGTTTTTGAGTCAGGGTAGTTAGCCCATCTGATTTTTAGGAACTTTTATTGAATATTTAAAATATTTCAGATTAATGCTGGAGATATTAAATAAAATAAACATCTGATGTGGAAACATTTGTTTCTGCCTGCTGTCATCATTAAACTCAAACTCAGTGATATACAGACATGATAATTCCTGAAAAATTGAAGGTTAGAGCCAAATAGTATTTGTTCAGCTAAAGCTTTAATTATGTAAATGAATGGATGACAGTATGAGGAATAAAATTGTATGTGGCTAATCTTTCAGGTGTGTGAACAGTTTGGACAGTGATACCCATTGTCAGGATTTGGGATACTATGTTTATGTATCGTTCTTCATAACTTATAATCAATATATATATATATTTATATATATGAAAATTGTGGTGGTCATAATAGGGCATTGGATTCCTTGAAGTTGGAGAAACAGGTGGTTGTTAACTGCCCAAGGTGGCTACTAGAAAACAAACCCTGTACCTCTGAATAAACAGCATTTTTTTATTGCTCTTAACTGCTGAGCCATCTCTCCCTAGCCATACCCAAATGTATTTTTAAAGTCCTTTGAGGATATATGAGTATATATGTGATTGTTGGTCATCTTGATTAGATTTGGAGTCATCAAGAACCACATTGGACAGTCTGTCAGGGTAATTTCTGAGTGTCTTAATAGAAGACAGAAAACGCAATTTGAATGTGGAGTGTATTATCCCACAAGTTGGGTCACAGAGTAAATGAAAAAGAACAACAAGAAGATAAGTAAGCTGAATGCCAAGATTCCTTGACCTCTACTTCACAGGCTCTATGTGTATGCTGTCCTAATAGTAACCCCTGCCACCATGAATTTTCTCTTACCTTTCATGTCATGATGGACTATACCTTCTTAAATTGTGAACTAAAATAATTCCATCATTTATTAAACTGCCTTTGTCAGGTATTTTTATCATACCATCAGGAAAGTAGCTAATATAATTTATGAATTTATACATCTAAAATTAGAGCAGCAGGACTTCCAAATTCATTGCTCGAACCTTTGCTTTAAATAGAGGGGCAAAATGTCCTAGAGTCATATTAAGTGTTCCATATTAAAAAGTTGAGAATAATTTCATGTATTTAAATAGGTTGAGGCAAAAATATGAACATATCCATGTATCCGGTAATGTAATTTTAAGTTAAATCTTAAAAATAATAAAAAATTGAGTGGTACATAACTTTAACCCTAATACTCATGAAGCACAGGAGGGCATATCCCTATGAGTTCTAGGTCAGCCTGAATTACATAGCAAGCTCCAAGCCAGTCAAGTGAGACCTTGTCTCAAAAAAGCAGCAACAATAACAATAATAAGCCACTTATATTTAGTGTTTACTTATCGCTCCCAAAGAAATGACTCCTTATGTGACGTGCAGTCCAAAATTAAATAGGGTAAGTATTGTTGTCATAGACAGTGGTCTAAAATAATTAGCAGCTTTCTATCTTGCCATTTGAGTGACAGCTATTACGGAATTCCCACATTTCTTTACTCACATAGGTGCTAGCTGTCATTTTCTCTAGCTTATTTGCCTGTTTCTTTCTGAAGGCACTAGGAAAAAACTTACTGTATATGTTACAGCAATACCATTCAATTTTCCTATTTCTGTAAATAATGAAAAATATTGAACAAAAACAAATTTAAGTCATACCATTTTGAATACTCTGACTGTGATTGCTGAAATGTAAACAGTAAGGAACAGTCAAATCCACATGGAACCATTTTGTGGTTGGGTAGGCACTGAGAATTTGAAGTTCACCATGTATTGTTCCTCTAAATTGAAACCATCCCTACCAGGAGGGAGGGAAATGCTTATGAGTCTCAGATGGTAAATCAAAGTTCATAAGTCTAAGATCAAAAATTTGCCAGGCCCCTCTCCAGCAATGTAAAAAGAGTAAACAATTGCTGAGGATTGTGATCAACCTAACTGCAGAGAGAAAAGATACTGAGATTAACTACTGATCTATTTGCAAGCTGTGTAGAGAGATCCAGGATGGCAGATTTGTGAGTCATCATCTGTGTTAATGTGGATCTTTTGGTGATGCAGTTGATTTCAGTCATTACTGTTCATTTTAAGCAGCCCCTCATTCATATGTGTTCATTGGTTCACAAAGTTGGACTTTCTTGCAATCATTGATTTGGTCTGTTATAAGTTCTCCTGCAGTGAATAGACAGGTGAGTTGTGACTTTCCAAGAAAAGTGTGTCATACACTACCATGCATGAACTGTGAGTCTGACTCTAGTAAGATATTTTCTCATGCAGAAATAGAGTATCTGAAGGGATAAAGTCACTACTCAAACGATTAAAGTCCATCTTTACCTTCTTCCTACTCTCTCATACCTGAAGGACAAGTAGAGCTATCCCGAATGAGAAAACAGTGACTGAAAATAAAGCACCAACTAGTGTGATGCATTTCATGTTATCTGTTCTTATTCTTCTTTGGAAATAGAGTTATCTTTTCTATCCTTACAAGGGCAGTGCAGACTTGTGCTGAATAAGGAATGAAAAAAAGACAAACCTTCATTTTCTTCAACTTTCCTTGGAGGAAATTCAAACTGATTATTTGAAATTTTCTGTAATTATTTCTAAGGCTGCTTTATGTCATCTTTCCAAGATAATGAAAAAGAAGTAAATCAAAGAAATAAAGTGACCAACTAAATTAAAATGGTCAATGAATTTGATGTGTAGAAAAATAAGCATACATAGTAGGTACATTAATATTATATATGAATATAAATGTTAAAGCATTAAATACAGAATATTTTCAATTGTGACACTATACATGATTTATCTTCTTATATTTTCCCTATATTTCTGATTTTTAAAGCAAATACTATATTTTGCATATATCCAGGAAAAATTCACCTCAAAGCATAGTAACTTCAAATATACTGTAGGGAAATATTTACTTTATAGGATATTTCATTATTTCATACTTAGAATATACACAAAAATATATTTTAATAGTGTTTGTTTAAAGTGGCATCTAAATTTTTTTAGGAAAACATTAAGTGAATCTTTGCTGTTCTAATGGCCATCTTCACTTTCATATTGGAACTATGCAGAGCCATCTCAGATCATCAGTCCCTTGTCTGCAATATTATGTCATTTTATTTGACCTTCACTTAACTAATGTATGCTGGTTTCTTTAGTAGTCTCCTAAGACAGGTTTCTCATACTTATACAGAGTCTAATGGAGGTACTCTCATAGGTTTTTCTTTTTACTGTTTCTCAAAAATCCCATTAACAGTCTCCAATGTCATACTCATCTAATTATTTATAATATGCTACTTGCTGATCTCACAGGGCAAGCATTCTAATAAAACTACAGTTCCATACTGGGACATAAAAAATATCCCTGTCATTACCACTTCAGTAGTAAATATTAATAAATTAAAATCTGCACATTTTTAAATCATCTTGCTTAATCTGAATATATATATATATATACTGTTGTACATATTTAATGTATATGACTGTATGTCTATTACTTAAAGAATAAGTATATGCATATAAAACCATGTCATGTTCATAAATCTATCAATATTTCCTTATTTTGTTCTCATTATTTAGATATAATACCTTCCTTCCTAGGAAATTTTAAATATACAATGTGTCATTATTTTTTATGGTTGTTAAACTATATGGTGAATCCCCATAACTAAAACATGGACCCTTTTGTCACCACCATACTGTTTCTCTATCTCCTATTCCTTTGCTAGTATTGCTTTCCTTTCTGTTTCTATAGGTTTGCTTCTTTCAGATCACATATATATGTAAGGCCAACTAGTATTTCTCTTCCTGTGTCTGGTTAATTTTGCTTACCATGTTTTCCTCTATGTCCATTTATGATGTTACAAATGAAAAGACTTCTTTCTTTTATAAATGCTCCATAATATGACATTGTATAAAAGTGCAGTATTGATTTAATTGTTCCTCTATTAATGAACATTTGTGTTGTTTCTATGCCTTAGTTTTTCAGAATAAATTTTCAGGGAACAGGATAGTGAAATGTATCTAATCTCTAATATATAGAGAAGCCTGATTTCTATCTATGATAGTCTTAAAGTAAAATTTTAATTAGAAAATAAGGAAAGTGATGCTAAAAGGAAGGAAGGAAACCAGGATGAAACAAAATAAAGTGATAAGTGATCAATAATAATAAAAATTGAATGTGTACTCTGATGCTTATATTTTATAGACATAATCATACAGTTAAAGAAATCACTCATGGGGGGCATGGGAATTGGGAGGGAGAGGAAACTGGGATTAATGTATAAAATAAGATTGTTTCTAATTTAAATTAAAAAAGGAAAAAAGAATAAAAAAGAAATCACTTATTCAAATTGAAGAACAAGACTTTTGTTTGACATTCATTGTCCTTACTTACACCATGCTTTCTTTTTTCTTTCTTTCTTTCTTTCTTTCTTTCTTTCTTTCTTTCTTTCTTTCTTTCTTTCTTTTTTAAATGATCACCCAGATTATCAGGACATGAGCCCAGAGAGTTGCAAGCAGGACAAAAATACATTGACACCTTCCCGCTCCACTGGGGTAGAAGCAGCCTGACCAATGTCATGTTTATTTGGGTCACACATTAAACATGCTCTCATGCCATGCCCTTAGCAAAAGTGGCCTCTATCACATAGCTTTAAGTTGTATGTTTCTCTATGTCTCATTCCCCAACCTCTGTCAAGTAACATAGGTCATATACAAACTAACCTACTTTCGTACTGTACAAAATCTCCCTCTCAGGAACCTTTAAAAATGTCTAGGCTGATTTGCTTTGCAAGGCTGAATATCTGTATCTAAACCCTGCCTTACAATGCTGAGGATGATTAGACTCAACATCTCTCCTTCTCTCAAAATTCTTTCCCTTTCCCTCCCTAAAATACAATAATTCCAAAGATTTGAATATGTAATAAATCAGAATAGAATTATATTAAGAGTTAGATGTCTCCTACATGCAGAGTTTAGAACATATTTCAAGTGCTTTAAGGTGATCTATCATTGCACTATTTACTGGGAAATCAAGTTTGGTGGTATCAACTCAAAAATATGTTTACAGGAATGAGAATATTTCATTATATGTAGCTCTGGGAAAATGTGTTTGTTTTGGAAATAAATAATAGCAATAAAGAAAGATCTTTAGTGATGGGAAGATTCAGGTAAAAAGTCCTAAAAATAAGAACAGATAATAGTGGCATGCACCAAATGGACTTTTAAAAATAATGTTTCATTTATAAAATGCTGAAAATAATCTTTTAGTCTTAGTGACCAGTCTAAAATTCCTTGAAATTATGTCTCTTGAATTTTCATGAAATATTAGTTTTTATAAATTTTTAATATGCACATACATATGTGTGTATGTATTTGAATCACTACTAGCAAGTCATATGATAAGCAGAATATTTTTTGCTTCTTTTCTTTATAATTTTTTTTATTTTACATATCAATCGCAGTTTACTCTCCTGCCCTCCCTCTCTTTTACCCTCTCTCCCCCCTCACATGCACCCTGATCTCCCTTCCCTCCCATCTCCCCACCCCATTCCAGCTATAGGGCTATGATATCCAGGTGGAGTCAAGTAAATCTGTCAAGTCATTTGAAGTAGGGACTAGGGCTTCTCGCCTGTCTCTAGGTTAAGGGAGTATCCCTCTATGGGGGAAGTGTCTGTAAGGTCCTTTTGTACACCAGGAATACATCCTGGTTCCACTGACTGGGATACCTTAGTCTGCTCAAGCCTTCTAGATGAGACCCATATTCAGGAGGTCTGAGTCAGTCCCATGCTGGATTCCCAGCTATCAGTCTGGGGGGCCCGTTAGCTCCTACTTGTTCACGTCAGTTGTCTTTATGTGTTTCTGCAACCTGGACCTGAACTCTCTCTCTGCGTCTGGATTATCGTTTGGCTCAGTGTTAAGTTATGGGTGTTTGCTTCTATTTCCAACAGGTACAAGATGGGGGCTCCATTATGGTGGATAAGTTAGTTGTTGATCTCACTATCAGGGAAGGGCATTTATGGTAGCCTTTCCATGGTTGCTCAGAATGTTAGTTGCAGTCAGTCTTATAGGTCTCTAGACCTTTCTTTATGTTCAGTTTCCTCTTCAAACCAATAATGGCTCTCCCTCCCTCCCTCCCCCCCCTCTCTTTTTTTCTCTGTCTCTCTTCTGTCTTCTATTCCTACGCTGATTTTATTATAACAACCTGACTTTATCAATGCAAATATGCTAACACAGAGCTGTCATGATACAGGTATCAGTCTCTTTGACGTAGAATCTAGACCATGTGGCAACTCTTGGGTTCAGAAAGACATGAAAATGGCTTCTTCTTTGATACTTATTGTATGTCAATCTTGACAATACTTGTAAACCAAGCACTAATTTCATAATAAATAATTTGGAGATGTCTTTATACTTACAGCATTTTTGCATTAGTAAAATAATAAAAAATAGAAATATTTATTCAATGACAACATATCACACCTTTCATTTTTATTATTATGATATATTACATTATTCTTTACATATTATATATTATTAAATTTATATAGTAAAAGATTACATATCCACATACACATAAGTTTGTTCTTCTAAATTTTAATTATTTTACTGTTGATTAAGACAAGGGTTCTCTGTGATGTATAACCCTGGATATCCTGGATCTCACTCTGTAGACCAGGCTGGCTTTGAATTCAATGAAATCCTCCTGCTTCTGCTTCTAGAGTACTTGGATTAAAGATGTGGACCACCATTGTACTATCTGGATAAATAAAATTTTGGAAACATTTTTTTTTTAATTTCTAATTATTAGTAAATTTTATTATTTGTTTTCCAGAATTAAGTTCTTGATGGTAAACTCAAAGCTATCTTGAACTCTATAGCATGACTTTATATCAAGGGATAAAATGACTTTTTTAAAAATATGCATTTTATGGCAAAAGGCCATGCTTAATTCAAAACTAGGGAAAGTATGGACATAAAATTTGTGTTTAAATAGAATAGCCAGGCTGCTAGTCAAGGAGGCTCATTTTGTGATGACAACTAATTGGGTGAAACCAGTTCTAACAACTTGGCCCAAGAAACTAAAGGGAAAAGGAATGGATGTGGTACAGCAAGATATATGCATAGTTAGTCAGCCTTGCCAAATTTTGTCTGTTATTGCAAGATAGCCCAAAAGGGTTTTATCAACCACAAGGAAGTTGCTGTTATTTGGGGAGTAGTTTAATTCTTGGTATAAAGTGTGTGTTGATCAAACATATTTTTTCTTAAGTGTAATGTATTTTAAGAGACAAAGATTCAAAGAAGAAAGATACAGAAAAAATAGAGGTCTTTAAGAGCCACAGATGCAGAGATACCCACTCAAGTTATGTAAAAGGGAAAAAAAGTTAGCAAGAAATAAGGTCAGAAACAAGAACCCTCTTCTGGCCAAGACAGAACCAAGGACATATTCAGCTTCTGTTCAAGGACAAGAATTAGAAGAGTCTTGATGCTGTCTGACCATTTTCTAGCTGCAGTTCTCATCAAAAAACATAGTTGAAAGGAAAAATGGGCCTGTTTAATTCAGCCTCTGAAGATGTCCAACTCTGACTGGAAAAGGTCACTGGAAATCTGGCTCATAATGTGTTGATAGAAGATGTAATTGCAAATACTGAACATATGCCATCTATTTTTACCTTAGATGCTTCTGTCTTGAAAATGGAGAATCACTAGCTCAAGAGGAGCACATTTTATATGGTTAACATTTTTGAATGTAAAGTTAAGCAAAGATCTGATGCAAAATTTAATATAGCATGAAGAATGATACAAAATGAAGGTGATACAAAATTGATGTGAAATATCATGGGGAAAAGCAGAAGACTGCTTTTCATGTTCTTAATCCATGAAACTACTGGAACAGAGTTTGTTTCTCTCCTTTCCTCAGGATTTTATGAAATATGCTAGATCCCTGTGTTATTGTAAGGAAAACACAAAACAAATGCCTCACCAAGTACAGAATAAGATCAGGATATGTCTAGGGTTAAATGATAAAATATCTGTATATTTCCTGGAAAATTCCCTTAATAACTGAGGAAGAAATTCTAGAATAATATTGACTGAGGCAGGATAGAAAGACAGAGAAAATTAAGAGAGCATGAAAATAGAAATCAGGCCAGCACCATTGGATCTATTTTACCTTTGCTGGTGATTGAGATCCAAGAAACCTCAACACAACTAATCATGCTAAAATGGTCTATAGAGATAATGTGTATTTTCTTAAATTTATCTCAGATAAAGATGTTAAAATAATCAAATCATCTACATTTACTCAGAGGTAGAATACTAGTAATCCTGAATTTTGTTATATTATGACTCCTACCTCATCCTTAAATCTGAGCACCTCAACAGGCCAGATTACAATGCCATTTATAAAAGAAAAATTCTTAAGAACTTTATGTGACAGAATTTTTGACACCCTATATGAGGCTTCATCCTCTCTGGGGAGTAGTTGGAGGTTGGGTTGCATGGATGGTGGGGAAAATGGTAGGAGGGAGGAAAAAGGAACTGGGATTGGTATGTTAAATAAAAATGTTTGTTTTAATAAATCAAAGTAAATTAAAAAAGAAAACTAATAAGTGCAAACTTTCTTTCTCTCGTTCTCTCCCTCCCTCCCCCCCCCCTCTCTCTCTCTCTGTGTGTGTGTGTGTGTGTGTGTGTGTGTGTGTGTGTATGTGTGTATGCACACACGCATGTACATGCTTGATGCCTTTCATTACTGCTCGTGAGAAGCCGCACTAATTTCTTGGAATTATATACCATTCGTTTTCTATATTACATTATGTCTAAATAGTTAATAAATTTTCTATCATAAGTTCATTTCACCTTCTCAAGGATCCAAAGGACAGAACTCTTTAAATTGTTGAGGTTACACTGAGCTGTGTCTTATGGCCACTTTTGGCAGTACCATCCTCACAACTAACAAAAATTATGGGGCCTCCAATAACCTCTTAATTCCTGACAGTGGGCATTGTGGATCTCCTTCAATCAATGCTGTTACACCTTTCTTCTACATTGATTTCCTTCCTGTTAAGACATGACAGATATTTTTCAATTTGGTTGTAATTTTTTTTTACTGTAATTGCTGGCACAAAGTTTTCCCACACCCAAGATCAAAGGCAAAGATACCATGATTACATCATGCTTGTATTTATCCATCAGCATATAAATACCTGAGAGGAGCATCAAGATTCAAAGCCATTATGACAATTTCCATGTTTTTATGTTAAAAAGAGTAATTCAAAATTGTCATCATTCTTTGCTCAACTTGGAATTTAATTTTATTTCCAATTAATTTTTCGCTCGTACATTACATCCTGACCACATTTTCCCCTCCCTCCACTCCTCTCATCTCTTCCAACACCTACCCTCTCATGCAGATTCACTCTTCTTCTGTTTCCTTTTCATAAAGGGGAAGGTTCCCTAGTGATTATGAACTGAACATGCCATAGAAAGTTAAAATAAGACTAGGCACAAACCCTTTTATCAAGGCTGGATGATACAATTAAGTAGGCAAAAGAGTCAGAGACAATACCCCTTCCCCACTTTTATTTGGGTTCTTCCGGAGGTCTAAAAGCAGATGCAGGACTTAGAGAAGGTTTCATTGCTATTGGATTAACTGGGATTTGATTTTTCTGGGAGAGGCAACTGGACTTCAACTGAGAAGATTGGATTGGAATAGAGCACACAGATAAAAAAGCGAATTCTGAGAAAATCAGCAACAGAATGAGCACAAGATCTCTTGAAACTCTTATTGAGGGAAGTGGAGTTCTCTCTTATGGATTTTCAGACTTGATAAAATAATGTAGCTACACATTTAGCAAGAAGCAGATGATAATTTTATTGAAGTTTTAGAGATAAACAATAAGGTAAAATGGAAAAACAATCTCCAGCTGTTTGAATTTATATAATATTGAAAGCTGGATGGTTACTTAATGGTTTGTCATTGGAAATTTTGATGGCTTTTCTTAGTTGTTAACTTGACTATATCTGGAATTAACTAAAACTCAAAAATGAAGGGTACACCTGTAAGGGCTTTTTGCTTAATTTGAAATATCTAATATATTAATTAGATATTAATTAGACAAATATCTAATCCTAATCTGGATCTTGAGGAGGGAAGACACATGCCTTTATTCCAGATCATTGGATCTGTGAAAACACACCTCTAATCTGAGTCATACCTTTTGCTTAAAGCCTATAAGGACATAGAAGTAGGAAGCTCTTTGCTTGATTACTCTTGCCTTGCTAACGAGTTCATTAATTCCCAAGCATTAGATCCTACTTCTTTGGGAGTCCAGTGTCTACTGAAGACAGCTGTGACATACAGCCTTGTGTAATGAGCATCTTACTTAAGGCTTGGATTTTCTCTTTACATGCAGCCACTGTTTGATTAGCTAGACCACAGCATTTAAATAACTCTAATAAATCATCTTTCTATATCTAGAGGAGTTCATTCTATAAGTTCTGGTACTTTACAGAAATGAAACTGCTATTTTCATATTTATGTTTGTCTGGCATATTTTTATTTTCATCCCTGTATGGTAAAAAGAAAACAAATATCTATATCTATGTCTGTATATATATCTATATATCTGTATCTGTAATAAAATGAATGATTAAAATAAAATTTAATTTAAAAAGCCCTCACATGGCATTGTGACAAAAAGAACCTCCAAAGATACCACTGAGTTCATTTTCTGTTGGCTATCTACTTATGGACCTGTAGCCTACCCTTAAGAATGGTGTTTTTCCCCAGTTAGTCTCCCATGAAGAAAAGTAAATTTTCATTTACAAGTGCTTTCCAATTGGTGAGAGCTTCTGGGTTACTGATAGGGTATGTGTTCACTTCTCCTTTCATCTCCAGATGGATCTGTTTAGTAGACCGCTATTATTTGGTTTTATTTTAGTTTTCTAAGCTAGCTACTCTCAGGTTCTTGGTTACTCAAGCAGTGGGAGGTGTGGGTTTCATCAAGGGATGAGCATTGAACCAAAGTAGATATTGGTTGATTTCTTCCACAAGCTTTGTGCCACCAGTGCACTAACGTTACTTGCAGGATGGACACCATTGTAGAACAAAGGGTTTTTGTATGGGTTGGTGTTCCATTTCTATTTTGGTAGTATACAGAGTACCTTCCTGGACAAAGATGCTAGAACATAAGAGTAAAGGCTCCTGGTAGCACAAGCTCATCTCTTCCACGTTAAATGATTTATGTGGGTGTTCTTTGCAGCAATAGGACCTTGCTGTCAGGTTCAGGAGAGCAACCTATAGTATTGGCAATAGACTCAGGACTTAGGGGACCCCCATGACATTGCTTTGGTCAATGCTCAATTGCATATAAGCCACTCCTAGAAATGGAGGCTTCATTTTGTGACAAGAGATGTTCAATTGATGCTCTGTCAGTTGAGGGAGGGAGTACATAGAGAAGCAGGTAAAACTAAGGGCCATTTGAGTGGAAGCATGGAAGCCTACAATGAAATTGCTTAATTTATTTTGTTGTTCATTTCCCTTTGAAAATATTGGAAAGGGGGATACCTTTTAAAAGAAAAGTCATAAAAAGGTTTAGAAAAATTAAAAAAGAAAATAGTAAAGAAAATGCATGCACACCAAACACACACACACACACACACACACACACACACACACACACACACAGAGTCAATAAAAACAAAGTATCAGAAAAAATAAAAATAAATAGTTTTTGTTGTTTAATTGTTCCTTATCTCCATTCTGAGAAGTCTTTTATCCCAGGGTATATTTCAAGATTTCTTTTCTATTACTTCCACATCTTTAATAGAAATATAATAACATACTGTCTCATATAAAATACTGCTTAAGGTAGAAACATCAAGATGGTGAAAATCTCTCTAAAACTTTTAAAATTCTATTTTCACTATTGATTAAAAATTTATGCCTTGAAGATGAAGAGATTGCTCAGTAGTTAAGAACAGTTTCTTCTCTTTTGGAGAATCCAGGTTTGATTCCCAACACTCATATTGGGTGTCTTAAATTTACTCAGAACTTAGCTGCAGGGGATCTGATGTATTTTGGGATTTTTGTTAACACCTACACAATATACATATGCATATATATTCATGCATACATATTAATGAAAACAATCATTTAAAATCCACACCCCTTAATATTGTTATTTTAGTCTCTTTCTATTTTATTTTCATCAATGTTTTAATTTTTAAGCTTGTGGTCCAGCATCAGCATCAACAGTAACATATTACAGATGCAAATTCTTAGGATATCAGCCAGACTTTCTGATTTAAACTGTTTAGTAGAGAGGACAACAATGTGCTTGTACAAATCCTCTGCTTTAAAAGAACATGCTGTTTTGATCTAAAAACCTAACACTGTCTGGCAATAAGAACAGATGAATTCTTGATCTTGATAAAATATAGCTACTCTAACACCTCTCATATCTGGCATAGAAAAATGTTTCTCTGTTTTGTGATTGCTCCTAAAAAATAATATCTGCTTACTATAATGCAAGATTTTGTAGAGTTTGTGGAGCAAATTATAGATACAATGCTTTATAGGTTTTAAATTGTAAAAGGAGAATAAAATGTTTCTGAGAGTAAAAATAGGCAGTATGTAAGTATTATATTTATTGTAACTAGACATTTAATAGTAAATGTACTTTGTGGCTTATACAAGGCAGCATTTTTTAAGATATCTTGAACAAAACAATTTCTGTACATGTTCTCTAACCCTTCTATGTTTCCCAACTATCCCCCTTAGAATTCTAAATTTTAGAAAGGACCTACCTAGAGATAAATAATCTAGAGATGCTAAACATTAAATGATCTTTGTTATTCCGCTTTGTCATCCTCAGTTTCACACAACAACTAAGACATTCTTAAATTTACAGAAAAGTAATGCATTTGTTTGAAAGTCCAGAAATTATCCACAAGAGGTTAAGGCTCCTTGTACTGTGGGCAGGAGAAAAGGAGACTCTAACTCTTGCCTGATAAAGACTTTGTTCAGCAGGAGCTCATTCCTGAAACAGTAATATTTATGAAGCAGGGGTTAGTAGGAAGGAATCAGGTTGACTTAAGAGCAGTTAATAATAACAAGATAGAGGATTTTTCAAATCACATCTCTATACAGGAACTTGCTGATGGACAGAAAAGGATTTTATGTGGCAGAAATGAGGTACAGCAAGGCAATGGACCCAAGGCTCCATTAATTGTTTCAGTGCTGTTTAATTATAAACAGAATTGAGCCTTATATTTTATGTAAAGTAATTATTAAAAGATTACTGTTATATCACATAAATAACATTTTACCTCTTCAGATTTTAATTCATTTTATTAAAGACATCTAATTTGTGACATCACTATTACTATTCGTAAAGGAAATATAAAATGCTTGAATCTACTCGGCTAATAATAATAATAACAAAAGCCTATTTGAAATGGTTTTGATTTTCTATTTGCAGACAAAAAGTAATAGATAATTAACATAGAAATTTCGAAACTGGGTTAGAATAAAAGCTGGCAAGACTAAAAAAGATTCAGATGATATCTCCAAGATGCAGATTAAATCTGAATAATGTCTTTTTACTACAAATTAATGTTTTAATATAGGAAACACGAAAGTGATTTTCAATTTTCAGACCTTTTAGATACTAGCCCTGAGGGATTCATTTCTTTTATTTACTCTTTCAAACCTTCTTCTAGGTAATAAGAAACCCCCTGAAATTGGACTATTTAATTAAAAAAAGTGAGAGAGGGTGTTAATGTCAAGACAGAATTCAAAGACCAGATCAATTCCTTATCGAGAGTATTATTCTGAAGATGTTTTGAGAAATACAAGATTATTTTACAAGTCATGGTCTCAGGAGCCATCACATAAATATAGTAACTAAAATTTTAAAAAGCTAATCAGATGCAAAAGAAGCAGCCAAAAGAAGCATGCCAGGGATATATGCTAATCTACGCACCATGATTTTTCTATAAGTGAAAATTGAAATGTATTGTAAAAACCAATGAGGCAGCAGAAAGATGGTTGACTATAAATCCCAGTCAGTGTCCTCGATATGTCATTCTCCATAAAAGGCATGCTGCCTGATGTTGCATTTTTTCACTAATAAATGGGGTAGAGGAACACCAAGATATGTGCTCTCCTGGCTCATTTGCATGTCACCATTTATAACTTTGCATTTCCCTGTGCCATTGCAGTACATGTCTTTCAACTGAGGAATGTGTGGCAGTAATAATTTTTTGATAACACCCTAGTAATTACATTGTCCTTGAAGGACTTCTTTTCAAGTTTTAAAACTTGTGTTCTGTTCCTTGAATGTGAATATAATCCCATTTTGGCTTTGAACCTGGTTATTAACATTTTCTTTCTTAGCAGATCTGGTGGATATTGATACATGAGGCCAAAAAGAAAAAAGTGGCAACCAATGGATTGCTTCAAGTAGCTGAATGAACAGAAATAATTAACTTCTCCTCAAAATAAACAAGCAAACAAAAACATAAAATAGTAGTAGTCATAAAAAACAGTTGGTAACTACTTTTTTCAATTAAATTTTATTCTAAATAAAAAACATATTGACTTGAAGGTTTAATACTTTAATCAACAAAGAACACATTAAACACCATATTTTGTATGTAAATATAGGCATGTTTCATAATCATGGAAAATAGTTTCTTAATTGTTACTTATAGTGATTTGCGTGTGCAAACCTTCTTCCATTTCTATGTACTAACTCATAAAAGCATATTATTCATACAGCAAATGATCACCAGCCTACAATCCATGCCACCAGAGAAGCTAGGAAGCAAGAAGGACTCTAAGAGAGACATACAGGTCCCTCAGAGAAAGCGAAAGGGACAAGATCTCCTGAGTAAATTGGTAGCATGGGGAGAGGGGAGAGGGGAATAAAAGAAAGAGGAGGAGAGAAGAGGAGGAGGAAGTGAGGGAGCAGGGAGATTTATTCAATGGAAGAAAAGAGGAGAGCAGGAAAAGAGGTACCATAATAGAGGGAGCCATTATAGGTCAAAAATGAGATCTAGCAATAGGGAAATTTCCAGAGATCTAGAAGAGTGACCCAAACAAAGAACCTAACCAATACTCAAGAGGCTACCTTAAATACTTCCCCTATAATGTGATTGATGATTACCTCATATGCCATCCTAGAGCCCTTATCTAGTAGCTGATGGAAGCAGAGGCAGACACCCACAGCTAAACACTGAGCTGAACTCTCGGAATCCAGTTGCAGGGTGGGAGGAATGATGAGCAAAGGGGTCAAGACCAGGCTGGAGATACCCACAGAAACAGCTGACCTGGTTGTAATTAAATGGAAGTATCACATCTCCCTGATGGACTGGTGGTGTAGCTCAATAGCCAAATCCTCAGTTCAATTTCTCAGGTACTTAGTTGTAATATAGATATCAATTCAAGAATAGAATACTGAGTGAAGCATAGACCCTATATGAAGATATAGGCACCATCGATTTTAAAATATGCCCTTTTGCTGTTCACTGGGAGTTTGTTTGACCATGCTCCAATAACTGTATGGCCTCAAATTGTACTTGGTGATTTACCCCTTTAACTTCAGTAATTCAGGATTAAGATGTTAAAAGGCTCATGGGTTATATAGTCATTTTATATAGTCATTATTTTAGTTACCAAGTGTGGAGATATAAAGAAGATAAGCATAATAAAGCAATAAATTACTATTAGAAACAATGAAAATGAGAAAAGTGAAGAGAAATATAAAGAGAAAACAATGAATCAAAAAGTGTATATAAAGCAATTTTACTTAAGGGTACAGTGAAAAAAAGAAGGGGATAAAGAAACGTAACCAGCCAAACTAAAATGATACCAGCACTTGACAGAATGAAGTAAAGTGAGGCCCCAGCAGGAGCTCAACCTATATAATTTGAGAAAGCCTTCCTAAGAAAACAAAGCAAACACACACACACACACACACACACACACACACACACACACACACACACACACACATATATATATATATATATATATATATATATATATATATATGTGAACACAAGGGGGAAAAGAAAAGAAACAGGGCTGGGCAAAGCTAGGTATCTTAATATAAATTAGACATTAAATAATAAATTATAAAAATGACCTCCAACTGATCTCTCACCATTGTAGATGCTGCAGGTATTCTACAGTTGAGGCAAGTCTCATATTATAATCCCATGTGGATTAACAGAGTGTGCCATGGAAGGATAGCCTTTTGCACCCAAAGTATCCTAGATGATGACTCAGAAATCTTTTAAAAATAGCTTCTTGTTACTGCACTTGCTGATTGTTGGAGAAAAAGTAATATTCTTTAACAACATGGCATATGGACTCCACAATTCATCTCTAGTTGGACTTAAATCTGTTCAGTGATGAGTACAGAGTTGTTTGTAGTTTTGACTTTCTAATATATCTCTTTGGTTTTTAAAAGTTTCACCCTCAACTTGGCACATCTAGCATAGACAGCAGCTTGGTTCTTTCTCCCTCTCTCTAGTTCTCTCTTGCTCTCGCTATATCTCTGCCTCTTCTCTCCCTCTCTTATCTCTATCTCTATGTTCCTCTCTCTTATTTCTTTCTCTAGCTCCCCAGGGTTATTTGGTACTGAAATATAGTGAACATTTTTTTGAAGGTTTGACCCTGAGGACAAGAGTCAAACTTTCTGTAATTATATTGAACACACAACGAAAGCTCATCATTCTACCACTAAGCAGAAACTTCAGGAAGGGTCTCAGTTACTTGCCTATTGTGCTTTCTAAAGTAATACTTCTCAATTTATTTTTGGCACAGTTTCTCATGTTTTAGTGATCCCACTCTAAAATTATTTTTGTGGCTGCTTCATAACCATAATGTTGATAGTGTTATGAATCATAAGGTAAATATTTTTTGAGATAGAGTTTGTCAAAGTGTTGAGAGCCACTGCCTCAGAGAATCAAAGAGTTATAGAGTGGGTGTTATATGCCATCTTCTCTGTCCATTGTTTATTATTTTAATGTTTTCTTATTTTCATTTAATAAGTTCCTGCATGAAAGATAATATAGTCTTCTTTCTTACTAAAATTGTGATGTATTTTCAAATATATGCCTAGGAGGTCTGTGAGACCTTTTTTAAAAAAGATTATTTATAAACTTGTAATTTAATATAATTTCTTATGGAAAAAAAGAATTTTGTAAACTATTACTCTATTTACTTACATTTTTTCTCTTTATTTCCAATTCTTCTCGTGTTCCTCCCCACTTCTCAAATTTATGACTTCTTCCATATAGGGTAGTGTTTTCTATACATGATATGGCACAGGGTACACAATATCTTGAGAGTATGGAAAGCTAAACAAGACTTGCCCAATCATAATACCAGTTGAAATGCATATTTGTATGAAAATCTCAAAAGATGCATGCCCAGATGAAGAATTATAGTAAATTAATGACTGCCGAGTCAGGGAGAATCTGTCTCTAGGGATGACCCTTTGATAGTTTAACCTAATTCAAGTGATAATCCCTAAGCACACATCCACACAAGAAGCACTAAATGATCTATCTATAGATAAACAGAGCATATATATGTTCAAATCTAGGTGTGGGACCTTGTGATACATGAGACATCTCTGTCCTCTGACTTATAGTCTTCCCTCCTCCCTCTTCTGTAATGTTCACTGAACCCTAGGTATGAGAATTTTGGTATACCTGTAAATGTTGTATGCCTGAAATGTTTGGTATATCTTTATATTTATTTTTATTAATATATTTATTATACATTTACTACAGCATTATTTGTTCAAAAATATTTCCATAGTGTATTGTGTTGATGTTTTTACCACAATTAGCTATGAAAGTATACCCATGATTCTCTATTAGATTTAGTTGATAATTTTATATGTTCTGATGCTGATACAATCCTACCACATTAAATTTCTATGAATTTAGATGGAGCTTTTGTGAGTTCTTTGGCTTATTTTTCTTTACATTAACATTTCTAGAACCACAGAGCACCTGTATTCCATATTAACTTTAAAATCCATTATTTAGTGTACATGTGTATGAATTTGACTAAGTTTTGGATAGAAACTTCAGAAGAATTTGTAAAAATCCTCCATCTACAAAATATTGATTGCAATAGTTCATGCATATGGTTTGCTACTCTCTTTAAAAAATTATTTAGGATCTTTAAAGTTTTGGCTTAAATGCTTTGGTTAACATCAATGAAGTCACATTAAACATGAATTTCTAAACTTCAAATCTTTTATTTAGACATGGTTATACATTATTAATAACATTTACATTATGTGTATTTGGAATATTTATAAATAGTGGATATATATATATATATATGTATGATATATATTACAATGACCATGTGTTTTGTTACCACTTAATTCACTTTTTATTTTAGACAAATTTAGATTACCTAGGATAATGTACAAATGTTATCATAACGTCTACAAATAAAGACACTTTTATTATATCCTCCAAAGCTGTCAAGAATTTTTGTTGCTTACTTTTAGCTTATTGAAGAGCTAGGACTTACAGTTAAATGATGACTATAAACTGAGGGAATCAGGTACCAGTCTTAAGGAAACAAGTTTGTAGTTTTCAGCATCAAATATGATAGCTTTTCATTTTTCTTAATTACTATTTATTAGGGTCAGGATTACATTGCAATTGTTTTTACATTGCTGACAGTGTTTTATCAAATACTTAACTGAAACTAAAGAAATAATCATAATATTGGATAATTTTCTATTGTTATGTAAATTATATTCCTTAAAATTTTATTTATATATAAACCCTAATTCTATGGTAAAGATTACTGTTAGTATTTTGTCTTTAACTTCGTATTTCAGAATGTATGTTGTTAGTATTTTATATAACTATTTATGCTTAATCAAGAGGTAAATTCACTTGTACATTTCCTTACTCGTTATTACTTATTTTCTTTTGTTAATAAAAATAATTTTAAGAAACTTTAAATACTTTTCTGGAAGAATTTATGTTTAGTTTGTACTAACCCTTAAGATTTGATATACTAGATTTTGCAACTTTTAGCATAAATATCTAAAGCTCCACATTTTATTTTAATCACATTCCACAAATTCTAGTCTTTAGTTTATTTTAATGATGTTTAATTGCTAAAATTGTATTCATAATGACCTTTTATTTATGTGGTGTGTAGACATTTACTGCTTAATTTTAAATAGTTTATTTTGTTGTCTTGTTGATTGCCTGCTTATTTTTGTTTGGTCATCAATTATATCTCATAGTTTCTCAAGCTTTGTTGAAACTTCTAAATACCTATTTGATTGTTCAGTGTAAAACTCCATCTAGGTGGATATGAATATGTACTTGAGAAGAGCGAGTGTTCTATAGCTTTTGGGTATACTGTTCTATAAAATAGTAATTTGGAAATATTTGGTAATTTATTTTCAATTGTAACATTTTGCATATTTACAAGTTTAATATTCAGGTCTCTAAAATACCAAAGAGAAGTGTGAAAATTGCAACTGTAATCATAGAATATTTTACTCCTCCTTTTGTTTTGTTTGTTTCTATTTTATACTTTAGTTCCACACAGTTTTGTAATTTCTGACTTTTATTGGAAAAATTTTGTCTATAAACCTTTTTTTTAACTTAATAGTCAATAAAATTATGTTTCAGTTACAACACTCTTATTTATTTTGTTTTTGTCTTATTTCCTCTTTTCCCACACTTTTGGATGAACATTTTTGCATTTTATTTTATTTTCTAGGAAATTAATATTAAGATTACTTTTGTAATGTTTCTTTTTTCATATTGCTAGTAATATACAACCTTAAAGTATTATCATGTGCAAAACTGCATTATTTAACTTAATATAATATGAAAGAACATGATATCTTCTCCTTATATAGGTGTTGCTTTTGGATATTGTATTACAAAATTTATACATATGTTCATGTGTTCTTATCTTTGTACATGATAATTGTTTCCCTATCATCTCATTTTTCTTTCTCTGTCCCTATCTGGATAATTTCTAATCTCTATTTTTACTTAACACATCTTTTCATTTGTGCTGAAAATTTATTACCTGCTGTGAGTTTGTTCCATTAATTTTTCATTTAAGATAATGTATCTTTCTGTTAGAAGATTAGTATAATATCTTTTCCACATATTCTGCTTCTCCATGAGAGGATCTCTTGACATTTCTTTAACATTGGAAAACTTTTAAAAAAATTTAAATGTTTCTTTGGGCTATTTTGATCATTCTACATCCTTATCTATTTATATAGACTAACTTATCTGATGGCAGTTCACATTTTTCTATTTTTTGGGGGCCTAGAATATACTGTATGTGAATACATAAAGCTAACATTTATCTACAGATATCACCAGAGCTATGTGCAGATCTTTGGAGTTCTTCCTTTAGCGAAGTCTCGTTTTTAAAATCCTGCTTCAGTAGGCCTGAACTGCAATCTATTTTATCACCTCAGAAGTAATCTACACTTTTTTCATTCAAATTATTTTACTTTTGAAATTACAAATATAGTGATGTACAGAATGATAATTCATGGATAAAATATCCAACTTTTAACCAAGGGCCATTAACGTTTCCATGCCATAATTATCTGGATGTTTTAGATAATAATCCAATATTCATATATATTATTTCTTCTTCTCTTAAGTTTTTTTGACAGGGTTCCTCTGTATAGACCTGTCTGTCCTGGAACTCACTATGTAGAATGGGCTGTGTAGTCATTTTTGGCTATACAATGTCTATAAACAGTTCTTTACAGGTGTTAGAGAGAGGATTCCTTTGCTAAAGGCATTTGCCTAACTGGATGACCTGAGTTCAAGACTTCCTCTATTCTTGGTAGGAGAAAACTAACTACTGGAAGTAGTCATCTACCTACCACAATTGCAAAATGGAACACATTAAATACATGGATGAATAGATTCATTTATAAAACAGTACTTCAATATATGTTTGTTTAATTTTTTCTGTTGTTTAAATTTAAACTATAAGAAACTTTTAAAAATTCATTTATTATTCTTATTTTACACATTGATCCCAGTTTCCTCTCATTCCCTTCCTCCCTCCCTCTCTTCTACCCTCCCATGACCACCTAAGAGGGGGATTGCCATGTCCTGTGGTAGACTGATTCCCATTTTCCTGAGGAACAGACATACTGACCTCCAAATTGGCTATATAAGTTTGCACTCTGACCAGCAGTGGAGGAGTGTTCCCCTTTCTCCACATCCTCTCCAGCGTAAGTTGTCATTGGTATTTCTAATTTTAGCCATTCAGGCAGGAGTAAGATGGTATCTCAGAGTTATTTTGATTTGCATTTCCCTGACAGCTAAGGATGTTGAGCGCTTTCAACCTTTGTGATTTTCTCTCTTGAGTATTGTCTCTTCAGTTCTGTACCCCATTTTTAAAAATAGGATTATTTGGTGTTTTGTTGACTAGTTTCTTGAGTTCTTTTTATATTTTGGAGATTAGCCCTTTGTGATATGTAGGATTGTTGAAGATTTTTTCAGTCTGTGGGTTGTCATTTGGTCTTGTCAACTGTGTCCTTTGCCTTATGGAAGCTTCTCAGTTTGAGGTAGTCCCATTTATTAATTGTCAATTTCATTGTCTGTGCTACTGGAATTATGTTCAGGAAGCGGTCTCCAGTACCAATTTATTCAAGGGTATCTCTCACGTTCTCTTCTAAGAGGTTCAGTGTGGCTGGAGATACGTTGAGGTCTTTGACCAACTTGTACTTGAGTTTTGTGTATGGCGATAGGCCCATGTCTATCTGCAGTCTACTATACACCATCATCCAGTTGTGCCAGCACCATTTGTTGAAGATACTTTCCTCCTTCCATTGCATACTTTTAGCTGTATTGGCAAAAATAAGGTGATCATAGGTATGTGGCTTAATATCAGGATTTTGATTCTATTCCATTGATCTACCTGTCTATTTTTATACCAATACCAAGCTGTTTTCAGGATTATGGCTTTATAGCAGAGCTTGAAGACAGGAATGGTGATGCTTCCTGAAGTTCCTTTATTGTACAGTATCGTTGAGTATTATTCTCTCAAGATCAGTGAAGAATTGTGCTTGCATTTTGTTGGGGATTACATTGAATCTGTAGATTGCCATTTTTTACTATGCTGAACCTATGTATTCAGGAGCAAGAGAGATCTTTCCATTTTCTAGTATCTTCTTTATTTTCTTTCTTTAAAGACATAACATTCTTGCTATATAGGTCTTTCACTTGTTTGGCAAGCATTACCCCAAGGTACTTTATGTTGTTGTGTTGTTTGTGGCTATTGTAAAGAGTGATGTTTTTATGATTTCTTTCTCAGCCTGTTTGTCATCTGTATATAGTAGGGCTACTGGTTTTTTTGGGTTAATTTTGTATTCTGCCACTCTGCTGAAGGTGTTTATCTTATTAACTGTGGGAGTTCCCTGGTAGAGTTTTGTGGAGTATATGTTTTCAAAGTATGACCTGGAAATTGTCTGGATTTTCTTACTTTCCATTGTTATGTCCCTCTTTTCGTTTCTGATTTTGTTAGTTTGCATGGTCTCTGTCTGCTTTTTGGTTAGTTTGGATAAAGGTTTGTCTATCTTGTTGATTATATCAAAAATATGACTCTTTTTTGTATTGTTTTCCTGGTTTCTACTTTATTGATTTCAGCCCTCAAGTTAATTATTTCCTGTCATCTACTCCTTCAGGGTGAGTTTGCTTCTTTTTGTTCTAAGGCTTTCAGTTGTGCTGTTAATTCTCTAATATGATTATCCTTCATTTTCTTCATATGGGCACTTAGTACAACGAACTTCCCTCATATTACTGCTTTCAAGGTGTTCCAAAAGTTCCTACATGTTGTGTCCTCATTCTCGTTGAATTCTAGGATGTCCTTAATTTCTTTATTTCTTCTTTGACACAGGTGTGGTGCAATTGCACATTGTTCAGTTTCCATGAGTTTGTAGGGTTTCTGCTATTTGTATTGTTGTTGAATTCCAATATTAAAGCATGGTGCTCTGATAAGATACAGGGGACTATTCCAATGTTTTTGTATCTGCTGAGGTGTGTTATGTCACATAGTGTGTGGTCAGTTTTAGAGAAGGTTCCATGTGGAGCAGAGAAGAAGGTATATTCTTTTGTGTTTGGATGGAATGTTCTATAGATTAAACCAACTGAGGCATAATTTCTGTTAGTTCTTTTGTTGCTTGTTTAAGTTTCTGTCTGGTAGGCCATTTTAGTGGTGAGAGTGGGGTATTGAAGTCTCCCACTATGAGTGTGTGAGGTTTTATGTGAGCTTTGAATTTTAGTAGTTTTACTTTTATGAATGTGAGTGCCTTTGTATTTGGGGCATAGATGTTCAGAATTGAGACTTTTTGCTGATGTATTTCTCCTTGATGAATATGAAATGACCATCTTCATTTCTTTTGATTGATTTTGGTTTGATGTCTAACTTGTTAGACAATAGGATAGCTACACCTGCTTGCTTCTTGGGTCCATTTGATTGGAAGACCTTTTCGCAACCCTTTATTCTGAGGTAATGTCTGTCTTGGAAGCTCAGATATCGTTTTGTATGCATCAGAAGGATGGATTCTGCTTTTGTATCCATTCTGTTAGCCTGTGTCTTTTTATAGGCGAGTTAAGACCATTAATGTTGAAGGAAAGTAGAGACCATTGATTGTTAATGCTTGTTTGTTTTAGATTTGCTGTTGATGGTGGCATTGTGAATATATTTGCCATGCTTTACTCTTGGAGTCTGGTGAATTGGGATTATCTATTGCTTATGTCTTTGTGAGCATAGTTAACTTCCAGAAATTTCTATAGGTCTTGATTTGTGGGTATGTATTATTAAAATCTGGCTTTTAACAAGAATTTTAACAAGAATATCTTGTTTCCTCTGTCTATAATGATTGAGACTTTTGCTGGTTATAGTATTCTGGCCTGGCATCCACAGACTCTTAATACTTGTAGAACATCTATCCAGGACCTTCTGGCTTTGAGAGTTTCCATGTAGAATTCAGGTGTAAGTCTGCCTTAATATGTTACCTGGCCTTTTTTCTTTGCCCCTCTTAATAATCTTTCGTTATTCTGTATGTTAGGTGTTCTGATTATTATGTGTCGAGGGTTCTTTTTTCTTTTGTCCTGTCTATTTGGTGTTCAGTATACTTCTTGTATCTACATTGGCATGTCATTCTTCAGATTGGGAAGGTTTTCTTCAATGATTTTGTTGACTAATTTTTCTGCACCTTTGAGCTGGGCTTCCTTGCCTTCTTCTATGCCTATTATTCTTAAGTTGGGCCTTTTTACTGTGTCCCACTTTTCC
The DNA here is from genome assembly GCA_030556225.1 of Cricetiscus sungorus. Classification (NCBI taxonomy): domain Eukaryota; kingdom Metazoa; phylum Chordata; class Mammalia; order Rodentia; family Cricetidae; genus Cricetiscus; species Cricetiscus sungorus. The sequence goes on from JANBXA010000126.1 coordinate 9,758,987, forward strand.
TGGATGTTTTGTCTTAAGGATTTGTTGGATTTAAGATTTTCTTTGATCAATGAATCTTTTCCTCTAATTTATCATCAATGCCTGAGATTCTCTCTTCCATCTCTTGTATTCTGTTGGTTATTCTTGCATTTGTAGTTCACAATCATTTGCCCAGTTTTTCTATGTCCAGCAATTCCTAAGTTTGAGTTTTCTTCAGTATCTCAGTTTTCAAGTCTTAGATTGTTTGAATTGTTTCCTTCAACTATTTGTTTTTCCTTTGCTTTCCTTACTTTGTTTAAGAGATTTGTTCATTTCTTGCATTTGTTTTCTTTTTTGGCATGGTCTTTTCCTCTGTTTCTTCAAATTTTTTCTTTGTTTTTTTTTCTTGTATTTCTTTAATGGATGGTCTCTTATGGTCTCTGAGGGTCTCTATCATTTTTATGAAGATATTTTTTAAGTCAATCTCTTCTGCTTCATTTGCTTTGGTGTGCTCAGTTCTAGTTGATTTGTGTCCCTAGATTCTGATGGTGTCATGATTGTCTTTCTATTGTTAGGTGTTTTTTTGTATTGCCATCTTCCCATTGCTTCATCCAATGAGTGCAGATGGAATTTCTCTCTATATATGCTAAACCCCTGGTGGGCTTAGGTGGGTCAGGATTTCGATTTTTGTAACTGTGTGTGCTCCAAGCTCTCTAGGAGGTCTCTCCTCAGGCTGGGACCCATCATTGGGTGTCAAAGATCAGGCAAGTGGGGATTCTGTGTGGTCCTCCAGCAGAGGCCAAGGGATTGGATCAAAGATCAGGCAGGCAGGGACTCAGGGTGGTCCTGTGTGGATAGGCGGGTCTAGTGTGACCAGAGCAGATCCAGCAAGTTCCCGGGATATGGCAGGATTGTTTGACCCGCCCTCTGGTCCAGTGCTTAATCAGTTCTGTAGGGTAGTGGGCTACATAAGGCACAGGGTGGGGGGAGCTCAGGCTCTGGGTGTGGGGGGTTGTGGATCAGAACACCAGCAGTGCCCTTGCTGGGGACAGGACACAGGGGGAGCAAGATTTGGGGCCAACCCAGGGATTTCCCAGGGAAGGTTGTGTATGTGTGTGTGTGGGGGGGGTGTTGACCCTAACTGGTCCCAGACTCACCTCCAGCAGAGGGCCAGTGATGGGGGTCAAAGATCAGGCAGGTGGGGATTCAGGGTGGTCCCATGCAGACAGGCTGGTCCAGTGTGCCCAGAGCTGATGACAATGTTTTAAATGAATTTTCTGCTTAGACAAAATTGCCAGAGAAAGGCAGTGGCCAAGTAAAATTTTATTAGACTTCTAGAATTAGAATAGAGTTAATATATCTTTATCAAGCAGTGGATTAAATTTAAGCAATGTAACCATTTAAATTTATTTAAATCAGTTTATATTGTTATATTTACTTTTAAACTGCTTTTAAAAGTTATTGAGACATTTCCTGATTTGTAAATATTACAACATGTGGAGTACATAAACCTGTAGATAACATTCTATTTTTTATAATAATCTGTATTCAAATTCTGTATAAAAAGACAAATAATAATTAACTTGTTTATAATCATCTAGTTACTTGGCAGCACATGCATTAAGAAGTTCCTCCTAGCATTGTCACTTTAGACATAAAATTAGTACTACAAGAAGATGAGGAGAAAGTGGAAGAGGAGGAAAGGAAAGGGTGCAACTAAGCATACAAAGGGTTTTCCAATTTGACCATCCCACATATTTAAATTTGTCTTCCAAAATGATCCACTTACTACTTTAACTAATAGCCAAAATCCAAAAGGAACATTTACGGTGTTTCAATAATACCTTAATGCAACAAGGAATGAATAATATAAGTTATCTTATTATTTAATAAATCTAAAATTATTAATGCTTATAGTTGGCAAATATTGATTCTTTAAGGACATCATTGTCTCTGCTGGTAACAACAAGTATTGTTATGCCCTGTCACATAAGTAAAAGTATATAAAATTCTTTTAGATTCATAGAACTTGAAAGTTAAAGGTATGGTCAACAGTTATTGCACAAAGGCTTTGGACATACATCTTTTTTTTTGTATGGCACATATATACTAACTACCTCAGTTAGAGATAGAAAAAAAACATAATAGTGCTATTGTTTGTGCCTTATATAGCTAATGATAGTAAAACCTCATGCTATAATTTATAAAATTGTTCAGTGCTATATAATCGCTATTTCAATACAAACTAAAGCAATTAACCTCCAGTCATCACTCCTTTGCTATTGTTCCCATCACTGTGTACAGTAGTGAACCTGAAAATACTCTCATAGGAAAACAGATAACAGAAGATCAAACACAATACTACTTGTCCCCAAACAATTATAAGCATTTCTTTTAGGTTATTAAAATACAGGTTAGATGAAGTGTCCTACTTTCTCCATTGCCTTAAACAACTCATTTCCATGTAAGTTTTTGTTATAATTATTCCAAATGTCGCCTCAATTGGTTAAGTTCATCTTATGAAAATGTGCTCAATTCCCAAAGTAACAGAATTTTAAGTAAATACATTGTGCGAGTTTTCTTTAACCTGAAATTGCTCCTACAACAAAAATGTGCATATCACTAGTTTTATTTTGATTTAGTTTTTTATTGATTTAATTTATAAATGCAAAAAGTAGTTCTTGTACCATGGGGCACAAGAGAACAGCTATATGTGTTCATATTGCATACATTCCTCACAGTTGTAACCAAGAAGCCACACATATGAGGAATTGTTGATTCATAGATTGAGCCTGCACTCCATTATGGTGAGAGTACATCTTATTAAGAATGGCTCAAGGCTATGTTAGAGAAAATAAAAACTGCCTTCTCATATTTTAGCAGACAAGGAAACAGAAAGATGGGGTTGGTAATCAGACAGCTTTTTCTTTTTCATTTTTATTTGGTTCAAAACTCTAGCCCATGGGATGGTGCTTCCCATATTCAGTTAATCCTATTTGGAAGTTCCCTCACATATATGCCTAAAGATGTGTCTTATTTGACATGTTCTAAACAATCAACTTGTTAACTGAAATTAACCTTCAGAACACATATAAATACTAATATTTTGGAAGCCTCTATACTATTTTATCACAATGTAGAACATAAAGGGGAACTAAAAATAGAACCTCATTAGAAATTTACACACTGTCTCAAAAGAAGACTTGCTATATAGAATTACCACTCAATATAATGAATGTTGTTCTTGACACTGTTCTACACACATGTCCACGAAGCTCAGAGTAATTAATTCTCTTGTTTCTATTTATATCAATAAAAATGGAATCTAATGGAATATTCACCAAAGTGATAAAAATTAAATAAAGATAAATGTTTTTCCTCCAAAATAGGAATGAAAACAGTGTCTTTCCAAAAGCCTTTGGTATTAATTAGCTCAGAGCAAAATAAATTGGATATTTTTATATTGCTTACAGCTGGAAGTTATATTTTAAAGGTAGAATTTAACAAAATACATATTCCAATAAGTCAAAACAAAAACCAATTGCTTCTAAAATTAAAGGTAATATAGTTAGACCTCATTACTAACTGTATCCTATTCTCAGTGGAACACAAATAAAGGAATTGTGGGTGAACAGTTAAAAAACAAAATTACAATATTTAAGGTTTTTTACAGAAACTGACACTTCACTAGTATGGCTCCTCTTCTTCCTTCAGATTGTTGGTGAATTGGTCCATGAGTGTGAAGGGAGTATAACCCAGGGACAGGTTTTGGAAGACTATGGATATGAGGGAGATAGCCCTGGTGGGAGGAGGTGGTGTCTTTGGTGGATATGCTCCTTTTTTCCAGAATATAGGGGATATATAGGATTGGGAAGCCTGGGGATAGACCCTCATTTGCATTAAGTGGCATGTTCCTATCATAAGGCTTCCCATGTGGCTTCAGGGTCCTATAGTAAAGCTCCTAGCACAAGTCTTACTTACCATATGTGCATCATGGGAAAGGCTTCTAGAAGAAAACTATGCCAAGGGTCATGCTAAAGATAAATCAGGTATCCAGGCTTAGAAACAGCTTTCAAATAAGGTCAGTACTCCTCCTGGCCCAGAGACATATTCCAGATAAGGGCAAGTAGAGAGCAGAAAGTTTTACTGGGGGAGGGAGTCCTTCATATTTTTGAACTTAGAGAAATCTGCTAGGTAATGGTGACTGTAGCCTCCAATCAGCAGGGCCTCCTAACACATTAGTATAATTGTAACAATACCATTAAGTGACATGTAGCCAATATTTTCTTTGTGAATGAGTCATTACTGATCTAATTCATGAAGAAAACATGAGATTGACCTTAGTCTGTGAAAATGTGGTTTAAAAGGATAAAATAGAATGTATTAAAATGGAAATGTGGATATTTAAAACCTATTTTAAGCAAATTGTTATGGGATTAGAAAGTAGGGCAACATCAGAAAATTCTGGAAATTTAAGTATGATATATTTTGTTAAAATAAAAACAGTATTTCATTTATTTACTATTGTAAAATATGAATAGTGAAGCAACTACATACACCAGGATTTCAAGTGTGAATTACATGTGGACTTTTAATCATAATAATCAAGTAATTTGAGGATAAAAAAAAATGAGAATTTACCCATACTTGCACATTCAAATAAATAATGTTTTCAAAGAATATAGAAATAAAAATATTGCCTTGAAAGTGTGAATGTTTCTGATCCACGAAAAATTAGCTTTCTAAATAAATTTTAACATGATTCAGTCCAATTTGTGAGAATTAACAGTTCTTTTTCTATATGGGACAAAATACAGATATAACACCATCTAAAATCTGCAGATGTTCTCCATACCAACTCATTTATTTAAATCATTCTGCCATGCTTTGATTCTTTTTAAATTTTATCACACAAAACTGAAGCATCTCTGTAGATAATATTATCTATGTTGTTTTTAGATGAACATGACAAAGCAAATCCTGTTACCTGTGAAAAGAAGAAATGAAAGTTTGTTTAAAACAAACCTTGGCTTTTCTTTTTCCCCAGATGTTAGAGCCATGATAAAACTAGAGGTTTAGAATCTGCTGCTTGAAAGAAGTAGTTGGCTGTGGAAAGAACCAAAGAGGCAATTTTAAAACCATCAAAGTGTTGAATTATTTATAAGTGATAGTTTTCTTCTAAATCTTAGAGACAAATAAGCTACTAAGCCCCTTGAATAAATTAAAGTGATCAAAAAATATAGACAGTAAAGATGCCAACGATTAAATAATGTCAATGAACCCAGACATCCTGCACTTTGTTAGAGGGGGAAGAAGGAAAGAAGATATAGAATTTGTCTTAAGTTGTTATTTTGCAAAAAGTATGTTTATCTTTGCCTTTTCTATGAATCAGTGTTACTTTTTCATAATATATATATGATTCCTAAATATTGCCAAGTTATAGCTACCATTTTTGAAACAAAGGTCAATCTCCAATAGTAAGTTAGGTCATTCACATTGTGAATGTTACAATAAACAAAACTTTTGGATGTGTGTGGTAAAACATGCTTGTTTTTTATGCTGACAAGAAATGTAAAAGTAATGATTCTCACACAAATTTGCTTTAGAAAAAATTTGATAAATTTCAGAATAATTTTATGAATAAACCTTTGTCTGTAATATAGATCAAGCATTCATCTACTAAAACATTAATTAGACTTTCTAATAGTTAAAACGTATAACATGTAACAATGCATGCACTTACAAATACATACATGCATATAGAATGCCTAATTTTATATCTCTGAATAGGATATTCAAGCATGTAAACTTACTTGTGGTGACACAATACTTATGATTAATTAAATCATGTCTGAGGGTACAGAAAGCAAAGCTAACCACAATCCATAGAACCAAGAAATAGTGATACATAACCTTAATCCTAGAAACCATAAAAGCAAACCATATAACCAGGCAGTGGCGTCACACACCTTTACGCCAAGTATTCAAGTGACAAGCAGAAGCATCTCTGTTCATTCAAGGCCACATTGAGCTACATGAAACTGATCCTGTCATAAAGAAAAACAGCACACACAAAGGTGATCTAATCCCTTGGGAACATAGGCTTTTAATCACAGTATCTAAGAGATATAAAATGAAATGGCAGCAGTCTGGGATTGCAATCTGAGGCTTAGTGGAGACAGAATTGCAGTCTGAAGATTCTTGGAGCTTGTGAGATCAATCTTTCATTCTGAGGTAAAGAGATAGAACCTGGCTGCTTTCCTTCTCTGATCTTCAGATTGAAGTTTGAATCCTGTTATCTGAGATTTTATTACTAATTAAACTTATTATTTACAGTTGATCAACAGAATTATTTATTTTGCTACTTCTTTATCTGTGAATTATCTATGATAATTTTAAATATTTACTAAAGCTCATTTTTTAGCTAAGACTTTACTAATAAAAATGGGATGAATAATCATTTTCTCCTTTTCAAATATTTAATTTTTCCCTTTTATAATTTACTTTTTATTTTTATTTTACATGTCGATCCCAGTTCCCTCTCCCTCCCTCCCTTTTTCCCTCTCTCCGATCCTCTCATACCCCCAGACAACCCTGCCCTCCTGTCACCCCCTACACTCCACATGTAGCTTGGTGCCCTCCAGGAGAGGTCATCTAAATCTGTCACATAATTTGTAGTAGAGACTAGGACTTCTCTCCTGTCTCTAGGTTAAGGGAGTTTCACTCCTTGAGGGATGTGCCCCCAAAGTCCTTTTGTGCAACAGGAATACATCCTGGTTCCACTGTCCAAGAACTCTTAGACTGCTCAAGCCTTCTAGCTGAGACCCATGTTCAAGGAGGGGGTCTGAATCAGTCCAATGCTCCATTCTCAGCTATCAGTCTGGGGACCCATTAGCTTCTCCTTGTTCAGGTCAGCTGTCTTTATGTGATTCTGCAGCCTGGTCTTGTCCTTCTTCTTTGCATCTGGATTCCAGTTCAGCTCAGTGTTTATTTGTGGGTGTTTGCTTCTGTTTCCATCAGCTACTAGATGAGGGCTCCATGATGGTAGATGAGTTATTTGTCAATCTCATTAGCAGGGAAGGGCAATTATGGTAGCCTTTCCACTGTTGCTCAAATTGTTAGTTGGGGTAAGTCTTGTAAGTCTCTGGTCATTTCTCTAGGTTCAGATTTCTCTTGAAACTTATAATGGCTACCTCTTTTGTGATTTTTGTCTGTCTCTGTCTCTATCTATCTATCTATCTATCTATCTATCTATCTATCTATCTATCTATCTATCTATCTCTTCTTTTGTCTATTTCTTCCTCAACTCAATCTTGCCAGTCCCATGTGCTTGCCTCTCCTCCCCTTCTCTTTCTCCTACCCCCATATGCACTGGAGAACTTGTCCCTTTTCCCTTCTGTGAGGGACCTTATATAAATCTCTTAGAATCCTCCTTGTATCCTAGTTTTTCTGGTGGTGTGAATTATAGGTTTGTGATCCTTTGCTCTAAGTCTAAAATCGATATATGAGCAAGTACATACCATGTTTCTCCTTTTGAGACTGGGATAACTCATTTTGGATGTTCAACCACTTGCCTGCAAATTTCAAGATTCTAATGATTTTTTTTATAGAGTAGTATTCCATTGAGTAAATGTGCCACATCTTCTTTATCCACTCTTCAGTTGTGGGCCATCTAGGTTGATTCCATGTTCTTGCCATTAAAAACAATGCTGCTATAAACATTGTTGAGCACATATCTTGGTTGCATGGATGTAGATCATTTGGGTATATGCCTAAGAGGGAGATTACCAGGTCCTGTGGTAGACTGATTCCGATTTTCCAGAGGAACCAACATATTGATCTCCAAACTGGCTCTAAAAGTTTTTACTCCCACCAGCAGTGGAAGAGTGTTCCCCTTTCTCCACATCGTCTCCAGCATAATTTGGCATTGGTGTTTCTAATTATAGCCATTTTGTCAGGAATAAGATGGTTTCTCAAAGTTGTTTTGATTTGCATTTCCTAATAGTTAAGGATGATGAGCACTTTCTTAAGTGTCTTTCAGCCTTTTTGATTTCCTCTGCTGGGAGTTCTCTATTCAGTTCTGTACCCCATTTTTAATAGGGTTATTTGGTGTTTTGGTGACTAGTTTCTTGAGTTCTTTGTATATTTTGGAGAACAACCCTCTGTCACATGTAGGGTTGGTGAAGATCTTTTCCCAGTCTGTGGGCTGCCATTTGGTCTTGCCAAATGTGTCCTTTGCCTTACGGAAGCTTCTCAGTTTGAGGAGGTCCCACTTATTAATTGTTGATCTCAGTGTCTGTGCTACTGGAGTTATCTTCAGGAAGCAATCTCCTGTATGAATTTGTTCAAGGGTAACTCCCACTTTTCTCTTTTAAGAGGTTCAGTGTGGCTACATTTATGTTGATGTCTTTGATCCATTTTGACTTGAGTTTTGTGCATGGGAATAGACATGGGTCTATCCTTAGTCTTCTACACACCATCATCCAGTTGTGCCAGCACAATTTGGTGAAGATTCTTTCCTCTTCCCATGGTATACTTCCAGCTGTTGTGTCAAAAATCAGGTGTCCATAAGTGTGTGGGTTAATATCAGGATTTTCAATTTGATTCCATTGGTCTACTTGTCTGTTTTTGTGCCAATACCAGGCTGTTTTCAGGACTATAGCTCGGTAGTAGAGCTTAAAGTTTGGGATGGTGATGCCTCCTAAAGTTCCTTTATTGTATAGTGGTGTTTTGGCTATCCTGGGTCTTTTGTTTTTCCATATTAAGTTGAATATTATTTTTTCAAGGTCAGTGATGAATTGTGCTGGGGTTTAATGGGGATTGCATTTAATCATTAGATTGCCTTTGGCAAGACTGACATTTTTACTATGTTTAACCTACCTATCTAGGAGCATGGGGGATCATTCAATTTTCTGGAAACTTTTTTAAGTTCTTTCTTTAAAGATACAAAGTTCTTATTACATAGGTCTTTCACTTGTTTGGTAAGAGTTACCTCAAGATACTTTATGTTGTATGTGGATATTGTAAAGGGTGATGTTTCTCTGATTTCTTTCCCAGCCCCTTTGTTGTCTGAATAAAGTAGGGTTACTGACTTTTTTAGTTTATCTTGTACCCTCCTAGTGTGCTGAAGGTGTTTATCAGCTGTAGGAGTTCCATGGTAGAGTTTCTTGGGTTGCTTATGTAAACAATCAAATTCTCTGCAAATAATGAAAGTTTAACTTCTTCCTTTCCAATTTGTATCCCCTTGATCTCCTTTTGTTTTCGTATTTCTTTAGCTAGAACTTCAAGTACAATAATGAAGAGATATGGAGTGAGTGGACAACCTTGTCTTGTTCCTGATTTTAGAGGAATCACCTTAAGCTTCTCTCCATTCAGTTTGATGTCAGCTGTTGGTTTGATGTATATTGCTTTTATCATGTTAAGTATGTTCCTGTTATCCCTGATCTCTCCAAGACCTTTATCATGAAAGGGCCTTCAATTTTGTCAAAGGCTTTTTCAGTATCTAGGGAGATGATCATGTGGTCATGTGGTTTTTTTTTTTTTTTTTTTCTTTTTCTTTTTTTTGGAGGATCAGGGTGATAAATTTATGTATGTTAAACCACCTCTGCAATAGAGGGATGAAGCCAACACGGTCATTGGGGATGATTTCTCAGATGTATTTTTGGATTTGTTTTGCCAGTATTTTATTGACTATTTTTTAACCAATGTTCATGAGAGATAATTGGACTGTAGTTTTCTTTCTTAGTTGTGTCATTGTGTGGCTTGGGTACCAAGGTGATTGTGGCCTTGTAAAACGTGTTTGGTAATGAACCTTCTGTTTCTATTGTGTGGAACAGTTTGAGGAGTATCAGTATTAGCTCTTCCTTAAATTTCTGGTAGAATTCTGCACTGAAGCCATCTGCCCTGGGCTTTTTTTAGTTGGGAGGCATTTGATGACTGCTTCTATTTCATTTGGGGATATAGGTCTATTTATGTTGTTTGTCTGTTCTTGATTTAATTTTGGTATGTGATAGTTATCCAGAAATTTATCCATTTCCTTTGAATTATCAAAATTTGTGGAGTACAGGTTTTAAAGGACGACCTGAAATTTGTCTGGATTTCCTCAGTGTCCATTGTTATGTCTCTCTTTTCGTTTCTGATTTTGTTAATTTGCATATTCTTTCTCTGCTTTTTGGTTAGGTTGGATAAAGGTTTGTCTATCTTGTAGATTTTCTCGAAAAACCAACTCTCTTTTTGCACTGATTTTTAGTATTGTTTTCCTAGTTTCTACTTTATTGATTTCAACCCTCACATTGATTTTTTTTTCTTTCTTTTTTTTTCTAGTCCTCCAGGGTGAGTTTGCTTCTATTTGTTCTAAGGCTTTCATTTGTGCTATTAATTCTTTAATGTGTTTATCCTCAAATTTCTTCATATGGGCATTCAGTGAAATGAACTTACCTCCTAGCACTGTGTTCAAGGTGTCACATAAGATCTGGTATGTTGTGTCCTCATTCTTATTCAATTTTAGAAAGTCCTTAATTTCTTTATTTCTTCTTTGACCCAGGTGTGGTGCAATTGCACATTGTTCAGTTTCCATGAGTTTGTAGGGTTTCTGTGATTTGTGATGTTGGCGAATTCCAACATTACAGTGTGGTATTCTAATAAGATACAAGGGAATATTCCAATTTTTTTAATCTGTTGAGGCTTGTTATGTTGCCTAGTATGTGGATGATTTTTGAGAAGGTCCCATGTTGAGCAGAGAGAAGGTATATTCTTTTGAGTTTGGATGGAATGTTCTGTAGAAATCTGTTAAACCCAGTTGAGACATAACTTTTGTTAGTTCTTTTTGTTTTTGTTGAGTTTCTGATTGGCAGTCCTGTCTAGCAGTGAGAGTGGGGTGTTGAAATCTCCCATTATTATGGTTTAAGGTATTATGTGAGCTTTGAGTTTTAGTAGCGTTTCTTTTACGAATGTGTCTGCCTTTGTATTTGGGGCATAGATGTCAGAATTGAGACTTTGTGCTAATGTATTTCTCCTGTGATGAATACGAAATGACCATCTTCACCTCTTTTGATTAATTTTGGTTTGAAGTCTAATTTGTTAGATATTAGGATAGCCACACCTGCTTGCTTCTTGGGTCATTTGATTGGAAGATCTTTTCCCACCCATTTATCCTGAGATAATGTCTGTCTTTGAAGCTTAGATGTGTTTCTTATATGCATCAAAAGATGGATTCTGTCATTGTATCCATTCTGTTAGCCTGTGTCTTCTTATAGGTAAGTTAAGACCATTAAGGTTGAGGGAAATTAATACTTGTTTGTTAATATTTGTTTGTTTTAGATTTGTTGTTGACGGTGGTTTTTTAATATATTTGCCCTGCTTTTACCCTTGGGTTCTGCTGAAGTAGGGCTATCTATTCCTTATGTCTTTGTGAGCATAGTTAACTTCCTTGGGTTGGAGTTTTCCTTCCAGAAATTTCTGTGGGGCTGGATTTTTAGTTATATATTGTGAAAGTCTGGTCTTGCCCTTAAATAATTTGTTTTCTCCATCTGTAGTGGTTGAGAGTTTTGCTGGGTATAGTATCCTGGGCTGGCATCCATGGACTCTTAGTACTTGTAGAACATCTATGCAGGACCTTCTGGCCTTGGGAGTCTCCATGGAGAAGTCAGGTGTAATTTTGATAGAAGTACCTTTATATGTTACCTGGCCTTTTTCCTTTGTTGCTCTTAATATTCTTTCTTTATTCTATATGTTAAGTGTTCTGATTATTATGTGTCAATCAATGATTCTGCACCTCTCAGCTGGTTTCTTGACCTTCTTCTATGCCTATTATTCTTAGGGTTGGCCTTTTCATGGTATTCCACATTTCCTGAATTATTTGTGTTAAGGATTTATTGGATTTAAGATTTTTTGTGTTTGATGAATATATTTCCTCTAGTTAATCTTCAGCACCTGAGATTCTTTCTTCTCTTGTATTCTGTTGGTTATGCTTGTGTCTGTAGTTCGTGCTTATTTCCCCAGTTTTTCTATTTCCAGCATTCCTTCCATTTGTGTTTGCTTTATTGTCTCTATTTCAGTTTTCTAGTCTTGAACCGTTTCCTTTTCTTCACCTGTTTGTTAATTTTTTTTTTTTTGGCTTTCTGTACTTTCTTTAAGAGATTAGTTCATTTTTCCCAATTTTTTGTTTATTGTTTGTTTTGTCTTCCATTTCTTTATGAGATTTTCTCACATTGTGTTTGAGGGTCTCTATCATTTTTATGAAGATTTTTTTTAAGTTGTTCTCTTCTACTTCATCTGCTTTGGGGTGTTCAAATCTAGTTGGTGTAGCATCCCTAGATTCTGGTGGTGTCATGCTTGTCTTTCTATTGTTACACGTTTTGTTGTATTGCTATCTTCCCATAGCTTCTTCCAGTAGGAGCAGGTGGGGTCTCTCTCTCTCTCTCTCTCTCTCTCTCTCTCTCTCTCTCTCTCTCTCTCTCTCTCTCTCTCTCTCTCTCTCTCTTTCTCTCTCTCTCTCATATTCCCCTGGTGGGCTTAGGCGGTCTGGAGTTCGATTTCTGTAGTTCTTGGGATGATTTATGCTCTATGGGTGTTAAAGTTCCAGCAGGCAAGGACTCATGATGGTCCTGCAGGGATAGGTGGATCCTGGCCGAGACCGGAGTTCTGGCAGAGGAAGGGTGACGGGAGTCAGAGATCAGGCAAACTGAGATTCAGGGTGGTCCTTCGTGGATAGGCAGATGTAGTGTGTTCAGAGCAGCTCCAGGGAGTTTCCTGAAGATGGCAGGATTGTTGGATCTACCCTCTGTTCCAGTGCTCAACCAGAGCAGTGGGATAGTGGGCAGGGTATGGCACAGGGTGTGGGGAGAACAAGCTCTTCGTGTGTGTGTGTGTGTGTGTGTGTGTGTGTGTGTGTGTGTGTGTGTGTGTGTGTGTGTGTGCATCAGAGCGCCAGGAGTGCTCTTGCTGGGAACAGGTCACAGTGGGGAGCAAAATTCGGGGCCAATCTAGGGAGTTCCTAGGGAAGTGTGTGTCGGGGGTGATTCAACTCGTACTGGTTCTGGACTCACATCTAGCAGAGGCCTTGTGATGGGGGTCAAAGATCTGGCAGGCAGGGACAGGATGGCCCCATGGTGATAGGTGGATCTGACTGGGGCCAGAACTCTCCAGCTGAGGCCTCTAGCAGAGGCCCCTGGTTTGAATGATCGTACTTTGGAAAAGCAAAATAAATGTGGATGCTGATGGTGTTGGATTAGAATGAAGTCTAAAATAATAGATCGAGCTTTGGCATCATGTAGAATAATGGAATGTCATGGTGATTAAAGTATCACCAATTTTACTTTTAAACTAAGCCATAGGACAAAGAATTTTAAAATTCTACCTATGTATGTGCCTGGTTGAAATTGATAATTAGAAGTTAGTAAGAGCTGTAATTGATCAGTATGATCTGGTGAAAAAAATCTGTCAACACTCAATATTTTAGAATATTGAACTGAGCTAGCAATTAAAAGCAAGGGTACTGTTCATGTCTATTCAATTTAAAACAATCTGTGATGTTCCATCATTATAAGTATTTAGAATAAGTATGGTTTATACCTATAGTTGTTATCAGAAAGTTAAGTTTACCATTCTGACAGAATTAAACAATAATTGTCAGTATGACACTATTTATTAAGGACAAACAATGGCCAAGTTAAGTCCTTTGGCCATCATATTGGAAACCACTGTGGTGAGGAAACATGATATTGTATACAGGAGATTCTTTTTATATTCCTAGCAAGCTGAACAAAGCCTTGGGGCATTCTACAATGACACTTTCATCATTGTCTTTTGTGTATAACTTTAGATATCTTTCTCAGAGCCTTGAGTGTAGAGACAGAAGAGGCAGCCTGGTTGAATAAGCCAGGTGTAAAATATCTAAAGCTTGCCCAAAGATAAGAGGAATCTTTTTAGTATTGATCCCAACAGAAACCCCTTCTAGATTTGTTTCTTCTCACTGTACACTGGAGTGTGAGGCATACATTTGGTGCTTTATTTGGCTTAAGGTATTTCTCAAAGAAACTCTGAAAGAATATTGTAAATGTCATTATTGTAAATGACATTTGAATTAAGGTATCTGGAGAATGTGAGTCAAACTATACATCCATTTCTATAGTATATATCATCATGGAGGTCATTGTACACATACAGTCTGATTTCTAAACCAGCAAATTCTTGTCTTTTAGGTACCTGTGCTGAAGTTACTAGGTTACTACAACTTATATCTACTCAATTATGTACTTGGAGATTGTTCTAGTTCACTTTCTATTGCTGTCATAAAGATTTGATGAAAAGGAACTTGAGGAGGAAACAGTTTGTACATTTTAAAGCTTAATGTTCATTATGAAGGAAAGTCAAGGCAGAGCTCAAAGCAGGAACCTGGAGGCAGGAAATGAAGCACAAACCATGAAGGAATATTTCTTAGTGACTTGTTCTTCATGGGTTTCTCAGTTTTCTCTCTTGTTCCATCCAGAGCCACTAGCCACAGTAGGCTGAGCTGTTCCACAATAATAATTATCAATAAAAAAGTATCTCAAAATCCTGCCCACAGACAAATCTCATGGAGGACTTTTCTCAATTAAAGTTCCTTCTTCCCAGAGGACCATAGTTTGTCAAGTTAACAACAAATATAACCAGAAATGTGTGTTAATTGAATAAAAACTATATAATTTCTAGCTGTAGAAGTTTCTGAGGATAACTTGACAATTAGAATTTGGATTTTTCTTGAATTTATTTCTAGAAATCATAGTCTACTAGGTTGCCTGCCAATAGCAAACAACAACAACAAAACAAAAATAAAATCAACCACAACCCCCCCCAAAAAAAAAAACTATTACTTGTTGTTGAAACCTGATGGGGAATGATGTCTTTTTGTATATATTTTTCTCTTATTGGTTGGTTAACAAAACACTAATTAGCCAATAACCAGGCAGAAAGTATAAGTGGGGCTAACAGACAAGGAGAATTCTGGGGAAAGGAAAGCAGAGAGGAGCTGCCAGCGATTCCTCATGTAGCCACCAGTATTGTAGGATGCTTGGAAAATCTCCAGTAAACCAAGACCACTTGGAAATACTTAGATTAGTAGAAATCCTGAGTCATTGGGCAAACAGTTTATAATGAATATAAGCCCCTGTGTGTTTCCCACACCTGTGGGAAAAGGCAGAACAGAAACTTCTTGGTATTACGGTAGATTTATTTTAAGATTTTTAAGAATTTTTAACATGGATTTCTATGGTGGTCACACAAGTGATTACACCAATAGTGTTAAGATTTCACTTTTTCCCACACTCCCAACCCACTATTTGTTGTCAAGTCTGCCTTTCCTTTCTGGAAGATGGGGTAAAACAAAGTGTCAAATTTGTTCTGATTTTCATTTCTCTAATTGTTAGTGATGAATAGCATTTTCTGAGGTATTTATTAGTCATTTTTTTCTTCTTTTGATAATTCTGTTCAAACAACAGAACCATATTTGTAATGATTCAATTCACTACTAAATGGTGGGACTAGAGTTTGAATAGACCCTCTCTCTTTTATTTTCTGAGCTAAAAAAATGTAATATATTTACTATAAATGAGAATTATTTTGTTGAACTGAATTCATTCAATAAATTAGTTCACACATTTCTGAAGAGGAACAGATTAAATAGCTTGGAGTCATTAAATAAGTTTTATGAATATTTAAATATCTTCACTGAAGCAAAATTTCATTTTATAATCTGATATGTTGGAAGCACTCTTATAACATCTTAATTAAACTTTTTTCTAATAAATTTTTTAAAACATTAGTATAATTGTCCACGTTCTTTTATAACAGATGTAACACATCTTCATGTCATTTACATTAGAGCATACTATTTATTTTAAATCAGTGATATGCAGTAAAATGAAGAATTCAAATTCTGGCTAACATTTTCTTTCTAGCTTACAAATTGCTTGCTAAGAATTAACTGTAAAGCTTCTTAAAATCCCCTGCCACCATCAAAAGAGCCCAGTTCCATGGATAAAATCAAATACAGTGAACTAATGAGAATTTCCAAGCACTGCCATATTATATTACAGAGTGAAGAAATAAAATATGATTTATATATATATACATATATATATACACACACATATAGTATCTACATACATATGTTTTCTCTATATATGTCTACATACATGCATATAGGTTTGTATGTGTGTATTACACACACACATACACAAACAGAAGGTGATTATTCTGCCTCTCATTGATTCTATCTCTAGTGAAAGGTATATTGTTGAAACTGAAGATATAATTCAATGGTTTAAATAACATGTTCTAGTTGAGGATTGGTGAGTTGGAGAGATAGCTCAGCAGCTAAGAGTACTTTCTATTCTTGCATAGGATGAAGGTTCAGGTCCTATCACACATATGACAACACACAACCCTCTATAACTCCAGCTCCATGGAGATCTGGTCCTCTCTCCTGGCCATGCCAGGTACTGCATGCAGATATGTACATACATGCAGGCAAAATATTCATATGCATAAAATGAAAAATAAATATATTTATTCTAAAATACAAAATTTCATAATAATTCTGATTCCTTCAGAGAGTCTTTTGAGAAAAATTTTACAATATTATTTAAATTGCAAACAATCTCATTTTACATATCAATCCTAGTTCCCTCTCTCTCCCATCTTCACATGCCCCAATCCAAACCCCATATCTCACCCCCATCCACTCACCAGGGAGACTAAGGACTTCCATAGGGGATCATCAAAGTCTGTCTCATCATTTGGGGCAGGGCCAATGCCCTCTCCTGTGAAGCTGAGAGACTATCCCTCCATAGGGAGTGGTTCCCTGTTATGAGTAGGTTTTTCCTGCAGCCGGTCTGGTCCCGCCACCACACCAGCACCCAATAACATGCTGAGACTATGTATTTGATATAAGGCTTTTGACCAGGTACTAGTTTCTTACTGGCTAGCTGTCTTAAGGATTAACCCATTTCTATTAATCTCAGTATTTCCACGTGGTCATCTTATCAGACAACAGGCCAGTTTGCTATTCTCTTTCTGCTCTCCATGCTGACTCCTCCTTCCTACTTCCTCTTTACTTCTAGTCTCCTAGCCCTGCCTATCTTGCTTTTCTATTGGCCAACAGTGCTTTATTCATTAACCAGTATGAGAAACATATTTACAGAATAACATCTCCCATCAGTTCCCAAAGTTCATCTGTGCACCAGTAATTAACTGGTTCCACTGCACAGGGACCCATAAACTGCCCAGGCCTCCTAACTGTCACCCACATTCAAGGGACCTGGTTTGGTTCCATGCTTGTTCCCGCAGCTGTCTGGCTGGGGTCCATGAGCTCCCACTAGCTTAGGTCAGCTGTTTCTGTAGGTTTCCCCAGCATAGTCTTGTCCCCTTTGCTTATCACTCCTCCCTATCTACAACTGGATTCCAGTAGTTTGGGTCAGTGCTTAACTGTGAGTGTCTGCTTCTGCTTCCTTCAGATACTAGGTAAAGACTCTAGGATGTTCATCAGTCTCATTATAGGGGGAGGGCATTTAAGTTAGCCTCTCCACTATTGTCTAGATTCTTAGTTGGGATAATCCTAGTATACTTCTGGACCTTTCCCTAGAGCTAGATTTCTTTTTAACATACAATGGCTCCCTTTATTAAGGTATCTCTTTTCTTGCTCTCCTCTATTCATCACTTGAATCAATCTTCCCGATCCCACTTGTTCTCCTCTCCCCACCTCTTGTCTTCTACCTCCTTCCCCTTCCTGTGTGCTCCCAATTTGTTCAGGACTACTCTTGAAGAAACTGAGACTATTATTTTTAAATTCTACTTATCAGCAATTATTTATTGAAATCTATTAAATATTAGTTAGGACCCTAAAAATCTATGAGCATATTGGTAGAAAGTATAAAGCACAGACAGATAGACATCATTTCAAAATACTATATTTATTATAGTAGGGGATATGTTCACATTATAATAAGAACTTACAGGTGAAATCCAAAAGAACTATGAATTAATGATGATAGTTGTGGAGAATGCTGTTTAGATAGATAATCTCATGTAGATATTCCAATAAGCAAAACAATAGTTATACAAAAAAAGATGAATTTCATACTCAGGCATATATACTTGTAAACCTCTATGTGTGGAGCAAAATTTATATGGGGATGAAACACAATATGCAGAAGATGGTGACACGCAAATACCTATGAGTTTAGTTGGCAAGCAAATAGGGGTCACTAAAATTTTTACATTGAAACAACACAACTAATTTGTGTTTCCAAAATTTCAATCTGTTGATTCAATGGCCCCTAGATATTAAATATCTAGTAACCTCGAACACCACAACTCTATACAGCATTAATTTGTTTTTGACAATTTCCATTGGTTAGGAGTTTTAAAGCAGTTTCACTCAGTGGGCCTAACTCAGAACTTTATGTGATTGGACACCAGGTTTTTGATTGGTGCTGATTTATCTGAAGGTGAATGAGAACCGGACTGCTCAACTCATCCTCACCCTTTCCCTTCCTCTATTCTGTTAACTCTTACTAACTCTAAGGCCCAACATTACTAATTTTTCAAAAACTCTGCTCTCTTTCTCTCTTCTTAATGCTTAAATACCTAAATACTAATATATAATAATCCTTTATCAGACTTTGTTTGTAAGACTATTTAGGTGAGTTCCAGCAATGATGAAGTTACTTTTTGTTCTAAAACTTCTGGTTGATGCCGCTTGTATAGATCCAAATGGTCTTGATGCTATTTAGAAACACTCTCTTCCATATTACTAAAAATATACAATATGCAATCCTAGATCTCTCTGTTTCTGTTTCTTCAGATTCATAACATGTTCATGGTGGTCCTCCCTCCTATATTAGGACTGAGTTTTTCCAGGACAGCTCCATGGATGTTGATCATGTTCTTCACAACTTAAATGACTGGAGTTAGGTCAAACTAAATCATATATATATTCTATTGTTTCCTTTTAACTTGTTTTTTCTTGAAAAGTACAATTCAAAACTTAAGATAATTTGTATCTCTTCATCTAGACAACCATGTTGAATTGTCTGATACAGAACTAGGCACTTTTCAAAATCAGTTGACTGTTGTCATGTGTTTACTTTATATGAAAGTGGGGTTTTAAACAGTACAGGGAAATTAATTTGTAAGTTACACGGCTTATACTATGAGTAAATGACCTTAATTACTAAAATTCCATTTCATGGGAAATGGTTGCTCTCAAAAACTTTCATTTTTATTCATGCTCCTGTTTCCTCTTCCACAAAATATGATAAAAACTCAGCAATATGTGATGGGTAAATGAAAAAAATACACAATTACAAATGGCTGAAAGTATTAGTTATCTGATTTCACCTTACATTGCTATTCCACATGTTTGTGAAAATTCAATTCTTGGAGTCTTACCATCAAAACATTTTAATTCAGTTGGTCTAGGAGGTACTCAATAGTTTACATTTCTAAAAAATTCCTGAGAAAGAAACGTGGTATGATGATGGCAAATTCAAAGCAGTTAGGCAAGATAATAAGATGAAGTAGTTCTCAGTACAAGCAGTTCTTTTTTTTATCCTACAGAGCTTTCCCTGCGTTGTTGTGAATATTTGTCTATCAACAAAGACATTATTAATATGTAAAGTAAAATACATAGTACCATACCCTTAGTATATATCTCAATAAATGAAGTGTTTCAATGAAATTAAGTAGTACGTAGATCATATATAAAATTACAGAGTCAAATTACATTTGTAATGATGCATTTTTAAAGGTATTTTTATTTTGTAAAGGAAAGTTCATTAGTGTTACTTCTTTGGTATATTTTACAAACTTCTATTGGTGAATAATTGCAAAAAAAATCTACTAGTGCGTTTTTATAGAGTCAAAAACATTTATGTTATAAATAAACTGTAGAGGACCATAGCTCCCTTTATATACTTCTATCTACCCATAACAAGCCACTTCCTGAAACTATTAAATTGAAAATTCTAGAAGTAAAAAAATCATACCTTTTATTATATTATAAATTAATTTTTATTTTTATTTTACATATCGATCTCAGTTTCCTCTCCCTCTCTCCGTACCTCCCTCTGTCCCTGTCTCCCACTCTCTCATGCCCCTCAACCACCCTTCCCTCCCACTCCCCCCATACCACATGTAGTGTGCTGCCCTCCAGCAGGGGTCATCTAAATGTGTCAAGTCATTGGGAGTAGAGACTAGGACTTCTCTCCTGTGTCTAGGTTAAGGGAGTATCACTCCATGGGGGATGTGCCTCCAAAGTCCTTTTGTGCAACAGGAATACATCCTGGTTCCACTGTCAGAAGTCCCTTAGACTGCCCAGGCCTTCTAGCTGAGACCCATGTTCAGGGGGTCTGAGACAGTCCCATGATGGATTCAGTCTGGAGGTCCATTAACTCCTCCTTGTTCAGATCAGCTGTCTCTATGTGTTTCTGCAGATTGGTATTGTCCTCCCTCTCTGCATCTGGATTCCAGTTTGGCTCTGTGTTTACTTGTGGGTGTTTGTTTCTGTTTTCATCAGTTACTAGATGTGGGCTCCATGATGGTGGATAAGTTACACATCGATCTCATTATTGAGAAAGGGCATTTATGGTAGCCTTTCCACTGTTGCTCAAATTGTTAGTGGGGGCCAGTCTTGTAGGTCTCTGGACATTTCTCTAGGTTCAGTCTTCTCTTCAAACCTGTAATTGCTTCCTCTTCTGTTCTCTCTCTCTCTCTCTCTCTCTCTCTCTCTCTCTCTCTCTCTCTCTCTCTCTCTCTCTCTCTCTCTGTGTGTGTGTGTGTGTGTGTGTGTGTGTCTTTCTCTTTCTCTCCTCTCATCTATCCCTTCCCTGACTTAGTCTTCCTAGTCACAGGTGCTTTCTTCTCCTCCCCTTCTCTTTCTCCTAGTTCTCTTTCCACTCACTGACCCTCTACTCCCCATATACTCTGGAGATCTTGTCTCTTCCCCCTTCTGTGAGGGACCTTAATATGAATCTTTTAGAATCCTCCTTCTATCCTAGTTTCTCTGGCTGTGTGAATTATAGGCTGGTGATTCTTTGCTCTATGTCTAAAATCCATGTATGAGTGAGTACTTACCATGTTCCTCTTTTTACTGGGTTACCTCATTCAGGATGATTTCTTCAATTTCAATCCACTTGCCTGAGAATTTCAAGATTCCATTTTTTTTTCCCACAGAGTAGTATTCCATTGTGTAGATGTGCCACATTTTCTTTATCCATTCTTCTGTTGAGGGGCATTTAGGTTGCTTCCAGGTTCTGGCTATTACAAATAATGATGCTATGAACATAGTTGATCACATATCTTTGTTGCATGGATGTGGATCATTTGGGTGTATGTCTAAGAGCGGGATTGCCTGGCCCTATGGTAGACTGATTCCCATTTTCCTGAGGAACCGCCATACTTATTTCCAAAATGGCTCTACAAGTTTGCACTCCCACCAGCAGTGGAGGACTGTTCCCCTTTCTACACATCCTCTATAGCATAAGTTGTCATTGGTGTTTCTAATTTTAGCCATTCAGGCAAGAATAAGATGGTATCTCAAAGTTGTTTTGATTTGCATTTCCCTGATAGCTAAGGATGTTGAACACATTCTTAAGTGTCCTTCAGCCTTTTTTATTTCCTCTATTGAAAATCATACCTTTCTATATGTGTGGTTTTTCAGTGCTGAGAAGAAAACTTGTGCTATTTTGCACTATTCTGTCAAAGACTTGAATCAGTTCTTCATCTAACATGTCCATTCGATACACAATATCTGCTCATTATCCTCTTAACAAACTTCTGTTTCAATACCTATTATTTTTATTATTAACCTTTGAATTTATTATTTTTCCATGACTAATGTATAAATAAATCATTATCAAAGTTAAGCAAGTTTCTGAAAAGTCTAATGAAGAAATTTCTTAATACATGTGACTTCATGTATCTACTGTGAATCCTGAGTTAAATCCCTGCTGCTAAAGATGGGTTATGGTATTTCTCGGGCATTGGGGTTAATAATTCATTATAAAAAGGTTATCTGTCTCTTTAATGGGAGAATTTTACTTACTTGATGAATGTGTTAGCTGTGGCAGAAAGTGAAGCATTTCTTTTTATTTTGTTTTTCTAAGTTCTATATTTGAGAAGTCAAAGTAGATGTAAACTCACATCATGGGCTTATTCCCTTATATAAAAATGTATTCCAAGCCATTTTACTACTTTATTGAATTAGTTATAAAAATTCATACAAAATGCAAAATTTCATGGACAATTCGTTACACGTAATTCTGAGTTACAGTTAGAACCCTTTAATTGAACAGGTGATGAGAAAAACCATCACATTTTATTTATTTATTTATTTATTTATTTATTTATTTTTCTTATTTTACATATTAATACCTGTTCTTTCTTCCTGCCTTCCCTCCATCCTTCCCTCCTTCCTTCCCTCTCTCCTTCCCTCCTATGTCCCCCAATCACTCTTCCATCCCATCCTCCCCATTCCAAATGGAGGGTTGTGCCTTCCAGGTGTGGTTATCTAAATCTGTCAAGTCATTTGGAGTAGGGACTAGGCTCCCCATCTTGCCTCTAGGCTAAGTGAGTATCCCTCCATTGGGAATGTGATCCCCAATTCCTTTTATGCACCAGGGATACATCCTGGTTCCACTGTCTGAGGTCCCTTAGACTGCCCAGGCCTTTTATTTGAGACCCACATTCAGGGAGTCTGGGTCGTTCCAATGCTGGTTTCCCAGCTATCAATCTAGGGGTCCATGAGCTCCCCCTTGTTCAGGTCAGTGATTTAAAGAATCAAATTCTTTATAAAACCATCACCTTGTATAAATGTTTGATTCATTAAATCACAAAATGCTGTATTCTTTACAGCATTTGACAGTCTTTTATGCTATTCTGGCCCAGTGTGTGTTTATTTTTAGTATAAGAATGCATTTAGAGTGAAAAGACAAAAGTGAAAATGATGTTCTTTTTCATTACTAAACTGTGTGTGTTTGTGAATTTCTAACTTTGGTTAGGTTTTCTCAAAGCTAACCTAGTTTATTAGTAAGCACGAGTCATCAGACCAGATGTGTAATCTCCCTAGGCAACCCGCGAGGAAATATTTCATCAAAGAGAGTTGTTTATGTTCACAATGCCATTCCCCTTTCAGAGATATTTTGTTTGGACCACGTGAATAACAATAAGATGAAGAGCAGGAAAGGAGATATTTCTAGTTGTTCAGAAAGTAATCATCCTGTTTTCCCAGAAGGATGCTTTCATAAACTGGTGGTATAACAGATTGCGCATTAGACAGATTAGGGGAAATGCCCACTGAGATTAACATGAATTATTGAATTTAATTAATTAATATAATTTATTTAAGTTTCTAAAATACTAATCATATTATATGTTCACTTGCAAGCTCTGCAAACTTTGTGAAATTCTACATTGCATTGTAATTAATGAGCATAGTGTTATACCACTTTATATTTGTTTTAACTACATATAATGCATAGTTTACACATTATGTTATTATTATGCCTATGTTTTATTCACTAACTTTTGCCCACATAATAATCCCATAAGAAACTTCTTCTAAACATTTACTAACATAAATTATACCATTTCCATTTCAGTATAAAATGGTAAATATAACAGTGATGCCATATTGAAAATATTAAAAGGTAAGAAACTACTAAGTGAAGATATAAATATACAACTTCTAATTATTTGAAATTCAATATATGTATCATGATAGGAAATTAGGGAAAAGAAGAAGTACTATTGGGTGACATGGATAATGCAGGAATGATGCGTTGCAGCCTCAGAGGTGGAAGAATGTTCATGGAAGAAGGAATAGCATCAAGAAAGACCTAGAGAAGAAGACATACAATGAAAAAATTATAAGCAATATCACTGTGACAAACAGTGTAGATCATACTCCATATGCCCTTACCTATTGATTGCATAGATAACTTGGTGGGGGAAAAGTCTGTTTAATGATTTATATTTAATTTTAGAAAAAGTAGATATTTTAAAATTTGTAGTTACAATGGCTAATAATTTAACACTAAAAGTATGAAGCATGTTCAAATACTAGGAAAGTTTTCATTTTATTTGTGACTATTTCAATGAGTTAGAAATTGTAGCAAGGAAGGAGAGACATTGGACTTTGTGTAAACACAGGGAAACCAAAAATGTATAGTTAAGGAACTGAGTGGGGATAGCAGCCTGGTGGACAGAATATACCACAGAGGAGGCAGCAAGGGTAAGGGGTTTTTAATACACTTGAAAAGGTAGAAAATCTTGTTACAACTGAAATACAGAGACCAAGAGCAGCAAGGCCTAGTTGAACAGAGGGTTCAGAGCAGCCTGTCTAAAATTTGATCAAGGGAAAAATCTTCCAATATGGTGAACTCTCTCATTAATTCTTGAGTTAGCCTTGACAAATTTGAAATATTGGAGTAGTCTTCTCATTTAAAACATATTTTTACTCGCAAATCAAAGAGAAGAAATTACCACTACAGATAACAATCGTGTAATGCTATAAATCCACTGACTTCTCACTTCCTTTTGATACTAATATAGAGGAAATGCGATGATGAATCATGAAAATGATGCTATTTTCTTGCTTTACGAAGCAACTGCTAAATAAAGGCAGAGTGAAAGCAACCTTTTTCCAGCTGTCTCATTGCATTTTTAAGCCTGCATTATAAGTTTCTAAAAAATGAATTTGAGTAGACCATTGAATCCTAAACCACTAGGACTCCTTTCTACAAGCCAAATGTAAGACTTTCATCAGATTCAAAGGACTCAAAGCCTGGAGAAATGGAAGAAAGTGGAGGGACTCAGCAGGAATTATTGGAAGAAATTAGGACCATAATTACCCAGAATGAAGCCTACAGCTGCGACCAAGTAAATTTGTTTTATCATGAATATTTCAGACTCAATTTCATGCTTTCTAAGGTCACATAAAATCAACAGGGAGACACTTATGGTTATTGCATATACTGATCTGGCATGTAATTAAATTTTCAAAAAGTGTAAGGCCATCAGACTGTAAGTTCCTTGGGGACATATATCCTGACTTAGCCTGGAGGATCATTGAAGTCACTAGACTTTGTATTCCTTTGTTAAGGCCCATTCCCCTAACATTATTGAAAATGACACAATTTTAGATTCACGGGCATGATAAATAATGTGAAATATAATAATTTCTGCCTTCAGTTAGTTCATGTTTGACAGAAAGTCAAAACAATATTCACAATCTTAAGGATGTGAAAAGCTAACGTTAAGAAAACAAGCAGGGACAATGGATAAATTTAGGGGTGGGTCTGATTGATATTAGAAAATATAAGATCAAAAACAGGACTTAGAAAATAAAATACATTTATAAAAATTTCTGCTTAGAAGTGAAAATATTTTTATTGAAAATATTCCTCCCTTATACATCACAACTACAGTTTTCCTTCCCTCCATTCCTCCCAGCTTCCCCATTCCTTCCCTCTCTTCTAGTTACAGCCACTCCATTTCCTTTTTAATAAAAATAAAGGCCTCTAAGTGACTCCAGCCAAATAGGAACCAGAATTTAGGAAACTCATTTTTAAAAGATGAGAATCTACACTGTAAGAGACTATATGTAACCTGTTGAAATGGAGAAACAAAGCATGTTGGCATGTGGAGCCAGAGTCTTTCTGTCCAGCATGCCAGGGCCAGAGCCACTTATGTGATAATCACACAGAGACTTAATATTAACTATAATTGTTTGGCTGTTGGCTCAAGCTTACTACTAGCTATACTAGCTAGCTCTTACAAAGAAATGAACACATTTCTATTAATCTGTGTATCATCATGTGGCCTGTTGCTTATCCTTACTACTTTGGCATCTTACTCCTCCAGCAGCTTCTGGTATCTCTTTTGACTCTACCTTCTTCTTCCTGTATCTCTGCTTGGATTTTCCAAGCTATATTCTGCCCAGACATAGGCCAAAGCAGCTTTGTTCATCAAACTATAAATAAACACATATTTGCAATGTACAATAGGACATCACAAACCATTTCCCTTTTTCTAATTGTAAAGGATTTTTTTTCTTTTAATGTCTTATTTATTTATTTTTTCTTATTTTCCATATCAATCCCAGTTTCCTCTCCTTCCCTTTATCCCTCTTTTTCATGCCCCCAACCACCCTCCCATTACATACACCCTCCCCCACCACTCTCCAGGGAGGGTTGTGGGCAAAGAAATATTTTAACTACAACATAGTAAAATTATATATAACAAAAACAGGTATCAAGCAAGAATTACTGTTACAATATTTAGTTTATTTGTATTTGGTAAATTTAAAGAAAATACTTTTTCCTATATCCTATCTAAGGTAATTCTAAGGTTTTATGTCTAATTAATCTTTTATCATAACTAAGAAAACTAAAATTATAACTATCTAGTCTTCAATTTTGTCAAAGTTCCAGAAGGATATAATATTACTTAAGTAAACAAGAAGTACTTTGTAAGGAACTTCAAAAACTCTAGAAATGACAGAGATATCAGGCTGCCAGGACAGTCACCCAAAGTTCCTTGGTAATGTAGGGACATCTATCTTCAGCCTATAGGACTAGAAAATCTGGCAGACTTCTTAATGAGCAGGAAATTTGAAACTATCCTGCTTGTGTTGGCAGTTTGTCAGTTATCTTTCTCAGTGTCCTGAAAAATGTCTCACAGAGTCTTCCATGAAGCAGGATCTCCAAAGGACTATCTCATCTTGTTTTGGCAAGTTCAGCAGTTACTTTTCTTTGGGTCCTGCATGTCTAGTTTATACAGCATATTGTGAAGCAGTCCAGGCAAGAGCAGTTTCTTGACCAATGGCTAGTATTACCACATTGAAAGAAAACTCCATAATGAGTTTCTTTGATGACCAACATCCTCTTTAAATAATTGCTATTGCCAGAAGCCTATTGTCTCACTATCAAAAAAAATCCAAGTTGTTAAAATATTTTAAATTCCATATTCTGTAGGTCTGTGAATTGTCTGAAGAATACCTGTCCATCTGAAATATATCTCTGTATATCTAGAAATCCTAACGAACATGCATATAAAGTTGATTATCATAGATGACTATTAATTATACATTACATTTTAAATGCACTTCATAAACATAATACCTTCACTGAGAGTAGAAATATACAGTATAACAAAATTGTCCTAAACTTGTGTCAATAAACCAAAATCCATACCAATGTATTTTGAGAATAACAGTTATTTTTGGATTAAATTATATTCAGTAATCTACCCCTTTACTGTTATTTTAATTATCTACAATTTTCCCTATCATTTCTATAACATAGCCAAATTTTTTCATTAGAAAATATTTGACTATGACCATTAACCATTTATATCCAAACACTTTTAAATACAAATCATTTATAAATAATATATTGAGAATTTGGGCTTAGTTTTCCATACTAGTACTTACTGATTTGGGGAACAGGAAATGTTACAGAGATCCTGAAATGATTTAGAGTTATAGTCAAGTACTGACTGAGACATTTGTGTGGCTGGTCCATTTCAGCCAGAATCTTTGAAGCTGCTTTAGATGTTGGATCACATGGGCCATCATTTCCATTATTCTCATCTTCATGTGCCTTTTTTTCTTTCATATTACTTTAATGTGTTATTAAGGACTTTTATTTTTTAAACTATTTCTTTATTTTTGTAAATGTATATACCCATTTACTTTGCCCAAGTCTATGTGCATTTATAAACACACTGTGGCTCATTTAGTTGTTGATTTTTTTTTCTGAACCTTTCTTTATTGTTTATCTGTTATCTTTTCTTTTTTGATCACTGCTTTTAACTGCTAAGAGGACATAGCTAGGATCAAAGCAGCTGGTTTGGCTGCTGGATCCAATCAGATTGGCTTCCCAACATGGCAGACATACCCAGGAGAGTCACCCTTACCCTCCCTGCAACTCTCAGATCCATGCTGCCAATAGGTAGCATGCAGCAATCCCAAAAACCTTTTTTTTTTGTTTGTATAAGTAAAAGCTCAATTCACCATGTGCAGCTTTGAGATGCCTATGTGTACCACAGTGAGAATCTGCCATGATGTGCTCAAGCCCAAGTGCTTCAGAGTCTCTGTATTGTTGCCCATATGAAAGACATTAGTATAAAACTATTTTGGCTCCTTTTATGTGTTCTAGAACTTTTCCCCCTTTTAAAAACTTTCTCCAGGAGGTGCTCACATTTCCCTTGATTTCACTTCTTTCTCTCTGTGTCTCTGCTTGGATTTCTAGCCCAGCTACATTCTGCGCTGACATAGGCCAAAGCAGCTTCATTCATTAACCAATAAAAGCAACACATATTCCAGAGTCGTGTCTTCCTTGCTGGCAAGGGCAGGCACGTACAGTAGTGAGATATTCACCTTGTCCGTACCTGTGGCTTAGAACACTCCCATTGGGGGCGGGGGGGGGTGGAGACAGGGCCGGTTGGGATCTGGGGGAAAGGCTGAGGAGAGGGTCAGAGACTCTCTCTTGCTGGCGGGAAGCTGAGAGGAGAGGATCCTGTGGAACCTGCCTGTATTCATCTGCCTATGTTGTGAGTTATTTCTCCCTGAATAAACATCTATTCGGCTTGTTTATCCTGATCCTTATTAAATTGCAATAATATTCTCATTTTATAGAAAGACATTTCAATGAGGCATGTATGAATGAACCACATGTACTATGAGAATAAGAGATTAATAGGATTCAGGGAAGAGAAACTTCACTTATTCTGGGAAGATGAGCAAGATTTAGAAATTTTATTTTAAAATCCCTTGAGAACCATTAAATGGTTTTAATAGTGTGAAAGTGCAAGAAAGGCCAGTAGAGAGATTGTTTCAGCAATCACACTTTTAATATATTTGTGGTGGGAGCTTAAACTAGGATAGAGAGAAGCCTAAAATTATTCTTGAGAAGAATTAGAAGGTTGAAAACTATTTTATGTGGAAACTTAAAGAGAAGACATACAAAATGGAGATCAGATTGATGATTTTGTCCATTGATATCTTTTTGTTATTTTACCAATGTTTAGTGAATGAAAGTTTTCAAGAAGATATTTCTTTAATATATGCATAAATAATTTGGTACATACTACTGATCCACTGAGACATCTCTTCTAGGGCCTGCTTTTACTTTGGCCATATAAGACAGTGCATACACTATGTCCAATTTTTACTTATAGGGTTTACTTTTTGCTTTTCTATGGGCCTTCTATAGTACGGGAACATCTTGTTAGCTCCACAACCAGAGCAATTAAGAAATTCTAAAGATTAACTAAGGATATCCCATAGCCAGTGATGAATAGAAATGATAAATGAATGTGACAGCTTCCTCACTCTTCACTAGGGCTTTTCTGATTTCTAGTCTGAAATTCCTTAGACATTCTCTAATGGAAAGTAGATTCAAAATCTCATAAAAGTAATCTTCTTTTAGCATATTAATAACATTCTCATTTTTCAATCTCAGGTTTCCTATTTCTTTTTGGTGGGGGGGTTTCTGAGCTCATTTCTCCCTGCATTGGAATGCTTATAAGATGTCTGCATCTAGGGAATAATATCCTGTCCAGGAGGGAGGCGATTAAACGATTTTTTGAGATTTATGTGGCAAATGTTTTGCCTGCATAATTTATGTAATCCACCTATATACATTGCCAGTTGGTATATCAATTTTAACTTCAAGAAATTCTTAGCTATGCACTACCAAAATCATACTCAGCTCATTTGCAAGGTTAAAGAAATCATGCTTTCATAAGGTTAATGATGAGTTGACACATTCAGTACTCATATGAAGTTGCTCTTGGTTTTTATCCAATAAGATATTCTTAATGATTTCCACAATGGCTGTACTAATTTAAATCCTACTAGGTGTGCATAAGGGTTTTCTTTTGTTCAAATCCTCACCATTATTTTACTGTTTTCTTAATGATTGCCATTATGAGTGGAAGGAAACAGAAATGATATAACTTTTGAATTTGGATATTTTTGATAACCACTGATGTTGGAATTTTTTTAGATATTAATTTACTATTTCACATATTTTATTTTGACTTTCTTTTTTCATTTATTCTCTGTGTCTTTCACATCATGCTTCTCAATACCGTTCATTTCCTATCCTTTCTTATCTGCCTTTTGCCCTTGCAAACCCCCCCAAATAAAATAAAATTTAAGAGAAAAAAGCAGGGGGGGAAGGAACAGTATCATCATGAAAGGCACACTGTGACACAGTGAGTCATGCAATAAGCTTTTATTACCATGTACTTTTGCGTGCAACTGTTTATTGCAAAGAGTCATTTGTCTAGTTCAAGGACTCTGGTTTCTGTTACATTGCCAATACTAAGCCCTCACTGGGACTCCTCTTGGAAAAACTAGAGAATGCTTCATGAATTTGCATGTCATCCTTGTACAGTGGCAATGCTAATCTTTTTAGCATAATTCCAATTTTAGTAACATATGCTGTTAAATGAGCACCATAATTTATGTTTTGAGAAATGTGTTTTTATTTCATTGGTCATTTGTTGACTAGGTTATTTTAATGACCTCATGTCAATGCATCACGGAGATACTAGCATGTCTAGGTTTATTGCAGTGTTATTCATGATAAAGAAGCAATGGAAAGAATGAATCTAGATGCCAATATAAGGATGGATGAAGAAAATTTAATATATTTGATATCTAAACACATAAAATTTTTAGCCATAAAGAGGAATAATATTATGTAATTTTCAGGAAAGTACATAAAATTGCTGATAATCAGAGTAAATGATTTGAGTAAATATCAAAAGTAAAATATCACATTTTGTTTCCTTTGTGGGTATAAGAATTTATATGGATACATAAAATTATGTTCATATGACTTGAAGTAAAAGAAAATTGGCCAGAAGTATAAAGAGAAGTAATAATAGGTGGAAGGGCAAAAAGAGAAAGAATAACAGGGTATAGTGAGGATATGCTCAAAGTACAATATATATTTGGATAATAGTGAATATATATTTGGTATTATATACAAAAAATTATGCATAATTGAATATTATCAATCTCAGTTCCATGAATAGTACATAAATAAAACAGAACAATTGCAAAATAAAAAAGTAAGAATTTATTTTTCCCTTTTTATTTATATTTTTCAAACACAATATGTTATCATGTTTATCATGTTTATTCTCTTTCCAGATGCTTTTCAGATCCTCCCATCTTTTGGAACATTAGTTTAAGGTGTGTTTCATTCATTTATGCTGTGGAATATGTTCTTAATGATGCAAAGATATATTGCATTTCTTTAACTCAGAGAAGTGGTGTTACTGCCTTTCTTAAGTACCTGATTTGTTTAAGAAAGAGCTGAACATTGAATATTCGGCAGGAGAGAGAAATATACTGGGCTAGCAAGCAGAGAGAATAAAGAGGACATTAATGTCTATCCTTCCATCCGTCTATCCATTCATCCACAGAGCCAACAAACAATATAAGTAAAGAAATACATATAGAATAAAGAAAGGTAAAAATTCCACAGCAAAAGTTAGATGGGATACTTTAAGAAAAGTTGGCTAGAAACAAGGCAAGCTAAGGCCAGACATTCATAAGTAAGTTTTTATTTTGGAACTGGGTGGTGGACCCCCAAAGAGTAAAGAATAAAAAAATAAATAAACTATACTCCTTAGTATTTACAAAGGCCTAGATTTTCATAATAGCCATTAGAAGAGTGAAGGAATCAACAGACAAATGTTCAATGACAAAGACAAGGGAAAATGTTTACAAAATAAAACCAGGGATTCAGTGATAGCTCAGTAGTTAAAAGCATGTGCTGCCCTTGTAAAGGACCTGGGTACTGTTCCCAGGACCCACATAGCAGCTCAGAACTTTTTGTTACTCTAGCACCAGAGGATATGATGCCATCTTCTTCCTGATACAGGCACTATGTGAACCAAATGCATATACATACATGAGGGCAAAACACTGAAATATAAAAAAATCCTTAAAAAAGTCCAATATAATACAAGTATATATGGACAACATATAGTCTATAAGTGCAACAAAATGAAAATATAATAGGACAAATACATAAAAAGATAGATTTGAATATTTATGTATGAATTAGAGAAATATATACTGAAGAGCATAGTGTTAAATTTACAAGTGTTAAATTCTGTAGAAGTATCATACATCATTATTCAACTTACACTTTAAGTATGAGAATTGAGAGCCATAGGACCAGTATTTAACCTTGACCTGAGGGTCTCTTAACTGGCGTATTTTTTTTTAATTTTTGTGCTTTTGTTTTTTTCCAGTTTGAGTTTCGTTTTTAATGTAGGGTTTTGCTATACAGTTCATGCTGGTCTTGAACACACTTTGCAACCTAGGCTAATATTGATCATGAAAGTCTTCTTGCCTCATCCTCCCATGTTTGAATTATGGATCTTTAGTACCACACTCATCTTTGTAATAAACTATATTGTACATCAAAATTCATTTGTCTTACTGGACAAGTTTTGAGGTGAAGATGATACTGCTATGTGAAAGACTAAACTTTGAATATTATTCCTGTAGTCTAGGTAAGCACAATTCACTTGCTGAACAAATATGATGGTTGTTCTGCTGTCAGTTGAAGAGTGAAAATAGAAGGTTTGAAACTGAGTAAAATTAATGCATATTAAATTATAAAATGGAATATTTCATATATACACAAAAGATATGTTAATTACTTTCTCTGAAAGTATAAATGTACAATTAGAGTAATCTGTCAAAAATATTTTGAAGTTTCCAAATAATTTTATCAAAGTATAACAAATCAACAAGTTAGATAGTAAATATCTAAAATTACCCAAAAAGTATTTACCAAACATTTAATTATATTAGGCTTGTTTCATCAGACTGAAAACTTAGCTTCTATCATTTCCTTAAAAAAATGGTTTCAATCAAAATTGAAACTGTAAAGAATAACATAAGCAATATATAAATATATATATATATATGTCTGTGTGTTTATACAAATATTAATGAATAAATCTTCAGAGAATATAAATAATAACATCATACAATAAGGTTAGATGCCTAACTTAAGATAGTATTTAAATAAAATTATTCTAAGTACTGCCTCAGTACAAAAATATTAAAATATAAATGATTTACAGATAAACAATTACCTAGCAACCAAAGTAAATTCAACTTGTAAATTAATAAAATTTCAATTGGAAGTATTTGGAGGTTCCCAAAATCACTAGTTGCTTCTCACCTTTACTGACAATAAAATTTGACAACAAAATAAAAACAGTGGGTGATGTATACTGCAACTATTTTCTTTATGGAAAATGAATTTGATTTTTTTGAGTCTTGCTAATTACTATGTCCTCTTAAAGTAATACTGAATCCTCAGTTAGGCTGGATTATCTACTGATTTAGGTAGAGGGCAGCTGAAATATCTTTTAGTCACAGGGTGATGATGTACTGCCTGGCAAAGAAACAACATACCCAGGACCTATGGTCCAGGGGTAATTTTTCCATTGACATTAAACTATTCAGAAAAATATTTCATATCCTCTGAAACACTAAAGCTGAGGGACCCAGAGATCTTTGAATATTGGGCTAATAAGACTTCATTACAAAAGAAAATATGTCCATATAAGCAATGGGAAAGACCTTTACCCCTAACAAAGAAATATCTGTTTGTCATTCCATTTTCCTTACATATTTGGAAAATAGTTAAAAAGACTAAAAGTATAAAACATAAAATATCCGGTTTAGACTAAGATATAGGTGAATGACCCTTAATTATGGCATTAGAGGTCATTATAAACAAGATAATTAACATTTTCTTTTTATTTAATATTGTTTTCTTATTTTACATATCTATTCAAGTTCACTCTCCCTCCCATCCTCCCTTGCCCCCACCACACCCCACATCCCACCCTCCCATCTACTCCCCAGGGATGATGAGGCCCTCCTTGAGGAATCATCAAAGTCTGTCAAGTCACTTTGTGTAGGGCCTAGGGTCTCCCCCATGTCTCCAAGCTAAGGGAGTATCCCTCCATAGGGAAGGGGCTTTGGAAGTCCATTGGTGCACTACAGATACATCCTTGTTCCTCCAGAGGTCCCATAGACTGCCCAGGCCTCCTAACTGAGACCCATGTACAGGGGATATAGGTCAGTCCTATCCTAATTTCCCAGATATCAGTCTGGAGTCCATGAGCTCCTTTTTTTTCAGGTTAGCTATCTCTGTGGGTTGCTTGAAATCCAATTTGGAAGGATTCTCTAGGTTCCTAAATATGATTTAGATAATTTGGCACAGCAATTTTACTTCTGAGAATCTATTTTACAGAAATACTCAGGAAGATATGCAAACTTTTAGCTATAGGGATATTGAAAGCAGAACCACTTAAAGCAAAGACAAACAAAAACAAGGAATATAACCTAGTAAAATTATAAAACACATATGAAACATGTACAATTCATGAAGAAAAAAGCAGATGTTTATTTAAATTTTTCTTCCTGATGAAGATATTTCTTTTATCATGGTTCTAACTATTAAATATTTTCACAATAGTAGATATAACATACTGCTTTTCCTGTAAAATATTACAATTTATAATGATTTTCATTGTGGCACTTTCACTGAGACTATAGAACACAGGATGATGAGGATTTTGAAGCCATCCTATGTGATACATCTAATGCCCCTCTCAAAAACTAAATAATCAGGCATAGTGGCATGAAACTTTAATCCCAAGAAATGGGCAGACAGAGGTGAAAAGATCTTTGTGAATTCCAGGTCAGCTTAATCTTTAAACAAAATCCTATCTTAAACATATACACACATATAAACATATAAAATAAAACAGTAAATTCGTATTCCTGCTGCTCCTGATTCAATAACTGGTGAGACATTATAGGTAGATATATTCTTATTATGAAGTACTTTACAAAACATCAGATTTATAAACATTACTTTTCTATATAACATGCCAGTATAGCAAATAGTATTTAAATACATAAACACATGCATGTAATCTTTTAAAATGTATTTTGAAACTATATATAATATATTAAAATAATATATGATAAAATATAAAATAAGATATAATTTTATAATACTTATATGCTCTATATATTTTACAATTACATGAATTATACAAAATTTATTATACATGTAATTTTAAAATTATGTTAAAACAAATAATTATATAAATTGTATATTTTATTATACAAAATAAAAATATATAAATAATTGTGATTGTGTATATATACATACATATACATATATATATACAAATACATACACACTCATATCTACATATACATATACATATACATATACATATACATATACATATACATATACACATACACATACACATACACATACACATACATATACATATACATATATGTTAGCATAGATTTAACATCCCAGTATATCAGGAATCTGAAATATGACTACATAGAACTAATTAGAACTAGGGGCAAATTCAAGGTTATTGTGGGCAAATTAATAAGTTTCTGTCATAAAATGAAAAGAAAAAAGAGAGCCGGGGCTATAATAGCACAATGGTATAGAACTGGTCTAGCTTCAGGGTTCTAGGTTTAATCCTTAACAACACCCCAGCACACATGAATATGCTGAAGTCAAAATTCTAACTTCAGATACAAATATTTAATGAAGTGAAGCAGTATTCTGATACTATATATCATAAATGAAAATCACATAAAACAAATGTACTTGAAAACTGAGATTTTTGTGTATGGTGACAAATGCTTTAGTCCTGGGTTTCGTGGGCAGGGAGAGATCTGTGAGTTCAAGAGCAGCCTTGTCTACAAAAGCAAGTTCCAGAATTTCCAATGAATCCCTGTATTGAAAGTTAAAAGATGAAAATGAAAATAAGAACAGAAATAATAAAAGGAAACTGAATATTTTGTCCTAAATTGCATTGATTATATATTTTCTTATTTATTATTCTAAATGCATATTCAAAGTTTCTAATCAATTTTAAATAATAAAATATGTTAGCAAATTAAAATTTAAATAGAAAATTCAAAGATTAGCTTACTGTTCATTAGCTCTATGTTTCATGAAACATACCAATTGTCCATCCATTCCTAATACAGACACTTTACAATACTCTTTTATACTTTGAGGTATCAGTAATATTTATTAAAATTAAACTACATAGAAATGAATATAATTTAAGAAAAATTAGTTTTGTTAAAATGTTTTGAAATATTTGACTAATATAAATATTTAAATACAGTCATGGGTAATCATCTTATTTACTTTCCTATTACTGTGACAAAACACTATGTTTTAGACAACTTATAAATGTAACATCAAATTGGCTATCACGGTTCCTGATAGTCTCTCTATGACTATCTTTGTAGTGAGCCTGGCAGCAGGTAAGCAGACATAGTGCTGAGCAGTAGCTGAGACATTACATGTTGTGGTAACAAATATAAAGCAGAGAGATATAACTGGCAATGGTGTGGGCTTTTGAAATACATCCTCCAATAAGGCCACATCTCTTAATCCTTCCAAAAAAGTTCCAGTAAGTGCAGATCGAGCATTGAAACATTTGAGCACATAGGAGGACATTCTTATTCAAACAACTGCAACAGCTAATATAAAAATAAAGTATTAATGTTTCGTTCATTTGTTTTTGTATCCTTTGGCATATATTGTATCAGATTAACTCTGCCGTAGGTGTTACCTTTCATTATTAATAGTTTAACATCCTTTACTAAAATTTGAGCTAAAATTAATACTCAAAGTCATTTTAAAGAAAATGTACTGACTTCATTCAATATTAAACTACCATTTTCAATTATATATGAACGTATTTGTCTTCAAATTTCCATAGTCAGTATATTGCTTTGTATTTCATGGTAAGTTTTAGAGTATATTGACTGTGCTTTGATTTATAATTCCCAATTCAATATCTAAGCAGTATCATCATACTTAACATTAAAGTATTACTTTAATCTTAAAAAGTCAATAGGGAATTTAATATTACCTGTAATTATCCTTCCACTGGATAATTATTATTTTATCTTGTCTTTTAGGTAACAACTTACAGGAAATAATTCTCTTGTAAATAATGTGGCAAAAATTAAATAATCTCAACACAGGTCATACTCAAGAAATTAAGTGCAGTAACTTGAATAGTATTGCCCAGCCCCAAATTTCTCTCCCCTATAGTCTCCAATCATGGTGTTGATTGTCACTAAGTTACATGCTGATGTAATTAAGTAAGTGTCTCAATATGAATGAAGCCTGAATTTAGGCTGGTCTATAATTCAAGGTCTTACATTTGTTAGAGCAAGAAAAGTGAGTTTTAGACAAAGAATAATTGACAAAACTCTAAGGACAGAGAGAAAATTTAGTATGATGGAGGCAGCAATCCCAGTTGTTTTAGCAGACCAGGAACAGTAAAAATCTACCAGAAATTGGATAAAACAAGGAAAGACCTTCCCTAGGGTCTTCAAAGGGAGTTTAGCGTTTAATAACTTTGTAAAAAATGATTTAATTTTAATTCATGTGTATGAGTATTTTGTCTGCATGTATGCCTGTAACACATACAT
This sequence comes from Cricetiscus sungorus, assembly GCA_030556225.1. Lineage (NCBI taxonomy): Eukaryota > Metazoa > Chordata > Mammalia > Rodentia > Cricetidae > Cricetiscus > Cricetiscus sungorus. Next base: position 9,796,539 of record JANBXA010000126.1, read on the forward strand.
GTAGTTCATGTGAAAGTCATAAGAAGGCAATAAATCCCCTAGAACTGGTGTTATAAGTGCTTGGGAGTTGTTTTGTGGGTGCTTGAAACTGATCCCAGATTTCTGGAAGAGGACAAGTGTTTACAACCACAGAACTATAATGTAGAAAAAAATTAAATAAAATAAATTCTGAAAACCATGAGTAATTTTTGACTTTGAGAAGTCTATTCACTCATTTTTGAAAACTTCTTTATTTTCCAAAGAGCTTTAAACTTCCAGGAAACAATATATAACCATTTATATGCAGGAATAAAGCTGTCGGACTTGTACTTTGGTAGCATAAATATTTTTCACATGAAGCCTAACAAAGTTTTAAACCTATATTGTGAACACCTCTACAATTTTCTAAAATCTCTATTTAAATATCATTGGCTACCCTTGCTTGATTTCAGTCTGTTAGAAATATATGCTTAAATCAATAAATTAGCAACATAAATGTTTTTTAATGTATAGAGCAGATGCATAATTAAATCTGTACCTTGGTTCAGCTGCTTTGACCTTTTGTGCCTTTCATGGACCCTGAAAGGCTCAAAGCAATAACATCTGCCCATTAGTTCTTAAAATCTATCCTGCTGCTTAATGAGCCTTCTCATCTTCTTAGCAATGTTTGTGCATTTGATTATAAGAGTCTTGATTTCCAAGCAAACAAGTACTCTACAAATAAATACATTTACACATATACACACAAAAGAATAAGATGATTAAGGATTTCCCCAGTTTAGATTCTCAAATCTTCCATTTCTGTTTTAAATTTTTCATTAAACAAAATTCCTTGACTTTATTTAATTTAAGGTCATTTAAAATATAAGAAGCTCAATGTCAGTTTTTCAGGTTGTATCTGATTAAGCATAAAAGATACATAGTGCAATTCTGATGGTGATAGATTAAGAGACTTGCTCTTTGTACTTGTATTCAGGAGAAAACAGTCTCAGTTTAATTAAAATGAACAAGGCTTCAGTTAAAGATAAATGAGAGAGATGCTGACATTAAAACTAATTGAAAACATCAAATAGATAACAAGCAAAAAGAATTAACATTTTCACACCAGTGATCAGTGCTACTAAGAAAACTAAAATATACCTCATTATGATATATATATATGTGTATATATATATATGTATATGTATATTTACTGAATTTCAGTAGGAATGTAATTTGAATTCAGGTTAGCATTGTCTTACTAGCTTATCAAGTATGAAACCCATGCTGTATCCTTGCATTTTCAGAATTTTGCTATGTTTAAAATAATTTAACTTCATACAATCAATAAATAATAACAATAGAGCAATTTTATGAAAAGGGTGTGTCCTGTACTTACAGACTGAAACCTGTCTTCTATATTTAACTGTTATTTCATCATAAAATCACTGTTTTTGAAACTCAGGCAACGTGTATGTTGAACAAGATTATTTATAACAGTGAATATAGAAATATATTTCTTTTACACATGTACACACACACTATAATTAAAAGAATAAAAGAGAATAAAACATCCCGAAACATATCTACAAGAGCAAGAATAAAACCAGACTTGTTGTTTTTTTCCCTTAAATTGAAATTCAAGGCTCTTTATATTTGTGCCATTAGTGACTCCACACTCCAAGTGAAAGATTATAGGAAAGAAAAAGAAAAACAAGGAAATAAGCTAAAAACAATGTAAACAGCTTTATAAGGGCTTTATAAACCAATGCCAACAACAAGAATTGTTCTTGGAAACAAATATACACTCATAGCCAGTTTAGGAGCTCAGATTTTACATTGAACATATGGCAAATTTGTTCAAGCATATGGTACGGAAGTCAACACTTTCAGAAACTTCCTCCTCTCTTCTCTTCTTTCCTATGGGAGTTCTTGGAGTGAGAGTATGTGCAGGGTTAATAAAGCAATAAGAATCTAACAGACAGTTTAAGATTTTTGACTATGCACATGACTCACAAGCCTAGGCTGAAACATATTACTCGGCATAAGAAAAAACAAAAGGCTACTGCATGATTCAAACAAATTCTACTATTTAACTGTAAGTTGAACAACATTAATTTTACATCTGTTGGGTTGTCAGTATAAAAATTACAATTTTTCTTTAAATTTTTGGTCAATTGTTGGTTAAAGGAAGCACTGGATCTTTGTGAATAGAATTCAAAAGAAATTAAAATGTCAGGCAGGAAAATAAATTTTAGCTAAGGTCTAAGAAAATTGTCTTTCTACATTGATAGTGACTAAGTAAAAGGTAGAGTTATGTTAGTAGTAATTACAGTGTTTTACCAATAAAAGTAATTGATATTATTAAAATTGTAATATTTTTGTTATATATCTTTTTAATATTATTTATGCTTATAATAACTTCAAATTTTCACTATTTATTAGACTTTTCAATTGCTATTGTTATGAGAATCTTTAATATATTAATAAATTTTACATTAGTATATATGATATATATATAACATTACAATAATGTATAATTATCATATAATATATTAAGGACCTTCATAGCACAAATTTACTACAAGTAAATTCATTATATTAGAAATATTTTCCTTTTTGAATTTTATATATTTCATTCTACAAATTTAATGTTATTCTGAGATAGCATATATATGCATTATCAGAATTGCAAATTTTAAAAGGTAAAGGTTTCTATTTTAAATGCTTTAAAATCTCTCAGGATTGGGCTAATGAGATAATTTAGCAGATAGAGGTCCTTGCTCCTAAACTGAGCAATCTGGCATTGATCCTTAGGGGCTGCATAGTGGGTGGCAAAAACCAACCTACAACAGTTGTAATTTGACTTCTAATGTGCTTGCTAACATACTCATACACACACACACACACACACACACACACACACACACACACACACACTCAATTAATCAATGATAAATGTAAAAACACTCTAATGATTTAGAAAGATTAAGAGGTTATAATAAAAATATCTGACAACAGGTGAGATATGGCCTTCAATGCAAGATTTTTTTCTTAATTTAAAATTCAAACTTTTGACAATGTTTGAACTAAAAACTGTTAATGATGTGTAGGAGACAAAAGTTTCAACTACCTTACTTTGTGCAATTTTCATTCATTTTGGAAATACGGATACTTTAAAAGTGAAAATAAGCACTGAACTAATTATATAAGAAATTGAAGAAAAGAATGAAGTTGTATCTTTACCCCACAAATATTAAAAGTAAGGTTTGTTTGTTTGTTTTATTCCTTGAACTCTGTGATCCTCCTGTCTCCCCTTCCCAAGTGCTTAGAGTACTGTTATGCAACAGGGAGTTGTTTTTTTAAAGTGTCAACAAACACTCTGTAAACCTATGTTCACTTAAATGAATACATACAAACATTCATGTGCTTAAGTTTTCATCCTGTCGCCATCCAAATATAAATATGTAGTTAGCTATTTTTATATGATTTATCTCTGAGTCAATCCCTAAAGCAAGTTTTGTCTGTATATGGTTTTTACATACCTTTGACCATTTAAAATATAAAATTGACATTCTTGTATTAAGCTTCTATGCATAAAAATACTATAAATCATAAAATCCATGTTTTAACTGTTTTTGTAGTTTACTAAACTAACAGTGTAAGTTGTCATGGAAATAGTCTCAACTGCATTTTTCTTTTAATTTTTATACAAAGGTCATTGGAGGAAGTTTGTATGAAAATGGCCCCATTAACATAATAGGAAGCAACAATATTTGAAAGGATTAGGATGGATGTGTGGCTTTATTGAAGTAGTCGTTACCTTGTTGAAGGGAATATATCACTGTGAGTAGGCTTTGAGGTTTCAAGGGTCCAACCCATGCCAAGGAGTTTTCTCTCTTCTTGATGACTGTGAATAGATGTAGCACTCTCTTGGCACCCTTTCCAGCACCATGTCTGCTTGTGTTTCATCATGCTTCCTACCATGATGATAATGAAGTAAATCTTTCAAACCGTAAGCCAGCCCCAATTGTGATTTCCTTTATAATAGTTTCTATAGTTGTAGTATCTCTTCTCAGCCATATAAACTGCATAGAACACATAATGATGATTTAAAACAACCATGAATACAATAAAATAAAGATTAAAGAGAAACTTATGAGGATACTCCAAGGCAGTTGTCAATTTTAAAACAGTTTAAATTAATCTCAGAGATGAAGTAGAAAAACATACATAAGAGATTTAGCAAACACTAAGTCTACATAAAAAAGAAATTGAATTTAAAGCTACCAAAATATGGATATTGCTTTGGTTGAAATAGCTCAAACATAAGTAGCTGAGGTCTGAGTATTAAAGAATACAGATTCAACGGATTCTAAACCTGAGGAAGGTATCTCAGTGGTGGAATATTTCATACCACATGAGGTCCTAGATTCAGTCCTAATCACTCACCAACACAACCCAACATAAACAGACAAACCACCAACAAAAAAGCAATAAGTAAATAAATAAATAGGACCTCTACGTAGTATTAATTAACATTTTTAAAGTGAATGTACTGAAAAACCAAAAACAAATCTCAAACACAAAGTGGTGCAATTACTACAAAACTAACTTGTGGTAGGAAAACACAATAAAATGTTTAAAATTTGTGTGTATGTGTACTTGAGTAGTTATCCTGTTGTAATGACTAATATTGACTGAGTCTAGAATGACTTAGAATGTAAACTTTTGAGGATGTCTTTGTGGGAGTTTTTATATTATTTGAGGTAGGGAGACCCACTCTGTATGTAACAGCATTTCATGGGCTAGGTTTGGTATCCCATTCTCACTTCTGAAATCCTGAAAATTTCTGCTGGACTAGTTTTCCATATCACTCACCTACCTGCTTTGCATTCCAACTCCGTTTGGCTCTTCCAGTACTGTTTCTCTCCATCCCTCTTTAATTCTAATGTTTATATGGAGAAACAAATGACAAAGCTAATTAGAAAGAAAGGAAAAATTTGGATTACAGAAACTATTAGATTTAAATAATAAAGTCATACTAATTAAGAAAATATAAAAAAATAGACAAAAAGTCAACAGAATAGAAAACCCTCAAATAGACCCTCATAAATATTGCCAACTAATCTTTGGCATAGGAGAAAATAAAATACATTAGAAAAAAGAATGATAATTTCAACAAGACATTTTAGAATGAGACATTTAAAAGCAAAACCAGTGATAAACTCCTTATATGATTCACAAGGATTGTCTCAATATAATCCTAAATTTAGAATACAAACTCACACAGATTCTATAAAAGAAAAAATAGAGTCTATGGAAGGAGTTTGCCATGACTTTTCCTATGTGATATCAAAAATATCTATGTAAAAATAATTGATTACCTTGATTTTGCTAAAACTCACACTCTGTGCTTTGCAAAAGACAGTATCAAAAAAGAAGCAATGATTTACTCTGAGAAAATTTTTCTAAAGGCATTTGATACTTTAGTGTTTTTTTTATATATACAAAAATAATTCTTAAAAAGTTGACCCACAGTCTATGGGACCTCTGGACCAGGATGTATCCCTGGTGCACAAAAGGACTTTGGGAGAACATTCTCCATGTAGGGATACTCCCTTAACCTAGAGGCAGAAGGGAGGCCCTAGTCCCTATTCTGAATGACTTGACAGATTTAGATGATCCTTCCAGGAAGGCATCACCCTACAAGTGGAGTGTGGGTGGGGGAATGGGATGGGAGGGTGGTGGAGAGCACCAGAGGGTGGGAGAGAGAGAGGGGAGGGAGAGAATATGTAAACTGGGATTGATATGTAAAGTAATAATAATAATAATTAATTAATTAATTAATTAATAAAAAGGAAAGTGGACCCAGATTGTTAACAGACTACTTACCAAATAAGATATACAGCTGGAAAATAAGCATATTAGAAGATTCTAAACATAATATATCATTCTGGAAATTAAAATTAAAATTGTTATAAGATCCCATTACATACTTATTAGAAGAGTTAAAACTGGCAAGGTACAATGAAAGCTTCCATTCATTGTTTATGGTAAACCACAGTGGTATATACATTTTGAAAGTTAGTTTGATGGTTTCTCCTGAAAATAAATGTATTGTTTACAATATTATACAGCAACTGGGTCCTCTACCAAGAGAAATTAAAAATGTTCTGTCCACCCTGCTCTTAGCAATTTGTGGAGATTTTTCCTAACGGTAAAACTAGGAAGATACTAAGATACGATGATAAAACTACTGTGTAAATAAATGAGGTATATCTACACAATGAAATATTATTTATTACTAAAAATTAATAAGCTACCAAACAGTGAAAAGGAAAGGGGAAACATAAACATTTATTGTTAAGTGAAATATGCCAGTATGAAATAGCTACATTCTCTATGACTTTGACCATGACACCTGACGGCAAATCTATGAAGAGAAATGATCAGTAGTTTTCACTCAATAGAGAACTTGCATGACATCAAACAGAAAACCTCCTATCTGGTCAAATTGTCTTCGGTAATAAAGGCAGTAGTTGTCAGGTGAAGTATAAAACTTAAATTTTCCTAAAGATATTAAATGTTACACTTCAAATTGCTAAAGTTCAGGGACAATAGCTCATTCTCCAAAATGGTGCATTTTCAAATATGAAAGTCAATTATCTCACCTATGAAGTATTTCAAAATTAAGGCAAAGGCTGCCGTTTCAGTACACTATAAACCAAACTCTTTCTGAGCAGATTCTGCTAGAATTATTCAGATTTTGAATCTAAGAGAAAGGAGGAGGATAATTCTAGTCACAACAAAATGAACAAAGATAAAAAGCACATAAACAGTGTCATTGAAATCTTTGCACCATAATCACTGAAGAAATTCATTATAACCCTAAAATTATTTCTCTGTATTATCAATACTGTGAGTTAAAAATAGTATCTATTTAATATCAAAATCTCCCATTTTATTGGTTATTAATTTTAACCACATAAATGTTTTTCTAAGGTTTATTGCTTCCTCCTTCTTAGATACTTTTATGAATATTTTTTCATATTTTGTTTTATTTAATTTACACACTCAGAAGGTACTCTTTTTATCATAATTTTGAATGGTTTTTAGCTAGGTGGTGCAGTACTTCCCTAGAATGCTGAGTTAGAGCACAAGCACTAAAAAATATCATATTAACATAATTTTGCAGGTGACAGAACTGATCCCTGGGGAAGATAAGTGAATACCCAAAGTTACATAATTAATAATAAACATAATGTGAATATTATTACACATGACCACAGAATAGTACGTTTTCTATTGATAGCACACCACTCATCTGAATAAAAACATCTTTACAATTGTGTTCTTTGCATTGTTTTGAGTTATGTGGATTTCAATTGCTACTTGAATGAAAATATAATTTAATGTATTACCAGTACAAAAATTTACAACTTTCATCTTAAAAGGAATAAGAAATAATTTGTTCTAGAGCTACTTTTGAGTAACACAGATTTAGATTACACCAACTTTGTGTTTCAATATGGAAGCAATTCCATGATGTTTTATAATTTTACAGAGTAAAGAAAGACATAAATCTAAACAAGTTTAAAATATGTTGGAGTATATGTCAGGTAATTATAGCAAGATTAGGAAATCTCTTCTATAGGCCTAATGTGCTTGCTGATGTAGTCTTAGCTTTTTGGTTGGTGGGAGCTAGTGATCTAGTGATCTTCTAAGTTAGTAGATTCTAAATTTTTTCTAGTCAATACTAGTCAATAACACATAGATGGGCAAGGAATGGATATCGGGGGACCTAAAACTAGCCCTGGATAAATTAATTACATTCTACTCTAATATTACAAACTCTCCAAATCACTGCAGTTTTAATCAGTCAACCAGTCTTTCAAGCAAGATACACTATTTCAAATAGGAAGAACATTTATGAGGCATGTACTAAACATTAACCATAACGTAGATGTAGAATTTTTTTATTTATTTGTTAAGGTTGTATTTTCTAAACAAAAATATTTTCCTATAAAGAGAAAATATATTTGCTTATTGTTTAGAGTATCTTCATCACTAATAACTGGATGACTTAATGAATGATATAGACATAGCTTGGATTACTTACTTGATTCGTTTTTAATTAACATAAATGTAACATTTGGAATTTTATGATTTTTCTTAGTTATATAGGCACAGTCTTAAGTGTTAAGTTGACACAATGGGATAAAAATATTTTTAAATGGCACCTGCTGTGTAAAAATAAATGTGAACTAACTTTTCTTTGTCTCTTTTTTTCCTTCCTCATTTACTTTTGCTGACCTCTATTTTGAAAACTTTAGAAGATGTGCTAGATTATATATGAAATGAGAGGTTAATTATAAAGCAGACTCCATGATACAGAGTCCATGAGGCTACCATCTATTATAGGTAGGGAGTTGTTAGTGATTTATTTACTCCCTCTCCTGCTCTATAAACAGTCCAAATCATTCATTGGTCTTCAAAGTTGTACTTGGATAAAACTATAGTTAGTTCTGTCACTGGTGCCCACTGGCATGGTTAAAAGTGGTTGTTCTTTCCCCAGAAATCAATGATGCAGTACTAGGGGACCAATTAGTAAGGAAACTACTAAAAATAATATGTGAAAAACACATATTTATCTCTGGCTATATAAATTGGTCAAATAAGCTGGACAAACTGAAGAAACCAATGTAGTGTCTTTTGTTACAGATTTTAGAAAATAATTGGGATTCTTACCCTGTGATGTTTGACATGTTCAGTGGGGCTATTTTCTTGTGCTGTTCTGTTATTAAATAGCAGGGAGGTTGGGAGAGTAAATTAATGTCTCTCCCAGATATACAACCAGAATGGCATAAAGTAGTTACTCTTAGGCTGTCAGGCACTAATAACACAGATTGGAAGAATTTATTCTTGTAATATTTGGTGTCTATGAAGCCAACTTTCTGGAAAACTAAACAAACAAAAGACCAAACCAAACCAAACCAACCAACCAAACAAACAGAAAACCTATTTCAAGTTTCAGTAATTAAAGAAACTCCTTCATTCAGAGTTCCTGTTGGCCATCTAGGATTTTTCTGAGCCTTATATTAAAATTAAGAGTTAAGAGAGGCAAGGCCATTACCATTTAAGAGATACTTTTTTACCATAGATTGTTGACCATACACCTGCACTATAAGGCTATAAAAATCATAAGCAATGAAAAATGTTCTCCTACCTTGTTGGGCAGGAACACACTTCTAAACAAATGTCTGATGGGATTCAAGGTGACATGTGTTCAATTATTTGTTTCATTGATCCAGTGTTCCTGCTTAGGTACTCACAAAGCAACACAATTAAAGCATTCAAGGGCCATTTAATTACTTTATCTTTTAGGGTTAGATGTATCAGATCAGATGGCACAGCCATATTAGCAGTGACACTATACATACATACATGCATACACATACACACATACATACATTGAACTGGTTCTATTATCTAGTTAAGTGGCTGTCAGTATTTCCATTGTAAACACTACTTTCAAGGGTCTATAATTAAGATACTTTAAGTAACATTTGGCTGAAACTTTAAGCCAAATGTTACTTAAGATACTTTGTGTATATAAATGATGAGTGTGTTAAGTAAAAATTAGTATAATTTTGTGAATACATGAATACTTCTAGAAGACTCAGCTTGATCAACTGGATCATATATTTTAGGTTTCAAAGCACATGCCATTCATTATTCAGGTCATTTTGTAAGTGGTAGAGATACTCATGTGTTCAAGACAACAGAGTGCCCTCTATTCACACTGTTTACATATATATAAAGAAATAGAGAACCAGCCAAAAATATGTATACAAATATATCTTCAGTCAGCATGTACATCTATGAGTGATATGCTTCATAAAATATTCTCAATACTTTAAATAGCATATTAAGATTGTGATACTTCTCATACAAAAATCTATAGGAAAAGGTAGCATTTCTTTTAACATTTATATTCATAGTTAATAATCATAGTCAATCACAAAGAAGCAAAGAATACCTCATCATTTTAATTGATAAAGTGGACCCTAATTTCTCACAATTAACACTTATCCTTTGAAATGGACAAATATAAAATAAAATAAAGTAACATGGAAACTTGACTTTCATAGGAAATTGCTTCAATTGTTCAATGACTTATTTCTTACTCCTTTCAGAAGAGTTTCTCAAATTTTAAAGATTTTAAAGATTGTATAATGTTGACAGCACTTGTTGAAGAAAGCATACTACCAATATCTATTCATACTTAAGTTACAAAAGTCTATATTAAAGGGCCAGGTGTGTAACTGTCTTAAAGTGCTTTCTTATCGTACTTAGGGTCCTGGGCTACATCTCAAGCTTAGCAAAAAATAAATATTCAGAACGAGAAAAGAAATAAAATGATGAAGCTATAAATAGTCCCAGGAACTAGCCATGAAAATTCCAGACCCTAGGGAGAATCTTCTCAAAAGATAGGTTCTGGTGCCTTCCTTGGGTTTCTGGTCTCAATTTTCAAGGCTAGAGTATTATTTTCCTCAACTTGAAAATTTAATTTCATGTACTGCCATTTTTAGCACAGTTGACTGATTGGCATACCTAAAGGCAAAAATAAGGTCCTGTTTCTTTTTGATGGTAAAACCATCATAATCAACTAAAGGTCATGGATATGAGAGTGATGAATGATAAATGTGTGGCCTGCAAATAGTATGTTAATGATAAAGCTCTAAAGGGAAGAAGACAAGCTCGACAGAATTTAAATCTACATTTTCTCACATACTAGATAAAGGTCCTAAAATAAATCAATCTCTATAAACATTATTTTCTCAACAAAGTTTAACAAGAATATTTCAAAAATATTTTTAGCTTAAATGAGACTATCACATCTAATATAGCACTTTGTAGACAGCCAACATATGTTAATTTCATTCTTATCCATGTTTTCAAGTAGTCGTGAATTTTTAACATGTTTGGTGAAGAGATATGCATTGTATATGCATATGTTCCATCAATATCTTTTATTTTACAGTCTTTTTTCCAAAAGAGTCCAGTCACCATAGGGTGAGTCTGTGACAACAATTGTTCTCAACACTCAATGATAATTTCCTATAAATACATTTTCCTAAAAATCAGGCATAGACATCTCAGTGAATTGTAGAATTATTTGTTTATTGTGCATAATATACTTTAGGTATCGTGCTCACAGTTCCGTTGTTCTAAGGTCTCTCATTAGTCAGCCAATTATGTGGGTGATCTGTTAGACTTCTTTACAGCCCAAATGCTCCCTGCTCTCCAATTCATACAAACCTTTAAGAATGCCATATGTTCAAATTGCTTCACTCTGTACTTTGTCCCTTCCCTACTATTATCCCCATCTGTGTAACTGTGTGCTTTGGGAAATGGATACTTGACTTCAGTTTGGCTATAAATCCAAGTTCCTGCCTGGTTTATTTACATGTGCTCTCATTAATTGCTTGCTTTGGGTACTTGTTTTCATGTTTACTTGACTAAAATCCTTAGTTAAAACAATATGGGTTTGAGAAACTAAAAAGTTTTATTGCTCAATTTACTCTGAGTTTGCGATTCTAAGAATAAAACCATTTACATTTCTCTGTGTGTGAAAGAAACACATCTTATTCTTGTTTATACACCGTTGCAGAATAAGTTTTATTCTGTGCTACCTACCCTTATCTAATCATTCATTTATTTTTGGAGTTTAACTTATATAATGAAAAAAATCAAGCATTTCATAATAAAGCATCATGACTGGTGGTGAGGTATTATCAAAATATTGTTGTTATGATCATGATCTCTGAAAGGATATAATTAGTCCTGGAGATTGCCTTAATGTTTTCACTAACATCAACACTATTTCAGTATTTTCTTAAAAATTGCTTTTGAGTGTTCAAACTATAAAATATTATAATTTTTACATCTTTCCAAAGAATTAGATGATATACCTCGTTTATAGACATATCTAAACAATTTCATTAGTTTGATATGAAATTTTAATATTGATTAGGTTTCTCTGAACATTTCTATTACAAGAACTATTGGTCATTGCTCATCAATAGAGGCAGTCTCAATGAAATAATTTGTCCCCTTAATGCCTTACCTTTTAAAGGACATCATGTGTAGAGAGAAGTGATGTCCTGCCCCATCCTGCAGCTGTTGGTTCCATATAAACACATGGAGGCTTATATTAATTATAAATGGTTTGTCCTATTGCTCATGTTTATTACTAATTAACTCTTACAACTTAAATTAAACCATAATTCTTATCTATATTTAACCATGTGGCTTTGTACCTTTTCTCAGTAAGGCAATCTCAACTTGCTTCTTCAGCTTCTGGCTGCTGAGTGCATCTCTGCTTTCCTCTTCCCAGAATTCTCCTAGTCTGGTGGAACCCCATATACTTCCTGCCTGGCTACTAGCCAATGAGCGTTTTATTAAAATCAATACGAGTGCCAGATCTTTACAGTGTGCAAGAGCATTGATCATGATTTTGTGAATACTATACGAGTATCCTTTTGTAGAAAATCTCCATGGTAAGAATTACTGGAAGCAAATTGTAAATTTACTGACCCGAATTCTTCCTATTTTGAGGCAGAGGTTTTAATATAGATTTTAGGATCTACCATTTTGAACATGGAGAAATTGAGAAATACACTCTAAATGTCAAACAAATCTTGACCTACTGTATCTGTTCCCTTGTTGGGAAACATATGAAGTTCATAGTGTAGTTATTTTAGCAGCATTCCCAAAATTGTAGCTTCACAGACATATCCCAGGGAATATCAAATTAATGCAAAGCCTAAGGTAAGAATCAGAAATATTATATCAAAGGTCATTCTACTTCAAAGCATTAAATTGAAGAAAATAAAATAAATTCATGGTAGATAATTGTATTCTTTGAAATTAAAACATGTAGATACATTATTGAGTAAAATCAAAACATTTCTGATAAAATATATGACTTCAACATCATTTAGTACAACTTGAAAGGCAATCCAGTGTTTGTTTTTTAGAAAAGATTAACTACAAGGGTTTTTAAACTCTGCTATGTTTAACCATTAGGAAATGTCTTAATTTGTATCTACACACAATCACAATGAAGGAAAATTGAAAAACCAGGTAAATTGTATGTTCCCTTTCTATATCATCACTGCTTCTACAAATGAAAGGCTGACAGTGGCCATGAATCAGTAAAGTTAACACCAATTTTAAAATATTTACTTTTACACTTTTTAAAATTAGCACATCCTGAAATTGAGACCATACTAACTCATCATCTCTTTACTTGGTAAGGTAATGAGAAATGGAGTACTTGTTGCTTGAATAGCAACAATTCTGAAATGGCTATTAAAAACATACTTAGGCTATGTTGGATGCTAAATAATTCAGGTTACTATTACTGTTTTATAAACTACTTTGGTTTTCTGGCAAAGTAAAATTACTTTGAGTACCCTAAAATAATAACATTATGCAAATAATCCTCGTTAATTAGAAGCTCAGTCATTGACAATTAAAGGTAATTTGAACTATGCCATAGTGAAGAAGTCTGGTTTCTGTGCTTGTAATGAAGACAGTTGAATTAGTATGCAAGATTTCTGAATATTGTCTTATAAGGAAAGAATGGTTATTAGTATCTTATTGCTATTCTGTCAAAATATAAACTCAAGCTAATTACATAAATTTTGTCTAGTAAAAGTCTTTTTGACATTAATTGTCAAAACATTCATTTTATATGGTAACTTAAAGATGTAATGTTGAATATCTGCATATTGAATTTATTTTGTTAATTTTAACTGCTTTATATCTCATGATTTCATTTTTATGCTATCTATACAGCACTCACATTTACCAAAGTACTGAGAAATCTAAGTGCATTCATAAGATTTGCTGTGAGAATCAGTTTTTATTATATTTATAGTCTGTTTATATTATGAACAATTATGCAAATGAATTTATAGCTAACCTATTGTCAGTGTACACTTTCATGAATTATAATCAGGTAAAAATGTATTTCACAGATCTGACTTTCTATTTATAATTCCTATAGAAAGGAATTCATTTCCTAAATGCTTTTGTATCTTTCTCTCTTCTCTTCCTCCTCCTTCGACTTTAAGAGGAACAATACTTTAACGATAAATTCTGCAGAGTTGCGGACCCCAAAACAAAACAGTTCAATGAATGACTGAATAAAAAAAAAAAAAAAAAAAAAAAAAAAAAGGCACTGGAGAGTCTGAGGAAAATTCTGCACAGAAAATGGCTTTGTTCTGTACATTAGGAGACTGGCACATGGCTCCAAGTGTCCCATAGAGGGCGGTGCTGTACTGTTGAATAATAAAGTTCTGGCCTTCAGTTAGATAGCTACAATTTTAAATCCATATAGCAGAGAAAGAAATGCTAAGGGGTTATTAACATATAACTATAAAACACATTTTTTCTTTCTCTTCACGATGGCTACTAAACATGTCTAGGATTTTGTTTTGGTTTGGGAATAACATAGAGCAGGTGTCCAGGAAAGGTATTTGATGTGAGACAAAAGAATAAACAAAAAGAAAACTCATGTAAACAATTAAAAGACATAATTTCAGAAGAGTGAAAGACCAATTATTCTGTACTAAGGAGAAAATAAAGTTTTTAAGTATTAATTTTAATAATTTATATGACAAAATGTCTAGAAATGTGCTTTTGTAACAAATGATTGTAACTCCATGGAAAAGAAAGAGAAAAATTTAAGATATTTGTCGACTATTAATTATATACCTAGAAGCACCAAGCTATCACTTGGCAAGCTTAATTAAATCATAACTGAAATTTCAGTGTCTTTATTAACTCTTGGCTATGAACTAAAGTTATTATTATTATTATTATTTTGGTTTTATGAGATAGGTCTTCTCTATATTGCTTTGGAACCTGTCCTGGAATATAGTTATTATTTTTTAACACTAAGTACATTGAAATATAACTGAAAAGGAATTAACTCAAAATGTGTTACAATTGTAACAATATGATTGTTTGATTGAATAAAAAAACTTTAAGATTTGAGGTAACAGTCTCATAAGAATAAGGAATCAATAATGGTATTTAAATCCATAATGTACTTAAGCAGTTAAATAATTTCATGTAAAATTAAACATTTAAATGAAGGTATAATTATTTCATAATGGTAATATTTAAGAATATTGCTTCATTTTTATGCTTTTATTTATTTATATGAAATTAAAATATTGAATTTTAAGATTATAGTTTTAAATAATGCAGCAAGTTATTACAACACATGTATATATAATATAAATATTTAAATATTTATAATGCTTTTTACGTGGTTGATTTATACAGACTATGGAGAGACTATTTCAATGTTTCTCCTAAGCTTCACTGTCACTTGTATTGCCACTAAATTGAATGCCTTAATGAAGCTCATAAATTACATAAATTATTTGTTAGCATGGTTCTATAGCTCTGCCTCCAAATCAAAAAACAAACAAAAATCTCAGTCATGATCTTGCAAACATATAAATTGACAAGAGTGAGCAAGTTACTGATGTTTAAACTTAGCAGATACTTAATAATTAATTATTCTGAAATTTACTGAGTTGATATCATAGAACAATAAATTTGAAAGATTTTAATAGTGACACAAAATGAACCCTTTCAGAAAATCTGAAAGAATATTTTATTATACAAATGTAAAATTGAGTTCACAGAAATTCTTTTTACAAAAATTAAAATAAATTCCAAAACTTTACATGATTAGACTCTTGATGATGTGGTTATAGTCTCTTGATTATTCCTCCAAAACTAGAAAATATTAAAAGTATTGTGTTAAGTTTGTAGGACAAATAATTTTTATCTCCAAGTCAGTTCATATTGCCTTTCATCTTAACAATTTCAAAGACGCTAGTCTCTAAACTGCATTACTAAATAAATTACTTATGCATTTAAGATGATCAGAAACAAAGGAACAGTGTAATCTTTGTTTAATTGATTATTTATTTGAAAATTAATAATTTTAATTTCATAAGCATGCACTAAGCATTATAGCTTTACATTGTTATATCTGGAAGATATCAATTTTGTCCCACACTGGAGAGATTTAAGTATATAAAATAAAAGAATTTGAATAGATAGAGAAGAATCCTATTAATCTCAGTGATATGTATTCCTCCTGATGAAAATTATCAGAAAGATATATACAATAGTAGTGAATATTAAAGTATTTCATAGATGTAGAGATGGCAACTTTATTATTCCAATGAGAAACACACACATATCTATTTAGATAAAAATATTTTAGTTAATTTAAATATAAACCTTGTAGAGATGTGAATCAATATAAACAACTTAAATAAATTTCTGATTTTATTAAGCTACATGCATATAAAAGTAGTATATATAAACACTATAATACTGATTTTAAAATTTTGCAACTAATAGAATTATTAAATTCCTTCAAAGGCCAGTTGAATATCAGTATCCTCCAATTTCTTGATCTCTTTCCTATGGCCCATTCCTCAGTTTTCTGGAGCACATGTTCATAATTTTTGAGACAGGGTTCTTCTGTAGCTTTGGCTGTCCTGAAACTGGTTCTGTGGACCTGCTTGGCCTTGAATTCACAGAGATCTGCCTACCTCTGCCTCCTGAGTGCTATAATTAAAGGTGTGAACCATCATGCTTGGCTCATGCTCATCACTAAAATTATTTAGGACACAGAATATTTTTGTATTCAAATTCAATATTCTGTTGCAATATTAACTGATGACATGGATGGCTATTTATATAGTGTGGAAATTTTTAAGTATCCCATTTTGGGACTGAGAATTTACTCAGCAGCTAATATTTCCTGTTGCTCTTGCATAGGACCCACATTTACTCCCCAGCTCACATATCAGGAAGCTCAAAACCACCTGCATCTCAGCTCTAGGGGATTTAATATGCTATTCTTGCCTTCCTGGAAACAGAACTCACAGTTACAAACCCACATTCAAGTACAACACACATTAAGTACAACTAAAGATAAAAATAAATCTTCTGTGAAATATTTTTTGGATATACACTTTATCGGGTACAAATTAGCATTTTGTCGAAAATGCTTACTTTAAGTCAGTTGATAACCTAAATATTAGTACATCAGATAACTCATTTCTAAATTGTGGGTGGTGACAGTAATTTTATGAGTTAATGAGTACAATAAAATTTCAATACCCTTTAAATGTGGGGGTAATTTTTATGTAAACCTCTAGAAATTGTTGTTGGCCAACATGTAGGGTAAATTTTCAGGAAGAAGATGCAAATATCACTTTAAAGATATCAATCTTTCCCTCCTTGCTGGCACCCACATTCATGGGGTCTGGTTTGATCCTATGACGGTTCTCCAGCTGTCTTACTGGGGTCCATGAGTTTCCACTGGCTCAGGACAGCTGTGTGGGTTTCCCCAGTGTGGTCTTGACCCCTTTGTTCTTCACTCCTCCCTCTCTTAAACTGGATTCCAGGAGTTTGGCTCAGTGATTAGCTGTGGATCTCTGCTTTTGCTTCCATCAGCTACTGGTTGAAGGCTCTAGGATGGCATTTAACGTAGTCAACATTTTCATTATAGGGGAAGGGTATTTAAGTTAGCCTCTCCATTATTGCTTAGATTCATAGTTGGGGTCATCCTTGTGAATATCTGTACAACTCCCTCTTGCCAGATTTCTCTTTAAACCTATAATGGCTCCCTCTATTGATATGTGTCTTTTCTTGCTCTCCTCTATTCATCTCCCCACTCAATCTTCCGGTTCCCTCATGTTCTCCTCCCTCTCCTCTTCTCCCCTCCTCTTTCTCCTCCCTCCCTCCCCATCCCCCATGTTCCCAATTTGTTTAGGGGCTCTTGTCCCTTTCGCATTCACCAGGGGCCATGTATGTCTCTCTTAAAGTACTCCGTGTTTCCTAGCTTCTCTGGAGGAGTGTATTGTAATCTGGTAAACCTTTGTTCTATGTATAATATCCGTATATGTGTGAGTATATACCATGTTTTTCTTTCTGTCACTGGGTTACCTCACTTAGGATGGTTTGTTCTAGTTCCATCTATTTGCCTGGGAATTTCAATATTCCATTTTTTTTTCTGCTGAGTAATACTCCATTGTGTAAATGTACCACATTTTCTGTGTCCGTTGTTTGGTTGAGGAGCGTCTAGGTTGCTTCCAGGTTCGGGCTATTACAAATCATGCTACTATGAACACAGTTGAACAGGTGACCTTGTATGTATGTGTATCCTTTGGGTATATGCCTAAGAATGTAATTGCTGGATTTTGTGGTAGACTGGTTCCCATTTTCCATAGAAACCACCTTACTGATTTCCAAAGTTGGCTGTACAAGTTTTAACTCCCACCAGCAATGGAGAAGTATTCGCCTTTGGGGCCTCTAGCAATGAAACAGAATGTATCCCTAGTGCATGAACGGATTTAGGAAGCCCATTCCCTATGGAGGGTTACTCTTTCCACCTACATGCACAGGGGAAGGTCTAGGCCCTATCCCAAATAACTTGACAGATTTTGATGATCCCTCATGGAAGTTTTCACCATCCCTGTGGAGTGGAGGGGAGATGGGATAGGGGCATCAATGGGGGGAGTGGGAGATGCAGGGAGAGGGAAATGAGATTGATATGTAAAATAAGATGATATATTAAAAATTAAAATATAAAAAGATACTAACGTTTTATATTATTTTACAAACTCCACAGGTGTTTTTGGATTTACTATTTTAGGTGGAATACAATGTTAAGAGTAAAGCTGTGACTCATGTTGAAAAGAATAAAGTTTCATCTTACTACTGAGAATCAAATGAGAAACTGCTGGCACTGTAATATATGCAATGAAGGATGTAAAACTAAAAATGTCTTTGGGACATGTATATACCACCATTGGTGTGATGTTGACATTTATGTTCAAGGTACAATGGGAATGAAACAATGCATTAAGCATATTTTAGAAATCACTGCCTGTGTTCACATTCAAATTCTATTTAGAGTAAGATTATATATGATTATTTTGCATAAGCCATTAGAATTATTATCCTAAGTCAAATAATTTTTAATTTAGTTAATATTTCATCCAAAATGTGATTTATATAATTTGGCATGATCTATATAGTCACACAATGCAATTGCCATTCAGGACTTCTAGATGAGTACTTTGCCATGGATGGTATTCTATGATTATTTTTGCGAGTATGCATATACATTCTAATTTAGATTGCTGGATTTAAACTAATTTTGCTTCTTTTTTATCTTTAATTTTGAAGACTAAGATGAACTTCAAAGGAATTCTCCCTGATTAATTTGCTTAAGAAGATTAAGTAGATGCTCTGCTGATGCTGAGTAGCAGTGGGAAGAATTTAGAGCTTGACAGTAAAGAAATCAGGAAAGGGTGCAGTGTTTCTATTTGGGGAAAGTGTTTTTTCATGTGTTTGGATTTTGAGAATGCATAAAATATTAGCATTATCTTTCATCGTGTATTTTTCTCTCTTCTTTTTGTGGTGTGTATGCATATTATTGAACTGAGGTCTTGCCCATAACAGATGTTAAAGACCTACCACAACAACATCATTCCATTCTTAATTTCTTTTATTAATTTTTAAAGATATTTACTTCTGTATTTATCTAGCTAGCTATTCTGTGAGCACATATGTTCAATAATGTATCTGTGCATTAGTGCTAAGTTCAGAAGAACTTGTCAGGTATTTTCATATATCACTAGTTGTCTATTCTTTTGAGTAAGGATTTCTTTCTGAAACTTAGGATCACTTTTTCTTGCTTATGGTGGAGCCCAGCAAGTCAAGTAATCTTATCCATTTGGCACTTGGTTTACTAAATGACCAGCTTGCTACACGGGCATTAGAACCTGAACTCTGAGCTTCATGATTGTATAGCAAACATTCTTCACTATTGAGTCTTCTCCCCGAACCTTTGTTCATTTATGGTTTTAAATTTTGTTTTAATATATTTTAAATAATTACTTGGGGTGTGTGTGCTTTTTGCATGAATAAAAATATGGATGAATCTGTGATATGAAGCATGTGTAGCAGTCAGAGAAGTTATAAGAGTAAGTTCTTTTCTTCTATATATGGATTTCAGTGAATAAACTGAATTCTTTGAAGTTCAAACTAAATTTCAACAATTTTTCCTAGTAAATAACTGTTATGCAATTGACTACTCCAACATGTTGGGGCTTAAAACAGCTAGGGCATCTTGCTAAAACCTATTCTTTATTAAACCCAAAGAAGATTTGGGTGATAATGACATGATGGTGAGGAAAGTCTACTTCTCTAATTTCAGACACTTTGTTGTGAGATTGTCCACAGTGCAGTCTCCAATTTTATGTAATTAATTCCATTATGGGTTTTAGTTCCATATTTCTGCTGAGATTACTCACATAAAGGTCACATTGACAACACCTAATTGTCATTTCTATAACCTCACTATCAAAGCAATATTTGTAGTTTACATCTACATCATGACATAGCCATAGCTTAACTGACAATTCTATCTCACATTATTTTTCACATATCCTTTATCTTATGAACAAGTTTTTAAGTCCTTACATAACCCATATAGCTTTCTCTCTCAAATATGTATTTATAATGTATAAGTGGCTTGCTTCTGCTTGATGGATCTTTAAGGAACTATTGAGTATTTTACTAGACTGTATTCCTGCCTGCTGATATGTGCATTACATTAATGTTTCTACAATTATTGGCCTAGTTATATAATTCATGATTTTATTGTGTGTGTGTGTTTGTGTGTGTGTGTGTATGTGTGTGTGTGTGTGTGTGTATGTGTGTGTGTGTGTGTGTGTGTGTGTGTGTGTGTGTGTGTGTGTGTGTGTGTGTGTGTGTTTGTGGCATGTTTTAAGAAAACAACACACTCATTTGTTGTGGCTCATTTGCTATGTTATATCTAGAGAATAAAGATGATATTTCACATAGAATAGCAAGTATTTGGGATATGATATGGACATAAGATACTAAGAGGTGATTTGTTAAAATGATATATTTCAACTCTTTCCTCTTCACTTCCATAGAAGATGCCCACAGAACAGGCTGGAAAGTCTTCTCTAGGACCCTAATGAATCTCATAGTAGCTTTTAGCTTTACAAAAGACCCTGCACCTACTTCTTTGAAGTTCAAACAATAAATAGAAGTAACTGGAATTCAGTATTTTTTCTAGTAAAAATTGCTATATAAATGACTACTCCAATATGTTGTGTCTTAAAACAGCAACATTTATTTTTCTCACAAATCAGCAGTGTATTCAGGGCTTGGCTTCAGACAGCTTAAGTGAGGTCTTTTCAAAAGATAGAAACTGGAATCATGTAAATGCTTATACTTTCACATACCAGATACCTACACATAGAAAAATCTGCCATCTAAGGCTTGATCCAATGTAGCTCCATTGATTTCTCTCTTTATCTATTTGTGATCTCTCTGTAAAGTTTCACCAGAACATTGGCTTCCTGGGAGTTAGACTTCTTCAATGTCCATTCAGTTTTTAGGTGTCTGTCCTGAGGAAAAAAATCACTTGACAGAAGCAACATAACCTTATAAGTTAAGATTCAGAAGTCACAAAATATCACTTCTACTTCTTTCTGTTGATAAAAGCACAAACAAAACTTCTTCCATGCCTGAGATTTAAAAGTAGGGGCAAAGTATTTAATCTCTTAAAGGAAACCTAGCAAAATTATAGTTATTTTAGCAAAACACAATTTCCCATACAGGTTCCCTGGTTGTGAGTTAAGTTTCTGTGAGCCCCTAGGATTCAAGGTTAGTTTATTCTGTGGGTATTTTTGGGGTGTCCTTGATCACTCTGTTTCCTACAGTCCTTTCATACCCTCTTCTTCATGATTCCCTGAACTCTGCCTAATGTTTAGCTGTGGGTCTCTGCATCTGTTTCCATCAACTTCTATATGAAGCCTTCTCATAACAGTTGAACTTGGCACCAATTTATGAATATAGAAGATTATCATTAGGAATCATTTCATTGAATTTTTTAAAACTGGGCTATCCAGCCTTTGAGTCATGGTTCTACAGGGGGTGTCAGAGTGGGTTCCCTCTTAATCTATGCAAGCTCTTGGTTGGCTACTCCCACAATTTCTGCACTACCTTTACCACAGAACATCTTGTAAGTAGGACAAATTGTAGGTTGAATGTTTCCAAGCTAGCTTGGTGTCCCAATCCTTATACTGGAAGACTTTCCTGGTTACACAAGATGGCCTGTCCATGCTCTGTATCTCCCCATTACTAGGAGTCTTAGCCAGGTTTCCCTTATAGATTCCTGAAAGTTTTCATTGCACTGGGTTTCTAACTCATCCCAGAGATGCATTCCCCATTTTGGTTGTCTCTCCCATTACTACGTCCCTCCATCTTCCCCCCATTTAATTTCTTCTGTTCCCATCCCCACCTTCACATCTACATCATTCCCCTTGTCCACCAGCTATATATATTCTACTTCCCATTTACAGTGAGATTCATGCCCATCCTTTTGGAACCTCCTTGTGACTTAGCTTCTCTGAATCTGTGGATTGTAACATGGTTACTCTTTATATCTTATACCCATCTATAAGTGAGTACTTACCATATTTGTCTTTCTGGGTCTTGGATACCCCACTCACCCACTCATGGTAATCTTTTCTAGATCCTTCAATTTGCTATGCTCTCTCTCTCTCTCTCTCTCTCTCTCTCTCTCTCTCTCTCTCTCTCTCTCTGATTGTATTAATTGAGAGGATTATCTTGATTGCATTAATTGATGTCAACAGACTGATACCCTGAAGGTGGTATCATTGCCTAGATAGGATTCTATATTCTATAAATGGAGATCAAGATGCACAGTAGTATACAACTGTCTCTCAGATTTCTGACTGTCAATGCAATATGACCAGCTGTCTCAAGATCCTACAGGCCTACAGTAGTGAACTATACATGGAAAATGAGCTAGAAGATTTTTTTCTCCCTTAAGTTGATTTTGTCAGGATATTTTATCAAAGCAATGGCAAAAATAGACAGACTGCAAAATAAATAACCTGGAAGTTGAGTCATCTTGAGCAAGTAGGAGTGATAACAGAGATATTAACATAGTTTGAAAATTCTAATACTGCTGACCCTTTTAATCCTCCAAATGGATATATTCCATTTAAAAATTACCAAAGTAGCTAGCCACTAAAAGCTCTCTTCAAATATAAAATGTAGACTCTAGAAAATGCATTAATTCATGTCATTTATACTTCATCTTTAATTTAAACCTCAATCAGCTTTCCTATTCTAATTCAATCAATCCATTTCTCCTTCTCTACATCATAGTCTTCACTTAAATTATAATTCCCTTTTATAATAGATGGTTTTTTAAGAATAAAACAACTTCAGTTATAAGACTCAAGGAGGAACAGTTGAAGTTAAACACTTCAAATAATTCCATTTTAAGTATGTAGGAACAAGAAATCAAGGGTTCTTTCATGACAAAGCAGAGGAAAAATATCCAAGAAGTTTCTATATAATTTACCAACCCATTGGAAACTTCTATATTAAGCAGAGTTTATTGGTTCTAACTCTACACTATCAAAACAAGAAACTGAAAAAAGGAATGTGTCATTTCATCATGTGAAGTTTCTCAAAGATCACATTCAGAATGACTTTAAAATTATGCCTTGAATACTTGCCCCCAAATGTTAGCCTCAAGAAGAGTTGTGTTTAGCTGTGGGTGTCTGCTTCTTCTTCCATCTTTGAATCCAGTTGCAGACAGAAAGGATTGATGAGAAGGGGTCAAGACCAGGCTGAAGAAACCCACAGAAAATGCTGACATGAACAATGGGGAGCTCATGGACTCCAGTCTGATAGCTGGGAAACCAGCATAGGACCAACCCAGATTCCCTGAATGTGGTGTTAGTTGAAAAGACTAGGCAGTCTATGGAGCCTCTGATAGTGAATCAATATTTATCCCTAGTATGTGAATGGACTTTGAGAGCCCATTCCACATAGAGGTATACTTTTTCAGCCTAGACACATGGAAGAGGGCCTAGGCTCTGCTCCAAATGATATCACAGACTGTGAACATCCCCCATAAAAGGCTCCCTGGGGAGCAGAAAGGGGATGGGATGGGGGTTGTTGGGCCGGGGACAGAGGAGGACAGGAGGGCACAGGACCTGGAATTGACATGTAAAACAAGCTTGTTTCAAATTTATATTAAAAAAATATTTTAAAAAGAAGAGTTATGGAAGCCCTGTTCTCTCTCTTTCTCCACTGATCACACTTCATATAAACTTTTATTTTTCATCATTCACTGGTTAATGCTAAAACAATTTGGGCATAGAATTTAAAGTTCATTTAAATTCTAGAAGAAATTTTATTTCTATCCAGTGGAACATAAGGTGGGATAAATACAATACCACCATTCAATGAAATAATTTTGTTCTTCTTATGAAATACAGCATAACCACCATTTCCTATTCCCCCATCCTACTCAATCCCTTACCCTTCATCTCCCCTCTTCCCAATCTATTATTCTTCAATGTGCTTTCAGAAAAGAGCAAGCCTTCCAGGAATATCAAGTGATCACAGCATAAATATTACAGTGAGACTAGGCACAAACCTTCGTATTAAGGCTGGGTGAAGCAACCTAGTAGGAGAAAAAGGGTCCTAGTTTATGCCTGTTGTCAAGCACCAAGTTGAGAAAATGTACAAATGTTAGAGGTCACTCATTGTGAAACTCTGTCCTCTGTTGGGTACAGTCCATATAATAGAAATTCTATCTTTGGTACCCTCTGTACTAACCAAAGTTAGAAACATGCATTTCTCTTCTAGGGACCAAGTTAGTGAAGGATCTTCTCAGAAGATTAAGTTCACTAAGATTGTTACCCATATTACCCTTTCAACCTATTTAGAAAATATCTCAACCTCATATGCTCATTTGTTGAATAAAACAATATTATGAAAATGGCCATCCTATCAAAAGTGATCTACCTACTAGGTAGATTTTTGAATAAAATTCCTTTGCCACTCTTCACAGAAAAGATCTTGAGTAACCAAAGCAATTTTGAGCAAGAAGATTAATGCTAGAAGTATTACCTAATGCCTATTACATGGGAGGTCATAGGTCATGAGTAAGGGGACACAATTCTGTTATTTTGCTTAATGATGATGTTGTCAAATTGCCTATAAATGGAGTTTTCATGTCTCTTCTGCTCCTGTAGTCCCTACAACCCCAAATAAGAACAAAGACATTATGTTAATCATGAAACTGTTGGCCAATTGCTAGGGCTTCGTATAGGCTAGCTCTGTCTTGATTAACCAATGTATGTTAATCTTGGCTTAACAGAGAATGCCTGACCTGTTACTCTTTTGGTGGATATATGACATCCTCTCTGTGTCTCTCCCCAGCTTTCTCATCTCCTAGCCCTGCTTATCTTTCTGCCTGGTCAGTGTTTTATTCTTCAACCAATAAGAAAAACATATATACAGAATGATATCCCCCATCAATTTTCTTGTACATATTGTGTTTATACATTTAGACAAGTGAAACTTTCATTCTCAATTAAAAAAGCTTCTTTTGTTCTCTGTCCATTCACAGCCCCCCACTTCCCATGTAAGAAAGAGAAGGGGAGGAGAGGAAAGCATGTGTGACTAGGAAGATTGATTAAGGATACGGGGAGATAAAGAGAGAGAGAGAGAGAGAGAGAGAGAGAGAGAGAGAGAGAGAGAGACATAAAAGAGGGAGCCATTATTGGTTTGAAGAGAAACTGAACCTAAGGAAAGGTCTAGAGTCCTACACGACTGACTCCAAATAACAATTTGAGCAACCATGGAAAGGCTACCATAAATGCCCTTCCCTGATAGTGAGATCAACAACTAACTTATCCACCATCATGGAGCCCTCATCTAGTACCTGTTGGGAACAGAAGCAAATACCCATAACTAAACACTGAGTTGAACTAGAATCCAGATGCAGAGGGAGAGGATAAGACCAGTTTGCAGAAACACATAAAGACAGCTGACCTGAACAAGGAGGAATTAATGGTCCCCCAGGCTGATAGCTGGGAATCCAGCATGGGACTGATTCAGACACCTTGAATATGGGTCTGAGCTAGAAGGCCTGAGCAGACTAAGGGACCTCAGACAGTGGAACCAGGATGTATTCTTGGTGCACAAAAGGATCTTGCAGACACATCCCCAATGGAGGGATACTGCCTTAACCTAGCGATAGGAGAGAAGTTCCTAGTTCAAATGACTTGACAGATTTACATGACCCCACCTGGGTAGCATAGCCCTACATGAGGAAAGGGGGTAAGCAGATGGGAGGGGACTGTGGTCAGGGTGCATGTGAGGGGGAAGAGAGGGTAAGAGGGAGGGAGGGAGGAAGAGAGGGACAGAGGGAGGAAGAAGAAACTGGGATTGACATGTAAAATAATAATAATAATAATAATAAAAAGAAAAAGCTTCTTTTGCAACAAATGGCACTGAGGTTACTCAGTACTCAAGATACTGAAAATAAGTGACTTTTACATGTTGAGCTATAATTTGTATCACCCATCTAAGTCTCCAGGAAAATAACAGATTTAGAAAAACTAAATGATTGTACCAAGTGTCATGAAACATTATCTTCTGGGCATGGCATGGTGCTCACAGTCATGAATTCACACCAGCTGAAATTGCTTGCACTGGGCCAACACAAGACTGGGCCTGTCAACATTCAGTGCTGGACAGAGAAGGGACTCATCAGGCACTCCCCATACTTCCCTGAGGAACTACATGGATGCTAGTAGAAGAAAATCCAATGTTTTCAGTAGTTTTGTAGTCACTCATGAGTCCTCCATATTCTAGCAAATAGCTACACATCATGTTCATGTGGATGTCCTTGGTTAAATTCAGTTGGTCCTAAAACAAAGAAAAGCACAAAGAAATGTAAGTAGTAGGTTGTCTTGCAGAGAGGAAGGAATTCTTAATGAAGGATGGAAGAGGATAACGGAGGGTGGGGGACAATATGATCAGAATGAATTGAATGCACATATGAAATAATGTGTTTAATTTAAACAGTGCAAAAGAAAATATCTATATATAAATACTGTAAATTATATTTAATATACTTTATGTATATTGGTAGATTTGACTTTTTTTGTAATAATTTAAATTTTTCTTAGTGATATTACTATTGTCATGGGGGTCAAATTCCAACAATCAAGATGTAGCCACTCATCCTTGATATGCCAGTTAAAGTGGCCAAATTGATATTGAAAAGCAGGGAAAGGTTTATTCAATGTGAACATATTGGAAATAACAAAGAAATTAAATTATCAGCATGCCCCCAGTCTATTTTCCCATTTTAGTTACTGAAATGAGATTAAGGCTTCAGTAGAAGGCCACATTTACATATATATCAAAGCAGTCCCTACTCAAGATAGGTCTGTCCATTACTAAATCATCATTGTTTAAAGACTTGTAAATATCTTTCCTGGAAAAATAAAAGTTTCTCCAACTGCTAGTCCAAACTTAATACTTCATTATCTCCCAGCATGAGATTACTGGGGAAATTTCAATTTCTCTGGGGTCATTGTTTTAATAGTATGATAGTAGTTAATTGGAGGGACATACATGTCTATTTAGAATATCTCCATCCTGGTCAACCCTGTTACAATATGGGGTCAGAAGAAAGAAACAGAAAAAGGAGAATGAGAGAAGAAATGGTAGGTCGAGAAAGAGATTGATGTTATTTTGTTGATCTACGTGCTATGAATATTGTGTCCTTCTGTCTATATTCTTTGTCATTTTATTATATGTCCCAAATGAAATACTCCTAATTTCAAGATATAGAATGTAGCTGCCTCTTCTTTTATAGGTGTTATTTCTCTTTATTTTTAGACTTTATTTTCTTAAAACCTATCACGTGTATAAAATATGTCTTGATCATATCCACTCCCCACTCTCTCACCACTTCCAACTCCACCAAGGGCCCACATCCCTTCTCATATAGGCAGTAGTAACCTAATTAAGTAGATTAAAAACAAATCATCATTTTTCTTCAAATTTAACCTAGTTTTTTTCCATTGTAACCTTAAGTCTTTACAAAGTAAAATCTTTATTTTTTTTAACATTGAGAGAGAATATTAGAGAGGGATTACAGATAAAGTAATGGGGAAGAAATGAGGGAGGAAAGAGATGAGGGAAATTCATGTAATTATATTTCAATTAAATATTTTTAAATATGTTTTCAGTGTGCTTGTATGTACACAGAGAGATAGAGAGGGGGTGGGCTCATAAAGTTGAGGTAAACCAAATTGCCTGTTAAAATTATTAATCACTTCTTTAATTAAAACAGTGTCATTTTCCCTAAAATTTATTACCCTTGCTGAGTAAATTAGCTCCTTTAATTAATGAAAAATTATCAAATACACATAACAAATAATGTTGAATTTGAAATTTGAAAAACATTTCTTCTATCCTTCAATATAATGAAATAATGTAAACAAAAAAAGAATGTTTGTATTTTTTTCTGGAGCAGTAAACAGCATGATCATGAAGGAACTTACACTTTTTATGGAATACATTCAGAAGTATTTTAAAATATATATTAAATAAATAATACAGTTCCTTTTAAGAAATGGTCTTCAGCTGTAAAATGTGTTTGGATGCCAATGCATAATTTAAAATCTTCTGGGATTTTCAAGTTAAAAAATAAACACACCCCTCTCTATCTCCCCCTTTCCATCCTCCTTTTCAAAACAAAACTTTAACATTAACTCTAAGGAAGACAACAGTGTCAAGCTTTCTATTATAGAATATACAATAGCAACTATTCAATAAGATGAAACTAATAATAAAACAGTAATTATTCTGTGGGTGTCATATTTTCAACCTAAATTTTATTTTTATTTATTTTATATTTAAATGATATTTCATTCACATTCTTACTAAATGGTCTGTTTAGTTTATTATTTATTAAAATGCAACAGATGTATAGTAACTAATAATGTTCATATACACGTGTTATTTTTATTAGTAAATGTAATGGAGAAAATTCAAAGGTAATAAAATATTAAAATTAGTAGGATCAATTTGTTTATTAATGAGGCTTTACATTTCCTTCTGTTATCCATCACCATACTACATACAGTCTGAAGACTGCTCTTTGGAATAGAAGGTAAATGAATAGCTAATAAAATTTACCTACATATTATAGTTTTTCTCCTTTGTCCATTGAGTTATTTGGGTTTTTTCCTATATTTTTCCAAGATTGAGTTTATGCTTCACTGTAGGGACTCCTCATGTATAGAGCTTTTCTCTTTTTCTTTAAATATGCATTAATGTCAAATAGGTTCTGAATAGTCTGGCATCTACATGGCAGTTATTGTTTGTTCCTTTGTCCCAAGCCAATCAAATTGTCATCTTTGCATTAAAAGCTGAGTTTTCCTCAGAATTTTTTAAACCCTTACTTGTAAGTTCAATAAAAGTTGGAAGAGCTTTTTTTTTTTTTTACTGATGCATCTCAGCCAGGAAAGCAAATTAATCTGATTATGGCCTATGAAAGTTACAATGACTGAAATAAATACATTGGACTAGTTAATATAATGAACCTTTCAAGATACAAGATAAATGATTGCAGCAATTACATAGATTTTATTTTCTATCTTTTCAAGCCAACTGCTTTTATAACCTAATCACATGTTCTACTGATGAGAATATTTTTGTATGGAAAAATGAATTGTTAGATTAGTAAAAGGTCAAATCCAGTTTAGAAAACTCATTTTGAAAGCTTTTCTATGGTGTTTATTTGCTCTGGGAAATGATTCTTCAGTGTGCACTGGGAGCTACCTGTCAGTAGGTGCCCTGGTATTCTACGTAACAACAGGTTTCCATTTTTTATATACCTGATTGAGGAAATTAAGGATTCATGCTTGAGAGGATTACATAATACAGATATAGCAAAGGAAGTACTAATGTCTAACAGAAAGTTCTTCCCTGGCTTATGTGTGTGTATGTGTGTGTGCACGCGCATGCTTTGTTTTTTTGTTTTTTCTTTCCATCTCCTCT
Organism: Cricetiscus sungorus; assembly: GCA_030556225.1. Lineage (NCBI taxonomy): Eukaryota > Metazoa > Chordata > Mammalia > Rodentia > Cricetidae > Cricetiscus > Cricetiscus sungorus. The sequence continues at coordinate 9,826,569 of JANBXA010000126.1, forward strand.
TCCTGCTCACCCTGACTTCCTCCCATCCACTCCCTAAGCCTGGCATAGGGAGTCGAGGCAGGACTGAATCCCTCCCAGCTGCATCAAGGCTAAGCAAGTTGTCCTACCATAGGGAATGGGCTTACAAAAGCTAATTCATGCACAAGAATAAATCCTGGCCACACTGCAAGGTGTCTCACAAACAGACCAAGCCACACTACTATCACCCACATTCAGAGGACCTAGTTTGGTCCCATGCAAGCTTCCCAGCGTTCAGTACAAAGTGCATCAGATACTGAATTAGGGTTCTATGATGACAATCAGTGTAGTCACCAGTCTGATTACAGGTGAAGGCCAGTTCAGGCAAGCTCCCCACTATTACTAGGAATATTAGCTTGGGTCATTCTGTGGAATCATAGGAATTTCCCTAGCATCAAGTTTCTTTCTAATCATATAAGGGCTCCCTTTATCAAAGTATCTCTTTCATTGCTCTCCCTCTCAGTCCCTCCTCCAGCTGGAACATCCATTTCCCTCCTGTTATTATCCACCATCTGCTCCACCTGAATTTACCCAGGAGATCTTATCTATTTTCCCTTCCTAATGTGTCCCTCTTAGGCTTCTCCTTATTACCTAGCTTAAGCAAGTTAGGATTTGCTAAGGTTTTCTTTGTTGTCGTTGTTTTGTTGTTTTTTGTTTGTTTGATTGTTTGTTTGCTTTTGAAGACAGGGTTTCTCTGTGTAGCTGTGGCTGTCCTGGAACTCACTGTATAGATCAGGCTTGCCTTGAATTCACAGAGAACCACCTGTCTATTCTCCTCAGTGCTGGGATTAAAGGCATGTGCCATCACTATACAGCTTTTTTTTTTTTTTTTTAACACCACTTTTACAGTTTTACTGGGGCTAATAGGTAATATAAAAGAAAGGTGTTTTCAAGCTATTATCATTGTTGTAGATGCTGTTTTTACCCTGTGACAAGAAACCTGGTCCTGTTTGGATATTATTCCATTCATTTCCATTTTCTTGTAATAGTCATCTGAATGGATGTTCGTTCCTGCACAAATTTTAAACTTTTCATGGTTTGTAGAGCTGAAATAGGATTTAGATAGTTAAATATGTGGTTTTTCTTTCAAATTGCTCATTAAACAGGTACTACTTCTTGAATACTTACTTTACTAATTCTTAAAAGTTAAATATTACCTAATTTGGGATTATATTTCTTTGTTGTCATATCATACTTATTTGAAGATAATAAGGTCCCTCAAAATAACTATTAAAACAATAATTTTAAATAGGCGTATTCCTCTATTGTAACATACAAGCCAAAACATTAAGGAATTGTGAGGAAGAGGTAGGGATTTGGCTCAGTAGTAGAACACTTGCCTTGAATGCAAAGTTCCAGGATTCCCTACAAACACTCAGCCAATATAACTGCATTAAGAAAATCATGGAAAGCTAAAAAGTCTAGAAAATTAGGAAATAAATCATCCAACAGAAAGCCTTTCTTTTCCACACAGCATTTTAATGTTAGAATTATTACAAAAACTAATGAAATGTTTCTTGTATTCATTTACTTCTAGCCAATGTGTTGAAGACCCTGCTAAATTTAAGATAACTTCTTTAGAAATAAGGGGAACAAAAGCTTTAAACTTTAGGAGGAACCTACTCGGGCTTGAAACAGAAATGAAGGCATCACCTTCAAGTTCCTTGACCCCATGACCATGATCTACCTTTGAATACCCTGTCTTCTGAACCTCAGGTTCTCTAGTTTTCCAAAATAATATGGATAGCTGTAGGTCACATGTTCCAACACACATGAAACTGGGGGGACATTTCATATTAAAATAATGACACTATAGAAAAAAAGAATCAATACAAAATATTTTTCTAAGTTGTTTCCCAAATCTTGGTTCTTTATTAAAAGTTATACTAGTAACTGACTAAATATGTATCACATTACCTATTTGAGAAACGTTAAGTATAAAGTAAATGTTTAAAGTTTTGTGGAAATATAAGTTACAAGTAATGGATTGCACATGGTATAGTTTTAATAGAGAGTAGTGGTAGAAAAAGAAAGTTTTGTTAAGAGCTACAAATACAAATGTGTGCAAAATAAACATAATTATATTTTTGAAAATATTGGTCAATCTGTAATAAAAAAAAATTTGTATTTTCAGAGAAGGTGGTGAAATAATTAGAAGATAGAGAATCCATTGGTATAATAACATTGACTGCTATTTGGAGAGAGTTTATATGTGTATATATTAACTACAACATATATTGTAAAGACATAATAACAATTTCTGATTGAAAAATATAATACATAATATTTAAATAATTATTTTTGTGTATACTGTTAGCTATGCTGCCAAAAATTTAAACACATTTTATATTGATTAAATATCCCCTCTTAAATCTAAAGTTACCTAAATTTTTCATGTAATTGAAAGACAAGTCAGTTTAGAAACAGTATGTTGCCATAAAATGCTGATCTCAAGTGGCTACTGGTGATTGTTTCTTCAATCTGCCTTTCCTTGTTGGGTAGGAATGGAGAACCAATTGATTTTCCATTGGCTTTGCTACTTGATAACAACTGAAAATAGGTGGGAAGCTAATGAAGTTACAGATGCTTTCACTTGTCATTCTAAGTACACACTGAAGGGAATGAAAAGCTCAGAAGAACACATCCTGCATCTGTAATGGCTAAGCCTCTTGAATAGTATATAAACACTTGATTAGTTATGAGGCACCAATTGACCTTTCTTTATACTCATTGAGCATTAAAAACATTAATTACAAACTTCTGAGAAGCATCTGTTTAGTATATTCCATCTTCTCCCTATAGCCCAGGAACTAATCCCAGGTAATTGAGTTGAATAACATGTCCAGAGAAATCAGTGCACCAGTTTAGCATGAGAAAGGAAAATATATGGACAGAATACAATTGAAAGGTAATAATCCTATACATGTGTTTATGTACAGTTTTGGTGCTTGATAAAATACTGCTTCAAGTCATTGGCAGAAAAATATATGCTTGCTTAAAAGATGAGCCAATCTGATGTTAACTTGAATAAAATAAAATAATTTGATGTAGTTCTATGTCTTCTACTATTCATAAAAGCAAAATTCTAAATGAATTATTTATTTAAAGAAAATTAAACTGTTAAAAGGACAACTACTAGGATCTTAAGCTAAAAATAACTTAATTAAGCAGGACAAAGATTTTAAAACTAAGAAAATCAAATAAAATTTTACCCTACTTAATCGGCTTATTTATACAAAAAACAGCAGCATTCAGTCATAATTCAAAGGAAAGATAACTGGATACTTTTTAAAAAATTTTCAAATAATCTTTGTGATAACTTACACTGTAAATAATCATTTTGCTGCCCATCAATACTAAAAAAAATCTGTATGTACCCCTATAATATATGTGTGTGTGTATATATATGTATATATATACACACACGTATATATTAGATATAGTTCAATTTAACTCTTTAACAATATTGTTGAATTTAGTAAATATATTGCATGAATAGTGAATGAAATAACTATATTAAAAATAAACAATGCACAGAAAACCCTAATATTACTAAACATAATTTATGTTACAACTCCATGTAAGAACACGAAATTTCATAAAACTATATGCAAAATAATGACATTTAAAATAATCAACTAAATTCATGGTTATACTGTAGCATTTAAGTCAGGGTGGAATAGATATAAAATTAAAAAAATATATTGAGTTGGAGGGTGCTGAAAAGGTAACGGGCAGAAAAATTAAATGACTTCATTAGTAAGAGTCCCCTTGTGAAAGAATTGATAGAATCAATATGATTTTTTAAGGAATTTATTAGATTGGCTTATACTATGCTGCTGAAAAGTATGAGAACACAGTAGCTGCTCAGTTCAGCATGCCAGGTTTGTCAACAGTGCCAATGTTGTCCTAAAGGACTAGAAGATCCCTGTATAGTCACTGTTCTTCAGGACTTTTTGGAATATAATAATAGCTGTGTTCTATGTCAATGAAGGAGAATAGTAGTAAAAGCACCAATATTCATCAGCAAGGAAAATGATGGACTGGTCTAAGTAGCACTGTTTTCTCTAAGGTCTCCTTATATATGTAGAAAATTCTGCTCGCTATAATGTAGGGTCCTCGCTCCTTTGTTAGTTCTTCAATGAAATACCTTAACACACTTGGCCAGTACATTTCAAGCTGATTCCAGAGTCAACCAACTTAACAATCAAGATTAACAATCACTATTAGATTGCTAGGAAAAAAAAAACTGTCTTGGAGAAGAAGGTATTAGACTAAAAATTGTTAGAAAATTATAATAATAAAAACAAGCCATAAAAGTATCTATAGGCACACTCAAGGAATACATTACAGTGTCCTGAATTACGAATAGTATATGGTGACATGCTCAGTGAAAAAAAGGGGAAGCAGTCTGGCAGAGAGCAGAGTGAGTCAGAGAATAATTGTTATGTACTTTTTAACTATTAGAAAAATATCTGTATTTTCCTCTAAGGAAGACTGGATGCCATTACAGATGTTGAGATCAACGGTAACACTATCTGAACCAATTCCTTACATATTTGTCTAGATGGCCTTCTTAACAATAGACTGAAGGGGAGAAAGAGTGAAAGACCCATAGAGCGTGGACCTTCATTCTCTGACTCGGAAAAGGTGGCACCCCAAATCACTCACAAGAAGTGGTCTTGATACAAACTGCATGAGGACTTTTTATTCTAAGTGCCCTGGGGTCCACAGTCATACACCATGCTGGGGTAAAAAACTGAGGACCCCGAGTGCAGAATTGAGACAGTTGTTATAGGGTTTAAAACAAAGCCCATGCATTGTAAACCAATCACCTCATAGCATCAAGAGCCTGCGCTGGGCAGGCCAATCAGTTTAAACCATTTTATAGTTTTTAGACCAATCATTTTAAATCATCCAAGCCTGTGCTTTACAGACCAATCAGTTTTCTATATCCCCCAGAGGTCTGCATTTGTGCAGGCTCACAGACCTTTCGCCTACTTACCATCAGAGGACAGGGTCTGGAATTTAAGGTATTTAGGGTTTTTTAGATAGTATTTTTAAACTTCTAGCTCCCTGGGGTCATTGGAGAATTAGGCTGTATTTTTCCATCCTTACAAGAGAACAACTGGGATGGTAGTCAGATTATCACAGATAACTAGCCACTTCTGTGGCTTATCACAGAAGTGAAGAGGGTAAAACCACTATAATTTCAAGGATGAGTTCACAGGATTTTCTTACAGAGTGTAGGGTGTGAACTAAGAATCAAAGATGGCATCAGACATTTATTTACCAGAACAATTGAGTATATACACGTAATTAACTAAAATAGAAAATATCTGAAAAGTGAGTTACAAGGTTGTGCTCTATTAAGTTTGAAATATGAGGTTTGCTATCATATATAAATTTCAAGAAAGGATTGTAGGTACTCATCTAAGACTCAGTAATATAAAAATTAACAAGGTCAGGGTGCATTACAGATGTACAGGTTGGGGCCAGCATCCCCATGGTCACATATTCTCTGCATTAGTCTGTATCTGTGAACCCATGGACTATGGATCAGCTATTGGTTAGCAGTAATTCTAGTATAACAACATTAATCTCCACTTCCAATTCATATATAAAATAAGCAAGAAACTTCTGGACCTGGCAGTAGAGGCTTTAATCTCAGTTACTTATTAGGCTGAATAACTCAGTAATCTCAGTTACTCATCACAAATTTCAGATCTATCTGAACTTCATTATGAAATTAAAAAGAGACTGGGTAACATAGCAGACTCTTTATCAAATTTAGAATGGACTTCAAAAGTAGTTTGGTAGAGGTCTTCTTGCCTATTATGTAAGCCCAGTATTAAAAACAATTCCTCATTTTACTTTATAGCCATAAAGTCAAGCTGATTTCTTGCAACTACTATGTATGTGGAGTGTGTGTGGGGGGTGGGGTGGGGGTGAGGGGAAGGTGGTCAGAGGCAGGGACATGAGAGGGTGGGAAAGAGTGAGTGAGGGAGTGAGGGAGAGGGAGGGAACTGGGATCGATATGTAAAAAAAGAAAGAAAAAAAAAAGAGCTGGGAGCATTGTTTCTGGCTCTCAGCAGCTGCAGCATTCCAGACAACACAGTAGAGCTGGCCCTGGGGACATGAAAGTGGGAGAACTGGCCCAACCACTTGCTATCACAGCAAGGATTGAGCTACCCAAGAGAACGCAGGAGAGCTCTCCCTGTTGGGAAAAAAAAAGAAACAAAGAAAAAGAGTGAAATTTGCAGGCAAATGGATGCAACTAGAAGGAACCATCCTGAATGAGGTAACCTAGTCAGAAAAAGATGTACATGGTATGTACTCACTCATATGGATTTTAGTCATAGAGCAAAGGATCACCTGCCTATAATTCACACCACCAGAGAAACTAAGATACAAGGAGCATTCTAAGAGATTCATACAAGGTCCCTCACAGAAGGGGAAAGGAACATATTTGGAACGACAGTGAGTGGAGAGGATGCTAGGAGAAAGAGATGCAAAGGAGAAGAAAGCACATGGGACTAGGAAGATTGAGTTGGGGAAGAATAGACCAAAGAAGAGAGAGAGAGAGAGAGAGAGAGAGAGAGAGAGAGAGAGAGAGAGAGAGAGAGAGAGAGAGAGAGAGAGAGAGGGAGGGAGGGAGGGAGGGAGGGAGGGAGGGAGAAAGAGAGAGAGAGAGAGAGAGAGAGCAACTATAGGTTTCAAGAGAAAACTAACTCTAGAAAAATGTCCAGAGACCTACAAGACTGACCCCAACTAACATTTTGAGCAACAGTGGAAAGGCTACCATAAATGCCCTTCCCTGATAATGAGATTGATGACTAACTTATCCAACATCATGAAGCCCTCATCTAGTAGCCCATGGAAACAGAAGCAGACACCCACAACTAAACAATGAGCCCAACTGGAATCCAGATGCAGAGAGGGAGGACAAGACCAGGCTAGAGAAACCCAAAGAGACAGCTGACCTGAACAGGGAGGAGCTAATGAGCCCCCAACTGATAGCTGGGAATCCAGCATTGAACTGACTCAGACACTGTAAACATGGGTCTTGGTTAGAATGCCTGGACAGTCTAAGGGACCTCTGACAGTGGAAATACGATGTATCCCTGATGCACAAAAGGACTTTGAGAGCATGTTCCCCATGGAGGGATACTCCCTTAGACTAGAGGCAGGAGGGAGGGCCTAAACCCTACTCCAAATGACTTGACAGATTTAGATGATTTCTCCAGGAAGGCATCACCCTACATGTGGAGTAGGAGAGAATGGTATGAAAGGGTTGTCGGGGAGCATGGGAGGGTGGAAAAGAGGGAGCAAGGGAGAGGGAACTGGGATTGATATGTAAAATAAGATAAATAAATAAATAAAAATAATAAATGTGACAACTATGTTGACTAGTGGAGATGTTAGATGAACATCATTTTGTTTTCTATTGCTTCAACAAAATTTTGCACACGTGTCAAGAAATGTTATGGGAAAATGTTAGTCAGGTTTTATCTAAAGAGAATCGAAACCCATCTAGATTAACTGAATTCTTATAGAAAATCAAGGGACCTATAGTATCCTCATGATATGTGTAAGAATAGAGTATAATCTGAGTGTGCTATATTGGGTAACTCAATATTTTCTTCCTTCCAGGTTAAATTTCTTTTGTGTGATATATAAGTACCTTTCAGAAGTGAAGCAAAGAATATCTTCCATCCTCTTTGACTAAACCAATGCGGCACTGCCAGTTGTCAGTATATGCTTTAAAAAAAAATCTTGCATTGACATTTATTCTCTTCTTCTTTCATCATCCATCTTCAGAATAGTGTTCAGAATTAAAGATGTTTGTAGACAGAATTTTCTGTTCTGCTGGGTTCCACAGCCATTTAGTTACAAAAACACATAGGGGCTTATATTAATTACAAACTCTTTGACCTATTGTTCAGGCTTTTTCTTAGCTAGCCCTTTTTTAAGTATTAACCCATTTCTACTAATCTCTGTATCTCCACACAGTCTTGGCTTACTGGTGATGCACAGGTTTATTTCCATCTTGTCAGGTACATGGAGAATCATTGACTCACCCTATTACCTTTCTTTATCTTTGTTCGCATTCCTACCTGCCTAAATCCGCCTGTTCGTTGACCAAAACAACCTTATTCATCAACCAATAAAAGAAACATATTCACAGCATACAGAATGATATCCCCCATCAAATGTTTGAATCATTGTTGAACCTGCTCTGCAGAATGTGTGGAGCCAAAATCTAGGAGGAAAATGAGCCTCCAATTATTTGTGTGTGGGGGGGCCATTAAGTGATCGTTTTTCTTATGCTACTGAAACTAAGCAAAATGGAAAATACTGTAAATTTATAAAGAAGCTACCCTAAGATGTGAGGTAAAATATAATTAGTATTCATGGCAACATATCAATTCAAAAAAATGCCAACTCATGTACTCCCATCCCTGGCTCCTTCCCTGCCTTCTTTGTCCATATTCTCACATTCATTTTTAACTTATTTATTTAATTCTTATTTATCAACTCATGATCCCAAACCATGTTCTTTTTTTTTTTTTTTTTACTTTTTAAACATAACATGCATGCTTTTTATTGTCAGGTGAAATAGTTTGACTTTTTTCCCCTTCAATGTGGTACATACAAGAAAATATTTGGTGTTTCTGCTATGGGAATTCTGGTATTAGGACAATTAGGATAATATCAGAATAATTAACCATTTATATAAAGCCCCATATCACTAACTTAGAGATAGATGCATTGCATTTCTTTGCAGTTTCATTAAGTTTGTTCTTCAAAAATAACAAAAATGTAAATCTGTCAAGTCATTTGAAATAGGGACTAGGGGGATGGGAGGGGAGGTTGGTCAGGGTGCATGTGAGAGGGGAGAGAAGGAGGGAGGGATGGAGAGAAGGAGGGAGGGAGGGAGAGAAGGAGGGAGGTGGAAACTGGGATGGACATGTAAAATGGAAATAATAATAATAAAATATTTCTTTAAGGAGAAAAAATAACAAAAATTATTTTACTTTTCAAAATGCAATATTTTTCTCTTTCCCCCATGTGAACCTATTTAATTAAAAGAATTATTTTCTTTTTTTCTCTCAGGTCACATTGTGATGAAATCAAATTCATATAATCATAAGGCTGGCATTATGAATGAGGTGAAATAATTCTTTTGTCTGGAAGATGTAATTATGATTTTATTTAAAAGATATTGGTAAAATTGTAAAATTTACATTTTCTATTCTTCTCAAAAGTAATAAGGACTTTCATGATTCATTTCTTTATAAATCTGTTATTTTCCTTAAAGTTGTATTAAAATATTCAAATGCTGCTTCTAACTGCCACCAAAATAATCGTATTATTTTATGAAATTTAGTATTGATATTTAATTTATATGTGAATTACTATGATTATGACTGAATTTGACTTCTGAAAATTCATATCTTCCACTCTCCATGCACCCATTAGCAAGCAGTGCCATTTATATTATCCAAGATGCACTTATCAAATATTGAATCAAAATCTTCTCTTTTTCTCCTAAATTACTTCATAACATAATTAGACATTTGGAATGCTAGATTTCAACTGGAACCAATATTACCTTTAAGTTTGTCCACTCTTGTCAACAGTCTTCTGATGAGTTTGATAACATTTGATGTAGATATGACAATGCTTCTATGCACACATCAATTTATTCAAGTGTTCATATAGCAATGTTAATAAGCAATGATATTTCTGTATATATATATATGTATATATATATATCTTTCTCTCTCATGGTCCCTCCTTTCCTTTTCCCTCTCTCTGACATTCACACACAGCATACAATCATAGATGATAATGTAGCAAGAACTAAGCCAGAAATGGTGATACACAATCCAAGCACCCAGAAGGCAGAAGCAGGATGACCTCTGAGAGCAAGTCATCCTGATCTATACAGAGAATTCCAGATCAGCCACTAGTACACACTGATACCCTATCTCAAATAATAATAATAATAATAATAATAATAATAATAATAATAACAGAACCATCAAATCAGAGTCAAGTATTCAAACACCTGAGTCCATGGGGAATATTTATCACTCATACCCTATAATGAGAAACAAATCTCACAGCTTAAACAATTAGTAATCATCCCTTTTCCATATAATCTTTATATGAGTAATTTATGCTCAGCTCTCTGAACATTTCTGTTAATCTTGTCAACATTTGCTTATGGAATTGATGCCAACTACTCTTAGAAACAAACCTAGTGGCAGAAGTTGCCTGTGGGCTGGTATTAGCTAATGTCTGAGTTGGTGGAGATGGCAGAGTCTATATCTTCTATAAATTAGCCTGGAATATTTATTTTTATATATTTATATTTCTATATTCCCAAGTTTCCTAAAATTAATAATATTGTACTTTCATATTTTCTAAGCCAATTCATTCTCAAACTTTCCAAATATGTAATTATTCTATAGCATCTCAAGTGATCTTGATATTAATTCGGGCACATTCTAGTATTATTTGGGAAGGAAGCATTAATTGAAGAAATGTCTACATTAGACTTGACTTAACTGTGGGCATGTCCGGGGAGATTGCCTTGATTGTTAATTGATGTAAGAGGTTCCAGTCCATTATAAGCAGAATCACTTGGTCTAGAATGGCATGAAACATTCAGTTGGTCCAGAACTGCATGAAAAAGCTAGGTTGGTGATACAAAAATGACTTAAGCATTGAAAGCACTTGCTGTTCTTCCAGAGGACCTATGTTTGATTCCTAGCACCCATATAGAAGCTAACAACACTTTGTAACTCCAGGTATATTCCTCGTCCAAATAAAAAAATCCATAAATAATATTTTATATAAATACAGAAAATTAGCTGTGAAAATTTGCATAGATGATCTTCTAGAGGACCTGGGTTTGATCACCTGCATATACATGGCACCTCAGCAGCTTCAGCCCTAGGGGATCTGACACCCTTTTTCACCCTTTATGGGCATCAGACGTGCATGTGCTTAATAGGCATACATATATGCTAAATATTCATACACATAAAACCAGCATATATTTAATTAATAAACACTCCCTTTCTTAGAGAAATTTTGTATTCTGGCCATGTGAAATTCAAATGACAGTTTCAATTTGCCATTGCAGTTTTGAGAAACTTATTCTGTGGCTCAATGATTTGTAGAAGGAATTAGTATTTGACTTATCTTTCTGGTTTCTAAATACTACAGAATTAATACAAATGTGACCAAATCTCAGGCTAGAAAGGTAATACTAATGCTTGCCTGGATCACTCATGGATTATTTTCTCTTGTATCCATCAATACCAGTTTGGTGTATTTCTCTTTTTGCTTAAATTCTTGTTCTTTCTCATCATACCTTTCAGCGTAGACTGAAAGTACAGTTTACTTTCCATAAATATTAGCACTGATTTCTTAAAACAGTGAAGTTCTTGTTCCATAATATAGTGTAGATATAGTGGCATAGTATAGCAATTTTAAGTTTCACAAAGAATTGAGCTAAAATTTCAGCTTTGTTATCACTTTACTTTGTGCATTTGAAAAGCTCCCTAATCTTCTGATTGACATTTTAAAATAGAATTTATTTTCATTTACTTCATGGGGCACTATTATAAGTCTTAAAACAATACATGTTTACATAATTGTACATGCATAGATAAGTCACAGTATACTGAATGCATTAGAAAAATGAAAGACAGACATCTATTTTTTTTATCTGTTATCATTTCCTCACCATTTCCTCCCTATTGGTGTAAGGGACACACATGCTATAAATTTATTTCATGATCCTAAGGAAATGTTGCTTTAGAAATACTTCATTATATTGGAAAACATGTATGTTCTCCATTTGTTGTATAGTATATATCTATATTAATATATCTCCATATACCCCAATGACTGTTTTTTGCCTAAAACATGTTGCAAACATGAAGGTTTACATTTACTTGCAAAGTACAGAAAAATACCTAGAATCACAAGTTAATTTTAAATGATTATATAGACAATAAAATAATAAAAACATTTTTTGTACTTTTGCCAAGGAAATCAGTCTTAACATTTAGGAAACACTGTGCAACATGGAGAGATAATTCTGCTACTCTGAGACTTACTGGGGAATTATAATGTATTTTTATAATACAAATATGCAAAATTCTAGTTTCATAAATGCCTCCAATTTTAATTATCCAGCTTATCATGATAAAATTATATCCAGCTACATTTCATAAACCACAACATTATATATTTCAAATTTACAATTATATATCAAATTTTATAATTATATCTGCCAAACAAAGGGATCTTTGCAGATTAAGTTTCTCTAAAATTTAAAAATGCTGTGGAAGAAAACTGACAAATTCATATGTGACATGAAGATTTCTATCTGAAGGTCATCTTTGTGTCTTTACAGAAAAATTGTTGGATAACCAAAACCAAAATTGGTCCTGCCACATTCCATGATCTCTATCCCGAATATAGACTCAGATAAAAGTATTCAGGTTGCCAGACTTTCCTACAGTAAAAAAGCATAGGCCATGGTCTTTTAGTCTTTAACTCTATAGACTTTCCAAAAGTTGACCAAACAAGAAAACATGTGCAATATATGTATTGGTTCTTCTTTTCTTCCTTGATCTCAAATGCCTCTTAATGTTTGGTAAAGGAAAAGAAACATCCACTATATCACTAAACTTGGCCCCAGGTGGTAAGACCTAATAGTACATCAAACAATGAGATAAATTAGGATAATCATAATGATTTCTATAAAATGAATGATTCTAATTACTATTAAACAAATCATTTTATACATCAAATGATGTCTATTTCACTGCCTTTCAAGAAATTAAAGGAGATCTAATTAAGTTGTCAATTGATGTTGGATCACTATGCTATTCTTGCATGTAATTTTGAAGAACTTCAAAAAATTGAATGAATAAAGTAAAACTTCTATTTTTCTACTCCCTTTTTAATGAGGAAAAATATATGCTCAATTGGGGCTCATTCTAACAATATCACTTTAGGATTACAAATGTAAAATAAATAAAAGAAACCCTGTTTTGTAAATAAGCAAATGTCAGTGATTCAGTGATGTTTTTTCATTTGTAATAATTATCTTGAAATTTTGCTATGTACACATTTATTTTTATTGTGTCCTTAATATCATGGAGACAACTTTATTCCCAAAATAAGCATCCAGAACCTTTACTACAAATGAATAGTACTTTAAACTACACATGTTTTCCATTGGAATATGACAGGGTACACAATGTATGAGTTATAAACAAAAGTGGACCACAGTAAGATAGATTTCTTGGGATAATTTTAGGTGGGAAGGTAATTAAAATAAAAAAGCAATGATTCTGGGGCTGGAGAGGTACTTCAGCAGTTAAGGCTTCCTGATGCTCTTACAGAGGACTTTTTGCATTTACATTTGGTGGCTCATAACTGCCTGTAATTCCAGCTTCACGTACTTGACTCCTCTGACCTCCACAAGCATCTGCTCTAAGATGTACACACATACATAAAACACACACACACACACACACACACCTAAAAATAAAAATAATCTATGAAAATATTTATAAAGGAAGATTATGAAAGCTCTGAGTGTTACAAAACTGTATGTCTAACTAATACATAATGACTATTAGCATACTGCCATCATTTCATTGAAAACTACTAGAAAGTGATATAGTGATATTTGAAACATCATAATTATAATGTATTATAAATTGTTTTTGTTAAGTTGTTTTAGTTTCTTATTCAATATATCCATTTTAGAAAAATCATGAGTAGAAATATAATTCACAATTTTTCTGAGGTAAGAAAGATAAGGCATTTAAAGACATTGAAGTTATGTACTGTTGTTAAATTTTTTTTATAAATGTTGATTAAAGATATTGCCTCTAAGTTAAGACACTTCATTCTTTTATGATTAAATGAAATCTTAAGCATTTAGTGAAGGAAATATAGAATTTTCTTTTGTAGAGTCAGGTTCTAAATGGTGTCAATGGCAAATTCTGATAATACTGTATGGTAGGTTTCAATGCCAAAAATGAATTACTGTTAAGTTGGTCCTAATTAGGTCTTAATTAGGTCTCAGTAATTTTAAAATTTGGATACACTTAGATTGTTTCTTCTTCAACAAGTATTGTTCTTTTTAATTGCAGTTAGTGCTACTCGTGTTATGTTCAGGAAGGGTTCTCATGTTCATTTAAGGCTATTTCCCACTTTCTTTTCTATCAGGTTCAGTGGTGGTTGATGTTTATTGTGGTTTTACCATCTCACAAATGACCTAATAATGCTTTAATAAAATTATATCATTATTTTTCATGACCACAACTAACAATCTAAGCAATAGTGGAGAGGCTATCTTAAATGCTCTTCCCCATTAATGAGATTGATAACTACCTTATATGTCATCCCAGAGCCTTCATCTAGTAGCTGATGGAAGCAGAAGACACCCACAGCTAAATACTGAGCAGAAGTCTTGGAATCCAGTTGCAGAGAAGAAGGAATGATGAGGAAAGGGTCAAGAGCAGGCTGGAGAAACCCACAGAAACAGCTGACCTGAATAAAGGGGAGCTCTTGGACCCCAGACTGATAGCTGGAAAACCAGCATATGACCGACCTAGACCCACTGAATGTGGATGCTAGTTAGGAGAACTGGGCAGTCTATGGGACCTAGGGTAGTTGATCAGTACTTATCCCTAGTATACAAATGGACTTTGGGAGCCCATCCCACATAGAGGCATACTCTCTCAGCCTAGGCACATGGGGAAGGGCCTAGACCCTGCTCCAAATGATGTGACAGACTTTGATGACTTTCCAAGGAAGGCCTCATCCTCCCTGGGAAGCCGAAAGGCGAAGTGATGGAGATAATTTAGGGGGTTGGGGGAGGATGGTAGGATGTGCGAACTGGCATTGACATGTAAAATAAGCTTGTTTCAAATTTAAATAAAAATGTATCAAAAAACAGCAAAAAATGTGATTTTAAAAAGCCATTTCTGCCTTATTTTAACAGTCAGTTGAGAAAATAATATGAACACATAGCAGACACGGCCTCCTTTTCACTACAATGAGCGAAAATAGAAGCAAATGAGTTCACAAAAGAATAATCCAGAGATGGCTCAAAGTTTCATTAAAGACTTTTAAGCAGGACGCTGGATAGATGGCTTAGTGGTTAAGAGCATTTATTGCTCTTGTAGAGGACTCTAGTTTGTTTCACAGCATTGACATAGCATCTTGCAACCTTTTCTAACTCCAACCTAGGGGATTCATAATCACTTCTGACCTCCCCAGGCTCCTACATACACATGGTAGACACATATCCAATTCTGCAGACACACATTTACATCAAATGAAATCAAACATATTGAAAGAGAATTTGTATCAATACAGTCTAATATGATAATGAAAGGTTTTTTTTCTTTTTGTAGAACAAGTAGAAAAATTAAATAAAAGGTATCCAAATTGTTGGAAATTAAAAGTTAAATCTTTTCTACTTTTGAAGGGTGTGATTTTTTCTAAACTGCCCTTTTCTTTTAAAAATATGTCCATGTTTGTGTGTATACACTTCCTTGTACAGACATGCAGAGGAAACTATGGATGTTGTTCTTTAGGAGTCATTATCTTGTATTTTGAGACAAAAGCCCTCAATGGCTGGAGCCTTACTGATTACACTGCTAGTTGGCTACAGGCCCTAGGAATCTGTCTCTGCCACCCCAGTGCTGGCATCACAAACATGTACTAATACTTCTGGTGTTCTTTTTTACATAGGATCTAGGAAAACAAACTCAGGCCCTCAGACTTGTGTGGCATGTTCGTTATGATTGAGCTATTGCCCCAGCTTGAATGACATTACTTTTTTTAATTATTTATAATTTGTTTCATTTTACATTTCAACCTCACTTCTTCACCCCATGTCTCCTGGTTCCCATCACCTTCCTCCCCGTCCCACCCATTGAACACTCCTTCTCATGGGTAAGGGCTCCCATGAGCAGTCAACAAAGTCTGGAACATTAAGTTGTGGCAGGACCAAGATCCTCTCCCATGCATTTAGGCTGAGTATGGCATCCCTCCATAGGGAATGGGCTCCAGCAGGCTCACTCTCTTTTACCAGGGATAGATCCTGGGCCTACTGCCAGGATTCCTTCAGATAGTTCAAGCTTCAATGCAACCCACATCAAAATCCTTACACTATCCTTCACAGATCTTTAAAGAAAAATACTCAACTTCCTGTGGAAAAACAAAAAAACCCAGAATGGCTAAAACAATCCCATACAATAAAGGAATTTGCAGAGGCATCGCCATCCCTGACTTCAAACTCTACTATAGAGTTATAGTAATAAAACAACATGGTATTGTCATAAAAACAGACAGGTGGATCAATTGAATCAAATTGAAGACCCTGACATTTATCTACACACGATCGAACACCCGAGTTTTGACAATGAAGCCAACATGGTACAATAGAAAATGGAAAGCATCTTTAACAAATGATTCTGCCACAGCTGGATGTAAACAGGTAGAAGATTACACATAGATTCATACCTATCACCACACACAAGACTAAAGTCTAAGTGAATGAAAAACCACAATATACATCAACTACCACTGAACCTGATAGAAAAGAAAGTGGGAAATAGCCTTAAATGAACATGAGAACCCTTCCTGAACATAACACGAGTAGCACAGACACTGAGAACAACAATGAGTAAATGGGACCTCCTGAAAATGAAAAGCTTCTTTAAGGCAAAGGACACTATCAATAAGACAAAACAACAGCCTGCAGAAGGGGAAAAGAGCTTCACCAACTATACATCTGACAGATGGCTGACCTCTAAAATATATAAAGAAGCCATGAAACTAGAAATCAAAATACAGAATAGTTTTATGTTATATGGAGAGTATACTACAACATGCATGAAAACACTGTTAAGACTCAAAATAATTCTATAAAATACAGAATAATAATATTTAAAAATAAGTTGGAATTCCATCTACTAAAATGAGCTAACTAAACAATAATTCAAGAAATAAACATATTTAGAGTATCAAAAGAAATAAGAACTCCAAGGTATATACATTTAATTAAAAGACTGTCAATCCATATGGTAGGATAATATAGATAAGAGGAAATGTTTGTAGCCTTGAAGATGGGAAAGGAAAATGCTGTTTGGACTTCTAAAAGGAATTTGGCAATTTCTCATACTATTAGACATAAAGATTTCATTTGACCCAGTATATACATGTTGAAGTACATAACCAGAAGGTATAGAATATATGTCTGAATTCCTGGAATGCAATTGCAGAGAGGGAGGAGTGATAAGAAAAGGGGTCAAGGCCAGGCTAAAGAAACCCACAGAGACAGCTGATCCAAACAAGGGGGAACTCATGGAACCCCAGACTGATAGCTTGGAAAACAGCACTGGACCAACTCAGACACCTTGAACATGGGTCTCAGTTAGAAGGCCTGGGCAGTCTCAGTGGAACCAGCATGTATCCCTGGTCCATAAAAGGACTTTGGGAGCATGGAGCATCTTCCCCATGGACGGATACTCCCTTAACCTAGAGGCAGGAGGGAGGGCCTAGTCCCTACTCCAAATGACTTGAACGATTTAGATGACCCTCCTGGAAGGCATGACCCTACATGTGTAGTGGGTGGAGGGGATGGGAGGGGGGCTTGGGAGGATAGCAGAGAGGGAGGGAGAGGGAACTTGCATCAATTTGTAAAATAAGAAAAATTTTAAAATTGGTGAGAAAAAAGACTACACAGACTCCAAAGCAGGCATTTTCTGAGGTAAAGAGGATAAACAAACTCCTGGTGTCCAAACACTTATCTTAACCCACAGTTACAGTATACAGATTTTGTATCTCCTCATTTCCTGGTCTTCACCATAGCAAATTGGCATTTTTTTGCAGGTCACAGCTCTGCTTCCCTCAGCAGCTCTCATGTCAGTGCTGGGACAGATGATGTCTCTCTCTCTCTCTCTCTCTCTCTCTCTCTCTCTCTCTCTCTCTCTCTCTCTCTCTCTCTCTCTCTCTCTCTCTGTGTGTGTGTGTGTGTGTGTGTGTGTGTGTGTGTGTGTGTGTGTGTGTGTGTGTGTGTTTGAGTCTGTTGAAGTTTCTCCACACCCACCAGGGCCTGCTGACACAGTGAGGTTCATGTTTCATGATAAGGACATCTGTGAATATGTTTGGTGGCGAGGTGTGTCCTGGAAGTGGGATGGAAGCATCAGAAGGACCAAAAATGTTCAGGAGTAGAGCATCCTATCCCTGTCTCCCCAAGTACCTGTTCATATAAGGAAGACTCTTCTTCCTTCCTTCCTTCCTTCCTTCCTTCCTTTTTCTTTTGTTGTTTTTTGGGTTTTGTTTTGTTTTGTTTCTTTGAGTTAGGGTTTCTCTGTATTGTTCTGGAGCCTCTCCAGGCACTCACTCTATAGACCAGGCTGGCCTTGCACTCACAGAGTTCTGCCTATCTCTACCTCCCAAGTGCTGGGATTAAAGGTATGAGCCACCAATGCCCGGAAATGAAGAGTATTTCTAACTTGCAAAGATCTCCATTGACTCTTTGGTTCGTGTGACACAACCATTCTCCTTAATCTTCCACAATATTTATTCATATTCTGACTTTATTGTTGTTCCTAAACTTTTTCTAAGCCCTCTATTTAAAATTCTCTCATCTTTAATTCACTATACAAAGGTGACAAATGGAGCTCAGTCTGCCTTCGTGTTCTTTGTGTTCCCATAAATAATTCTATCTCTGTTGTTAAAGAGCTCTATTCCTCCCTCTCCAAATCTTCATGCTCCCAAGCCTGCAAAAAAAAAGAAAGAAAGAAAGAAAGAAAGAAATCCTAGGATACTAGCTTTTACTGTTTTACTTATTTTCTTGAAAGCCAGCCAACCATGGGACATAACCAAAATGATGATTATTGTAATGCCAATTTTCAACACAGGAAGCAGAGTTGAGGATGAGTTTCAGTTAGGCTCAGAAGTTAGGCAGACAGAAAATACTTTCCTTACTAAAGGCCCCATAGTAATAGATCAGTATTTATCCCTAGTATAGTAATGGACTTTGGGAGCCCATACCACATAGAGGGTTACTCTCTCAGCCTAGACACATGGGGGTGGGCCTGGGCCTTGCCCCAAATGATATGACAGACTTTGAAGACTCCCCATGGGAGGTCTCACCTTCCATGGGTAGTATAAAGGGGATAGGCTGAGGTTTGATGGGGATGATGGGGGATGTTGGGAGGGTGAGGGAACTGGTAATGACATGTAAAACAACCTTGTTTCATATTTAAATAAAAGTATTTATTGATTTATTTTAGAGCCATGGCACAGTTTCCCCTCCCTCATCTCTTTCCAGTTTGCCCCTGCAACCCCTTCTGCCTCTCTCCCTCCAGACCACTCCTTCTCTGTTTCTGATCAAGAAAGGGCAGGTCTTCCGTGGATATCAACAAAACATGGTATGCCAAGTTCCAGTAAAACTAAGCACCTCCCCATCTATTAAGGCTGGCCAGTATGAAGAATAGGGTTCCAAAATCCAGTAAAAGAGTGGAAGACAGCCCCTGCTCCTCCTGTCAGGATTCCTACAAATAGTCCAAGATACACAGATGTCACATGTATTCAAGGGACCTATATAAGTCTCATGTGAACTCCCTTATGAGTCCAGGTTAATGGATTCTATGAGTTATTTTTCTGATGTCCTTTTTACAATCCTTTCTTCTCCTCTTCTGCAGGGATCCACGAATGAACTCCATTTAATGTTTGGCTGTGGGTCTCTGCATCTGTTTGAAACCTGTCTGATAACAATTGAGCTAGGTACCAATCTGACCAGAAGAGATGGCCATTTCAGGCTATGTTTTGTGATCATGCTAGGAGTTTTAGCTGGGTAATCTTTGTATATTCCCGGGAGATCTCCTTGTACAAGGTTTTCATCTGACCCTGAAATGTACCACCTTCAAATAGTCTCTTTCAGTAGTATTCTTACCCTGTGTCTCCAACCCCACAATGTGATTGCTTGTGTTCTTACCCCCACCATCCCTCAGTCCACACATGGAAATTCCTCTATTTCTCCTTCCCAGGGAGATTAAGGCATCACCCCCACGAACCTTCTTTGAATCATCCTAAGTGAGATAACCCAGACCAAGAAAGACATACATGGTATGTTTTCACTCATAAGTGAATATTAGCTTTAAAATAAAGGATAACCATGCTACAATCCACGTAGCCAGAGAGACTAGGTAACAAGGAAGGTTTGGGGGGGCACCCATAAGGTCCTGGATGGCATGTCTTTGAAGAGTGTGACACTGATCCCTTTTAGTATGTTCTGCTTCCTTTTTGCTCTGAGTTGAACTCCTTTGCTGCACCATGATGAGCAAACCCTCTGAAAATGTGACTAACATAAATAAATAAATAAATCTCCCTTTCCTTAAGTCATTTCTGAATGAAATGAAATGTTTACTGCACTAAAGTTGATGGCATTAAACTATGGCTATTATTTATTGCTTAAAAGCAAACACATTCACACTTTGAATCAGGGGAAGTAATATAAACATTACTTTATATTTGTCTCCATGTTATTAGCTTAGACAGTAAGGGTGTCATTGTCTTTATTTACCAAAGGTTCTAAAATTTTGCATTATGTTATTTTCTCAAATATTGATCCATTATTAGAGTCCCAATATACTTCCCAGTCCTCCTAAATAACACCCACATTCAGGGGGTCTGGGTTAGTCCTATGCTGGTTTCCCAGCTATCAGACTGGGGGCCATGATTTCCCCCTTGTTCAGGTCAGTTATTTCTGTGGGTTTCTCCAGACTGGTCTTGACCCGTTTGCTCATTACCCCTCCCTCTCCACAACTGGATTCCAGGAGTTCTTCTCAGTATTTAGCTGAATATAAGGTAGTCATAATCTCATTATCAGGAAAGGCATTAAAGGTAGACTCTCCATTATTGCTTAGATTGTTAGTTGGGGTTATCCTTGTAGATCTCTGGACATTCTCCTAACACCATATTTCTTTTTATAGCTATCTATAATGGATCCCTTTATTATGGTATCTCTCTTCTTGCTCTCCTCTATTCTTTCCATGACTCAATTTTCCTGCTCCCTCATGCCCTCCTGTCCCCTCCTCTTCTTAGGAGGCTGTTATATTAAGCCTTTTTAAGGCCAAGTTTGAAATAAGAATTGCATATCAGTACTTAACAATTCTTCAGTTAGCACTCAGGAAGTGTCTTGGGGCCCAGAAGGAAAATCAATCATTACACTGCAGATTGTAGATTCTACAAGCTGCTTTTTTTGTATCCCTCAGAAGAAAGGCATCATATCTCCCTAGGAATCGTATTAAGCACTGCTTTATGGAGATATATACAAGTGGGAAAGGTAAAGAACATAAAAATGAATAAAACCATGTTAGCCACATCCTTATTAGGGTCCCAAAGGTAACATAAAGCACATAAAGAAAACTGTGTGGTAGTTCATTAAAGATCATTTGGCCAGGACCCCCCATTTTTCTGAACTAGTGTCAACATCAACATGAGTGAAGTAGAATAGTGAATTATATTATCTATTGAAAGACACTTAAGAAGTGCTCAACATCCTGAGCCATCAGGGAAATGCAAATGAAAACAACTCTGAGATACCACTTACTCCTGCCAGAATGGCTAAAATTAGAAACACCAATGACAGCTTACTCTGGAGAGGATGTGGAGAAAGGGGAACACTCCTCTGCTGCTGGTCAGAGTGCAAACTAGTACAGCCATTTCGGAGATCAGTATGGCGGTTCCTCAGGAAAATGGGAATCAGTCTACCATAGGACCTGGAAATTTTGCTCTTAGGCATATACCCAAATAATCCACATCCATGCAACAAACACATCTGTTCATCTACATTAATAGCAGCATTATTTGTAATAGCAAGAACCTGGAAGCAACCTAGATGCCCCTCAACTGAAGAATAGATAATGAAGATGTGGCACATTTACACAATGGAATACTACTCAGTGGAAAAAAAGCAATGCAATCTTGAAATTTGCAGGCACATGGATGGAACTTGAAGAAACCATCCTGAGTGAGGTTACCCAGTCACAAAAAGAGGAACATGGCATGCACAAACTCATATATGGATTTCAGATATAGAGTGAAATATCATCAGCCTATAATACTAGGATACAAGGAGGGACCTAAGAGATTCATACAAGGTTCCTCTCGGAATGGGAAAGGAACAACAGATCCTGAGCATATTGGGAGGGGGACAGTGAATGGAGAGGGAGTAAGGAGAAAGAGGAGGGGAGGAGAGGAGAAGAGAACATGTGAGACCAGAATGATCGTGTTGGGGGACAAATAGAAAAGAACAAGAAAAGTGATGCTATAATAGAGGGAACCATTATAGGTTTGAAGAGAAAACTGATTCTAGATACATGTCCAGAGACCTACAAGGATGACCCAAACTGATAATCTGAGCAACAGTGGAAAGGCTACCTTATATGCCTTTCTCTTATAATGAAATTGATAATAACTTATGTGCTATCATAGAGCCCTCATCTAGTAGCTGATGGAAGCAGAAGCAGATACCCAAAGCTAAACACTTAGCCAAACTCCTGGAATGCACTTGCAGAGAGGAAAGAGTGATAAGACAAGGGGTCAAACCAGGCTACAGAAACCCACAGAGACAGCTGACCTGAGTAAGAGGTAGCTCACGGACCCCCAGACTGATAGATGGGAAACCAGCATTATACTGACTCAGATCCCCTGAATGTGGGTCTCAATTAGAAGGCCTGGGGCAGACTAAGGGTCCTCTGAGAGTAGAACCAGCATGTATCCCTGGTGTATGAAAGACTTTGGGAGCACATTCTCCATGGAGGGATACTCCCTTAGCCTAGAGGCAAGGGGAAGGTCCTAGACCCTACTCCAAATTTGACAGATGTTGATGATTCCTTCTGGTAGGCATCACCCTCCCTGTTCAGTGGGGAGGGATGAGATAGGGGTGGTCGGGGGCCATGGGAGGGAGGGAGGGAGGGAGGGAGAGAAGGAGGAAGGGACAGAGAGGGAACTGGGATCGATATGTAAAATAAGTAAATAATAATAATAATAAAAAAGAAATAAAACTGAGAAATTTTCTATCAGTAATCTGTTAAATAAATGAACTTGAACTAAAATCAAACAAACAAAAAAGCATTATACCAACTAGAAAGAAAAGGATATCAAACACATCCATTTGCTTTCATGTTTAAAAAAATTGTGTTAAATATAGAAAATCTTGGCAGTTAATAGGATGAAAGGGAGATAAGAGTATGAAAGCAACAGGAATCAGACTGCATTATGTGTAGATATATCAGATAATAATCATATAATATAATAAATGTATACACATATATATGTGTGTGTGAATTTGCCAAACAAAATATAAAAATTTTAAATTTTAAAAGCAAATATGAAGAACTGAATTCTAAGCTATTAACAAACTTGGCCCTTGGCAAGTTGACTAAACTGTCAAAATCATTTATTGCTCTTGCAGTGGTCCCAAGTTTGGTCCCAACACCCACATGGGTATTCCCAATCATCTATAATTACAGTTTCAGGAGATGTGACAGTCTTGATGCATTGTGTGAGCACCAAAATAACATATGTTATATATATGTTTATGAAAATAAATCTTTTAAAGACATGATCAGCATAAGTTTTATATGTTTTATGCTATCCATTCTCTCTACTATATTTATTTATTCATAATTAAGAATATGTTTGTTTTCCTATTGATTTATTTCAATAGGATCAATTTAGTTATATACATTGTTTATTAGTTTTTTATCATTTTTATGTAGTACTGAAATTATTTGTTATATATTGCTTGTATATTTTTAAATGAATATCTTGAATTATATAAGTAATATATGTATGCATATCATTATATATTGCATGTATGGAAAATTACATAAATTACTGATAATCATCATATAAATTATATTTTATAATTATAAATATTTTATAATATAAATATTTTATAATATAATATTTTATAATATGTGTATTTGTGCTTTCTCATTATGTATACAATATATATTAAAATTATTTGTCATACTCCTGTTACTGTATCACATACAAAATTAGATTATATATAGAAATGATATTGTATAGTATTTGCCTTGGATTATTTCACTTATCATAATTTTCTATTTGGGTTCTGATATTTTTTGAATTTCATGTTTCATTTTTACATGTATGCATGACTATTCTCTATACACACACATACTCTAAATACACATATACAATTTATATGCACGCACAATGCATGTATATACATGTATATACACAGTGAAAATAACAGTTTTCTAGTTACCTTCAACTATCAATTTAACACAATTTAGAATTATCTGAGGTAGTGTCAATTTCAGGATTGCCTTGATCAGATTAGTTGGCCTATGGGCATGTCTGTAGGGCATTCTCTTATTTGCTAATAGATACAGTAGGGCTCATCCCACAGTGCGTGGTACTACCCTGAGGCAGGAGATCTTGAGATATATAGGAAAGCAACCTGAGTAAATGATAGAAAGGAAGGCATTAAAAAATGCTCCCTCATAGTATCTATTCCAGGTATCTGCCTCTGGGATCCTGCATTGAGTTCTTACCTTGACTTTCTCAACAATTAGCTGTAACCTGTATGATGAATAAACACCCTTCTTCTAAGTTACTTTTGATCTTGGTGTTTATCATAGCAACAGAAAGCAAACTTGAGCAAGTGCAGTCAACAACTTCCTGTGCAGTGCACAACTTCCTTCTCCATGCCCTGTTTCACCTCTTCACTATTTTAAATCATGCTATATAAATGTGGGAGCGTTAATATCCTTAATATATGTACCATATTAAAATATATTGTTTTTTATTTATCTATTTTATGTGCATCTGTTGGGGTGGAAGTATATGTGCCATGATGTTTTGGAAATCAGAGTACCTCCTTCCAGTATTTGAGTCCTTGGGACATAACTCAGTTCTTAGGTTAGTCAGGCATCTTTACCCACTAAGTCCTATCATTGTCCCTGATAACATTTTAAAAAATATACTGCCAAGATGAGAATTATTGATGATAATTTACTTTGCAGAAACTGTAATGTTTTCTGAAGAACCTGTACTAATTTGCATTCCCACCAACAGTGTATTAGCCCTTATTCTCCATATATTTGCTAACACTTGCTATTTTGTCTTTTCATTATAGGCATTCTAACATGTCTAAGATTCATGCTGGTTTTGAATTGCATATATTTGATGATTACTGAGGTTGAGTACCCTTTCATATATTGTTTTCTCCTTTGTATGTTTTTGTTGGAAATATGTTCTCACGTTATTTGTCCACTTATAAATTACCTTAGAACATAACCTAGAAACAAATACACATGCTCTAGTTTGCTTTTTGTTCCTTTGCTAAAACACTTAACAAAATCAACTTGAGGGAGGAAAGGGTTTATTTGGCCCACACATTTGGTCACAGTTGATAATTGACGTAAGTCAGGATAGTAACTCATGCAGGAACAGAAGCCGAAACTATAGGATAACTCTTGGTTTCCATGGCTTATGCAGCCTGCTTTCTTATACACCTCAGGACCACCCACCCAGGGATGCCACCATATACAGTAAACTGGGTCCTCCCATATATATCATTAATCAAGTTAAATGGCACACAGACAGATATGTTCTCAGGAAAATGGGATGGAGGCAATTCCTCAGTCCAGTACCCTCTGCCCAGGTGACTCTAGCTTGTATCAGGTTGACAAAAACTCCCCAATATGTGTTGTCAAGTAATTTTTAACAAAAGTGACAAGAATAGGCAAATTCTAAGAGTCTTTAAAATAGGAGCTATTGGTACAAAAAGAAAAAAAATGTGTATATACTTACAAAAGAATGATACTAAGGCCTCATATTACACTATACAAAAATTATCAAAATAATTTACTTAAAATTGAAGGTGCAAAACTGGGAGAAAATACTCAGAAAATGAAGATAAAAATGAACTTAACATTGTGCTTAATAATATGACATAAAAAAGCAGCAGCAATGAAAACATAAATAAACATATGTGGCTCCTCAAACTAAAATGCCCCTGTAGAGCAAATGAAGCAGCTTTTATTTTACTAACTTCTAGAAGGGATAAGCACTAGAATTACATCTCTTTCACTTTTCGATTTGCCATTTTGCAATTTATATTGTACTAGGTTTTTTTCCATGTCTGTATTAACTTTTGCTTGAGTTATCCCAAATAGGTTACAAGGACCTTATCTTTTATATATGGTGCAAATATATTTCCACACATATTCTTGCATTTTCATTTTATTAACCATCCTTGTTGTTTACAGAAAGTAAAATATTATAAAATGTTTTATTTCCTTCATGGTTGCTATCTTGTCTTTTGATTATATGCATTATAATATGTCTAAGATTCGTGGTGATTTTGATTTACATACATTTGATGATTAGTATCATCTTGATTTCTGGGTTGCTTCCTGGCTCCTACTGAGGCAGAAACTTGAACGTTAAGTGTCTGCCAGCACAAGGGGATAGCTTCCTTAGGAACTAAGACTTGTTGTCCTGTTCATCTTGAAGCCCCAGCCTTCATAGTGTGAATATTAAATTTCTGTTGAGGCTATGTCAACACCAACCCCACACCTGTAACCCTCTTTGCTAGAGTAGCCAGCACAGACTTTAGAGAATTTGTCAACTCTGCGGCACACTATCTGAAGACATAACAGTTATACCCCATTTCTACAAGCACAATTATCCCAGAAGCCCAGGAATAAATGGAATTGCCACCCCACTGGGGACTTATTTCACAAACATTCAAAACACTTTCTTCTCAGAATTTCTACTTGACCATATGCATTAGAAACACTTCATCATTATTCCCTCTTTTCATGTTACCTTAAGGCATAAGGTTCTACATTATCTTACTGACATGACAAGTTCAGACACTCAAATATTCTATGAGGAAAAATTGATAAGGACTTGCAAATGAAAAATTAGCTCTCTCCAAGGGAGTTTCAATGGAGAAACAAACAACTCTTAGATGACCAACAGAAAATGAACTCATTAGCAACTTTGGAGCTTCCTTGTCTCACAATATTTTGTAAGAGCTCTTATTTTTTTTAATTTTTATTTATATATGTTTTTTCTTTCTTTTACCCTCCAGATAGTTCTACTGTACACATAACTTTCAGTTTAGTTTCTTCATGAGATTACTGAGTGTACAAACACATGAGTCTTTTTTTCTTGTGCCACCCCTTAGGATCTTTTCCTTCTGGTTTTTTTTTGTTCTGATACATTAGGTTTTGTTTTTTATCATATCATAATCATATAGAAGCCTTGTCATTTTTTGATATTTAAAAAAAATTTCATTTATTCTTCTCTTATAGATTATACGTTGACCAAACATCAGTTTCCTCATGCTTCACTTCTACTCCTTCCATACTCACCACTATCTCTATACACCAGAACCACTCCTCTCTCCCTTCTAAAAAAGTGCCGGCCTCCTAGGGATATTAACTTAGCCTTTTCATTTTCTGTTAAAAGACATAAAGTGTATGGTTCTGAATTGGAGGGGAGATGGGGAAGAGTTGGGGGGCTTAAGCGGGGATTGTTATTAGGACATGTTGAATTAAGAAAGCATATACTGTCCATAAAAGGAAAACAAATATTATGAGAATCTCGATTTTTTCAACTTACAATCACAATACTGCTATAAGACCTCATAAAGAACTCATGTCCATGGAGTGTTCAGTGAGCTATGTGTAGCATTGCACATCTATAATCCTAATAAATGTGATGGGAGTATTAGAAATTCAAGCTCAGTCAGGAGGTGCATGGCAAATTCTAGGTCAATCTGAACTACATGAGACTCTGTCACAAAAATAAAACAAGGGAACAGAAATGTTCAGTGAATAACAGTCAATAAATGAGTCTAATTAATAAACATTTAATTTTTACTATTTTCTTACAACAACCAAGGATAACGTTTTCAAACATTTAACATCATCAAACAGAAAAAAAGCAACTATAGCAAACAAGTCTTACTCATGTTTTAAGTTCTATCCCTTCACTATATTACCCTGTTTACTGTGGCCTTCTTCCCTGTTTTCCAGAAAATTCTTATTGTGCTTCTATATTTTCTTTCTGGAAAATAAGACATCTTCAGACTTGGGCAAGGGAGGAAACCATGAACCTGTCACCATAGAAAATGCACTAGCTTTGACAGGAATGTCACAGCTGACATTATGGTTGCTTGGAATTTTTTTTTGGCTCCTCTTTCAAAGCTTCTTCATAAAGATCTGTGAAGGAACTAGGGGAGATTTTATTGATCTTGGCTACAAACTTTAGGACAGTCATCTTGTTGGTTTCAGCATATGCTTTTGGACCCCAACGGAACTCATAGATCGGAGGATCACTGTTGGACACCAGCTGGTATTCCAAATACTTCAGCTTCACAAAATCTTGAGTGATGAGCTTCCGGGGCTCTCCATAGATTTGGTGCTTCTTCCCAGGATACACACCCATAGATCTCAGCATTCTCCAGATATCTTCTTCACGGGCATAGTTGCCACTCATGAAGATCATGCCCAGGACAGTCATCAGGAAACCAGTCTTGGGAAAGCCCTTGCCAGCACGAACCCTCCCATTGTTGGGGAGTTTCAGCTTGCTGATAAGATCATATACTGGCCCGCTTGATTCAACTTCCCTCAGTTCAACTGCAAAGACATCTGCTAGCATCTCTGCAGTTTTCCTCAGGATCTCAGGGAAGTCATTGATTACCTCCTCATCAATTACTTGCTTTATATCTTTCATTGTAGTAAGCTGCTTCATTTTGTATTTGTCAAGAAGCAACTGCAATAGCACAAGGACCTTTCTGGCTAGAACATCTTGGTGGACATGGATGGAGCCGTGATCCCTCAAAAGGTTTCCCTCATCAAGATCATCAATGGAACTTTCATCTGATACAATGAAAGGAAGGGCATCATTAGTTATGACAGCAACTGATTCTTTCTCTGGCATCTCAGAGGCTCCACACGATTCAGGAGATGACTCTTCTGGTGCCTCTATTGTTTGCTGTGCACTTTCAGAAGCCTGAGAATCCTTTCGAGCTCTGCGACGTCTCCCACGGTTATTTAGTTTACTCTTCTGGCCTCGAGGCATGATGGCCGATTAAGAAAAACACAGCAAGGATAACAGCAGGATTCTGAAGATTCAAATACCTAATGGAGACAGAAGAAGGTAGTATGAGGCACTTTACCAGGAGGAGGCCTCCTTTTGTTTAATTCTACCTCTACAGGTTTCTATGAAAATACCACTCAAGGAACATAGAAGACTTCTGTTATAATTGGGTCATACTCAGTGGAGTAAGGAAAGTGCATATTAGGCTTTGGGCAGTGACAAAACTTATCAGTCTACCATTCTTATGAAGGATATTAAAAGCCACACTAATGTTTGTGAGAAGCTTTCTTTCAGGGGTTGCTTAGGTGAGGATTTCTCTCTCATTGAGGGTGCTTACATTCTTCCCATAGTGCTTTATATATGTTCTTTCTGCTCAATAGCAGCTGCACTTTCACATGGAAGGTGTGTACTCCTTTATGTTTAATACAAAGAGCTAAGACTGGTGATTCTGTTGACAAAGGAGGATCATAAGTTTAAAATCCATCTGGGCTACAGATTTAGTGTAGTGGGAATTCTATTTAATCTTAATAATAAAAACCTGGAGTCAGGTATTGAGGTAAATCAGAAAAGTAAAGAAGCCAAAGCCACTAGATAAAACTTTTACCTCTACAAAATCCTCAGACCAAAGTGGGCAAGATCCTGTCTCCAGGAATCCTCAGACTCAATGTGATCCTTGTCTCTAGGAATCCTCAGACTGAATGAAATGAACTCCTGTCTCCTAATATTTGTATTTTCCTCTCCAGCTAGCCTCATCATTCCTGCCTCAATCTCCCTAGTGATGGGGATTAAAGGTGTGATCCACAACCAACTGGCTCTATTTCTCTTTTTTTACTGGATCAATCTTGTGTTACCCACCTTGGCCTTGAACTCACAGAGACCTGTCTGCCCCTGTCTTCCTAGTGCTGGGATTAATGATGTGTGCCACAACTGCCACCACTGCTTAGCCTCTATAGCTAAATAGTGGTTAGCTCCACACTCTGATCTCCAGGCAAGTTTTATTTGTAAAACACACACAAAAAAAATTATCATCACAATTTAGTTCAAGGGCAGCCTGGCCAACTTATTGATACTCTATCTCAAAATAAAATGTAAAAAATGACACAGGAAGCCTCAATTTGTAGTGTACTTCTTAGAATGCATTATCAGAAAATAAAGCCAAAACCAAGACAAAAAGCACCTTACAACTCCTTAGTTAGAATAATAAGAGAACAAAAACAGATCAAGGGGATACAAATTAGAAAGGAAGAAGTCAAACTCTCATTATTTGCAGAAAATATTATTTGCAGTTTACATAAGTGACCCAAAAACCTCCACCAGGGAACTCCTACAGCTGATAAACATAGTCAGCAAAGTGGCAGGATACAAGATTAACACAAAATATAGCATTAATACATAAATGATAAAGGGGCTGAGAAAGAAATCAAAGAAACATCCTTTAACAATAGCCAAAACAACATAAAATTCATTGGGGTAACACTAACCAAACAAGTGAAAGACCTATATAATAAAAACTTTGAGTTTTTAAAGAAAGAAATTAAAGAAGATACCAGAAAATGGAAATATCTCCCATGCTCTTGGATAGGTAGGATCAACATAGTAAAAATGGCAATATTGCTTAAAGCAATCTACAGATTCAATGTATTCCCCATAAAAATCCCAGCACAATTCTTCACAGACCTTAAAAGGAAAATACTCAACTATATATGGAAAAACAAAAGACCCAGGATATCCAAAACAACTCTGTACAATAAAATAATTTCTGGAGACATCACCGTCCCTGACTTCAAAATCTGTTATAGGGCTACAGTCCTGATAACAGCTTGGTATTGGCAGAAAAATAGACAGGTAGACCAATTGAATATAATTGAAAACACTGATATTAACACACACACCTATGAACACCTGAGTTCTGACAAAGAAACTAAAATTATACAGTGGAAAAAAGAAAGCATCTTCAACAAATGGTGTTGGCATAAGCAAGGTTCTTTAGCTCTTAGAAATAACTACAAATCCTCATATAGTGAAATTCATAACCACACCCAGAAAATCCTTTTACATTACCATAACCATCATCCCACTCGTGAGAGGGAATATTTAACTTGTCCCATCACTACTGTATAGACACAGGAGGCTACCATTAG
Organism: Cricetiscus sungorus; assembly: GCA_030556225.1. Taxonomy (NCBI): domain Eukaryota; kingdom Metazoa; phylum Chordata; class Mammalia; order Rodentia; family Cricetidae; genus Cricetiscus; species Cricetiscus sungorus. The sequence goes on from JANBXA010000126.1 coordinate 9,857,948, forward strand.
GGGAGAGTTCATTCCCTGGGACCTTCCATGGGGTCTTTACATGGATTTCTGTCCTTATCTGAGATGTTTATCACACAAAAGCCCTCTCATATCCCTGAGAATGTTCTTGCCAAGATTAAACTAAAGCCCTGCTTGGTGCCACTCAGGGCTGATGACAAGAATAGGAAGTAAGCCATCTGAGTGTTCTGGGATGGGTAATTCCATCAGAACTCATGTAGCATTCCTTTTTTCAGTTCTGTGCAGAGCATGGTACTCCTTTTGCTGAACTAGGTTCTCTGTAATTTTACTTCTAGGTACTGATGTTCCTAATGTCATCAAATAGGAGCAGAGGACTCATTCTAGTACCATGTCTGAACTTCTGAGAATGGAAACAGCCTTTTTTCCCTATCTATATTTTTCTTCACCTTCCAGAGGCTGTAGAGTCATTTATCCTATTGTTAGGATGTATGAAGACTGAGCACAAAGGCACGCCTTGTGTGATTTGTGACAAGGGAGAGTAAGGGTGCTGCTGTAGTGTGTGTGTGTGTGTGTGTGTGTGTGTGTGTGTGTGTGTGTGTGTGCACGTGCGAGTGCATGCCTGTGTGCTTGTGCATTGGGGGTGATGACCCCTTCTGAGGTTTATCTAGGTTGAGACTAAGAATATATTTTGGGCAGAATGTAGGTTTTGTAAATATTCCAAGTAATGGGGACACCAAATATGTGACTAATTCTTCTGAAGCCTGAGGACAAGTACAAAGCTGTGTGATGGTGTGTGTGTTGGCTCTGAGATGGTATTAAACTGAGAACAAGGACGTGGCTTGTGGTTAACACTGAGGTTTTTTAACTAACAACTCTGGTACAGAGAATTAGAGTCTCACTGCTCATATGTACATCAATAGATCAAGGGCCCATCATTGGGTGATATCTCCTCTGAGGCACTCCAAAACAAATAATAAGGGCTGTTTTGTACTAATGTTTAGGGTAAGGGAGGCTGAACTGAATGTAATTGGGTGGGGGACTGACAAGGGAAAGGACAGGCAGATTTCATTTGGGAGAAGGATGATATATAGTGAGAGGGTAAGGTGATGACAGAATGAAAGTACAGTGGGTAATTGGAAAACAGGAGAAGTGAGACAAGAAGCAGGGGAGAATATGAAGAGTGAAAAGCAGAGAGAAGAGAAAGGATTGATGGGAAAGGAAAAGAATGAGACAGATGGAGCTTAATAGAAGTTAAAGTGGGGAAGGATACAGGAGGCATGGGAAAGAAAGAAAACAGGAAAGAAAGGAAGCTGAGGGCAGGATGTTTAAGGTTGGAGAAATGAAATGGAGCTGGGAGGGGAGTGGGAGAGAGGAAGGGAGAAGACTAGGAAAGGAAGGAGGGAGAAAAAGATTCCAAGGTGACAAGGGAAGACATAGAAGCAAGAAAGGGTAAAAAACATAAAAAGGAAGTGGGCGAGAAAAAGCTGGTAAGACTGAAGAGGATGACAAAGAAATGAGTAGTGGAAGGGGAAAGGAAAAGGGATAAAGGGAGTGAGGAGCAACAGATGATGGAAGAGGGGAAGGGAGTCAAGTTTAAGGGAACAGAAAGTGCAAGAGGGGGAAGAGAGAAGAGAAGGGAGGGAGGGGAGGAGCAGTGGGCAAGAGAAACACAGGGGAGAAGAATGAGTAAAATGTGACTAGAACAAGAGGGACAGAGTGATAGGAAGAGACAAAGGCAAAGTGAGGAATGTGGTAGTAGGAAGGAAGTACTAGGTACAGAGAGAAAAGAATGTAGAGAGTATAGAGTAGGAGAGATAGAGGGGAGAAGAGGGAAATGAGGAGAGATAGAGGGGAGAAGAGGGAAATGAGGAGGCAGTAGGAAGGAAGAAAGAAGGGAATAAAAAAGAGTTGGAGGGAAGGGAGAGAAAAAGACAAGGAAGACAAAAGAGGGAAAGGGAAGAAGCAAAAACAGGAAACGGACAGGAGGCAAAAAGAGAAAAGATGGAGGAGAGAAGGGCTGGAGAGAAATGAAGCTAATAGGATAGTAGTGAAAGAAAGGAGGTAAGAACAGGTATGGGAGGAAGGAGTGAGAGCAAAGTGATGGAAGAGGAAAGGGAGTGAGAGAAAAGTGGGGAAGGGAAGGCAGAAGAGGGAAAAAGGACAGATGAAGAAAAGAAATGAGACAGGAGAGAAGAAAAAACAGAGAGAGGGAAGGAAAGATGGAGAATGGAAAGAGAAGGGTGGGAGAACATGGATAATATGGAAAACTGAAAGGAAGGAGGGGAATGTGAAATAGTCCTTCGCAGTATAAATAAACATATATCTCTATGTTTAATAAAAAAAATATCTAAATGGACAACAGATAGGCAGGATTTTCGGGGCAAATAAAATGCTGAGAAGAAGGAGGGTGGAGTCACAAGGAGATGCCAGCCAGACTCAGAGGAAGCAGGACACTTACAAAATGAGGTAACAAGCCATGGCAGCAAGTAAACAACTATAAATGGGTTAATTTAAGTTATAAGAGCTCATTAGAAAAAAGCCTAAGCTATCAGCAGAGCATTTATAATTTAAAATATGTCTGTGTGGTTATTAGGGAGCATGATGGTGGGACAGAGCTGACTAGCAGTCACAATGAAAAACTCTACCTATAGGGGAAGTTGAGGGTTGGAGAGTAGATAAAATGGAAAAGAGAGGGAGGAGGCATGAGAAGAAGAGGAGGAAAAGAGAGGTTGGAGGAAGGATGAGAGAGAGAGAAGAGACAAAGGGTGGATGGGAAGGGAGAGAGAACAGGTAAGGGAAGGAACAATAAGGAAGAGGTGGAAATGGGGTGAAGAGAAGGATAAGGAAAGAGAGAGAGAGGGGAATGGAAGAAATGGAGGAAAGGAGAGAAATAGGGAAGGAGAGGAGGAGGGGAAATGAGCAAAGGAAGGAAGAACAGACTGTAAGGAAAGGAGGGTGAATAGGGAAGGATAAGAGGATGTTGAAGTTGGTAGAAGAAGATGAAGGAATGTAACTGGAGGGGAGAGAAGGCAGGGAGAATTGGAAAGGTAGCAGGATGAGAAAGAGGGGAAGGGAGGAGAGGTAATAAGGAGGGAAGGCAGGAAGAAATAAGAGTAGGAGGGAGGATGGAATGGAGAGAGGACAAAAGTTTAGAAGAGTAAACAGAATAATTGCAGGGGTGAATAGTGGAGAAAGAGGCAAGGAACATGAGAGGTGGAAGGAAAAATTGAGGCTGTAGAGAACAGGAAGGGGCAGTGGACAGGAATGTGGAGAAAGTGGTGGGTCTGGCAATAGGTGGGGTTTGTTAGAGGGAAAAGGTAAGGGGTGACAAAGGAAGATGATGGCAGGATATGAATAACTGAATGAGCAGAGATAGTGTGTGTGTAACAGAGGACAGGATATGGAAAGTATATGAAGAGAGTAGTCAGGGGCACGTGAGATAATCAGAGATGGAAGGGCATATTCTCTCCAGCGATTACTTTCACTCTCTCTATCCTGCCCCCCCCTTTCTTTAAAAGACAGGGTTTCTCTGTATTGCTTTGAAGCCTGTGCTGGAACTCACTCTGTGGACCAGGCTGGCCTCGAACACACACAGATACACTGCCTCGGTCTCCTGCGTTTTGAGTTTAAAGGTATAAGCCATTGCCACCTGGCAGAGGGCTCCTTTTCTTGTGAGTGGGCTTGATGGCTACGAGGAGAGAGACTGAGGGCACGCTTTGCCATTTCATGGATACCAAAGTTGGCGAGAGGAGCTTTTCTGAGGACAATCGACGCAGAGCAAAGGTTCTCCTTTGGAGAGGTTTCTGTTCTCTGGTGGGCATTGCACTCACTCTCATTCACGCACTCACCTTGAACCTGTAAGTTTCTTGGCCTTGTTTCTTGAATCAGCTTTGAAGAGAGCGTCGCCTCAAACCCTCGGGCACCAGAAGCTTTAAGCAGGAAATAAGCACCAAGATCAAGACCAATGAGAGAGGCCCATAGAGTGGCCCACGGGCAGCCGCAGACCTCGGGCGCCTCCTTGGGCATGGGATGTATTATTCCCTCAGCCTAGCATAAGACTTCATTGGGTACATTGTTGCATTTTAGGAGACATCCTTAGCCATTCCAGAATACAGCAAGATGCTTCATCTCTTAGAGCTTTCCCATAGAAGGCTGCCTGATGCACCCACTTCATCTATGAGTAGACTTGCAAAAATGTCTGTAGAAAGTGATACGGTGATATGGTGTTCCCAGGCCGTAATTATTCAGGTCCATATAATTGTTTCCATCTCTTAAGAGTTTTCCTGGCAAGTGCCACATTCCTGTCAACCCATGACTTGGGCCTTCAAATATTAAAAATAGTGGTTGTGTATCTTCAGAATGATTGGGTAAAAACAAACAAACAAAAGAAAACAAACAATAAAGCAAAGCAAAGCAAAACAAAACAGATTAACAAGGCCAATAGCATAGACTAGGAGGTGGTTTTCTTAGAAAATGCTGATGTATTCCATTTCTTCATTGTGCAGACTCCTCATTTTTTAATTGCTAAACACACACACACACACACACACAAACACACACACACACACACACATATATATATATATGGAGAGAATGGGAGAGAGGGAGAGGTGGGTATGGTACATGTGCCACTCAGACAACAACGTTCAGGAATCAGGATTTTTTTTTATTTCTACCACATTTAAACTCACATCCCTAGGCTTAGCATCAAGCACCTTACTCTCTGAGCTATCTAGCCATCTCAGTTCTGAACGATGTAAAAACTGCAGGCAAAGACCTGAATTATAAGAGTTTACAGATACAAATCATTTCAATATTTTAATACCCTCATTGCACATTGCCCAAATAGGTGTTCATGTTACTGTGCCATATTCTTTTTTGGCATCTTGTTTTTCAAAGACTTTATTTATTTTGGTTTTTATTGTAGTGGCAAAAGATACTACCTAACACTTTGCCTGCATTTTTTTAAAAAAGCATTCAAGATTTCCTTAGGAGTATTCCGGATAAGGGCCAATAGAGATTTCAAAAGCCACAATGCCTGGGAGGTAAATGAAGCTTGAGGACAGGATTGGGACTCCTAGCATAGTAGAGTACCATAGAGAAACAGAGATAGCAGGATCCCTGGGGCTTTCTAGCTGAATCGGTGACCTCTAGGATCGGAGAAACTGTTTTCAATCTAAAATGGGGGAGTGGTTGAGGAATACAGCTGATGTTGACCTTTGAATTCAATGTGCAAACACATTTATGCATGCACAGATGTATGAACATATTAACATACATGTTGCACACAAACAAATCTGGAGTGTCAGCTTTGTTTTGGGAGTAGTAGATCTTTATGGACAAATCATCATCAGAAATCTACCTTCTCTCTATAATTTTCTACTTAAGAATATGTTATAAACTAGTTTTGTATTTTATGTTTTATTTTGCAATGAAGGTTTATGTCATATCTTTTCTTGTATGTGACTATGGTAACGGGTTTTTCTTAGTGAAGATGAGTACATTCAGAACATTATTTTCTTCTTATTTAAAAAAATGCTGCTGGGCTCTGTGTGTGTGTGTGTGTGTGTGTGTGTGTGTGTGTGTGTGTGTGTGTATGTGTGTGTGTGTATGTGTGTGTGTGTGTATGAGTACATGTCAACATATGTGTGCATACTGAAACCAGAGGACTATATCAATGGTTGTTCTTCAGATTTCATCTCCTTTTTGTGAACAGTCTTTCTTTGCTCTGGAGCTCTCTTAGTAACCCAGGTTGGCTGGCCAGTGCACTCTAGAAATCTTCCCATCTCTAGAATCCTTAGAACTAAGATTAAGGCATATTTTTCCCAATACCAACTTTTAAAAATTGTGATTTTTATTTATTACTTGTGAATTTCATATAACATATTTTGAATATATTTATCCTCTCTCTCAACTCCTTCTAGATCTTTTCCTACTTCTGTGCGCACCCAACACAATACCCTCTTTTTAAAAACCAAAACAAAGCAAAGTAATAAAATACATAAAATGAAACCATGAGGTCCACTTTATGTTGCTCAACTATTCGTGGCCTGGGGCTTGCCTGGAGTATGGGTGATATCCAGTTATTACTCCATTGATGAAAACTGATTTTTCCTATTCCAGCAGCAATCAAATGTCAATAGCTGCTTGTCTATGTGTGGAACTTGGTGTCTACCTCCTCTCTGTTACACTGTGATGATGACTAGCTCGAGTTTGTAGGCATTGTGCATGCTGTCACAGTCTCTTTAAATTCATATTTACATTTTCCATATTCTGTCTATAAAATTATGTTTCCTTGAAGTCATCTATCACCTTTGAACCATACAATCTTTCCTTTCCCTTTTTAGTGAAGATCCCAAATTTCCTGTGAGTTGAGCAGCTTTTGATTTCTGTATCAATTCCCATCAACTCCAAGATGATTATTTTTAATGAGGTTTGAGATTTACTCTGATCTATGTGTATAGTGATGTCTTTAATAATGATTTTATTGCTATGTTCATTTAGCAAAATAATAGTTGCAAGTTTTCCTCTAAGCCCTCAAGTCTTTGGCCTTGTTGACAGTGTCGAAGAGCTCAACATAAGATCAGATACCCTGAATCTGATAGAGGAGAAAATAGGAAATATTCTTGAACTTAGAGCACAGGAGAAGAGTTACTGAAGAGGACTCTGATGGCAAAGGCATTAAGACCAACAACTGACACATAGGACCACATGAAACAACAACAAACAAAGCTTCTGTACAGAAAAGGACAGCAAAATTAAAGTGAAGATACATAGTGTAAAATGAGAAGAATATTTACTTATCATACAGTAGCTTTATTAATAAATGTGGGTTCTGAGGCTCAATTTCAGGTTCTTGGGTATAAAGAGAAGATTTTACTGACTTAGCAATCATCACAGTTTTTTTGTATATTTAAATAATGTGTTACAGATGTAGTTTGTGCCTATGAGAATAGTGCATACTGTTATACAACATACTGAAGAGGATGAATCAAGATGGTCATATATTCAAGGCCATCCCAGGCTACAGCATTGATCTAGGTGTCCTACTGCATGCACACCTATAATTCCAGCACTTGGAAGAAGAGTCAGAAGGCTCAGGAGGCACTACCTAGAAAGTTTGCTATCAAGCTGGCCTACATATGATCATGCTTCAGAATAATGAATAAGTAAATAAATATACAATTATTTAATATGTAAGCGTTATTATTTATTGATTAAAATCATGTAAATGATGATCATTTGTTAATATAATTCAATTGCTTTATAGTATACCATTTAGTTATTTTAAATTCAATTCTAATGTGACTTCTTTCTTTTCTTTCCTTGCTTTTTTCTTTTCTTCTTTCATCTTCTGACCGTAAACTAACTAGTTACTTATCTGAGACTCACTATTATCCTATATAATAGGATAACAGGCCTGGTTCTAGATGCATGGTTTATAACCTACATTAAATAACTTTCTATATTTTTCTCTTTAAATTTTTGCCACTTCTTGCATTATTTTCTCTCTCTCCAAATAGAATTTTGATATACATATTAAGGATTTTTTTCTAATAGACAACCTATGTATTTTAGTTGATATAAAACTAAAACGCATATCTTTATATAAATTAGTATCTTAGTTTTCGGCCACTGAGTATGAAATTCAAATCTTTACTATTTTTTGTATAAAAAATGACAAAACATATAATAACCAAATTTGATTTTCACATTTTCTCACTCTCTATTTCTCTCTCTCTCTCTCTCTCTCCCTCTCTCTCTCTCGCCCTCTCTCTCTCTCTCTCTCTCTCTCTCTATCTTTATCTCTTTCTCTCCACACACACACACACACACACACACACACACACAATTTGTTTTTATTTCTTCTCATGGATAGTGTCATGAGTGTTCTATTTCTGATACAAGAAATCATGTCTAAGGAAACTTTATAAAAAACAGCATTTAATTGTGGACATGTTTACAGTTTCAGATGTTTTGTCCATGACCGTAATGGCAAGGAACATGGCCACAGGAAGACAGGCTTGTCACTGGAGCAATAGCTGAGAACTCACATCTGATTTCTAAGCTGAAATTTTGGTTTGGACTTTTGAAACCTCAAAGCCCACCATCAGTGACACTCCTCTTCCAATAAGGTTGTATTTCTAAAGTCTATGGTAGCTTTTCTCATTGAAACCTCTACAGGCACTAAAGGATTAAGTAACATGGGTGATTTAGATGAATTTTTTATTGTCTGATCTTGTTATACATTTACAAAAACTAAAACAAAAAATTTATAGTCACATTACTGTAATAATAATGATGAACACCATGAACTCCAGCCTCATTAATTTTATACTATAGTAGATATAAATCAATTTGTCAAAATCTTGTAAATTCCTTTGTCAGAACAACCTTGGCTTATGAATGAAACTATGCCTGTCAATGTATTGTTAAATGGTGCAATTTTGTTTTTCTTATCTCCTATATCTTGCAAGCTCTTTCACTATTTTCATCTACTCAAAATAAATTTATTACTGAAAAAGATTTTTTAGAACTTTTTATTGAATCTTTGTGAATTTCATACCATACATCTAAATCCTTTTCATCTCTCCATCTTTTCATATCTACCCCAAAGTAAAATAAAATTTGAAAGAAAATCAAAACAGCAACAAAATCCCCCAAACAAAAACTAACATTACCAAAAACAGTGCAAACAAGTCAAAAGTCTTGTTGTAGAAGTTGTAGTGTGACAAAGTGAGTCACACCATAAACCCTTCATTTCATACATTTTTTCTTACAGGTGTTCACTGCAGTCATTGGTCTTGCTTGAGGCCTTTGGTTTCTGATACACTACTGAGAATGGGTCCTTGTTACGAGCAGGTTTTTCCCTGCCGCTGGTATGGGCCCGCCACCACGCCAGGCCCCAATAACATGCTGAGACTCTGTGTTTGATATAAGGCTGTTGGCCAGGTACTAGTTTCTTACAGGCTAGCTCTGTCTTAATGATTAACACCGGTTCTCACTGGAAGTCATCTTGTATATTCTGGTGTTGCCCTGTGTCTTGGAGATTTTTCAAGTTTGAATCTGCAGTTCTGTCACCTTCACATGCTACAGCAGTTCATAGCCTTGGTTCCGGGTCCTGGTGGTAGGTGGGTTGGCTGACTTGTAGCTTTCCCTCATCATCAATAGAATTTCCCCAGCTAATATACCCACTGCAGAAGAAAGCAAGGAGCTGGCCATTTCTACTCTCACACTTTTGGGGCTGGCTCACCTACACCTATACCACCTGTACGCACCCAACCTCGACCAGCAAGGAAGATGCAACTCCGGGAAGATCTGCTTCATGCAGTTTTAATCAGTAACCTTGAACTATATTTTTCTGATCCGGGGAAATGCCCACACAGGTTTAAATCCCCTTGAGCTAACCAACCCCAATGAGATATGTAGACCATGCCGATAGGCTACTCTAAAGCAGAAGCAAACAGGATGAACAGGCTTAACCAAATAAGGACTTGTTTACGCCAGAGAGCACTCACCATCTGGAAGGGGGAAGGTGGAAGCCAGCGCCATCTTTAAGGTACAGCCCTTCGCAGCTCTCTACAGTTCCCCCTTTATGTTTTAATAACGCAACAGGCAAGGATAGTGGTCTGGTCTCCAGTAAAGCAGTGGACATTGTAATGACCCCGAATCCTGGTAATCAGCCAAGTCAGTGCCACACCCATCTGGAACCTTTTCCTGGAGGTGGGACCTCGGACACCAACTCACATGCAACCAGACTTGCCCTTCTCGGAGTTGCTCACTTCCAGAGCTAACTTGGAGTACAGTGCTAAGCCATACAACCTGAGTGTGAAGAATCAATTCTTGTTCATGACTGAGCCATGCTTGGGGGGACTGCCCTGTCTCAATGGCTGTAAATGCCTGGACAACCATAGCTGCATGCCACTTCTGAGCAAACCTCATCTTGCAAAGGTACCACAGGCCCACGAAGGAGATAAGAGTCAAGAGGACAGCCATGGCTCCCATTTCTGCCCATTCTTTCAGATGATCAATGGCAATGGGAATCATGATAACAACCTGGCAGCCAATCCCACATCCACACTTGTTGAATTTACTGCAACGATGGCCACTTGAAGCTGTACCATTAAGTCATCAAAGTCAGAAGACCAATTTCCTAAGAGATGGCTAGACAACTGTAGTGACAAATTAGCAGCACATGTGAAGTTCTCATACTGAATGCTGGTAACATACAAACCTGGATATTTCATTTCACATCCCAATTGGGCCAGCTGCCACAAGGTATCTATTTGCTCCTGCACCAGATCAATTCTTTGGTTTACAATCATTAAACCTCCTTTCAGTTGAGCACCAATTGTGGATTGAGCATCCAAGGTGGTAGCCACATTCTTGAACAACTCATTTAGCTTAGAGGCTGTCTGCACCTAAGTCTCATAGCCAAGGCAGCCGTGACTGAATCCACAACTGCAAAAGACAGAGCTGCAACTATGGCCGCTGTAATGCCAAAATCTCTCGCTGAAGCCTCTACCAAACAGGCCATAAAATCTGAAAATTGTTCCATTGGGCCTTGCAGTATCTTAGTGAGGTCACCACTCACCTCTCCCTCATTGAGTAATGACTTCTATGCTTTTATTGCAATCCAATTTACTTGTTCAAAAACTGGTAATGGATATCCTGTGTGTTGATTGGCAAAGTGTCCCTGTACAAGCAACATTTTCCTGTCCAATGTTGCATTTCCGGCTGCCAGATTAACTGCAGCCTGCTCATTAGCATACTCAATTAAAAAAGCTTTCCAATCCAGATGCTGTCCGGGGTTTAGGCATGCTCGAGCTAGCCCACTCCAATCACTAGGAGTCATGCAATGTCTATTTAGGGCTTCAACTTGAGCTACAGTAAAAGAAGCTGAAATTCTATGTTCTCACAGACTCAGCTAAAGCCTTGATGACCTTAAAATCTAAAGGCTCCTCATATCTACTGCATTGGGCATCCTGGAAAACTGGATAGGCCAGACTTAAGTCAGTTCGTACAGCTCTCCAGACCTCAGGGTAAAAGGAACACCCTGTCCCTCGGCCCCACCCTTCCTCACTCTGATAATGAGAAGGGGCCAATGGCATTGTATCAGGAGGGTCCTCCTCCTCCTTACATCCCTATTTCTCCTTTTCTTTCCCTCTCCATTCTTTACAGGATTATTTCTGAACCTTATCTATGAGGGCTTTCAATTATTCCTCAAAATCTGTCTCGTCCATACCTGACTCTCCTGTGCTCTCAACCTCTTCTGATCTTTCTTCTTGTAACATTTCTAGCACAGCTTTTCCTTTTTCCATCGCCTCTTTACAGTACCTCTGGTCTTCAATACAGCTACGTACTAACTTCCAAACAGGTCGGACTCCGGACTTTAGCGTCCCTTGTTCCCAAGCAAAGTCAAGATCCCTGCCTAACTTGTCCCAGCACGCTACATTGAGGTCTCCCGAAACTGCGAACCAAGGTACAATGGCATCCCACTCTCTCAGGAATTTTTCTAGTGTGCTTTTCTTTATTTTAAGTTTCTTTGACAAAAGTAGCTCCTGAAGAGCCAGAAAAATTGGATGAGACTGAAAAGTCCCCATTTTGAAAATTTTACTTTCGATTTGTTACAACCTCTGGCTCAATGCCTGAGACTTTATTACTGCTTATTTCTGCAGTCTTTAACCTGGTCTCAACTTACCTGGGACTTTATTACTCCTTACTGGAGACCTTATTGCCTCTTTACCGAGGGCTGTAGCCAAGGGCCGTAGCTTGGTCCCAACTGGGAACTTTATTGCTTCTTACTGGAGACCTTATCGCCTCTTTACCAAGGGCCTCAACTTGGTTGCAACTTACCTTGGGAACTTATCAGCACTGCGCTGTCTGGTCTGCAAGAACTTCTGATCTGAAGAGGAGGTTCCCAGTACAGGCCACCAATTGTAACGTGCCTATCCTAGACCAGCAAGGAAGACGTAATTCCGGGAAGATCTTCTTCATGAAGTTTTAATTAGGAACCTTGAAAAATCTTCTTCTGACCCGGGGAAACGCCCGCACAGGCTTAAATCCCGTTGTGCTGACCAACCCCAATGAGCTATGTGGACCCTGCAGATAGGCTACTCTAATGTGGAAGCAAACAGGCTGAACAGGCTTAACCAAATAAAGACTTGTTTATGCCAGAGTGTGCTCACCATCGGGAAGGTGGAAGGAGGAAGCCAGCACCAACTTTAAGGGGCGGCACTTTGCAACTCTCTACACCAGCAGAGTCAGCTCTCTTGTGTTCTCCAGGCAAGGTGCAGAACCTTGTGCTCTTGAGTGCTGCAGTTGGTGAGATTCCGGGCCACCTCTTTCACTCTTATGCCCTGAAGCACCTACCACAGGTAACAATGGGAAGGGTGGTAGAGGTCATATTTTCTTCACCTTGCTCACCATATTGCAGATAGGGAGAGGGTTATCTCTTCTCTTCTAAGACCCCAGGGCCAGTTCACCTTCACTACAGCCATCAGAGTCAGCTATAGTGTGTTATGCAGGTGAGTTACAGGGTCTGTTCTTCCATGTGCTATAGCCAGTGATGGACAGAACCAGTTCTCCCACTCCCATGACCTCAAAGCCAGCTCTCCCAACTGTCACAGGTGGTTAGGGTGATGAGGGAGGGCATCTCTCACTCATCCATTCTACCATGTGGTAGAGAGAGGTGAGACCAGATTTATCACACTCATTCACAGGCTAAATTACCTATACCCTCTTCAACACAGTCTGGAGATGCTCAGGCAAGATGGAAGGCCAGATCTCCTGAGTACTGCAGCTGGTGAGGGTCATGATCAACTCTCTTGCTCTGGTGCCCCCAGAATCAGCTTTTCCATCTGAAGTAGTTGGCATGGGGTGAGGGGTGTGTCTTTCCTTCACCCATACCACTATACGACAGATAGTGGGAATAGATCTCCCACCCTCACACATTCAGGAGGGCTGGCTTACCTGCATCCCCACCAATTAGATCAGCTTTACTGTGCTGCCCAGGGCAGCTCTCTTGAGTGATGCAGTTGGTGGGGCAGGGCCATCTCTCCCCTAGTGCTATATCTAGTGTGGGGTGTGGCCAACTCTACGTAGCCCAATCCTCAGTTTCATGGGTGTTAACAATATTCACAAATATTAAAACAGTTCTAGGCTATGTCAGGGCCATGAATCCAGATATGGGTCTTGGCAGTAGCCAAGGCCAGTATGACACTATGTTCCCAGGTAGCAACTTGGACCTCACAGATCTATGTAGTAGTCCCATCAGCAGCAGACACTACCATGGCTCTAGGTAGTAACCAAATCCCTGCTCTGGTCCCTGGTGGTCACAAGGGCCATGGATATCAATATAGACCTGAACTGATATTGGACCATGGACCTAGACATGGTCCTTATCAGCAGCCTGGGCCTGGATGTGACCATGACCCCAGTTAGCAGTGCATATCACTCAGATAGGCATGGGCCCAACAGCTTCATGGCACTTGAACCCTGATATAGACTCAAGTGTCAGCCCAGATGGCATTAGGAACATGGCACATAAATACAGACCCTAGCTGCAGCTGGGCCATGGATCCAGGCATGGCCCTGGCTCCAGGCTTGGCCTGTATGACACCATGGCTCCAGTTGGCATTACATGCTACTTAAGTCTGGTGGTGTCTTATGTCCTGGGCATCTGTGTTTCCTTTGGTGGCAACATGGATGATGGACATCAACTCAGACCCAGGTTGCAATAGGACCATGGGCCCAGACATGGTCCCTGGCAACAGTCCAGGTCCAGGTGTTATTATGCTCTTAGTTGGCATTTCAGGTCACCCAAACTGGCATGGCCCTAGTGGCAGCCTGGCACCTGAGCCCAAACATGGTCCCAGGTGGCAACCCCTGTGGGACTTCTTGGCTTTTGATGGTAAAGAATCACTGACTTTAGCACAGAGTCTGGCTGAAGCATGACCATGTACTCACACATGGTCCTTGATTACAGTTCAGGTCCGGACATCACCATGGTTCCAGGTGAAAAGCAAAACACCCAAATCAGTTGTTTTCTCACTGCCCTTGACTATTCAGATCTGCATCTTTCCTTAGCACCTTCTTTTCTAACCCCTTCTATGTCCCCACCATATACTTGCTCACCATAATGATACCTGATCAGCAGGCACCACAGGTACAGGGTGGGATCATGGTTTATCTCTGCCCTTTCAGTGCAAGTATTCTGGGAAAGAGTTTTAGCTGCCCTCCATGCACCCAGCTTCATGGCTCCGGGCAACTGATTCTTGATCTCTGCTCAACCAGGGCAAATATCCTTGCGTTATTTTTGAATTTTTAAAAACATTTTTTTCTTGAGACCTTTTGACTGTGAGAAACAATATGGAATGAGCTTCTAAACCCATTAGCTAGGTTCCTTCAATAATAGTATCTTTCAAAACAAAACAAACATTAATTTTTTCAATTTTTCCAAGTTTGATTTCAATATGCATTGTATCAATCTATTCTTCTTCCTTCAAACTCAGTTAAGTATTGAACATCAAACATAAACACATTTTGCTTGATTACAGAGCCATGAATTAACAGTTTTGCTATAGAGATAATATGCTACATTACACTGTATTGCTTGTAGCAGTGCATTTAACATATTAATAATATTCATGTGTTGCAGAAATGAAACCATATACTGTGAGTTTGTGACGTGTCAGTTCAAGTGGATGAAGAAAGATACTTTCATTTATAAGAGAGGTGTTTGTTTTTCAGCAGTTGACTTAAATTTATTAGTACGCAGTCAATGTGATCAGCTTTCCAAATGAGATTTTGCTTTCACATTATTCTAGTGAGACATTTATAATTAATGCTACAGGAAAATTACACTGGGATAATATTTAGTCACATTTGTCAATAGGAAACATGAGCATAATAACAGTTGGTAAAAAACACAAGATGACTTTAGAATAAATATGTTAAATGTTAATTTTCTTAAAATTACAGGTTGTTTGATGAAGTTCTATTTGGGTAGCACGTTCATCTTTGTCTAAATTCACTATTTCATTGTGGCATTACTATTACCCAGTTATAAACTATCAATTGTACTTTAAAATAAAGTATTTGGTTAAAAGAATAAAAAGAATGAATTCATCATTTTAAAGAATTTCCTCAGATTTTACTTTTCTTTTTTGGTATTGAAATAGTTTATTGAGAATTTTTGTTTTTATGATCATCAAGGAAACAGGAATATAGTTTTGTTGATTTTTCTGGTCACATCTAACTTGGATGTTGGAGACATAGTGGCTTCATAAAATGTATTCTGGGATGTACCTTCTCTTTTGGATTTTTTTAAAAAAATTTATTTATTTTATGCTGGACATAATTATACATGCCTTTTTTTTAAAAAAATGAAAGCAAACATTTATACATAATATTTGGGAATTTGGGCATCGTTCTTTCCAAACTGCTTCCTGATAGTAGGGGGCGCTGTCATAAGAAAATCCTAAGAAGATGCAGAAATCCTAGCTGTAGTGGTCTACAAGGCTGCATTTTCCCATTGATGTTGCTTCAGAGGGTCTTGCTCGATCAAACCACATTAGTCTGGAAGGAATCCACAGCTTTTAATTTTCTATGGAAAAAAAATTAGAAATCCTTTTCCCCACAGTAACTTGTCCTTAGGCATAAATTTTGAAGTCAAAGCATTTAAATATATATAAATACATATTTATATATATGTTGAATTAATCCAGCAGCATTTTTTCCTTCCTTTTTCTTATTAATACTATAATTTAAAAATTTTACATGTGGATCCCAGTTTCTTCTCCCTTCCTCCCTCCAAACCTCCCTCACTCCCTCTAACCCTCTTTCCCCTGTGACTTGCACCCTGGCCATCCTCCCCTCCATTCCCCCACCCCCATTCCACTTGTAGGGCTATGCTATCCAGGTTGGGTCATGTAAATCTGTCATGTCATTTGAAATAGGGACTAGGATGTCTCTCCTGTCTCTAGGTTGAGGGGGTATCCCTCCATGGGGGATGTGTCCGCAAGGCCCTTTTGTGCACAGGAATAGATCCTGTTTCTACTGTCTAAGGTCCCCCAGACTTCTCAGTCCTTCTAGTTGAGCATATACAGGGCGTCTAAGTCTGTCCCATGCTGGGTTCCTAGCCATCAGTCTGGGGGGCCCAAGCTCCTTCTTGTTTAGGTCAGCTGTCTTTGTGAGTTTCTGCAACCTGATCTTGTTCCCTCTCTCTGCATCTGGATTCTAGTTTGACTCAGTGTTTGGTTATGGGCGTTTGTTTCTGTTTCCAACAGGTACTAGATGAGGACTTCATGATGGTGGATAATTTAGTTGATGATCTCACTATCAGAGAAAGGCATTTACAGTAGCCTTTCCATGGTTGCTCGATTTATTAGTTGGAGTCGGTCTTGTAGTTCTCCAGACCTTTCTTTAGGTTCAGTTTTCTCTTCAAACAATAATGGTTCCCTCTTTTATGTAACCCCCTCTCTCACCCTGACTCAATCTATCTAGCCACATATGTTTCCCTCTCCTCCCCTTCTCTTACTCCTAGTTCACTCTCTATTCACTGCCCTCCTCATTTCCCATGTGTTCTTGAGGACTTGTCCCTTCCCCCTTTTGTGAGGGACCATATATGAATCTCTTAAGATTATATCCTAGTTCCTCTGGTGGTGTGTATTATAGGCTGGTGATCCTTTGCTCTATTTCTAAAATTCATATATTGTTGCTGCAGGTTTCTCGCCGCCGGCCTCCCGGTCCTGCCACCATGTGTGCCCGCAACCACGTGTGCCCCAAATAACACTCAGAGACTCTGTATTTGATAGAATCCTGTTGGCCAATTACCATTATTGCTTAAGGACTAGCTCTGCCTTAATTATTAACCCATTTCTACTTATCTAAGTATTTTCACGTGGTCGTCTTATCGGGGAGCTGCGCGGCAGGCATGCTGCTTCTTCCCCGGGCTACATCTCGACTCCTACTACTTCCGCTTTCCTCCTTCTAGTCTCCTAGCTCCACCTATCTAGTTTTCTATTGGTCACAGGGCTTTATTAACCAGTATGAGAAACATATATACAGAATCACATCTCCCATCATCTCCTCTTTTCTGTCTAAAGTAAAAGAAGGGGTTTAACCTTAACATAGCAAAATATAACATACAATAGTTATCAAATAAGAATCACAGTAAACAATATTTAGTCCATTAACATTTTGTAAGACTTAAAGAAAATATCATCTATCCTATCTTTGTGAGTCTAAAGTCCTATATGTAACTTATCTTTAATCCTAACTAAGGAAAACTATATCCATAACTACCTGTCTTCAACTCCATCAAAGACCACAGAAGGATAATATATAAACTGTAGAAATGACAGAGACAATTCATTGCCTGGTCAGTCACCCGAAGTTCTTCTGTAATGTTCCATCTTCAGCCCATAGGCCATAGTGTGTGTCCAGACTCCTTAACAAGGCAGGAAACTTTTCTCTGCGTCCTGTAGACTGTCTGGCTGTCTGGCAGCCTCTTCCATGAAGCAGGAATCCTGTAGCAATATCCATCTTGAATCAGCAGTCACCTTTTTGTGGGTCCTGCATGTCCAGTTTCTACAGCATAAAGTCAAACAGTCCAGAAGAGCAGTACCTTGCCCAAATGGCTAGTCTTGCCATATTAGAAGCAAACTCCATAATGTGTTTCTTTGATGTCCATCTTCCTTTCTTCTGTAGGTGGTGTTACCAGGAGCAGTTGTGCCTCATTGTCAAGAAAAACCCTAAACCATTTTAAATGCCATATTCTGTAGGTCTTTGAAAGATTTGAAGAATGCCTATTCACCTCAAATACATCTCTGTATATCTAGAAATCCTAACTAACTTAACTCCAAGTTTTAATTATCAAGGTAACTCTCTATAATCTGTACTAAATTATACATTACATTTCTAAATGAGCTATATAAACACAATACCTAAACAAGAGGAGAAATATACATATCACAAAATTGACCTTAAATTATATCAATAAAAGAAAATCCATTCCAAAGCAAAGTATTCATATCTATACCATAATTCCCTTTTTACCTTTAAAAGATTGCTTGTGGTTATAGCCATTTATAACCAAGCCCATTTGAATGAAAACAAACATTTATAAACAATATTTGGGAATTTGGGCGTCGTTCTTTCCAAACTACTTCCTGCTGGTAGAGGGCGCTGTCATGGGGGTCCAAAGAAGAACCAGAAATCTTGGCAGTAGTCTGCAAGGCTTTGTCTCAACTGCTTTGAATGTTGGATCATCTAGGGAGCTGTTTTAGGGGGTCTGGCTTGATCAAATCATATAAGTCTGGAAAGAATCCATAGCTTTTCATTTTCTGTGGAAACAAAAATAGAAATCCTTTTCCCCAGTAGCTTGTCCTTAGGCTTAAATTTTGGAGTCAAAGCATTCTTAAAATATATGAATTGAATTAATCCAGCAGCATTTCTTTTATTAGTAGTTGTTATTTTCTCAGCAAGCAAATAATTTAAAGACAACAGAATCGTGCATAGTATCCAAAATTTCTCTGTGTTTTCCATCTTTACGTGGCTTTTTTATTACTCTATTTCTTCTATTTCTATTTTTACATATTTTGAGACAGGGTTTCCCTGTATAACTTTTATCTGTCCTGGAATTCAGTGCATACCAGGTTTACTTTGAAATCACAGAGATTTGCTTGCCTCTGTCTGCCGAGTACTAGGATTGATTCTACTTCCTTTTTTCTTTTTTAAACCATTGTATCCTGTTTCTTTTTCTCTCCCAAGCCAGCGTATTTTTTAAAACACAGTGTAAACCTTCATTGCAGCTCTCATACACACCAATGAATTGTTAGCACAGCTCTTTAAAAGCAAGGTGGGTTTTTTTTTTTTGCCGCTTATGCTAATTTTGGAAACCTCCCTTAAAGGAGCCACACAAATCTCTGTCTACAGCAAAACGAATCCAACTGAGAAAATGTTGCTACTAAGAAGTCTTGCTAGTCTCTGTTCCTTTGTTTCTAAAAACTATTTTTTAAACTTTTGTTAAGTTTTAAGTGAAAGTTCTCAAACCCAGTTCTGACACCAATATTTGAGCGAGTACATACCCTGTTCCTCTTTTTGTGACTAGGTTACCTCACTCAGGATGCTTTCTTCAAATTCCATCCACTTGTCTGCGAATTTCTAGATTCCATATATTTTTCTGCAGAGTAGTATTGCATTGTGTAGATGTGCCATATCTTCTTTATCCATTCTTCAGTTGAGGGCCATCTAGGTTGCTTCCAGGTTCTTGCTATTACAAATAATGCTGCTATGAACATAGTTGAGCACATGTCTTTATTACATAGATGTGGGTCCTTTGGGTATATACCTAATTATGGAATTGCTGGGACCTATGGTAAGCTAATTCCTATTTTCCTGAGGAACTGCCATACTCATCTACAAAATGGCTGTACACTTCCACAAGCAGTGAAAGAGTGCCCCCCTTTCACCACATCCTCTCCAGCATAAGTTGTCATTGGTGTTTCTAATTTTAGCCATTCTGGCAGGAGGAAGATGGTATCCAAAAGTTGTTTTCATTTGCATTTCCCTGATAGCTAAGGATGTTGAGCACTTTCTTAAGTGTTTTTCAGCCTATTTGATTTCCTCTATTGAGAATTCTTTCTTCAATTCTGTACCCCATTTTTAATAGGGCTATTTGGTATTTTCTTGACTAGTTTCTTGAGTTCTTTGTATATTTTGGAGATCAGCCCTTTTTCAGATGTAGGATTGATAAAAAAATTTTTCCCAGTCTGTTGGCTGCTGTTTGGTCTTGTCAACTGTGTCCTTGGCCTTACAGATGCTTCTAAGTTTGAGGAATTCCCACTTATTAATTGTTGATCTCAGTGTCTGTGCTACTGGATTTATGTTCCAGAAGCAGTCTCCTATACCAATTTTTTCATAGATACCTCCTACTTTCTCTTCTAAGAGGTTCACTATGGCTGGATTTATGTTGTGGTCTTTGATCCATTTGAACTTGAGTTTTGTGTGTGGTGATAGACATGGGTCTATCTGCAGTCTTCTACATACCATCATCCAATTATGCCAGCACCAATTGTTGAAGATGCTTTCCTCCCCCCATTTTATTGTTTTAGCTGTTTTAACGAAAATCAGGTGTTCGTAGGTGTGTGGATTAATATTGGGATTTTCGATTTGATTCCATTGTTCTACCTATCTATTTTTGTGTCAATACTAGGCTGTTTTCAGAACTATAGCTCGGTAGCAGAGCTTAAAGTAAGTGATGGTGATGCCTCCTGAAGTTCTTTTATTGTACAGGTTTTTTTGGCTATCCTGGGTCTTTTGTTTTTCCATACAAAGTTGATTATTATCTTTTCAAGGTCAGTAAATAATTGTGCTGGGATTTTAATGGGGATTGAATCTGTAGATTGCTTTTGGCAATATTGCCATTTTTACTATATGTATCCTTCCAATCCAAGAGAATGGGAGATCTTTCCATTTTCTGGTATCTTCTTTAATTTCATTCTTTAAAGACACAAAGTTCTTATTGTATAGGTTGTTCACATGTTTGGTAAGCATTACCCGAGATATTTTATGTTGTTTGTGGCTATTGTAAAGGGTGATCTTTCTCTGATTTCTTTCTCAGCCTCTTTGTTGTCTGAATAAAGTACAGCTACTGATTATTTTGAGTTTACCATGTATCCTGCTAGTTTGCTGAAGGTGTTTATCAGCTGTAGGTGTTCCCTGGTAGAGTTTATTGGGTCTCTTATGTAAACTAACATATCATCTGCAAATAGAGACAGTTTGACTTCTTCCTTTCCAATTTGGATCCCCTTGATCTCCTTTTGTTGTCTTATAGCTTTAGCTAGAACTTCAAGTTCAATATTGAAGAGATGTGGAGAGAGAGGACAGCCTTGTCTTGTTCCTGATTTTAGAGGAATTGCCTTAAGCTTCTCTTCATTCAGTTTGATGTTGGCTGTTGATTTACTCTTTATTGCTTTTTCCACACTTGGTACCCAAACCTCACAAAGATACAATTAAGAAAGAAAACTACAGATCAGTATCCCTGATGAACATTGATGCATAAATACTTAATAAAATACTGGCCAACTGAATCCAAGAATACATCAGAGAAATCATCCATCATGACCAAGTAAGCTTTGTCCTTGGGTTGCAAAGATGGTTGAACATACGAAAATCTATCAACATTATCCACTATATAAACAAATTGAAATAAGCCTTCAACAAAATTCAACACCCTTTCATGATAAAGGTCTTGGAGAGATCAGGGATAACAGGAACATACCTAAACATAATAAAAGCAGATTTTACTTTTCTAAATTATGCTTGGCTTGCTGCAATACAGAAAAAACCCATTAAGTTTCATAAAATGTAAATGTCATACAAACAGTGGGAATGAGAAAGATAATAACCTCAGAATGAGGAAAATTTGTTCATCTTTTGTTGATTATTATTTTATTACTATTGGAATTACTCTAATCAATTTCATTGATTATCAGTTTGCTTTAATTTGAGTGTTATTTCCCCACAGAAGAGTATTAATGTAAACCATGACACAATACTGAGCATAATTTATTCTTGTTTTTATTAGAGACTGACAAAAGTCAGGCAAAAAGCATGACACAACAAAGCAACACTCACACAATGAAACTAGGTGGGTTCAGGGAAAACAGAGCATCTCAGTGTACATAAGATTCATGGCATTTTATCTGTATCTGGATTTTCATATGTTTCATGGCATTTTATCTATATCTGCATCTTCTAAACATAATGAACTGGTAATTAATAATAGGTTTGAAGCAAAACAGTAGAGAAAAGAAAGATCACTTTTCATTCTTTTATAAACAATTTTTTATTTAAATTAGAAAAAATGTTATTTTACATATCAATCCCAGTTCCCGCTCCCATCCTCCCATTTCCCCACTGACCCCTATCTCAACTGCCATCCATTCCCCAGGGGGGTTGAGGCCTTCCATGGGAGATCTTCAATGTCTGCCATGTAATTTGTGGCAGGACCTAGGCCCTCTCTTTTGTATCTAGGCTGAGAGAATATGACTTCACAAGGAATAGGTTCCCAAAGTTCATTTGTGCACTAGGGATAAATACTGGTTCTACTTCAAGAGACTCCATGGACTGTCAAGTCCTCCCTACTGACATCCACATTCAGGAGGCCTGGATTGGTCCTATACTGGTTCACCAGTTGCCAGACTGAGGTCCATGAACATCTACTTACTCAGGCCATCTGTTTCTATGGGTTTGCCCAGCATGGTCTTGACTCCTCCCTCATCACTACTCCCTCTCCACAACTGGATTCTAGGAGCTTGGCTCAGTGTTTAGCTGTGGGTGTCCGCTTCTACTTCCATCAGCTACTCGATGAAGGCTCTAGGATGGCATTTAAGGTAGTCATCAATCTCATTATAGGGGAAGGACACTTATGGTACTCTCTCCAGTATTGCTTTGATTCTTATTTTGAGTAATCCTTGTAGATCTCAGGACACTTCCCTAATGCCCAATTTCTCTTTTAACCTATAATGGCTCCCTCTATTAAGGTATCTCTGTACTTGCTCTCCTCTACTCTTCCTTCCCTCAACTCAATCTTCCTGATCCCCCATGTCCTTTTTGTTTAAAAAGCCCATTATTAAGCAAAGTGAAACTATGTCTCATGAATAATAATTATTTACTTGAACATACCATCTCTATTGAGAAATATGTCTAAATTGAAGATTTTGGCAATGCTCACCATAACACAGTGTAATGGCGTGGAGATCCCAAGGGGAAACTCTAGTAGGGAGAACCAAACCCAGTCTATCTACCTGCTAACCTGACAGCCACACCATCCTGCACACAGTTCTGGCCTCACATGGTTTCCTTTGAACTTTATACCACATTAAGGCCACTGAACCCAGTCTTTCCACATTTCAACACCCAATCTCACACTTCAGCCTAGGAACCATGTGTCATCCTGCAAAAGACCCCCAAATCCAGCTCACCATATCACTTTCTCTTTTAGTTACTTTCTATTGTTATGGTAAACCACCATAGTTAAAGCAACTTACAAATTTGGCTTCAAAGTTCCAGAAGAATAAGAGTTCATCAATAGCAGATTTATGAGGCATGGTAATATTAGACAAGACAAGTAGTACAAGAAGCTGAGATCTCACATCTTAAGCTGCAAGCACAGACTAAGAATGGCTCTATTCTATGAATGCTCAAAGCCCAATCTAAGTAACATACTTCCTTCAGCAATACCACATCTCTTAAAATTTCCCAAATATCTTCACTACTTAAAAATTCCCCACACTTTTTGACTTTCAACACTGTTTAAATATCCAGTCTTGAGTCTTTTCCTCAGCATCCTGGTGGTCTCTTACTGGCAGGCCCCTGTAACATCATTAGGCAAGTTACATAGTTCTAACACTTAATAACACAGAATATACATTCCCATTCCAAAATGGAGGAATGAAGATATAGTGAGCACATACTGAACAAGAATAAGACATGGATCCAACAGGCAAACACTGGACCCTGAGGCTTCAATGTAAAGAGGTTTAATTGGCTTTTCTGCCCACAAGATTTGCCACTGCCTTTAGCTGGCTTTACTCCCTCTGTGCATTTCTCCATGTCAGATATACCATGTCTCCCACATCCCAAACATCTTAGAGTCAATGCAAGTCAGACTTCACTTTCACAGATTCATGTAACATTTTGAGTCCTCTCACCCTGTTAGCAGCTTCTTACAGTGACTTCTGTATCATACACCCAGCATGAGGAGCTCTCCAACACATAGGTGGAACATGCCATGACTTCTTTACTTTGGCATCCTTCGTGACTTTAAAGCCAGAATCACATGAACTACACTACCAAGTTTGGCTGCCAACTTGACATGGACCCTGACACCACTGAATCACATTTTCAGCAGCTCTTTATCATTGTTGCAGAGAAGTATAGCAGCAGGCAGGTAGGGTGACTGGAACAGCAAGCTTACATTTAAACTTATATTAAAGTTAGTTCTTGTACCAGCCAATAGGAAGCAAAGAGAAAACTGGAAATTTTGCAAGTCCTTGAACTCCCAAAGCCCACAACCAGCATCTTAGTTAATTTTCTATTGCTGTGAAGATACTTCATGTCTGATGTGACTTCTTAAAAAAAAAACATTTAATTTGGGAATTGCTTATAATTTCAGGGGATGAAGTCATAATCATCGTGGCATAGAGCATGGCTGTAGGGAGGCATGGCACTGGAGCAATTACCAAGAGATTACCCCAAAATGATGCGACAGACTTTGATGATCCCTTCCATGGGGGTTAGAATTGGTGGTTGGTGGGGGAGGCAGGGGAAGATGGAAGAGAGAGGGAACTGGGATTAATATGTAAAATAAGTTTCTTAATTAAAAAATTAAAAAAGAAAAATTATAAAACAGAACAAAACCAAAAAAATGAAACAAACTCCCATTCCACACCCATAAACACCATTGAGTTCATTTTGTGTTGTCAGGCATGGGGCTTGACCTGGACTCTGATATATGTAGTGACACTCTATTGGATAAAACTGATTTTTTTCTTTCCCTATAGGTATCAGTTGCCAATCACTTCTTGTATTCTTGTCTAGGGGAGGGAATTTTGTGTTCACTTCCCATTTTCAGTTCAGTGCTACAGTTTTATATGGCTTAACCTATGCAGGTCTTGTGCATGCTGCCACAGATTCTGTGAGTTCATATACATATATACATACATATATACATATATATATACATATATATTACAAACATATGTCCCTTTGTGTCTAGAAGACAATGTTGAGTCTTATAATCTTTCCACCTTCTCCTCTGCCTAGATCCTTGAACCTTGAGGGGAGAGGTTTTATAAAGTCATCTTATTGAGTGTTTCAACACCCCTCACTCTCTGCACATTGTTCAGTTTTGTGTCTCTGTGTTAATTATTATCTATTATAATACTAAGGTTCTCTGATTAATGCTGAATGATGTACTGGTCTGTGGGCATAGCAAAATGACATTAAGTATCATTTTATAGCTATGTTTGATTAGTAGAATATGTAAATATGTCTTTTCCTAGGCTCATGGTCTAATTAATCTCATGTTCTTGGCTATTTTATCACTGCCAGGTTTGGCTTCCATTTCATGGAGTAAGCTCTAAATGCAATAAAAGAAGTTTGTTGTTTATTAAAGTAACATATATGACATTGTAATTCCAGCATATCTTTCAGGAAAGTCATTGTAGATCACAGGTTTGTAGGTGGGTGTCACTGATTGTTACTTTATCCTTCAGCACTGAGAGGAGTACCTTCCAGCACTGGGTATAAGCTTGTGAATTGTGTTTTTTTGGGGTTATATGGAACCTTTTTGGGCAATGACTCAACAATATATCACTTATGAGGATTTACTAAACACCATAAGATGTCTTTTTGGAGCATGGTATCCCCAATTATATTGTGACTGTTTAGTTCCTTTTAATATGTATACATTTTAGGAAGCTCATAAAGAAGCAGGCTTCCATATAGTTTTTCAAATGGCCTTTATTATTACTTGTCTGTCTCCAAATCTCTCCTTTTGTCTTTTGTCATAATTTCCTTATTTAATTACAGTTTCTCCTTTATTTCTACTTAACACTATTATTTATTTTATTCTTTCCTTCCAAGAAGATCTTCTTATTTCCTTCCAAAGTTACTCAGCGCCAAATATATGTGGTTATTCAGACTTTAGCACACATATCAAAAGCTTAAAAACTAACTTACATATGTAAGAGAAACCATTATTTGTCTTTATGCTTCTGGATAGTATTCCATTGTGTAAATATACCACACTTTATTTATTCATTCATCAATTAATAAAAGTCTAAGTTGTTTCTAGTTTTGCCTCATAAATAAAACCATCACTGCACATGGATGAACAAGAATCTCTGTAGCAGGATGCAGATTACTTGGGGGTGTGATATAGCTGGATTTTGAGGAAAATCAGTTCCCAGCTTCCCAAGGAACTGCCAAACTGAGTTCAATATTTGCTGTACAAGTTTGCACTTCCACCAGCAGTGAATAAGTGTCCCCACTTCCTTGCAGCCTCACCAGCATGTGCTAATGTTATTGATCTTGGCTATTCTTATTGGGGTAAGGTAAAATATCAAGCTAAGAATACAAGGGACTCAAACAGAAGACATAATGCCTTAATTTTCCTGATGAAGCCATTCATACCATGATTCATCCCTAAAGGAAAGCTCATGTAGTAACCTTGCTGACTGCACCTGAGGTCTATCAGTGATTTGTATATTGCATGATGTTTCCTGTTTGAGTTTGACGTGTAGAATCACATTTGATTCCATGGCAATTGAGAGTCCTAATGGCTTAGCTAATTTGAAACTAACAACTTTGCTGTGTAGAAGGAAAACTAGTGTTGTGTTCAGTAAATGTTTGAAAAAGAAAAAGAATACAAGGGATATCTTTGTTAGAAACTATAACATTATATTGCAACTTTTGTCACCTTTCTTTAATTGTTAATCTATTTTCTTATGTAACTATTTAATACTTGTGGTTGCCACACATGAAGCTGGAACTGGAAATTCTTTTGCTTCCTTGAGAAATTAATACTCAAGTGGCAAAAGTAAATTCAGGTAGCTAAGCATATGGAAGTAAATATTCAATGTACTTATACAACATACCAACAAAAATAGCTGCTTGAAATGATGAGCAATTTCTTTGACTCAATGTGATGCTGCATAGCTGCAATCCCAGAACTCGTAAAATAAAGTTTGAAGGATCAAAGCCTTATCTTGAACAAGAAGAATGAAGAACATTGTTTGGTTGTTTTTTTCTGCATGGTAATGGTGAAATTGTTGATTTCAATAGGCACAGAAAACTAAAGCTTAAGCACCTAGTACAGGATGCAGCATCAATATTCAAGATTCACAAATGATAGTGTGGCTTGCTTGTCAGTGATAGAAGACATGTACAATTAAAAAGATTGTACTTTATATAAATGAAAACAAGTTCTCAAGTCTTTAGTAAGAAATGGTTTATTAGCACTATGTCAAGTGATAAATCACCATTACTCATAACCTAATACTACTCAAGAATATTAGTAGTCTTCTCAAGTGCTTTGTGACAATTTCTCCCTTAATAATTGGCCCTCATTAAGAGGCTGTAGCTTTGTCAAAAGAATTACAAATGGCATAAACACAGCTGAGAACAGCTACAATACAGGTTTTTTTTTCAGAATATTTCATTGTACATAAAGTGACTCAATTCTTTTTCATTTTACACATTCTGTTACAGTAAAGTAAATATTTTAGGTCTATCATTTTTCATTTATTACAAACAGTACCAAAGTTTTTAACTGCAATAATAAATTTTGCCCTAATGTTTTAAGAGATATTTTTCAATATATTTAATATTAAAAATAATTACTGAACTTTTATTAATATTCAAAGCATATGTAACAAGAAGATATTTGTGGCAGAAAATGTTAGTTAATAAATTTAAATGCAAAAGTTTAAATGAAATGATATAGGAGCACCATATTAATTCTCATTGTATGAAGCCACAAGATGCTTATTATTAATAATAATGGGAAATGCCTTTCTAATAAAGAAAGATAGGAAATACCATTTCAAAGTAGTCTCCAAATGGTATGATCAGAATCTGGTAGTGAACATTTTCATATATTGTACTATAAAATACTGATATAAAGGTATGAAATTCTTATAAAACAGCATTAATATGAGCCTAATTATTAGGAAGCAGTTAATCAGACTGTGTAGCAGTCTACAAGGAAATTGATGATAAAAAGAATATACAGTTTTTGAAATTAAAGTAATTGGATGAAGTATGATGATTAAATTTGAGAAATGGTTCCCCCAAAATATCTGATGCAGAACATTTGAAGACATTTTAGGGAATTTGAATAGAGACTTCATTGAACATGACAGCATCAAGTTGAGTTTTTTGGATGTAATATTAATATGAGAGCTATGTATGAAAATATCCATATTTTTGGAAAACAGAGGGAGGAATAATTCTTAGGACATGTAAAACAAAGTATGTATTTTGTAGTATAAACACATTTACAGTGTAGTTATAAAAGTTCCAACAAGAATTTTCACTACAGATATAGTTATTTGTCCATATAATATATTAAATTTACCTTTTGAAGAAACTTTTTATTATCATGGGACAGCATGCTAGATATTTTCATGTACTTGTCACTAAAGTAAAGTGTGAAAATAGTTCAGCCTATTTCCATTCTATCATTATAAATTGAAATGACCTTTTTGGAGACTGGTTCTTAATTTTTAGCTCAGGAACTGAAACTCACTTTGTAAACTAGGCTTGCCTTGAGCTCATAGAGCTCTACCAGACTCCATCTTTCAAGTGCTTAGATCAAAGACATGTGCCACTATGCCAGGTCCAAATTATTTTTTTAATTTTTAAATATTGAGGAAAATTGATTTGTGTCCAGAATTCCATACTAATTAACACATGAGAAAGATTCTGAGAAAGCAAAGGAAGGAGAGCACAGTAAAGGTTTGACATAGAAAAGAATACTGTCTCAAGGAAAGGAGGAATAAGAAGCTGACATAATTGTCCGAATTTTATTAAAATGCCACATACCCATCCTTCTGTCCTTAAAGCCTCTATTTCCCCCTCTCATGTTTATGTTAAATGGTAAAGTAGTATTAACTATCTTTATCATTCATACAACTTGGGTTGTAATAAGGAAATCTCCATAGTCTCAGTGGTATACAGGCAACAAAAATTACTTATTGAGGTTCTGGAGTCTTGGGAATAAAATGTCAAGAAAATTTCAGTGTTTGATAAGGTCTTAATTCCTGTTCTTCTGCCCCTGTACCATTACATGGCAGAATGTGTTGAAGAACATGGCGAGGCCTCCATATGAGAAGAATAATCCCATTTTAGAGATCTGTTCTCAAATCCATGTGCCCTCTAAAGTGCTATTATCTAAA
Organism: Cricetiscus sungorus; assembly: GCA_030556225.1. Lineage (NCBI taxonomy): Eukaryota > Metazoa > Chordata > Mammalia > Rodentia > Cricetidae > Cricetiscus > Cricetiscus sungorus. The sequence goes on from JANBXA010000126.1 coordinate 9,886,876, forward strand.
ACATTCCTATTGGGCATTTGGTTTCAATAAATGAACTTAAAGGTTATAGAAATAAATACAAATAACACAGTGCTCTACATTAAAAACTTCATCTTGAATTCATTTTGAATAACAAAACTTACCTCTTATGAATTAGCTACTCACAACTTCCTTCCCATAGCCTCCAATAACAACTTTTCTACTCTCTACATTTCACATAGGGTGACTCACAACTGCTTGTAAATCTAGCTCCATGGGATCCCATAACCTCTTCTGGCTTCTGCAGTCAGTGTTCTTATTTGCACCAACCCTCATGCTCCCCACACACATAATTTAGAAACAATTTAAAATAAGGGTAAAGAGATGGTTCAAGTGTTATTTGCATTCATTACATTCACAGGACCTGGATTCATTTCCCCAGTCCCATGTGGCAGATAACTACCATCTCTAACTATAGTTCCAAAGAATCTGACTACCTTTGTTCACCTTTCCAAGTTTAAGGTTCATATGCATGCAGTCAAAGCACTCACATATAAATTAAAAATAAATAAGTTTTGAGTAAGGATGGAGATTGATAATCTGAGAGGAGTTGGTGAATGAGAAATAACATATTACCAAAACACCAAATAACACAATTGTAAAGTAGGGAACAGAACTAAACAGAGGAATCTAAAATGGCTAAATGACACTTAAGAAAGTGTGCAACATCCTTAGCCATCAGGGAAATGCAAATCAAAACAACTCTGAGATACCATCTTAGTCCTGTCAGAAGGGATAAAATCAAAACCACCAAAGACTGTTTATGCTGAAAATGATGTGGAGAAAGGGGAATACTCCTCTACTGCTGGTGGGAGTGCAAACTCACAAAGTCATGTTGGAAATCAGTATGGCAGTTCCTCAGGAAAATATGAATCAGTCTACCACAAGATCCAGCAAATCCACTCTTAGGCATATACCCAAAAGATGCACATTCATGCAAGGACATCTGTTCATCTATATTAATAGTAGAATTATTTTTAATAGCCAGAACCTGGAAGAAACCTAGATGCCCTTCAGCTGAAAAATGGATAAAGAAAATGTGGTACATTTACACAATGGAGTACTATTCAGCAGTCAAAACCAATGGAATCTTGAAATTTGCAGGCAAATGGGTGGAACTAGAAGAAACCATCCTGAGTGAGATAAGCCAGTCACAAAGAGACAAACATGAGCAGAAGCAGACAACAGACACCCACAGCTGAACATTGAGTTGAACTCCTGGATTCCAGTTGCAGAGAGGGAGGACTGATGAATAAAGTCATCAAGACCATGCTGGAAAACACCACAGAAACAACTTACCTGAACATGTAGGAGCTCATGGACCCCAGTATGATTGCTGGGAAACCAGCATAGGACTGACCCAGACTGCCTGAATGTGGGTGTCAATTAGGAGGCCTGGACAATCTATGGGGCCTCTATTGTAGTATTTATCCCATATGAAAATATACTCAATGCCACTAATCACTTTAGAAATAAAAATCAGTGTAACAAAGTATTAATAACTTCACATATTAGAATGGTTCCTCCAAAATAGACAAAAGTAAAAAGTTCTGGCAAAGATGAGAGAAAAAGGAAGCTGTTAGTATGGCCATTATGAAAACACTGTGGAGGTTGTGGTTCCAGTCATGTCCATGCTTCAGAACAGAACAGGTGTGGTTGTCAGGGTGTTTATCACTCAGCTATAATCTGTTCTTGAGATATATCATATAGATGATATCACCTTATGTTTCTTAACTGTATAACCTCAACAGGAAGATATGGTCAGCACACACATCATGACTCTTAATGGTACTTTCAGCTCTAAAATATCATGGTCAAATGACAAGTCATTAAGTGTTCTGATGGGAAGAATGACAGAAAAAAATTGCAAATAGTTTAGACATTAGAGAATAATGAAGACCAAGAGAGTAAGTACTAGAATATTCTAATATTTAATACCTACAGAATTTATAATGACTGTGGTTTTCATTTACCATCATGTTCATGTACTTTTAATGAATTGTTATATTCATCTTATGCTATTTTGGCTCTAGATTCATATATTTGATATTTTAGTTTGTTTCTTCAGTTCTAAAACTTCATATTTTTAAACAAGTTGATCTTAAAATATCTTTGCCCTCTTTTTTTGTAATACCCTAGGTTACTTTCTATTCAATTGATAGGTTCATTTGAATTTTAGATCACTGTTGGCTTATTTTTAAGTTCTTTGAAGACATATGGCACCTTTAAATACAACCTCATTCTTCCATTTTTTATTTTCCCTAATGAATTCAATTTCTTTGAACTGGTTGCTTTGTTTTGCTAACTTTATTTATCCTAGATACAAAAATATCATCTCTTCTAATTATGTTTATTAATGATATATTCTATGTAAGTCTATCAGTTATCCTCTGCTTAAAATGGAATCACGGATAAAAAAACACTTCACTTCAGTTTACCTACAATAGAAATTGAGCATCATGTGTATATCTGAGTGAATATATGAAAATTTAAGTCTCATGTGTTTTCTGTCTTTTTTAGAATATTTTTTAAGCTTTAAGTTTATCTTTGACAGAGATAAGCAAATTTTCTTTTTGTATAGGAGTAGACACGAAGCATGTTACCCATGACATCTCTGAAGCAACAGCTCTCAGCTCAACTATTGTATCACAGAAGTAGGTTCAAATAATTAATATAATGTCTCTGATTTCATTTCAATATATTATTATTATTATTATTATTATTATTATTATTATTATTATTATTATTATTTACAAAAGACACTAGACTGGATCTAGTCCGTGGTTCACATGTTTTTTTTTCTTGTGTGTGTGTGTGTGTTTGCAAGTACAGGTAGAGTTCAGACAAAGATCATAGATTTCCTAACTATTAGTAACTTCTTTATTCCTTTGACCGAATATAAGCATGAAAGTAGACTAGGGCCAGACAAACTTCAAGGATGTAGTATCTGTACCAGATATCCCACAGAGCTGAGGTTGTAGGCATGCATTATCACTACTAGCATCTTACATGTGTTTCACGGTTTAAACTCAGATCCTTATGCTTGTGCAGCAAGCATCCTATCCATTAAACCACCTCCAAACAGCATGTGTTGAAGATCTGATTTGTAAGTCAATTTTATAACATTAAATACTTTCCAAATTTCTCTTTATAACCTCCTTTATTGAAAAGAAATTATGAATATTAGTAATCACTTTCATAATATAAAACTGTATCTGATATTTTTATCTTCAATTTAGCAAGGTCAAATACCAGAAATATGCAAGAGAAAAAGATAGCCCTTTACTTACAGAATATTTATTTATAGTTAAATACTGTAAATTGATAATGTTAATCTATAACAGTGTTTCACAACCTATGGGCTATGACCCTTGGGGTGAAAAACCATTTCATGGAGGCCACATATCAGATATCCTGTTTATCAATTATTTACATTGAGATTTATAACAGCAGCAAAATTAAAATTTTGAGGTAGCAGCAAAATTAATTGTATGGTTGAGAGTCCCCACAACATGAGGGTTACAGCTTCAGGAAGGATGAGAACCTCTGCTTTATAGATAACCAAGATGAAAAATGTCACTCCATAGCTTTAGGAGTTACCAAGAAAGACTCAATTTGTTTACAGCCTGTAAGGTTAAAATCACAAGGCTAACTTCATTGTTTATTCTTATTTTAATGGAAAGGACCAAGAACGCCTCTGCATCACCAATTTTAGTGCCTCAGAAATATAAGCCTAGAGAGTCTATCTTTGTTAGAGATTATCAATAGAGAAAATACAGAAGTTCCTCTTAGGAAACAAAAAAATTAATGGAAAAAAATAGGTGAACTCCTAAACAGAAAATACTACTGAATTACACAAGAATAGAAAAGTCAACAAATATATACACTTATTATTCACCTTTTATTTACAGAGTTTTCTAGCTGTACTTATTTTTATAACTGCCCACTATTGAGAAGATTTTAATGTTTGCTCCTTCATGATTTTTGCATATATTTTTTGGCTTGTCACAGCACTAACTTTGAGAGCTTGTGAAAAGGGTAGAGTGAATGACCTGATGTCAAAATTCAAATAACTTTCCACTGCAGCAAATGTTCTAACTAGGAAACACTTGTAAGAAAGGAAGGCAGTCAGATTTCTCAGGTGCTGCATGAGGAGTATGGATTCCACTATTAGGTGAGTTATTTTTCTTGGAATTAGTAACAAAGTTTGTTTAATTGCAAAGTTTATAAAAAGAAAGATTGAGGCATTAGTAATAGATGTGGGCTAGTTTATTGGGTAGATCCTCAAATTTTCCCAGAATACTAACAGACCTATAAGGTGAGAGGGATACTGTGCTTCAGGATTAATACTTATGGATAAAATAATGTTGTGGTGGGTAGGTATCAACAAAGAGAATTGATTGTTCTAAGAAGTAGAATAATGATGGAGAAATTAAATTATATTGGAGAAAGTAAGCATTTTGAACTGTGAAGAAATGAGCTGTACACATTTTAGAATTGTAAAGGGAAGTAATGACTTGAATGACATGGGGTTACATCCCAAAAGCCTCGTAGCTTGTGCAGGCAGTGTTCTTTAGCTACTTTATCCTTCCTTCCTTTGCATAAATGGTTTGATGTTCACAAAAGATTTTTCCACTCACTGATAATCCAGCTCTAGTGAAATCACAGATTAAAAAGAAAAAGAAAAAAAACTGCTATGTGTATTAAGACAAAATCTCTTGACTTTCCATATTCACATTACACATTCCAAACTTCTGTTAATTAGCAGACGATCACATTATTTTTGTGCATACTCAATTTAGTCTTCTATATTATCTAACAGTCTTGAAGGAACACAGTAACTGGTCATAGGTAGTTATCAAAAAGTCCCATGAGTTTATTTATATTGAGCTAATTGAGCTATTTGTGTTAAATTTATTGGTGGTTGTAGAATAACCTTCCACATCTAAATAGAACTCAGAAAGTACAGTTCCCATAAGCACAGTAGAGACTTATAATCATAAATGCTGATCAAAGCATTTTGATATTCACAAAAATGGTTATCAAAAAAATATTAGATCTTATCAACAAGTGAAAAAAATATAAACTCTGCTTCAAAATACAACCAGGAAGAAACTGTAATTACTGCTATAATAGTTTCTATTTGATTTTCCTTATTTTTTATTTTTAACTCTTGCTCTTTTACTTTTACTTCTTGGGTCACACTTAAGGCCTGTAACTGATTCATTGTATCATTTCTGCTTGTGATGTATCTGGGAAGGCTTTCATGACTGACTTTTCTTCCTCAGCATCTATTCTATAATATTGTCTCTATTAGTTTTTACACTTTCCAACTTGTTAATACTTTCCTGCTTCTCTTGCCTTTCCTTTACTTTTTCTAGCTTATTAGAGAATTTATCCCTAAAAGCACTTCAAAGTACATTTTCCTCTAACATACTCTAGTGCCTTTGTTGCTGGTATCACATGAAGTTCAAAAGCTTTATACAGTAAAGAAAATAATCACAGTGTGAAAAGATGACTTATAAATATGGAAAATCTTTGCTAAATATGCATCAGGAATTTAATACCAGTACTGCAAAAAATTAAACACCAGAAAAATAAGTGTGAGCCAGCTACCACCCCTGACCACAGCCAGCATCTACCTCCTCTATTTACTTCTGGATCACATAAAAGGTACAAACCTGAAGATGCATACTTGCATATCCAGATGTGTATAATCTCCATGACACAGGGCAGTGATGGGATGTTCAGGAGGAGTCCCTGTGGGAGTCCACTGTCAATAGTGAGCAGAGGAAGCCAGAGGTCTTTAACCAATACAATGATTCATGGAGGTAAACACTTACAAATGAAAATATATGGACTAAATAGTAAACTGAGTGACTTACAGGGCCACATTACAGCTGCTACAATGACATTTTTCTCAATTTTCGTTTGTTTGGGTTTTTGTATTTTCTTCAAAGTTTTAGTATTGAGGGGGGTTAGCAAGGACAGACATTGAATGAAGGGATATGAGACAAACTGGATGAGGATACATGCTGTGAAATGCACAAAGGATCGATAAAAGTTTAAAAAATTGTTCAGTCTATAAATGAACTAAGCAGTCAGTTCTCAAAAGAAATGCAAACAGCCAATCAATATATTTATCCCTAGTATATGAATGGATTTTGGGAGCCCATTCCATATACAGGGATACTTTTTCAGCGTAGACAAATGAGGTACAGCCTAGTCTCTGCTCCAAATGGTATGGCAGACCTCACCCTCCCTAGGAAGCATAAAGGAGATGGGAATGGATGTATTTGGCACTATACACTCTGCTGGATTAACCAGTGCTCAAAGAGATACTGATGTTAGACTGACATACCAAAGTCTCCCAATAAGATAAGATAGAAGTTCTATAGAACTACATCTTGGCTTGGGTTTATTCTGTACCTTTTATGATTCTTTTTCTCTGCTTCACACTTATCTCTAATTAATGATTACTTTATAAACATTTGGACACCATTAACTATCATGACAATAAATTTTAAATTACTCTAATCTAAGAGGGTGCCCAAGGGGGGGACACATAAACTAAGGCATTGTTCTGTCTTTAAAAAATGACATTTAGCAACAAATCTACTTTACACATAAAAGACAATATAGTCTATTAAAGATAATTTAATGAAAATCCAACCCAATGAAATATATCCAGTGAAATACTCAAGTAATTTTTTGATTGAAACAAAATTACGTTCAAGGGTACCTCCCGCTTTATGGAAACAGAAGCAGATACTCACAACGAAATACTGAGCTGAACTCCTGGAATGCAGTTGCAGAGAGGGAGGAGTGGTAAGCAAAGGGGTCAAGACCAGGCTGGAGAAAACCACAGAAACTGCCAACCTGAACAAGGGGGAGTTCATTGACCATTGCTGGGAAACCAGCATAGGTCCAACCCAGAATCTCTGAATATGGGTGTTAGTCAGGAGGACTAGGCAGTCTATGGGGCCTCTGGTAATGGATGTGTATTCATCTCTAGCATATGAATGGATTTTGGGAGCCTATCCTACATAGAGGGATACTCCCTTGGCCTAGACACATGAGGGAGGGCCTATGCCCTTTTCTAAATGATATGACAGATTTTATAGACTCCCAATGGAAGGTCTCACCCTCCCTACAGAGCAGAAAGGAGTGGATGGGGGTTAGTGGGAGAACAGGGGAGGATGGGAAAGTGGAAAAACTGGGACTGACATGTTCAACCATTTTGTTTCAAATTTAAATAAAAGAGAAAGAAACAAAATTACATCGCATCATTGCATGTCATAGCTTGACGTCAAGTCATTAAAACAACTTGATATTAGAAGCTGTGTTTTCAAATTCTTGTTTGATTATTGTTATTCGTAGGAAAATGGATTGATTGAAAATGACAGGAGGCCACTCTCTCCATATCTCTTCAATATTGTACTTGTACTTCTGGATAGAGCAATAAGAAAACAAAAGGAGTTCAAGGGGATACAAATTGGAAAGGTAGAAGTTAAACTGCAGATGATATGATGGTTTACATAAATGACCTGAATAATTCATACCAAGGAATATATCTGATAAACACCTTTAGCAAAGTAGCAGAATTCAAGATTAACTAAAAAAATCAGTAGCCCTCCTATATAAAGATGATAAATGTACTGAGAAAAAAATCAAAGAAACATCATCCTGTATAATAGCCACAAACAACATAAAATACTTGGGGGTAACTCTAAAACAAGTAAAACACCTGTATGACAAGAACTTTAAGTTATTAAAGAAAGAAATTGAAGAAGATATCAGAAAATGGAAAGATCTCCCATCCACTCAGACTGGTAAGATCAATATAGTAAAAATGGCAATTTTACCAAAAGCATTCTACAGATTCAATGCAATCCACATCAAAATCACAGTACAATTTTTCACAGTCCTTGAAAGAACAATACTCAACTTTATATGGAAAAAACAAAAGGCATAAGATATCCAAAACAACCCTGTACAATAGAGGGACTTCCGGAGGAGGCATCGCCATTCCTGACTTCAAGCTCTATTATAGAGCTATAGTTCTGACAACAGCTTGGTATTGGCACAAAAATAGATAGGAAGAACAATGGAATCAAATTGAAAACCATGATATTAACCCACACACCCATGAACATCTGATTTTTTACTAAGAAGCTAAGACTATAAATGGAACAAAGAAAGCATCTTTGACAAATAGTGGTGCCATAACTGCAGGCTTGCATTTAAAGGACTACAGCTAGATCCATATCTATCACCATGCACAAAACTGAAGTCCAAATGAATCAAATATCTCAACAAAAATCCAACCACACTGAACCTCTTAGTGGAAGGTACTTTGAAAAATTGTACAGAAGATTGCTTCCTGAAAACAACACCAATAACACAGACACTGAGATCAACAATTAATAAAAGGACCTCATGAAATTGAAAAGCTTATGTAAGTCAAAGGACACAGTCAACAAGACAAAAGGGCAGCAGACAGAGTGTGAAAAGATATTCACCAACCCCATATCTGACAGGTGGCTGACCTCCAAAATATACAAAGAACCCAAGATGCTAGTTACCAAAATACCAAATAATATAATTAAAAAGTGGGGTACAGAACTAAATAGAAGAATCTGAAATGGCTGAAAGACACTTAAGAAAGTGCTTAACATCCTTAGCCATCAGGGAAATGCATATCAAAACAACTATGAAATACCATCTTACTCCTGTCAGAAAGGCTAAAATTGAAACCACCAAAGACAGATTATGCTGGAGAGGATGTGGAGAAAGGGGTACAGTCCTTCAATGCTGGTGGGAGTACAAACTCATACAGCCACTTTGGAAATCAGTATTGCAGTTCCTCAGGAAAATGGGAATTAGTCTACCTCAAGATCCAGCAATTCCACTCTTAGGCATATACCTAAAAGATGCATATTCATACAACAAGGACATCTGTTCAACTCTGTGCATAGCAGCATTATTTGTAATACCCATAACCTGGAAGCAATCTAAATGTCCCTTAACTAAAGAATGGTTGGAGAAAATGTGGTGCATTTATACAATGGAGTAATACTCAGCTGAAAAAAATGGAATCTTGAAATTTGCAGGCAAATGGATGGAACTAGAAGAAACCATGCTGACTGAGGTAACCCAGTAACAAAAGACAAACCCAGTGTGTACTCACCCATATATGGTTTTTAGATATAGAAGAAATGATTACTAGCCCCTAATCCACAGTGCCAGAAATGCTAGGACACACAAAGTACCCTAAGAGAGACATACATGGTCCCCTGGAGAAGGGGGAAGGGACAAGATCCCCCAAGCAAATTAGGGACATGGCAGGAGGGGAGAGGAGTCAGGAGGAAGAGGAGGGAAGAGGTGGGCATTAAAGAACAGGAAGATTGAGTCAGGGAAAGAATAGATGATAGCAAGAAAAGAATACCTAATAGAGGGAGCTGTTATCTGATTTAAGAGAATTGTGGCACTAGGGAATTGTCTAGAGATCTACAGGGATGATCACAGCTAACAATCTAAGCGATAATGGAGAGGCTATCTTACCTGATAATGAGATTGATGACTACCTCATATGCCATCCTAGAGCCTTCATTTAGTAACTGATGGAAGCAGAATCAGACACCCACAGCTAAATACCTAGCCAAACTCTAGGAACCTAGATGCTGACAGGGAGGAGTGATGAGCAAAGAGGTCAAGACCAGGCTGTAGAAATGAACAGAAACAGCTGACCTGAGCAAGCAGGAGGTCATGGAAATAAGCAGAGGGTAGACACAGACTCAGTTAATGTGTTAGTTGGGAGGACTGGGCAGTCTATGGGGCCTCTGGTAGTGAATCAGTATTTATTTCTAGTATATGAATGGACTTTGGGAGCCCATTCCATATATGGGGTTACTCCCTAAGCCTAGACATATGGGGGGGGGGCAGGCTAGGCCATGCCACAAGTGATGTGACAGACTTTTCAGACTCCCGATGTAAGGACTCACTCTCTCTGGGGAGCAGAAAGAGGATGGGATGGGGTTTGGTGGGGGGGGACATGAAAGGACTTGAAAGTCCAGGAAATAGCATTGATATGCAAAACAAGCTTGTTTCAAGTTAAAATAAAAGTTTTAAAAAAAAGAAAGAAAATGACAGGTTGTGGAAGCAATAACCAAGGATGTACTAACAGAAAAATATAAATGCTGAAAAAAATACCAGAGCGAGTTCAGCAGATTAGCATTAATTTGTAAATATCTGGTCCTTGTCTTAATGCAATTTGATTCCTTTATACAAAAAAGAAAGAAATAAAGATGTTCAGCAAATCCTACTGGCATGTCCCACAATGTGGGCTGAACCATCCTGAGTCACTGCCTGTGGTATATCTGTCCCCCATCTCCTGGCCCCTGCCTGAGGAAAGACCTCCTGTATGCGCCTGCCCTCACCAGCAAGGAGGACACCACTCTGGGTAGATCTTCTTCTTGCAGTTTTAATCAGGATCCTTTAGACATGTTGCTTCTGGCCCACAGGGGGGAGAGGAGAGAGAGAGAGAGAGAGAGAGAGAGAGAGAGAGAGAGAGAGAGAGAGAGAGAGAGAGAGAGAGACCCCTGCACAGGCTTAAATACCCTTGAGCTAACCAACGCCAGTGAGCCACTGGAACCTGCAGGTATGCTACTCTAATGTGGAAGCAGACAGGCTGAACAGGCTTAACCAATTAAGGGCTTATTTACCCAGGGAGTCTTCACAAGCAGGAAGGTGTAAGGCAGAAGCCAGCACCACTTTAAGGCATGGCACTAGGCGGCTCTCTACAGTTCCCCCTTTTTGTTTTAATAACGCAACAGGCAAGGGTAGTGGTCTGGTCTCCAATAAAGCAGTGGACATTGTAATGACCCTGAATCCTTGTAGTCAGCCACGTCAGTGCCACACCCACCCAGTGTCTTTTTCCTGGAGGTGGGTCCTCGGACACCAACCCACAGGCAATCAGACTTGCCCTTCTTGGAGTTGCTCACTTCCAGAGCTGACTCAGAGTGCAGTGCTAAGCCATACAACCTGAGCGTGAAGGATCAATACTTGTTCATGACTGTGAGCCATGCTTGGGGAGACTGTCCTGCCTCAATGGCTGTAAATGCCTGGACAACCATAGCTGCATACCGCTTCTGAGCAAACCTCATGTTGCAAAGGCACCACAGGCCCACGAAGGAGATAAGCAACAAGAGGACAGCGGCTCCCATTCCCGCCTACTCTTTCAGATGATCCATGGCAATGGGAACTACGATGACAATCCAGCAGCCAGTCCTGCATCCACACGTGTCGAATTCACTGTAACGATGGCCACTTGAAGCTGTATCATTCCTAAAAGATAGCTAGACAACTGTTGTGACAACTTAGCAGCACGTGTAAAGTTCTCATAGTCAATGCTGGTAACACACAAACCTGGATATTTCATTTCACATCCCAATTGGGCTAGCTGCCACAAGGTATCTATTTGCTCCTACACCAGATCAATTCTTTGGTTTACAATCATTAAACCTCCTTTCAGTTGAGCACCAATTGTGGATTGAGCATCCAAGGCAGTAGCCACATTCTTGGACAACTCATTTAGCTTAGAGGCTGTTTGTACCGATGTGCTCATAGCCATAGCAGCCTTGACTAAACCCACAATTGCAAAAGAGATAGCTGTAACTATGGCTGCTGTAATGTCAAAATCTCTCTCTGCAGCCTCTATCAAACAGGCCACAAAATCTGAAAATGTTTGTATGGGGCCGTGTAGTATCTTAGTGAGGTTACCATTCACCTCTCCCTTACTGAGTAATGACTTCTATGCTTTTATGGCAATCTGATTTACTTGTTCAAGACTTAAGTCATTTCGTATGGCTTTCCAGACCTCAGGGCAAAAGGAATGCCTTGTACCTGGGCCCAGCCCTTCCTCACTCTGATCAGAAGATGGCCCCAAAGGCCTTGTTCTAGGAGGGTTCTTCCCCTCCCCACATGGCCATTTCTCCTCTCCCTTCCCCCTCTGCCCCTTAGGGGATTGTTTCGGAACTCCTTTTAGGAGGGCTTGCAATTTTTCCTCAGCCCAGCAGCTACCTTGATAAATCCCAAAACTGCGAACCAAGGTGCAATGGCATTGCATTCACTCAGGAATCTTTCTAGTGTGCTTTTCTTTATTTTAAGTTTCTTTGACAAAAGTAGCTCCTGAAGAGCCAGAAAAATTGGACTAGGAAGTCCCCATCTTATATATTTTACTTTTGGTTTGTTACAACTGCTCGCTCAATGCCTGAGACTTTATTGTAGATTTTTCCCCGAGTTCTTTAACTCGGTCCCAACTTAACCTGGGACTTTATAGCTCCTTACCGGAGACCTCATTGCCTCTATACCTAGGGCCTTAATTTTGTCCAAACCTGGAACTTCATTGGTCCTTATCTGAGACCTTAAATCGCCTCTTTACCGAGGGCCTTAATTTTGGTCCCAACTTACCTTGGGAACTTTCCAGCACTGCCCTGACTGCAAGAAGTTCTGATCTGAAAAATTCCTGATATGGGCCACCATCTGTATGTGCCTGCCCTCGCCAGCAAGGAAGACGTGACTCCGGTAGATCTTCTTCATGCAGTTTTAATCAGGATCCTTTAAACATGTTGCTTCTGGCCCACAGGGGGAGAGAAGAGAGAGAGAGAGAGAGAGAGAGAGAGAGAGAGAGAGAGAGAGAGAGAGAGAGAGAGAGAGAGAGAGGAGACCCCTGCACAGGCTTAAATACCCTTGAGCTAACCAACCCCAGTGAGCCACTGAACCCTGAAGGTAGGCTACTCTAATGAGGAAGCAGACAGGCTGAACAGGCTTAACCAATTAAGGGCTTGTTTACCCAGGGAGTCTTCACCAGCAGGAAGGTATAAGGCAGAAGCCAGGACCACTTTAAGGCGTGGCACTATGTAGCTCTCTACAACTTCCTAGAGAGCTTGGACCAACCAGAGTTACAGACGTCGAACTTCTGACCCACTTAAGCACACCAGGAGAGTACCATAGAGAAAGAGAGAGACGCCACCTGCACCTACTGGAAGAAGTGATGGGAAAACGGCAATACAAGAAAACACCTAACAATAGAAAGAAAAGCATGACAACACCAGAATCTAGGGACTCTAAACCAACTAGAACTGAACACCCCAAAGCAGATGAAGCAGAAGAGAATGACTTAAAAATTATCTTCATAAAATGATAGAGGCCCTCAAAGAACATGTGAGAAAAATCCTTAAAGAAATGGAAGACCAAACAAACAAAAAACAAAAAATTGTAAGAAATGAATAAATCTCTTAAAGAAAATACGGAAAGCCAAGAAAAAACAATTAGACAGGTGAAGGAAACAGACCAAGATTTGAAAACTGAAATAGAGACAGTAAAGAAAACACAAACTGAGGGAATGCAGGTAATAGAAAAATTGGGCAAATGATTGGGAACTAAAGACACAAGCATAACCAACAGAATACAAGAGATGGAAGAGATAATCTCAGGCGCTGAAGATAAACTAGAGGAAATAGATTCATCAACCAAAGAAAATCGTAAATCAACAAATCCTTAACACAAAACATCCAGGAAATATGGGACACTGTGAAAAGGCCAAACCTAAAAATAATAGGCATAGAGGAAGGAGAAGAAGCCCAGCTCTAAGGTGCAGAAAACATATTCCACAAAATCATTGAAGAAAACTTTCCCAATCTGAAGAAGGACATACCCATGAAATACAAGAAACATACAGAACACCAAATAGACTGGACCAAAGGAAAAAAGACCCCTCGAGATATAATAATCAAAAAACCTAAAGTACAGAATAATGAAAGCATATTAAGAGGAGCAATGGACAAAGGCCAGGTAACATATAAAGGGACAACTATAAAAATTATACCTGATTTCTCCATGGAAACTCCCAATGCCAGAAAGTCCTGGATAGATGTTCTACAAGTACTAAGACTCCACGGATGCCGGCCCAGGCTACTATACCCAGCAAAACTCTCAATCACTATAGATGGAGAAAACAAGATATATAATGGCAAAGCCAGATTCACACAATATTTATCTACAAATCCAGCCCTACAGAAAGTTCTAGAAGAAAAACTACAACCCAAGGAAGTAAACTACCCTCACAAAGACAGGCAGTAGATAATCCCACTTCACCAGAACCCAAGGTAAAGTAGGGCAAATATATTCACAATACTACTGCCAACAACAATTCTAAAACACATAAGCATTAACAATCAATAGTCCTTACATTCCCTCAACATTAACCGTCTTAACTTTCCTATAAAAATACACAGGCAAACAGAATGGACATGAGACAGAATACATCCTTCTGTATATAAGAAGGATGTATATAAGAAACACATCTAAGATTCAAAGATAGACATTACCTCAGGGTAAAGGGTTGAGAAAAGATCTTCCAATCAAATGGACCCAAGAAGTAAACAGGTATGGCTATCCTAATATCTAACAAGTTAAACTTCAAACCAAAATCAGTCAAAATAGATAAAGATGGTCATTTTGTATTCACCACAGGAGAAATCCTTCATCACAAAGTCTCAATTCTAAACATACATGCTACAAATACAAAGGTACCCACATTCATAAAAGAAATACTACTAAAACTCAATGCTCACATAAAACCTCACACAGACTTCAGCAACACACTGTCAACCCTATACAGGACCACCAGTCAGAAATTAACAAAGAAACAAAAGAAATAACATAAGTAATGTCTCAATTGTGTTTAATAGACGTATATAGAACATTCCTTCCAAACACAAAATAATATACCTTCTTCTATGCTCCATAAGGAACCTTCTCTAAAATTGACCACATAGTTGGTGACATAACAATACAAAAAAGTTGGAATAGTATGCTGTATCTCATCAGACCACCATGCTTTAAATTTGGAATTCAACAACAACACAAATCTCAGAAATCCTACAAAGTCATGGAAACTGAACCATGCCCATTTGAACCATACCCGGGTCAAAGAAGAAATAAAGAAAGAGATTAAGAACTTCCTAAAATACAATTAGAATAAGGACAAAACATACCGAACTTATGGGAACCTTGAAAGCAGTGCTACGAGGAAAGTTCATTGCACTAAGTGCCCATATGAAGAAAACAGAGGATAGTCACATTAGAGAATTAACAGCACAACTGAAAATATTAGAACAAGAATAAGCAAAACTCACTTCAGGAGAGTAGATGCCAGGACATTATCACTTTGAGGGCTGAAACGAATAAAGTAGAAACCAGAAAAACAATACAAAAAAATCAATGTAACAAAGAGTTGCTTTTTCGAGAAAATCAACAAGATAGACAAACATCTATCCAAACTAACAAAAAAGCAGAGAAAGAACATGCAAATTAACAGATTCAGAAATGAAAAGGGGGACATAACAGTGGACACAGAGGAAATCCAGACAATTTTCAGGTCATACTTTGAAAACCTGTACTCCACAAAATTTGAAAATTCAAAGGAAATAGACAAATTTCTGGATAACTATCACTTACCAAAATTAAATCAAGCACAGACAAACAACATAAATTGACCTATAGCCCCTAATGAAATAGAAGCAGTCATCAAAAGCCTTCCAACTAAAAAAAAGCCCTAGGCCAGATGGCTTCAGTGCAGAAATCTACCATAAATTCAAGGAGGAGCTAATACTGATAATCCTCAAATTATTCCACACAATAGAAACAGAAGGTTCATTACCAAAGTATTTTTATGAGGCCATAATCAACATGGTACCCAAGCCACACAAAGACAAAACTAAGAAAGAAAACAACAGACCAATATCCCTCATGAACATTGATGCAAAAATACTCAATATTGGCAAAATGAATCCAAGAATACATCAGAGAAATTATCCACTATTACCAAGTAGGCTTCATCCCTAGGTTGCAGGGATGGTTTAACATATGAAAGTCTATCAGTGTGATCCACCATATAAACAAACTGAAAAAGAAAGAGCACATGATCATCTCACTAGATGCTGAAAAAGCCACAAATTTCAACACCCTTTCATGATAAAGGTCTTGGAGAGATCAGGGCTAACAGGAACATACCTAAATATAATAAAAGCAATATAAAATAAATCAACAGCCAACATCAAACTAAATGGAGAGAATCTTAAGGCAATTCCTCTAAAATCAGAAACAAGACAAGGCAGCCCTCTCTCCCCATATCTCTTTAATGTTGTACTTGAAGATCTAGCTAAAGCAATAAGAAAAAAAAAAGGAGATGAACGGGATAAAAATTGGAAAGGAAGAAGTCAAACTATCACTATTTGCAGATGATGTGATTGCTTACACAAGTGTCCCAAAAAACTCTACCAGGGAAATCCTACAGATGAGTAACAACTTCAGCAACTAGCAGGATACATGATAAACTAAAAAAAAAAAGAAAAGAAATAAGAAAAAATCAGCAGCCCTACACTATTCAGATGACAAAGGGGCTGAGAAAGAAATCAGAGAAGCATTACCCTTAACAATAGCCACAAACAACATAAAGTATCTTGGGGGTAACACTTACCAAACAAGTGAAAGACCTGTATAATAAGAACTTTGTGTCTTTACAGAAGGAAATTAAAGAAGTTACCAGAAAATGGAACAATCTCCCAAGCTCTTGAATAGCTGGGATAAACATAGTAAAAATGGAAAGCTTGCCAAAAGCAATCTACAGATTCAATGCAATCCCCTTTAAAATCCCAGCACAATACTTCACTGACCTTGAAAAAATAATAATACACACACACACACACACACACACACACACAAGACCCAGGATAGCCAAAACAATCCTGTATAACAAAGGGACTTCAGGAGGCACTACCATCCCTGACTTTAACCTCTACTACAGAGCTATAGTCCTAAAAACAGCCTGGTATTGGCATAGACTGGGAAATTTTTTTTACCTATCCTACATCCGACAGAGGGATTATCTCCAACATATACAGAGAACTCAAGAAACTATTCAAAAAAACACCAAATAACCCTATTAAAAAGTGGGGTACAGAACTGAATAGAGAACCCTCAATAGAGGAAATCAAAAAGACAAGAAGACACTTAAGAAAGTGCTCAACATCCTTACCTACCAGGGAAATACAAATCAAAACAACTTTGAGATACCATCTTATTCCTGCCAGAATGGCTACAATTAGAAACACCAATGACAAGTTATGCTGGAGAGGAAATGGAGAAAGAGGAACACTCCTCCACTGCTGGTCAGAGTGAAAATTTGTACAGCTATTTTGGAGATCAGTATGTCAGTTCTTCAGTAAAATGGGAATCAGTCTGCCACAGGGCCTGGCCATCTCCCTTTTAGGCATATACCCCAATGATGCCCCTACATTCAACAATAACATGAGCTCAACTATGTTCCTAGCAGCATTATTTGTAATAGCAAAAACATGGAAGCAACCTACATACCCCTCAACTGAAGAATGGATAAAGTAGATATGGCACATTTACACAATGGAATAGTACTCTGGAAAAAAAACAATGCAATCTTGAAATTCATAGGCAAGAGAATGGAACTTGAAGAAACCATCCTCTTATATCCTTGAGGTAACCCAGTCACAAAAAGAGGAACAGGGTATGTACTTGCTTATATATGGATTTTAGACATAGGACAAAGAATAACCAGACTATAATTCACACTGCCAGAGAAAATAGTATACAAGGAGGATTGTAAGAGATTTATACAAGGTCCTCACAGAAGGGGAAAGAACAAGATCTCCAGAGCATGTGGGGAATGGAGTGGGACAGTGAGTGGGGAGGGAACTAGGAGAAATAGAAGGGGAGGTGAGGAAAGCATGTGGAACTGGGAAGATTGAGATCAGGGGAGTGAGAGAAAAGAAGGAGAGAGAGAGAGAGAGAGAGAGAGAGAGAGAGAGAGAGAGAGAGAGAGAGAGAGAGAGAGAGAGAGAGAGAGAGAGAGAGAGGATAAAAGAGGGAGCCATTATAGGTTTGAAGAGAAAACTGAACATAGAGAAAAATTCAGAGACCTACAAGTCTGATCCCACCTAACAATTTGAGCAACAGTGGAAAGGCTACCATAAATTTGCTTCCCTAATAATGAGATCAATGACTAAATTATCCACCATAATCGTTGAGTATCTGATGGAAACAGAAGCAAACACCCACAACTAAACATTGAGCCAAACTAGAATCTAGATGCAGAGAGGGAGGACAAGACCAGGCTGCAGAAACATATAGAGACCCCTGACTTTTACAAGTAGGATCTAATGGGCCCCAGGACTGATAGCTTGAAATCCATCATGGGACAGACTCAGACCACCTGTACTTTTTTCTCAGCTAGAAGGCCTCAGCAGTCTAAGGAACCTGGGGCAGTTGAAACATGCTGTGTTCCTGGTGCACAAAAGGACTTTGGGGGCACATCCCCCATGGAGTGATACTCCATTAACCTAGAGACAGGAGAGAAGTCCTAGTCTCTACTCCCAATGACTTGACAGATTTAGATGACCCCCTCCTGGAAGGCATTACCCTACAAGTGGAGTGGGTGGTGAATAGGAGCGGAGTGTGGTTGGGGGGCATGAGAGGGTGGGAGACAGGGAAAGTTAAAGGGAGGGTGGGAGAGAGAACTGGGATCAATATGTAAAATACAAAATTAAAAAATAAATTAATAATAAAAAAGATGTTCTGTTTCTTGTATTTTTGATGTATTATCATACTACTTTGTTAATTTCTGTTTGCGCAGGGCTCCTATTTGTATTTTTGTTTTGTTTTATTACATCTTTAACTTCCCCCCCCATTTTATAAATGCTTGTATTCTCTGTATCCCATGGTTTATATATTTCTCTCCATGATACTCCATGAATTGATATCACCAGTTTTTGGTATCCTTTCTTTTCCATGGGCAAAGTCTAAATCATTACATTTCTTGTTTTAGAAATATGAATATTATTTTCTACGTGACAGACAACAGTATCCCCAACTTAATATACGAGTTCCCAAATTCCTTATTTTAGGTTTAATGTTTCTGTTCAAGTTGTATATTCTATTTTTTCAATAGTGTTGCATTTCTTAGAACAATCCTTAGAAATCCTAAGAAATTCTAAGAAATAGTGTTGCATTTCCTAAAAATCCTAAGAAATAGTGTTGCATTTCTTAGAACAATCCTTAGAACAATCCATCCCCCACAATGTCATACAGCTCATTCTGTATTTCACCTCCTTTAATACCTGTCAAAACTGCTGAATGTAGTGTTGCTTATACTTAAAACCTAGGTCATCAATTATGTAACATTAAGAACAATGATGTATCAAAGGAACAAAATGTTAGTCACATTCTAAAATCAAAATTTTCTACTAACTTCATTAAACAAATTAAAATGAGATTATTTTGATGCCATACTATATTTAGCTTAATTTTTCTGAATATCCTAATTATCAAAATGTAGACAGTATCAAACATTACTAAGACATTTTATTTCATTTCATTTTTAGTTTGTTTGCACCATTAGATATTTTACACTGACAGTTCGTGTCTAGTGTGTCAAATACTCAGTAGGCACACATGAGTGGTGGCTATCATTTGATCAATGTTGCCCCTGAATTAATGCCATTTGGCTCCCTCATTCTAAGCTCAACCTCCACTATTAAAATCACCGTTCATTACTACCTGGTTGATATTTCTACTTTCTAAACTGACCTTGATATGTCTTCAATTCATACATTTATATGTGTCTTTTATGATAATGTTTTCTATAATAATCTGTGTTTATCTAGCTTGCCCTCCTTTCTCTTTAAGCCTCCACTCATATTACCATTAAATTTATTAGTTTTATTTGTGTCTGTGCAATTCTTCAAATACTTTTGCTAATCTCTTTATCCAGTTTTCCTTCCTTTTTTGTGTTCCTCCTGAAAGTATACATAACTATTAATTTTTAAAAAACAATTCATGTTTATTAAAGAACCAGCATTAGGGAAGTTTCAGCCAGAGAATAGAAACTTCAAGAAGAGCTTGATCTATCAAGTAAGTTCATGTCATGTCATCCTGGAATACATTATGAGAAAACAAAAATAAGAAGACAATAGATGGTTTCTGAAGTCTTCCATGAACCTCACCTGTACCTTTATGCCAACATAACTTTGTTGCTCATTCTCTTTCTCTAAGGTACTTCATTCATTTTTCAAAAGGACTACTTTACAAAGATATGCTTTTTATTTTATCTCTAAATTAGACTTTCTAATCTTTGAAACACAAGAAAATGCTTGTTATTTCTTTGGTACAGTAAATATTTGCATAATCCTTCTAAAGTGTACCACAGGATTCATCACTTACACTATTGTGTATGATATACAGCCTGGCCTACAGATTGTTATTTATTTATACAGAATTCCTGTAAAGTGTGCTTGCCTTGACCAGAGATAGATATTTAAAGATTCTGGAAGTCTTCTGAGAATGATTCTCATTGTCTTAATACACAATGTGAGTGTTCCTACAATATTGTGTGTAATATCCTACAATGACAGCAATTCAGTGTCAAAAAATGAAAAATAATTTAACATAAGCACCTTGAAAAGATTAATTGCCCTGTACTGGACTTAACTGATGTTTCTGAACTTCCTGAACTACCTAAGATAAACCCCAATTTATACAGGTTGGCATACTGATCTTGGACATTTTAATATGTTTGCTGGTTGTTGATTCACATTTGGAGAGCCTTGAATAGTACAAAGGGAAAAACTTTTGTTCCATATAACATGTAGTAAGTAATCACACACAAAAGTTGGTTGTTCAGCCTCATGACTTACAACATTCCTATCAAATCTCTTATTGAATAATATTTGTAAACACTGAAAAGGACATGAGTAAATACAATGTTAAAGATCAGAACAGCTCTGGATAGAGAGACAAATAAAAGGGTCAAATTGGGCAGTTAACTCTATAATTAATTCAATAAGACAGAGAAGTGTATATAATCAGGTCAAATGATGGTTAAAAGATAAGTTACCAAGGGTTAGTTTATGTGTTGATTTTCTTTTCATGATGTGTATACGATTTTGTTTACAATGTCTAAGACTAATATTGTTTCAGAAAGCAACATTTTTCCAAATTTTGTTTATTTGTGTGTGTGTGTGTGTGTGTTTATGCATTTATATATAACATGTCCATGTGTGGTACCTGAGGAGGTAAGAAGAATATATCAAATCACCTGAAACTTGAATTAAAGGTTGAATTATAGGCAGTTGTGAGCTGCTTTGTGGGTACTGTGAGCCAAGCTTGTGTTCTCTGCAAGAGCAACAACTATTCATAAACTCTGAGCCATCCCTGCAGTTCACCAGGTTTCTGGCTTGAATCAGCAGTTCTAAATCAAGGGGAATAGTTTTAGAATTCTTAAGATATCAAAGAAGTCTGAGTCCAGAAACTTGTGTGAACAAGCTATTGATCATAAGTAGATAAAGGTTTATTTATTCAGCTTTTGTGTCAGTGTGAACTAAGTCTAAAATGTGAAATTAGTGCATTTGGATATGATCAGTTAGTCTACCTGAACTGCAGAAATCTATTGGTTCTATTCTAGTAAACTCTTCAGTCATTTCTTTTTTTTTAATGAGTCATAAAAGCTAGCAATTCTAGACTAAAAGTTTTACATGTCCTTAATTTTGAGGTATCAACAGAATGTGCAAATGCTGAACAAATATAAAACACAAATACATGTTCAAAGGAGTATACTTTGAAAAAGATATCCAGTATCTACAGGAATTCATCATGAAATTTACCTTTGCATTTTCTTTATAACTGACTTCTCTGTGGCTGAACATTTAGGTTAGCTTCACCTATAGGCTTCTAAACATAAAAGGTGAAACAAACATTTTTTTGTGTATTCTGTTGTACTTTGTATTTTCCCTTATGGTTATCTGTAAGCACTCTTGTGGACTCATTGATTACTATATTGGTAGAGATGTTAATGATATAAATTCAACAGATGCTTGGAAGCACATTGCAAATTAATTTATGCAACCAACAGAAATAAAAAAAATTGTAGGTTGTTTGACAAACACACAGAGAACTCTTCCTATAATTAAAGATAATTACCAATGTTAGCAGATCAAAAGCATATCAGTGGGGGGGGAGCTAAATATAAACTGCAACCAGATACCAGCAGGTACACTCAAGTTACAAGATACAGAATTTCTTGGGAGAAGATGCTAAGTCATTTATACAGTAATTTGTCTTTTTAGCATTTTGTGTAAACATTGAATGAAACTAAATAAATTTTTTCCTACACATAGTTTCCAGTAGCATAAGTTATTTTTCTTGGGAAAACAACACTCATTCCCTGTAGTCAAAAGGAGAAAGCAAAACTAAGTAGTGACAAAAGAACCATGGTATATGTCTATTAATAATTAAAAATAAGTCTTGTCTGTGGATATGTTCCCATAGGAATACTTTACATGAGATCCTAATTGTTTTTTAAACCTAAATCACAGTTATAGCAGAAAAATTAAAATTTTAAATAGAGTACAAAATAAAGTTGTTTTTCTCACACTGTTTAAGTTTCACCCTACTTTAACAAGCTTGTTTTGATATATATTTTATGTTTAAACCCCATTTTTCAATTTTATGAGTATATAGAACTCACTACTTTGACAAAAATTGCTCATGACTTACAATCTTAAAAAATAGATGCATGCATTTTTTATTTTATATGCATGAGTGCCATGCCTGAATATGCACCTGTACCCCAGTGTCTAGGAAGGCCAAAAGGGAGATTTTACTATTGTGGAACTGGAGTTATATATGTGAACTGCCATGTTGATGCTGTCAATTGAACCCAGATATTCTGCAAGAACTTGAGTACACTATAAGGGAAGATTATATAATATGTATGTACTCTCTGTCTCTGTCTCTGTCTCTGTCTCTGTCTCTGTCTCTCTCTCTCTCTCTGTGTGTGTGTGCGTGTGTGTGTGTGCGTGTGCATGTGGGTTCCCATTAAGATCAAAAGGGGGCAACAGATCTTCTGTACCTGGAGTTAATTAAAGGTGCTTGTGAGCTACCTTATGTGAGTACTGGGAATTGACCTCTGTGAGAATAGCAAATGTTCTTAACTGCTGAGTCATTTTTCAGCCCCTATATATTTTATAATGAGACTATATAGAGTTTTGTGGATTGAGAAAAATCTTCCAATACCTTTATTTCACTCAAAATCTTAAACCTCTATATTTAAAAATTTCTTGAAAGATAAACTATTTTAGTTAATCCAACTTTATCCCTAGAGGTTTAAGGATATACCTATTGGTCTTTTCAAAGAAAATTGAAGATTATTAAATAATTATTTTACTTGATTTCTACTTATATTCCTTTGATTGCAAGGCTATTGATATCTTCCAAGCATATTGAAATGCTTCTGCGATCATAAGCAAATTTCAACACTCTATATTACACACCTTTTATATATTAGAATAGTATTTATACAATGATATTTAAAAAACTGTATGATATCTTAGAGTAGAGATCACCAAACTGCAACCTAAGAGCAGATAAGTTATTTTGTATGAATGGTTTTGTGAAAGATATCCATGTCCATTTTTCATATGCGTTCTTTCTCACACTCACTATACTGTTCTCAGGCCTAAGTATTTCCTATTTGGATCTATATTGGATGTTCTGAGGATTTTTAGTTAGAAAAAATTAGCAATAGTCTCATTATGGGAATGAATAACATAATTGGGGATAAAATAACCTGAGTTCAAGTAGCACTTATTACATAAAATGTCACCTTATTATGTTGGTTGGTGGCAGATATTTTGTGTTAAATTGACTAGGATATAACGATTAGGTACTCAATCTACCATCAATACAGGTGATGCTAT
This sequence comes from Cricetiscus sungorus, assembly GCA_030556225.1. Lineage (NCBI taxonomy): Eukaryota > Metazoa > Chordata > Mammalia > Rodentia > Cricetidae > Cricetiscus > Cricetiscus sungorus. Next base: position 9,910,743 of record JANBXA010000126.1, read on the forward strand.
GGAGGTATTCTGCAGCAGTTAAATATAGTCAAGAAACACTAAGTAAAATAGAGTAGAACGGATAATACATACCCAGATACAGATACTGCAATTCAAGCTTAATAGAAAAGCAAAGCATCCAAGCCACCAGAGAGCTCTTACCTCTACTGAGGGTGGGGCAATCCTGTCCAAAACATGTTGGATACTCATTGCCAGAAAGCAGCATGACACATTGAACTCCCGTCTTAGATACCTCTCAAGTGCTGAGATTAAAGGCATGATATCTGTTTCCTTTTCAGACTGATTCACTCTCATATAGGTCTTGGTGGCCTTGAAATCACACTGTCTTCTGAATTCTGGGATTAAAGGTGCGTGCCACCAATACCTGACTTCTGTGATTGAGGCTAGCTTTGCATTCTGATAGTCAGGCAAGCTTTATTAAATAATAAACAATATATCACCACAAAATAATTTGTATTTATTTATGAACCCATGAAAATGCATGGGTACATTTTAATATTTCCTAATGGTCCTGAGACTTTGGTTGAGTCAAAAATACTAAAGTTCATTTTAACAAAGAAGTTTATTTTCTTTTATAGGAAGAATTATTTAAACACATCCAATTTCACTTATAAGAAGCTACAGGTTAGTAGTATCATAATTTTTCTTAACCTGACAAAATCAGAATGACATTAAAATATTTTCACTATGTCACTTGTTTTAATCCTTATAGAACACTTATTTCTATTTACTTTACTACTGTCAAGGCAACTTTAATAGTAACCTAAAATTACTTTCTTCTTCAAAATGTATCATATTTCCCTTAATAACTCTGGGACATTCAAATATTTACTTTTCTTTTTAGACAAAAGCTACTGCCAAATTTATTAGTACCATCAGGTGTTTAGTCAGTAGAGGGCAAATCCAAGCAAATCAAAAGAGAAAATGAAACTCTAAATTACTTTGTGGTTTATATAATCTTTTCTTTTATGTGAAACAAAAGATATCATTTTTGATTTTGCTTATCAAATAGCCTTCCTGCTATAATTGAAGGAAAAAGCATGAAATATTATTCTCTCAAGTCTTCTGCTTCACAAATAAGTTTCTAACCCTTTACCAACATAAATATTCACAGACTAATTATTGTATAATTTTCACACCCCAGAATCCAAAAGATAAATCTGTAAAGATTGGCCTATGGTAGGAAACCAAAAATCTATTTAACAGTAGATGTGGTATCCTAAACAGAAAATTCATTTTTTATTTTTATTAAAAAAATACATTTGAAAGTATTGTTATAAAACCAAATAATGCAACTCTAAAAAATAACAAACTGACTCCTGGTGACATTCTACTATACTCATAGATAAGTATCTTATTCATCTGTCATCTGAAAAGTTTATTCCTGCATCAGATGGGAACAAATACAGAGACCCACAACAAGATCTTATGGAGAGAGAGAGACAGAGACAGAGACAGAGAGACAAACAGAGTGAGCTTTGAAAACCCAGCTCTAAAAAGGAATTCTCCATGATATCCCTCCCTTCAAGAGTCTATGAGTCCTGTGGGGGATGCAGAAAATGTACAGGACTCAGAGGGGGTGGAGGTCATTAGGAGCACAAGAACCTCTAAATCAACATTACCAAAGCTCATATGGACTCACAGAAACTGAAGCTATATGCACAAGGTGTACACAGGTCTGTATCAGGTCCTTTGCTTTCAGTGGCTTCCAGGTTAGTGTCTTTATAGGATTTCAGGATGTGCAAATAAGTGAGTTAATAGTTCTTTTTTATTTATTAAACATTTATTTATTTTTTGCTGGACATAATTATACATGCCTTTTTTAAATGAAAACAAACATTTATAAACAATATATGGAAATTTGGGTGTCTTTCTTTCCAAACTGTTTCCTGTTGATAGGGGGCAATGTCATGAGGAAATACTAAGAAGATGCAGAAATCCTGGCTGTAGTGGTCTGCAAGGCTGCATTGTCCCATTGACGTTGCTTCAGGGGGTCTTTCTCGATCAAACCACATTAGTTTGTAAGGAATCCACAGATTTTCATTTTCTGTGGAAACAAAATTAGAAATCCTGTTCCCCAGTAACTTGTCCTTAGGCTTAAATTCTGAAGTCAAAGCATTTTAAATATATATTTAAATTTTTACATGTGGCTCTCAGTTTCCTCTCCCTTCATCTGTCCCACCCCTCCCTCCTTCCCTCCCTTTTACCCTCTTTCCCCTATGACATGCATCCTGGCCACCCTCCCCTCCCATCCCTCCACCTCCAGCATAGCCCACTTGTAAGGATATGATATCAAGGTTGGTTAATATAAATCCGTCCAGTCATTTGAAGTAGGGACTAGGACTTCTCTCCTGTCTCTAGGTTAAGGGGGTATCCCTCCATGGGGGATGTGTCCACAAGGTCCTTTTGTGCACCAGGAATAGATCCTGTTTCTACTGTCTGAGGCCCCACAGACTGCTCAGTCCTTGCTGAGACCCATATTAAGAGGGACTGGGTCAGTCCCTTGCTTGGTTCCTAGCCATCAGTCTGGGGTGCCCAAGCTCCTCCTTTTTCAGGTTAGCTGTCTTTGTGAATTTCTGCAACCTGGTCTTGTCCCCTCTCTCTGCATGTGGATTCTAGTTAGAATCAGTGTTTGGTTATGGGTGTTTGCTACTGTTTCCAACAGGTACTAGATGAGGACTCCATGATGGTGGATAATTTAGTTGAGGATCTCACTATCAGGGAAGGGCATTTATGGTAGCCTTTCCATGGTTGCTCGACTTGTCAGTTGGAGTTGGTCTTATAGTTCTGTAGACTTTTCTTTAGGTTCAGTTTTCTCTTCAAACCAATAATGGCTCCTTCTCTTTTATGTTCCCCCTCACCCTGACTCAATCTATCTAGTCACACGTGTTTTCCTATCCTCCCCTTCTCTTTCTCGTAGTTCTCTCTCCATTCACTGAACCCCATTCCCCATGTGCTCTGGGGGACTTGCCCCTTCCCCCTTTTGTGAGGGACCATATATGAATCTCTTAGAATACACCTTGTATCCCAGTTCGTATGGTGGTGTGTATTATAGGCTGGTGCTCTTTTGCTGTACGTCTGAAATCCGTACATGAGCAAGTATATACCCTGATCCTCTTTTTGTGAATGGGTTACCTCATTCATGATGGTTTCTGCAAGTTCCATCCACTGGCCTGTGAATTTCAAGATTCCGTTATCTTTATCTGCAGAGTAGTATTCCATTGTGTAGATGTGCCACATCTTCTTTATCCATTCTTGCAGGTTCTTGGTATTACAAATAATGCTGCTGTGAACATAGTTGAGCACATGCCTTTGTTGCATGGATATGGGTCATTTGCGTATATACCTAAGGGTGAAATTGCTGGGTCCTGTGGTAAGCTAATTCCAATTTTCCTGAGGAACGGCCATATTGATCTCCAAAATGGCTGTACGAGTTTGCACTCCCACCAGCAGTGAAGGATTGCTCCCCTTTATCCACATCCTCTCCAGCATAAGTTGTCATTGGTATTTCTAATTTTAGCCATTCTGGCATGAGTAAGATGGTATCTCAAAGTTGTTTTCATTTGCATTTCCCTGATAGCTAAGGATGTTGAACATTTTCTTAAGTGTCTTTCAGCCTCTTTAATTTCCTCTATTGAGAATTCTTTCTTGAATTCTGTACCCCATTTTTTAATTGGGCTATTTGGTGTTTGTTGACTAGTTTCTTGAATTCTTTGTATATTTTGGAGATCACCCCTTTGTCAGATATAGAATAGGCAAAAAATTTTTCCCATTCTGTGGGCTGCTGTTTGGTCTTGTCAACTGTGTCCTTTGTCTTAAAGAACCTTCTAAGTTTGAGGAAGTCCCACTTATTAATTGTTGATATCAGTGTCTGTGATAATGAAGTTATATTCAGGAAGCAGTCTCTGATACCAGTTTGTTCAAGGTTACCTCATAATTTCTCTTCTAAGAGGTTCAGTGTGGCTGGATTTATGTTGAGGTCTTTGATCCATTTGGACTTGAGATTTTTGCATGGTGATAGACATGGGTATATCTGCAGTCTTCTACACACCATCATCCAGTTGTGCAAGCAACATTTGTTGAAGGTGCTTTCCTCCCCCATTGTATTTTTTAGCTGTTTTGTCGAAAATCGGGTATTTGTAGGTGTGTGGATTAATATCAGGATTTTCAATTTGATTCCATTGGTCTACCTGTTTATTTTCGTGCCAATACCAGGCGGTTTTCATGACCATAGCTCTGTACTAGAGCTTAAAGTCAGGGATGGTGATGCCTCCTGGAGTTCTTTTATTGTACAGGGTTGTTTTGGCTGTCCTGGGTCTTCTGTTTTTCCATAGAAAGTTGACTATTATCCTTTCAAGGTCAGTGAAGAATTGTGCTTGGATTTTAATGGGGATTGCATTGACTCTGTAGATTGCTTATGGCAAGATTGCCATTTTTACTATATTTATCCTTCTAATCCAAGAGAATGGGAGATCTTTCCATTTTCTGGTATCTTCTTTATTTTCTTTCTTTAAAGACACAAAGTTCTTATTGTAAAGGTCTTTCACATGTTTGATAAGTGTTACCACGAGATATTTTGTGTTGTTTGTTGCTGTTGTAATGGGTGGTCTTTCTCTGATTTCTTTCTCAGCCTCTTTGTCATCTTACTAAAGTAGGGCTACTGCTTTTTTTTGAGTTTATCTAGTATTCTGATAATTTGCTGAAGGTGTTTATCGGCAGTAGGAGTTCCCTGGTAGAGTTTATTGGGTTGCTTATGTAAACTATCATATTATCTGCAAATAGAGACAGTTTGACTTCTTACTTTCCAATTTGGATCCCCTTGAACTCCTTTTGTTGTCTTATACCTTTAGCTAGTGTGCCTACCACTGCCAGCAAGGAAGACACAACTCCGGGAAGATCTTCATTCAGTTTTAATCAGGACCCTTGAACATGCTTCTTCTGACCCACGGGACTGCAGTGAAATGCCTGCACAGGCTTAAATTCCCTTGTGCTAACCAACCCCAGTGAGTTAAGTGGACTCTGCAGATGGCTACTCTAACGCTGAAGCAGACAGGCTGAACAGACTTATCCAAGTAAGGGCTTGTTTACCCCAGAGAGTGCTCACTATCAGGGAGGTGGAAGGCAGAAACCAGTGCCATCTTTAAGGAGCTGCCCTTCGCAGCTCTCTACAGTCCCCCTTTTTGTTTTAATAATGCAACAGGCAAGGATAGTGGTCTGGTCCCCAGTAAAGCAGTGAACATTGTAATGCCCCTGAATCCTGGTAGTTAGCCAAGTCAGTGCTACACCCATCCTGTATCTTTTCCTGAAGGTGGGGCCTCGGACACCAACCCGTATGCAACCAGACTTGCCCTTCTTGGAGTTGCTCACTTCCAGAGCTAACTTGGAGTGCAGTGCCAAGCCATACAACCTGAGCGTGAAGGATAAGTTCTTGTTCATGACTGCAAGCCATGCTTGGGGAGACTGTCCTGCCTCAATGGCTGTAAATGCCTGGACAACCATAGCTACATGCCGCTTCTGAGGAAACCTCTTCTTGCAAAGGCACCACTGGCCCACGATGGAGATAAACGACAACAAAACAGCCATAGCTCCCACTCCCACCCACTCTTTCACATGATCTATGGCAACGGGAACAAGAATGACAATCCGGCAGCCAGTCCCGAATCCACATGTGTCGAATTTACTGCAATGATGGCCACTCACAGCTGTATCATTAAGTCATCAAAGTCAGCAGACCAATTACCTAAAAGATAGCTAGACAACTGTTGTGACAAATTAGTAGCACGTGTAAAGTTCTCATACTGAATGCTGGTAACACACAAACCTGGATATTTCATTTCATATCCCAATTGGGCCAGCTGCCACTAGGTATCTATTTGCTCTTGCACCAGATCAATTCTTAGGTTTTCAATCATTAAATCTCCTTTTAGTTGAGCACCAATTGTGGATTGAGCATCCAAGGTGGTAGCCACATTCTTGGACAACTCATTTAGCTTAGAGGCTGCCTACAATAATGTGCTCATATCCATGGCAGCCAGGACTGAACCCACATCTGCAAATGAGATAGCTGTAACTATGGCTGCTGTAATGCCAAAATCTCTCCCTGTAGCCTCTACCAAAAAGGCCATAAATCTGAAAATGGTTCCATAGGGCTTTACAGTATCTTAGTGATGTTAACACTCACCTCTCCCTTGGTGAAAGTCATTACTCATTGGGTAATGACTTCCATGCTTTTATGGCAATCTGATTTACTTGTTCAAAAACTTGAATTGAATATCCTGTCTGTTGATTGGCAAAGCGTCCCTGTCCAAGCAACATGTCCCTGTCCCATGCTGCATTTCCGGCGGCCAGGTTAGCTGCAGCTCACTCATTGGCATACTCAATTAAAAAGGCTTCTAATCCAGATATTGTCCAGGGTTTAGGAATGCTCGAGCCAGCCCTTTCCAATCACTAGGAGTCATGCTATGCCTATTTAGGGCTTCAACTTGAGCTACAGTAAAAGAAGCTGAAATTTCATAGGTTCTCATGGACTCAGCCAAAGCCTTGATGACTTTAAAATCTAAAGGCTCCTCATATCTATTGCCTTAGGCATCCTGGAAAACTGGATAGGTCAGACTTAAGTCATTTAGTACTGCTTTCCAGACCTCAGGACAAAAGGAACACCCTATATTTGGGCCCCACCCTTTCTCACTGTGATCGGGAGAAGGTGCTGATGGCATTGTCCCAGGAGGGTTTTCCTCCTCCTTACACATCTGTTTCTCCTTTACTTCCCTTCTCTGTTCTTTAAGGGACTGTTTCTGAACCTTTTCTATGAGGGCTTGCAATTCTTCCTCAGAAACTGTTTCATCTGTACCTGGTTCTCCTGTACTCTCAACTTCTTTTGATCTTTTTTTTTTTTTTGTAACATTTTTAGAGCAGCTTTCCCTTTTTCCATTGCCCCTTTACAGTACCTCTGGTTTTCAATACAGCTACCCACTAACTTCCAAACAGGTCAGACTCCGGACTTTAGTGTCCCTTGTTCCCAAGAAAAATCAAGATCCTAGCCTAACTTGTCCCAGCACGCTACCATGAGGTCTCCCAAAACTGTGAACCAAGGTGCAATGGCATCACACTCATTCAGGAATCTTTCTAGTGTGCTTTTCTTTATTTTAAATTTCTTTGACAAAAGTAGCTCCTGAAGAGCCAGAAAAATTGGATGAGAATGAGAGGTCCCCATTTTAAAAATTTTACTTTCGGTTTGTTACAACCTCTCGCTCAATGCCTGAGACTTTATTGCCACTTATTTCCGTGGTCTTTAACTTGGTCTCAACTTACCTGGGACTTTATTGTTCCTTACTGGAGACCTTATCGCCTCTATACCGATGGCCTTAGCTTGGTCCGAACTTACCTTGTGAATTTACCAGTGCGGCCCTTACTGCAAGAAGTTCTGATCTGAAGTTTCCCCATACAGGCCACCATTTGTGCGCCCAACCTCGACCAGCAAGGAACTCCGAGAAGATTTTCTTCATGCAGTTTTAATCAGCATCCTTGAACATTCTTCTTCTGGCCCATGGGACCCTGGGGAAATGCCTGCACAGGCTTAAATCCCCTTGCACTAACCAACCCCAGTGAGCTAAGTGGACACTGCATATAGGCTACTCTAACGCAGAAGCAGACAGGTTAAAGACTTAACCAAATAAGGGCTTGTTTACGCCAGAGAGTGCTCACCCTTGGGGAGGTGGAAGGCAGAAGCCATCACCAACTTGAAGGCATGGCTCTTTGCAGGTCTCTATAAGCTAGAACTTCAAGTACAATATTGAAGAGATATAGAGAGTGAAGGCAACCATGTCTTGTTCCTAATTTTAGAGGGATTGTCTTAAGCTTCTCTCCATTTAGTTTGATGTTGGCTGTTGCTTTATTGTGTATTGCTTTTTATTATATTTAGGTATTTTCCTGTTATCCCTGATCTCTCCAAGACCTTTATCATGACAGGGTGTTGAATTTTGTCAAATCTTTTTTCATCATTCTAGGGAGATGTTTATATGGTTTTTCTTTTTCAGTTTGTTTATATGGTGGATAATGTTGATAGATTTTCATATGTTAAACCATGCTTGCAACCCAGGGATGAAGCCTACTTGGTCATGGTGGATGATTTCTCTGATGTATTCGTGGATTTGGTTTGCCAGTATTTTACTGAGTACTTTTGCATCGATGTTCATCATGGATATTGGTCTGTAGTTTTCTTTCTTAGTTGCATCTTTGTGAGGCTTGGGTACCAAGGTGATTGTGGCCTCGTAGTTTGGTAATGTGCCTTCTGTCTCTACTGTGTGGAACAAATTGAGGAGTATTGGACTTAGCTGTTCCTTGAATTTCTGGTAGAATTCTGCACTGAAGACATCTAGCCCTGAGCTTTTTTTGGTTGGAAGGCTTTGGATGACTGTTTCTATTTCATTGTGGTTATAGGTATATTTATGTTGTTTGTCCTTGTTTTAATTTTGGTAAGTGATAGTTATCCAAAAAATTTTCCATTTTTTTTTTTTTTTTGTATTTTCAAATTTTGTAGAGTACAGGTTTTCAAAGTATGACATGAAAGTTGTCTGGATTTCCTCTGTGTCTGTTGTTATGTCCCCCATTTAATTTCTGATTTTGTTAATTTGCATGATCTCTCTGCTTTTTTGTTAGTTTGGATAAAGGTTTGTCTATTTTGTTGATTTTCTCGAAAAACCAACTCTTTGTTGTTTGATTTTTTTGTATTGTTTTCCTGGTTTCTATTTTATTGGTTTTAGCCCTCAAGTGATTATTTCCTGGCATCTAATCCTCCGGGATGAGTTTGCTTCTTTTTGTTCTAAGGCTTTCAGTTGCGCTGTTAATTCTTTCATGTGTCTATCTACTGTTTTCTTCATATGGGCACTCAGTGCAATGAAATTCCCTTGTAACACTGCTTTCAAAGGTGTCCCATAGGTTCAGATATGTAGTGTCCTCATTCTTGTTAAATTTTAGGAAGTCCTTAATTTCTTTCTTTATTTCTTCTTTGACCCAGGTGTGGTGCAATTGCATATTGTTCAGCTTCCATGAGTTTGTAGGGTTTTGGGATATGAGTTGTTATTGAATTCCAATTTTAGAGCATGGTTGTCTTATAAGATACAGGGGACTATTCCAATTCCTTTGTATCTGTTGAGGTTTGTTATGCCACCTAGTATGTGGTCGATTTTAGAGAATATTCCACGTGGAGCAGAGAAGAAGGTATATTCTTTTGTATTTCGATGGAATGTTCTATAGATGTCTGTTAAACCCAGTTGAGACCTAAGTTCTGTTAGCTACTTTGTTTCTTTGTTGAGTTTCTGATTAGTGGTCCTGTCTAGTGGTAAGAGTGGTGTGTTGAAGTCTCCCACTATAAGTGTGTGAGGTATTATGTGAGCTTTGAGTCTTAGTAGAGTTTCATTTACGAATGTGGGTGCCTTTGTATTTGGGGCATAGATGTTCAGAATCAAGACTTTTTGTTGCTGGATTTCTCCTGCGATGAATATGAAATGACCAACTTTATCTCTTTTGATTAATTTTGTTTTGAAGTCTAATTTGTTAGATATTAGGATAGCCACACCTGCTTGCTTCTTGGGTCCATTTGATTAGAAGATCTTTTCCTAGCCCTTTACCCTGAGGTAATATCTATCTTTGTAGCTTAGGTGTGTTTCTTGTATGCAGCAGAACCATGAATTCTGTCTTCGTATCCATTCTTTTAGCCTGTGTCTTTTTATATAGCAAGTTTAGACCATTACTTTTGAGGGAGAGTAAGGACTATTGATTGTTAATGTTTGTTTGTTTTAGTTTTGCTTTTGGCAGTGGTATTGTGAATTTATTTGTCCATCTTTACCCTTGGTTTCTGGTGAAGTGAGATTATCTGTTGTCTATGTCTTTGTGAGCATAGTTAACTTCCTTGGGTTGGAGTTTTCCTTTCAAAGCTTTCTGTTGGGCTGGATTTGTAGAAACATATTGTGAAAATCTGGCTTTGTCATTAAATATCTTGTTTTCTCAGTCTATGGTGATTGAGAGGTTTTCTGGGTATAGTAGCCTGGGCTGGCATTCTTGGACTCTTAGTACTTGTAGAACATCTATCCAGGACCTTCTGGCCTTGAGGGTTTTCATGGAGAAGTCAGGCTTAATTTTGATAGGTCTGCCTTCATATGTTACCTGTCCTTTTTCCTTTGCTGCTCTTAATATTCTTTCTTTATTCTGTATGATAGTTCTTTGATTATTATATGTTGAGGGGTCCTTTTACTCTGGTCTAGTTATTTGGTATTCAGTATGCTTCTTGTACTTTCAGGGGCATGTTCTTCTTCAGATTGGGAAAGTTTTCCTTGATGATTTTGTTGAATATGTTTTCAGCACCTTAGTGCTGGGTTTCCTCACCATCCTCTATGCCGATTAGATTTAGGTTTGGCCTTTTCACAGTGTCCCACCTTTCCTGGATGTTTTTTTGTTAAGGATTTGTTGGATTTACGATTTTCTTTGGTTGATGAATCTATTTCCTCTAGTTTTTCTTCAGCACCTGAAATTCTCTCTTTTATCTCTTGAATTCTGTTGGTTATGCTTGTGTCTGCAGTTCCTGATTGTCTGCCCAGTTTTTACATTTATAGCATTCTTTCAATTTGGGTTTTCTCTATTGTCTCTTGTTGACTTTTCAAGTGTTGAACCGTTTCCTTCACCCGTTTAATTGTTTTTTCTTGGCTTTCTATGCTTTCTTTAAGAAATTCATTCATTTCTTCCCATTTTGTGTTTGTTTTATCTTCCACTTCTTTAAGAAATTTTCTCATATCTTCTTTAAGATCCTCTATCATTTTTGTGATGATAATTTTTAGGTAATTTCTTATGATTCATTTTCTTTGTTGTGTTCTGGTCTAGTTGGTGTAGCTTCCCTAGATTCTGGAGGTGATATTGTTGTCTTCCTGATGTTAGGTGTTTTCTTATATTGCCATCTTCCCATAGCTTCTTCCAGTAGGTGTTGGTGGGGTTTCTCCCTCTCTCTATGGATTTAGGTGGGTCAAAGGTTCGACATCTGTAGTTCTGGGTGGTCCAAGCTCTCTAGGAGGTCTCTCTGTAGGCATGGGCCCAACGACGGGGGTCAAACATCAGGCTCCAGCAGAGGAGTGCTGAGGTCTCTTTAGACCACAGGAGGTTTCCTCAGGGATAGTCAGGTCTAGCTCTAGCCAAGTTTTCTAGCCAAGGTCTGGTGTTGGGGGACAAAGGCTGGGCTGATACTCAGGATGTTTATGCACATATAGGTGGGTCTAGCTGGCAGTTTCCAACTGAATAGGGCCTCTTTAGCAGAGGTCCTGTGATGGGGTCAAGGATCCAGCCAGCAGGAACTCAGAGTAGACCTGCAGAAATAGGCAGATTTCTGGGAGGGGCCCAGAACCCCAGTAGAAGACCGGTGGTGGGGGTCAGAGACCAGGTAGGTGGAAATTACAGGTGGTCCCACGTGGATAGGCCGGTCTATTGTGCTCAGATGGGATCCAGTAATTTCCCTGAAGGTGGCTGGATTGTTGGCTCCACCCTCTGGTTCAGTGCTCAACCAGAGTGGTGGGACAGTGGGCAGGGTAGGGAAGAGCATAGGGGGAGAGCATGCTCTCTGTGGGAGAGGGTGGGGGTATATCAGAGCTCCATGAGCACTCTTAGTGGGGACAGGCCACAGGGGCAGGGAGATCCAGGACTCATCCAGGGATTTCCTGGGGAGGGTGTACTGGAGAATCTGCCACCCAGCAGGATTAGACCAAACCCACCTGTAGCCAAGGCCTGGTGATGGGGACAAAGGCTGGGCCGGTACTCTGGATGTTTCTGCACTGATAGGAGGGTCTAACTGGCACTCTCTAGCTGGGTAGGGCCTCTTTAGTAGAGGTCCTGTGATGGGGGTCAAGGATCCAGCCCTCCAGGTTAATGATTCTTGTACCTCCTCTTATGCTCTTTTCTGTTTCTTTGCCTTGTCAAATTTTGATGTGATAGTTTTTTTTTATCTTATTGTATTTTATTATTATTAACATACCATGGGAGTATCTTATTTTTTTCTAGTGAGAGACGGGAAAAACAACAACAACACTGAAACAAAAAACAATTAATCTGTTTTTGAGGTGATATGAGGAGTGACTAGGAAGAGTAGAGGAGGGAAAACCATAATCAGAATACATCTATGTGACAGAAAAGAAAATGTATTTTCAGTAAAAGAAATAAATAAATTTATAAGAATTAAAAGAAATTATATCTATATTTAAGAGGAAAAGCCAATAATACTATTTTTATCATTCCTAATGTCATGTGAAAGAAAAATTTTCAGATTTACTGAAAGCTCAGCTTGAATTTCAAAATGATTAACTTTATAATGGTAATTTAAAAAATAATTTTGAAATTTAGAAGAAATAATTAATGCAAAGTTACTTTGAGTGTCTTTAGTTAGTAGCTATGATAGATAATCTTATTAACTTGACTATATTTGTAGACATTATAGAAAAATACAACTGAGTTTGTCTATGAGGTATTTCCTGAAAGATTTAGTTGATGGAGGGAGACCCATTTTGCATGTGTCTTGCACCATCACATAGACTGGGGTCCTAAGCTTAGTCAAAGGAGAAAGAGAGTAGTCAAAAACTCACATCATACTCTCTGCTTCATAATTGTGACATGTTATAAGTGGTTGCTTCAAGATTATGTTATTATGCCTTCTTCACCATGAGATACATTCTGGAACTATGATCCAAAAGAAACCCTTTCTGTAAAACAAAAGAATTGTAATATTAAAAGTGATATTAAATTGAGGGTCAGTGTCTTTTTGTTGTTATAATTACTATGATGAATATTTTCCTCAAAATGGGCATATTATCATAATGCACATATTTTAGCTCATGAGTACATATGTTAACAACCAATTAAAACATGAATCTTTGTTATGATACAGTAATTTTTACCCTTTCCTTTGTTTTATATTTTTTGCATTAAAATAAAATGACATCATTTCATCATTTCCTCTTCTGGAATATATATATATATATATATATATATATATATATATATATATATGATTTCAAGGATGACCACTTGGTTTTGGTAACCAATAATTGGTTTATTTTTTCTTTCAAACTAATAATATTATTTTAAACAAATCTATATCAGTATAAGCAGCTGAGAAAATGAAACATATATTAAATGAATATTTTCTTCATCTCTTTATTTTGTTTTCTAAATATGTTTACCAAGTAATTCTCATATGAGTTATCAATCTACAACATGCCACTATTAGCTTTTGAGGAAGATGTAAGTGTAGTGTCACATATTACATAGTAATAAAGTAAAAAGTGTGCTTATCTCAAGCCAAAGGTAGTTCATGCAATTCCTCTATTAGATTTAGAAATCAAAGGAGTACAAAACTTGGGCATAGATTCACAGCAACTTTTAGTGTACTTTTGTCTCATGAGAAAAAGCATTCTTACCTTGAATTATGTAACCAACCACTGGCAATATCATCAAATCAAGGTTTTTCTGCATTAAACTAGAATACATCACACATAAGTTACCTCAGTTTATTTATACTTAAATTGGGAAACTTTCAAAATATAACTAAGTAGAGTAAATAACTCATATAAAATTAATAATTTAATTACTTTCTATCTTAGTTTTATTATCGAAAGTCATATTTTTGTATTTTCTTAACAAAGTCTCCCAATATTATGGATATGAAACAAATGTACTTCTTAGGGTTATTGAGCAATTTTGAAAGTGTGATTTACATCTAATTATGTAATCAGAATATGCAGTTTTATACATTTACAGACAAATATTTGTGTCAGATCTAGAATACTGAAAGCTAAGCATTGAAATTAGAAATCAACATGATCAAATACATTAACCTTTGTTTATGATTTGTACAGATGTACACTTTCAATGATTGTCATTTGAAGATCATTTGTTCATCTGACCAGGGGTAGTAAATCAGCCTTTAATACCAAAAATATATATGTTGCACTAAAACCATATGAACTTGTATAACTTTAACAGTACAACTATTGCCCCGTTTATCATTTTTCATGATTGAGTTCTTATTTTCATTTCCAAGTATGGCAAAGCAAAACAGGAAGGAGAGATTATTTGAAAAAATATAAATTTTTGAAAAGACAAGCCAATAATTCATTTTCACAATTTTCATACACCCAACTTCAGAGATGCTTTAGATTCTTATGCACTGTAATTAATTCTTGATGCTGTTATTTAGTAGTAGGCTTACAATGCCATAGTAGTTCTGGTACTCTGAAAAGTGCTGAAGGAAATGGATATCAGGGTACTTACTTATTAATGCACAATACTACCAGAAATTCACTTGGTTTTCATATTCCACTTGACTTTTTTGAGCAAAGTATAAATACTTTCTCACACAATGAATATTCACATATTTATAGAGTTCTGTGATCTGATACTTATTTTAAGATTCTTCCCATTTGGGTCCATTGGAACCAAAAATTAAAAGTATAATGTTGAAAGATGACATTTGCTTTTGATTTAATTTTCCTGTCTTGTCCTAAAATTCCTCAATGGTAAGAAGTGGATCATAATTTATTGGGAATATACCAAAAGGACACTCTATCCTACCACAGGGAAACTTGCTCCAGTATGGTTAGAGCAGTTTTATTTGTAATAGCCAGAATCTGGAAACAATGTAGATGTTCTTCAACCAATGAATATAGAAACTGTGGTACACTTAACAGTGGAGTATTACTCATCTGTTAAAAAATAATTAGGAAATTTGCAGGCAAATGCATTGAACTAGAAAAATCCTGAGGGAGGAGACCCAGACCCAGAGAGACAGACATGGTATGTGCTCACTCATATGTGGATATTAGTAAAGCAAAGGATAAACAGGCTATAATCCACAGACCCAGGGAGGCTAAGTAAGAAGGAGGGTGCAAGGGGAACTCATGGATCATCTGGGAATGGGCAATAGAATAATTTATATGTGGAGTGGGTTATTCTGGGGACTGGAACAGGAAGAATTAGGCAGGGGATCAAGTGGCAAAACTACTAGGAAAGGCAACTGGAATTTGGAACATTTTAGGGGTGAGGTAGAAACTTAATACAATAGAAACGCAAAGGAATCTAAAAGGATGACCCTAGGGATCCTAAACTGGCCATCCATCTTTTGTATCCAGGCAGGTTTCAAGTGGAGGGATCCAAATACCAGCCACAAACTTTGACCTACAATTGATACTGCTTGCAAGATGTGCCGGGATAAAGGTGGCACAGAATTTGTACTTGTAGGAGTGACCAACCAATAAATGGTCCAAATTGAGACCCATGCCACAAGAGGGAGTCTATCTCTAATATTGCCTGGAGGGCCAGTATTCAAAGGCTTCATAGCCCAGAAATCTAGGATAGAATCAAACATGACTGACCAAACCTACTATTACTACTACTAATAAAATGATTACTGATGATATTTTGTTATACTCATAGATTTGTGCCTAGCTCAGTTGTCACCAGAGAGTCTTGATCCAGCAACTGATGAAAACATATTCAGAGACCCACAGCCAAACATTAGTCTCAGGAATCCTGAAGAACATGGGTAAGGATGATTGTCAGAGCCAGAGGGGTTGAGGACACCACAAGAGAATGGTCCACAGCACCAACTAACTTCAGCTCATTGGGGCTCATAGAGACTGAACCCGTATGGTTATGACCTATGTTCTCTGCACATACACTATGGTTGTATAGCTTTGGGGCTTATAACAGTGAGAACGGGGGCTATCTCTGACACTTGCCTATTCGTTGGACCCTTTTCTTTCTACTGGGTTGCCTTGTCCAGCCTTAACATGAGGGTATGTGCCTAGTTTTATTACAATTTGATATGCTATGTTTGTTATCCCTTGGAGGCCTGACCTTTTCTGAAGGGCAAAGAGAAGGAGTGGATCTGGGGGAGAGGAAATGTGGAGACTAGGGACTGGGAGAACGTGAGGGAGGTGAACCTTTGGTCAGGATGTACTTTTTGAGGGAAGAACAATTGGGGAAGAAAGAAAGAAAGAAAGAAAGAAAGAAAGAAAGAAAGAAAGAAAGAAAGAAAGAAAGGAAGAAAGAAAGGAAGGAAGGAAGAAAGAAAGAAAGGAAGGAAGAAAAATAAAAGAAAAAAGAAATGAAGGAAGGAAGAAAGAAAAAGGAAAAGAAGAGAAAGAGAAACAGGATAGCCAAGAATAGTAAGCAGATATTACAAACAGGAAATTTTATGAATTTGAAAACTCTTTAAGAGTGTTACCTGGAGTATTCCCTCCCCATTGCAGTTTCATACTCCAAGACAAGACAGGACATTAAAAGAGCTAGCTCCTAAATGGGCTTTGAGAAAAGAGTGTTTAAGATAAAAAGTGGTGTGATATGTACAAATAGTCAACTATGAGTCATTTCTATACAATATTATAAAACTAGGAATTAAAATATTTTCTTCTCAACTGTCTTATAAGACCTGGACATGTTTTATCCTTACCACCAAAGAAAATCTTTGTTTACTCAGATGGTCACTGCTATATACCAAGAAATTGATGAACCTGAACAAGTTACAATTTTCTTCTTGGAACAGAATTCTTCTGCTGCCCTCCTTCATTTCTTTTACCCTAATTCTTTTCAAGTAAGCCAATTGAAAAAAATTGTGATGTTGAACCCCAGCCAAGGGGGAAAAGATACAGTCACCACCTTTGTTAGTATAAAAGCAAAATGCAAAAAAGCAATTGCCTAGATATTCAAAGTATTAATAATGAAAAACTTTGTTAGAGGTGAGCTTTTGATTAACATCATTATATTGAAAATTATTCTAGTCTTGTTTCTTAAAATAAATACATTTAATTATCATTTACCCACAATTTTCTTAAATCATAGCTAAAATTTTATAAGTATTGCCCTTATAGTAAATTATACACTTCTCAATTAATTTTTTTTCTGTATCTTTCAATTGGTAACAAAAACTTTTTTTGCATCCCATGATTTTAAAATAATCTATCACTTACTTATAATGAATCATCGTGCAATTCAAGTAGAATACTCGAATTTTTAAATTATTGTTCTCTTAACCCTCAGATATCATTATGTTAATCTCATAGTTCTTTTTCTATTTAAGTATAATAAATTCAAATACATTATGACTTTATATATAAGCATACAGATATCATATTATGGTAGATTTTGTTGGAAGTAAAAGAGAAAGAATATTGTGAACATGTATATCATAAGAGAAAAAATTCAATACTGAATGATATACTCCATTTGTTTCCATAACTTTTGTGGCAGCTTCTTAGTTTTGTATTTAAAAAAATTATACTGACTAAAAAATATAGATTATAGGAATGATAGCAATGAAATGTTGAGGTCAAATGACCATTTATCTGAGAAAAGCAAATATATGAGTAGAAGTTTGAGAGATATTTTTGTATCTATTAAAGGAAATTATTTTTCATTCTCTATAAATGATAAACATAAATAATTACAGAATCAATAGAAATGCAACATTTCTTGATGAATTATTTGATCATATAAGTTCATTTTCTTATTATAGTAATAACCAAGAAATAATGTCTATTCAATTGTGATGCTTGGTCTTTTCTTCATTTAGCAGAACATGCATGCTTTTAAAATTAAGATTATCTGGGTCTAGAGAAATAGTTCAGAACTTTAGAGGACTTGTTGCTCTTTCACAGTACTTGGATTTTGTTTCCGGTACCTCTATAGTGACTCACAACCAGCTCTAGTGTATCTAATGCCCTCTTCTGGCTTTCATGTATACTGAAAGCACATGGGGCACAGACACATTCACAAAATATGAAATACATATTTTAAAATTAAGTTTATGTTTAATGTTGGATCTTACTGTTATCCTTAAATATACTGGGTAATTATGTATAGGCACGCAGATCTCTGTGAGTTTGACTCAGCGTGATCTACAGAGGAAGTACTTGGACAACCTGAGCTTTTAAACAGAAAATCTCTGTCTCAGAATAAGTGCAAAAATTAGTTCAGACTAGAAATACTAGCATGATTCTCATTTTTTATTGTTTATCTATATAAAAAGAATAACAAGTAGGCAAAATATGAGATTTTGTAATATGATTGAGTTGGTTCTAGTTTTGTTCCTTGCCTTTAATTTGCAAAATGTTTTCCATTAAAAGTATTTTTCTTGATAAAAGCATCATTACCTTGCATAGTCTCCAACTTCCACAGACATGGAATATATATAATGAAAAAATAAATCCTATGGCAATGAAACAAGTAGGTTAAATGAAATACATTTATTTATTTATTAATTTATTTATGCCTTCACGTGGAGTTCTTAATCCTAATGCTACTCTAATAAACTTAACATAAGGTTCTTATTACTCTAACACAAAGCAACTAAATGCCCATGAGGATACACAGTAAATATTACTTAGCACATTATAAACCATTAAATCCATCATCACAGCATGTGGTTCAAGACCTAGAAGTTTCATATCCTCAAGTAATATACATGTGATTCCTCAAAATCTAAAGCATATTTTACTTGGTCATTTCTAAGTACTTTGTAAATAGCATTCTTTAAGTAGGTTAAGATTAGTTACAATTTTTTTTCTTTAAAAAGATATATTCCCTTATGATTTAGTACTAGGACTGAAACACCAGATTAATTTAGCAGTCATCTATAGAAGGAGAATTAATAAAAAATAAATACATTTATGTCTCTAAATTTATCTAGCTTCATTATTCATTGCCATCAACCCATAAAACCCTTGGTTATTCCATTTCAGCACAGAAGATATGTATACAGTTATTTCTCAATGTATTTACTGATCAATGATCAGAATCAAGAAATACAATTTTGAAGTTAATGTTTCTTTCAAAAACATTCAAGTAATAAATGCTATAATATTAAAATGGTGACATTTATTATTTGGCAATTAATCTGATACATGAACATGTGTGGAATAAGTTTAAACATTTGAAACAAACTTGTCTTATTTCAACAAGTATAAAATAAAAGAACCAAACACATAGTAAACTTTTTCCTCACATAGGCTATACATCAATAAGATAATATTTTAAATGCATTTATTCACATATGCACACATATTTGTATATTATATAAAAATAAATATATACTTATACATGTACATACACCAATGAATATACACACGTATCAACTCCAGAAATCTGTCTTAGTGAGAGTTTTTCTTAGTGTGTATTGCAGTACTCCATCGCATGTATAAGTAAAATTAGCCACATTTTCATAAAAATTTAAATAACTGAACTAGGTCTGTTCCATTTGTAATCTCATCAGACAGAAGAATTTTGTGATAATAAAAGAGGTAAGGAACATTTCTACGATCCACATACTAAAGCTAGAACATATTAATGACAGAAATATTTTTGAATGTGATAGTTTTGATATCTTCTTGTAACTTTGGAGTATGGATATGAAAATTTCTATGCTTCAAATATTGATAGATAACTCTATCTTTGTAGAGAATGCTATTAAATAATAAATAGTGTTGATTCTTCCTAAGCTTAAAAAGAATGTACCCAAGGTTTGGTTCCTTTTTTTTTGATAAATACCTTTTATACAATATATTCTAATCTCTAATCTCAGTTTGCCCTCCATAATCTCCTCCCAGATCATATCTGCCTCACCATGCACCCAAACCCATGCCTATTGTCTTCCTCCCTTCCTTCCTTCCTTCCTTCCTTCCTTCCTTCCTTCCTTCCTTCCTTCCTTCCGCCGTCTCTCCCTCCCTCCCCCCGTCTCCCTCCCTTTCTTTCTTTCCTTCCTTCTTTCATTCACAAACAAAATGCAAATAAAAACCAAACAAACTAAAATAAAACAAACAAAAGTCTAAAGAGCATGAAAAAACACACTCCAAAATACACACACACACACACACACACACACACACACACACACACACACACACACACACACACACACACCACATTCCATAAAAACATAGTAAGAAAACATAATATTTAAGCAAAAGACTGGTAAGGTATTTAAAAATCCAAACGAACCATTAATAAAGAAAGGAAGGAAACTATACAAAAATAACATTCAGTTTGTTTTGTGCTGGCTGTTTACTGCTGGGCATACCTTTAAGTATGGTTTGTATACTTGGTAAGACTTTATTGCAGAAAATTAGTTATTCCTTGAGAATGGTTAACATGTGCAAGTTCTGTACATGTTGCCATATCCTCTATGAGTCCATATGCATGTCATTCTTGTTATACCTGGAAGAAGTCATTGTTTCCTTGGTGTTGTTTTTCCCCACTGTTTTTTACAATCTTTTTACATCCTTTTCCATATAGATCCCTGAACCCTAAGGGGAGAGTTCTAATAAATACACTTCATTTAGTACTAAGTGTTCCATAGTCTTTCACTTTCTGCACATTTTCCAATTGTGATTCGCTGTATTAGTTCCCATATCCTGCAGGAAGAAGCTTAACCAATGCATGATCACCAAAGCGCTGTTCTATGTGTATAGCAGAATGTTGGGCTTCCTTATCAGAACAATAGTAATTGGTTTTCCTCTAGGCCCATGGCCTTGATGGTCTCAGTTGATTTTCTTTTCTTTTTAAACATAATTCTTGATTAATTCTTTGGGAATTCACATCATGTTCCACAACCCCATTTACTTCTCAGTCTCCCCATATCTGCCTCTCAACTCTGCAGCATATCCCCCAAAATAACCCCTCCACATCAGTTAAAAACAAAACAGAATAAATGACAAAGAAAACAAAAAGCACCTCACTCCTCCATCTTTCCAACTTCTTCATTCATCCAACTGGTATTGGGAGCTGTGGTATGTCAAGCAGTATACCTTTCTGTTCATGCAGCCACACCCACAAAACAATCATTGCAATGAGTCATTGGTCTTGTTCAAGACATTTGGTACACTACCAATACTGGACCCTCACAGAAACTCCTCTCAGATATCCTGCTATTGCTTCAGTTGTGGAGATCATATGGTTATTATCCTGCAGGATCAGTCCCTCCAAGCTCTCCAGTAGGTCATGTATAGGGTAGATATTAGGGTGGGCCAACCTAAGGTCCATGGTGTTGGTCTGGATTGTACCTGGGCTGGTTTTCCCAGTCCATTGAGACTGCCACCTTCAGGTAAGGGCCAGAGCCAGCTCTTCTAGGCCATGGTGAGGTGTGAGGCCATCTCTGCCAAATTCAGGGATCAGCTGTTTTAGGAACAGTGAGGGTCCAGTGAGCACTGAGGGGTATAATTGTCTCAGCACAGTCCTCTGATTTCAACAAGCATAGTTCTAATAGCCCCTGTGTCAATATAGACCATGGTCATCACCACAGACATGCAGCTGCAGTAGGACCACAGACCCAGACATGGCCCTTGGTGGCCTCTCAGAACAGAGTATCAACATTGCCCTGGTGGCATCACAGGCCACTCAGATCATTATGGCCCTGGTGGCAGAAAGGTCCTCAAACATCAACATGGTTTCAGGTGACTATCTAGATCCTAGACATCCTCAAAGCCCATGGTGGCAACAGGAACCATGAATATTAACCCATACCCTGTTTCTGCTGGGCCACAGACCCAGACATGGCACACAGCAGTAGTCTGGGGTTGATCTACACCATGGTCCCATGTGACAGCACAGGTCAACCAGATCAGCATGGCCCTCATAGCAGCATGGCCCTTAAACACCAAGAAGGCCACAGGTTGTGGCCAATACCTTAGGCATCCAAATTACCTTTGGTGAAAGTATGGACCATGGATACCAATCCAGAACCTGTCTATAGTAAGACCATGGACCCAAATATGGTCTCTGGTAGCAGTCCATGCTTGATTGCCACCATGAAACAGGTGGCCAGGCAAACCACTCAGATTGTCATGGAGTATATGGCATAGTGTTTCTCAGACACAAACATGGCTCAGGTTAGATGCCTAGACTCCTAGAATCAGCATGGACTTCAATGGTATCAGGAGCCATAGACATGAACACAGATTCTGGCTACAGTAGGGCCTTCGACCCAGACATGGCCCTCAGCAGCACTCCTGATCCAGATAACACCATGGCCCAAGGTGGTAGTGAATGCCATTCTGATCCTGTGGGTGTCAAAATAGCCACAGGTTTCTGCCTAGAACCCCAGGCATTGGTGTGGCCTATTGGCACCATAGGACACAGACACCAACACGAATCCTGGCTATATGTAGGTCCACAGACCCAGACATGGTCCTCATAAGCAGCCTGGGCTCTGATATCACCTAGGACCCAGGTGGTAGCCCAGGCCACCTAGATTATCATGGCTTCAGTGGCAGAATGGCCCTCAGACAACAACATGGCCGCAGACTTCTTGTATTAGCATGGGCTTTGTGGCTTCTGGAGCCACAGATATCAACACAATCCATCACTGCAGTAGGGTCACAGATCCAGAAATGGCCCAAGGCAGCAGCCCAGTCCTGGATGTCACCCTAGTCCTGGGTGGGAATCAAGTTGGCAACATCAGCCCATTCCCCACTACCCTAATTTCTTCAGAACTTCCTCTCACCACAGCACATAAACCATTCTTCCTCCCTTTCTCTCCCATTTGTCTGTCATATAATTGTTCATCATAATAGCCCCTACCTGGCCGGTGCTGTAGGTTATCAGGATTATCAGGATTATAAAGCTGCATGATATGCTCAATGCAAAATCTTGAGTTTGCACAGTTCATCAAAATTGGATACTCTCTCACACACGGGATGTTGTTCCACTTAGTCTTTGGACAGCATTCAATGTTTATGTGAAACAAGTCCTATACGCAGTAGTGAGAATAAAAACTGCCATGGCAATAATCTGTAAAGTCACAACTAGAGGCTCTGCTGTGAGGACTGTTTTAAACACCAGGATTCACTTTGCAGAATGGCTGCAAAAGTGGCTACACTAATAGACTTGTCTTTTATCATTGCTTTAAGTAAATTTGAGGCTCTAACTGTTCATGATGCTCTGACAGAGTTTAGTAGGGCCTACACTTTTATGTGTTTTGGCCCTTGGTCAGGTCTGAGGGAGCTGATCTTGGCTGAAAATGAATCAGGGAGCCGCATCATGAGTGTAGGTTAGCTCTACTTAGTGTGAAGTGTTGCCTCCGGTTGTACCTCAAGTCATCGTCATTGGGGTATTACATTGCTGTTATTGTCGCAAATAGTAAAGGACATTTTGGTTTGAAAATTTTTAAACCTATAATGACTAACAATGTGTTATACTCAACAAAGCTCCTCGAATATGCTTCAATTTCTTTCACAGAAAATTGTATGATGGGGATTTAGTCCCACACAGAAAAGATCTACAATTTAAGGAACCAGTCTGTAATGTTAGTGACAGCTCTTAATCCTTATATAGAGTATGAAAAAATATCAAAAATCGCAAGGAACCCCCACACAAACAGACACAACCTTAAAGGCTTTGAACTTGGCTGCCTCATGGCAGAGTGGTTTGAAAAGGGGGTCAAAATCAAGAACATGCTGGGTCCAAAGTGAATTAGATAAATTTATATTAAGATGAAATTGCATGACCTTTTAAAAAACACAGCATTAAAAAGTAATTATGAAACAAATATGGAAAATAAATAAAAACTGGGTCTTCATGGTGATTATTCACTATTCTTAAGTATGCTTTTAAATCAAGGTTGAAATCAAGTGTATTTAAATCACCAATTTCTTTCATGTGAACACTGATCTTTCATAGTTATTTAATATCCCTAGAACTTGTTTTGTTGTTTACTAGCACAATTTCCAGTTTAACTATCTGAGATCAACTATTCCTTTTGACTCCAAAATTCTAAGTTTTTCTTTTCTTCTTAGTACTTTTCATAGAATAGTCAGAAAATGAAACTGTTGTGTAATAGCATTTTGAACCTGCTGAACAGAAGAATCAAAGTTGCTACAACCTCTCACATTAACAGCAATCTTCAAAGAAATATATCTTAGATTTCAGACATAATCATGTCAGTACACTGAGTTTCATACCCTATGCTGAAAAGACAAATGGTAATCTATAGACATATAATCTTAGAAGACTGCATTAACATTTAATACCCTTAAAACCTTGAAACAATTATTTCTGAAAACAATTTATGTAATCTCTACTACTTGAACCTACATCATTGGGTAAGATAAATTTAAGTTTAAATCTCAATTATATAACTTAAAAATCATTTTTGGATAAGTTCATAAATTCATCACATTCTGTTACGTGAAGATAATGGAACCACTTTCTATAAGCAAAAGAAAATGAGATGCAATTATTTGTGAATTGATGAAGGCCAAAGACTGTTGCTTTCTTGTCTTACCCTTTCATCTTAGATATTATTATTATTGTAACATTCTTAATTTATTCTTTCTGAAAAAATGAGTCTTTCAGCATAACTTAATATTTCCTTCTCATATAATTGCACACAGGAATTTTAAAATGTAATAAATATGTCTACACGAAGAATAAGTATTCTTTGACACAAAAGGAAGTCATATTTCTGCTAACTTGAAGGATATTGAGCTAAATTGTAAGCCACACTCAAACACCTTATGTCATCTCTATCACTAGTAAAAGCTTTGAACAGAGAGCAACAGTCTTCGTTAGTGCACTTGACTTTTGTTGTGGGGTTAGCTTGCATCAGAGACCGTATTACTCAAGTTCTTGAGCTTCTGTCTGTTGCTACAATTGTTGATTAAGCATCTTAGTAGTTAAATATTTGCAAGACTGTGGAATAGGCCTATGACATTCTCCTTAAAACACATATGCTTTGGAAGGTAATAAATAGCTGCTTAGGTAATATTACCTTTAATATGATTTTATCATTGACACACATAACAAAATAAATGCATTTGCAAAATCAGAAACAAAAATATAGATTTACTACATCCCTCTCCATTTGCCCATTCTTCTGTCCTGAAGGTAAATATAATGGACTCATTAAATTACTTCATCTGGAAAGATGAGAAGGGGATAGAATGTGTATTTAAGTGTATATATATCCATAATTTAACATAGTCTGTATGACTATATAGTTATTTTTATTCATAACGTAATCATCATCAAATTTAATTTTTAGCAGACATGTGCTAGTAAATTAGTTCCAAATTTATTTGTTCTCTTAGGAACTGGAGCAATAAATGCAGATAAAAATATACATACACACAGTCATATGATAGCTGTGTTTGTGTCATTAATTGGCTACATCTGATAAGTAATAGAATAACTTTATGGTTCATTTCTTGTATTACATTGTTTCAAATGTCAGTTAGTTATCACAAACCCTAGCTAAATCAAATATGACTAGAATATTTTAATCTGAATGGGTAATATTTTGCCCATTTTGAACATTTTCTCCTACATAATTCTACTACTAGAAATTTTCTTTGGTTTAGTTTGCTGGAAGATACCCTTGGGTAATTTATATTAAATATTTTTTATTTCATGAAAGGTACTTTTCTAACTTTTATTTTCTTCACATGATTGGCAATCTTATTTTACAATATTTTTCTAAGTATCTGTATTTCTGTTGGATGTCAAAGCTAATGTAATTACAGATAACATTTTTTATTTTTTTTAGAGAAGCTTGTAACATTTTTGAGTCACCTTTTTTGCTAAGATTCATAATCATGGTACTTAAAGTTAATCTATTTTATCTATTATGCTGGACATTCCAAGGATTCTTTAAATATGAAAATTTGTATATTTCAGTATTTAAGAAAGTTTTAGAAAAGTTGTATTTATTTCCTCCATTTTTATATATTTCAGCTAATAGGCTACCTCAAAATGTATTCTAATTTTCTTAAATATTTGTTCCACAGTTAGAGGTTCGTTCCAGTCTATCTTCCAATAACTTTAGATTTTTGTATTTCTTCTTATGTAGTATATATGCAGAGTTCTTCAAAGAGACAAAATGTAGTGAGATATCCTCCCTGCCTACACCTGTTGCACTGACCATGCCCACTGGGGCACGGGAACAAGTGTGGGGGTACTAGGTCTGTATTTCTGGACCCCAGCCCTCTCTTGCTTCCTGATCAGAAACATAGAGTATCTGGAGGCATCCTTGGGACAGGAACCTGCTGGCAGTCATGTGTTTCTGGTATAAGTGATTTATCCCCAAATAAACAAACATCCACCAGCCTTTTCTTTTTCCCAGATTTTTATTTATTCACAATAACAAAAATTATTCCCTTAGTTTTAAATAATGGCAATTTGATACAAAAATATTAATTAGACAGAGGGCTGATGACAAAGCAAATGAAAGAAAAAAAAATACTCACAGAGTTAATAGCTGCAGGAAATGGTCAGCACCCATAGTAGTTCAGGGTCAAAGTTTGGAATGAATCTTATACATGCACACAAAAGTAGAGGGAGGGGAAATTAATCAAGATATATCACTGAGAAAAGATCTAGTTTTATTAAGAGAAAAATCCTCAAATTCTGAATCACAGAGCAGATTATATAAAGTTAGATACAGGTGGCCTGGAGGCATGACTCAACACTCATTATTCCTGAATGGGAGGATCAAGGTTCTGTTCCCAGAAAGCACAGGGTAGATCACATCTGCCCATAACTCCAGTTATAGGATACCCAACATCCTCTTCTGGCCATTACAAGCAACAGGCATGCAGTGATCCATTTGCATCCATACAGGCAAACACCAATACACAGAAACTAAATAAAAATATACCTTAGAAAAGATTGGTTCTGGGAACCCTTGGCCATTAGAGCCAGGGAAGCAGTAGGTTAACTACACGTCTTCACCTCCCCCTCTATTCCTCCAAATTCATGTCCTTATCTTATCCTCTGCTCTGCAACAGAGCACCTGCCTAGTCCTCAACTCCAACAAACAGTCCCTCAGAACTCACAGACCAGGAAGCAGGTAGGCTAAGTGCAGATCTTCACCTCTTTCTCAGCTCCTCCTACAAAATGCTCCAGTCAAACCACTTGCTTTAGCCTCTCCTCACTTTCTGTCCCCATTCCAAAGTGACTAAGTAGATCCTGGTAGAACAAACATTTTGTTCCACTTCCTCGCCCAAATCCTGTTAGCTCTCCCCTCTTAGCCTATCTCCATTCCTACGTTTCAGCTCCTGGTACCCAGAATCACATTTTGCCTAGATTCTCCACTGACCACACCTATCAGGTTCGATGCCAGGCAGCACATACTGTTGTTCTCCTAAGAGAGTACAATAGAATACAAGACACAAACACTCTCAACAAAAAAGACCAGATATTACCACGTAGATTTTCCCAATTTTACAATTTTCCCAATCCTAGATACAAAGATCCCAGCCTAAAAGTACAATTAATAACAGGCAAGAAACATGTGTCAACTAGAGACTAGTAATGTACCATACTAAGCACTATTGCAACATATCTTAAGCTAAAACATACAACAAAGCTCTTAAGATAGGCTGTATGACTAAGATAGAGCTACTTCAATAAAAAATGGATAACTCACTAAAGAAATCTATGAAAACACAAACAAGCAGTGGAAGAAAATGCATAATTTTTTCACTTCAATAATGAAAACCCAAACTTTGGGAAACCTGGAAAAGAAATACTTAGGAAATTGAACAGGAACCTCATGGGCAAGGCTCACCAATAGAAAACAAGAGATGGAAAAGAGAACCTCAGACATTGAAGACACCACAGAAGAAATCAATACCCTAGTCAAAGAAAATGTTAAATCCAAATAAATACTAAGATAAAACATCCAGGACACTTGGGACACTATGAAAATACCAAATATAAAAATAATAGGGTTGTAGCCTAGTTATCCTTTTCTTAACACCTAATATCCACCTATTATTGAGTATAAAGCATGTTTCTCTTTCTGGGTCTGTTTTACCTCACTCAGGATGATTTTTTCTAGTTCCATCCATTTTCCTGAAAATTTCATGATGTCATTTTTTTCCACTGAGTAATACTCCATTGTGTAGACATACCACATTTTCTTTATCCATTTCTTGGTTGCGGAGCATCTATGTTGTTTCCAGGTTCTGACCATTAAGAATAATGCTGCCATGACATAGTTGGGTAAGTGTCCTTGTGGTATGGTTGAGCTTATTTTGGGTATATGCCCACGAGTGGTATTGCTGGGACTTGAGATAAATAGATTCCTAAATTTCTGAGAAAATACCATACTTATTTCCAAAGTGGCTGTACTCATTTTCACTCTCACCAGCAGTGTAAGAGTGTTCTCCTTACTCCATATCCTCTCAAACATAGACTGAGATTAGCATTTTTGATCTTGGTAACTCTGACAGATGTTACATGGTATCTCAGAGTCATTTTGATTTGCATGTCCCTGATAGATAAGGATGTTGAGCATTTCCTTAATTGTTTGAGAATTTTCAAATTTGAGACTCTTCTGTTGAGAATTTTCTGATTATATATGTACCCCATATTTTATGATAATCTTTGTTTAATTTAATTTGAAACAAGCTTGTTTTATATACCAATCCAAGTTCCCTCACCCTCCCCTTCTCCCCTGTTCTCCTACCAACCCCCATCTAATCCCTTTTCTGCTCCCCAGGGAAGGTGAGGTCTTCCATGGAAAGACTTCAAAGTCTGTCATATCATTTGGAGCAGGGCCCAGTCCCCCCACCATGTGTCTAGGCTGAGGGAGTATCCCTCTATGTGGAATGGACTCCCAAAGTCCATCCATACACTAGAGATAAATATTGATCCAAACCAGAGGCCCCATAGACTGTCCAGTCCTCATTACTAACACCCACATTCAGGGGGTCTGAGTTGGTCACATGCTGGTTTTCCTGCTGTCATACTGGGATCCATGAGCTCCCCCTTGGTCAGGTCAGCTGTTTCTGTGGGTTTCTCCAACATGATCTTGACCGACCCCTTTGGTCATCACTCTTCCCTCTCTGCAACTGGGTTTCAAGAGTTCAGCTCAGTGTTTAGCTGTGGGTGTCTGTTCTGCTTCCATCAACTACTAGATGAAGGCTCTAGGGTGGCATATGAGGTAGTCATAAATCTCATTATTGTACAAGGGCATTTAAGGTAGCCTCTCCACTGTTGCTTAGATTGTTAGTTGGGGTCACCCTTGTAGATCTCTGGACATTTGCCTAGTGTCAGAAGTCAATGTTTCATATAGAAGATTCCTTTTTTAGATATCAGTGCCATTCAGGTTTTTAGCATCACCATCCCATTTTTATCTCATGATAAATGTATTCTGAGATTTCTTTAATAGTTTATGTACTATTGTACTATGGTCACTGATGGTTGAACATAAACTTGTGAAGCTCCTTTAGTTCAGTATTAAAAATTTACTGTACCATTTCTTTCTATTTCCCAAAGCAAATGATCTATCCATGTCCTAAATCATGGGGTAAAGACTTAGCATTCTTGTCCTTTGAGAATAAGGACAGAAGTAATTAATAATAGCTCAACAAATATTATGATTTATAAACATTCAAAACTTATAATGATAGATTAATTAAACCATGAATCATTTTGTTTCTCTCAGTACTGATATTGTAGCATCTAGTTATGGAGTGTCAAATATCCATTCAATCATAAAGAGTTTGAGAGTCATATTGTGTTAAGTTAAATTGTTACAATGTATGACTCATATTGAAAATTACTCTCAAGGACCAAAAAAAAATCACACATGATTGACTGCCTTGGGGAAACTTTTATAAGTAAAATAGAAAAATCCATTTATATTTATACCATAAAACAGCTATGCCTATTTTGAAGTGCAAATAAAAGTCATAACCATGATTACAATTGGAAATAAAAATGGGAAACTACTCTTGGTAATGGGAAACAATTTTTAAGAAACCAATTAAAAAATAACTTCCTGATATTTCATCATAATGGCCAATTATAGTTTTTATGGAAGAGGTTGTTCTCAATTATACCTTTGAATTGTGGAGTATTTTGTTGGAATACAGCAAATAGGTTCTTTTCCAAATATATCTAGCTTGAGAAATTATGTTTAGTGCTTTTAGATATATCTGAAATGGTCAGAAATGTTCTCTGTAGTCTAAAATTGGCTACTCTGTGATTTCACAATACTGGCTAACTAATTAGGAAAAAGAGTGTTGCTCATGTGTAAACCAAATATTGTGCTCTGGGACCTTATCTCAGTACATAAGAATATTCATCTTCTAAATGTCTTATATTGTTGAGTTAGAGACCATAACATTATATTTTATTATTTATATTTCTTGTCTTTTATCAAATAAAACCAAAGCCAATTAACTAGAAAGTATCCCTATTTTAACTTTACCTTTGTTATATCACCTTTAAATTTGGTAGCATTTAATAAATATGAAATAAAATATTATCTAATGAGATAAATATTCTCATGAATTAGTAGAGAAATGATGCTTTAAAATATAGCACATTTACCTGCTGTGTTTTTATCTTTTAAGATGTAAATAAAGACAAGATGATTTATAATATGTAGTATACAAATACTTCAGAAATTTACTGAGATTTTTCACATTATACAGATTTTATTAATTTCATATGAATATTATTGTTTTATGAGCTTCAATACAGCATGCCCCAATACTTTCAGTTTTCATATGTTCTTTGGTTTGTATCATTCACAAGGTGGCAAGTGCACTTTAACATATTTGGTGCTTGTACTAGCATTTGGTCTCCTAAGTGTTCTGCTTCACTGTTCAGGTGGTAATATACAAAAGCAGGACAATTCTTGATGTTTGTTTAAGATGTATATAAATAGTTTATTTTTATTTTAGCATCTAAACGTATCTTTTTTTCATTTTTTAAAGGAAATAAATTCTTTCTGCTATAATATATATATATATATATATATATATATATATATATATATTACAGTTTTACCTCCCTCTTTTTCTCCCAGTTCCTCCTTACCTCTCCTCCCATCCATATCTATTCTCTTCCTTTTTATTTTAGAAAAGACCAGGGTTCTAAGAAATAACAAACGAAATTGACAAAATAAACTATAATAAATTGAAGCCAAAGCTATTATATTGAAGTTGGACATAACAAACTAATTGTAGCTAAAAGGCCTAAAAGCATGCACACGAGTCAGAGACCAACTCATTCTCACAGTCAGGATCCCATAAAAATACTCAGCTAAAAGCTATAGTATATATTCAGAGGATCTGATGTAGAACAGTGTAGTTCCTCTGCATGCTACTTCATTCTCTGTGAGTTCATAGGTACCTTTCTTAATTGATTCAGAGTGCATTCTCCTAGTATCTTCTTCTCCTCTGACTCTTACAATTTTTCCATTCATCATCCGCAGGAGTCACTGAGCACTGAGAGGTAGAAATTTGATGCACATATCCCATTTATACACTCTCTCTGTGCAATGTCTGGCTGTGTGTCTCTGCATCTGTTTTCATCTGCTATTGGAGAAAGCCTCTCTGATGATGATGGGATAAGGAACTAATCTATGAATATAGCATAATTACAAGTCATTTTTTGATACTGATTTTTTAGACCAGTAGTATTTGGTTTTACCCCAGATCCCTGGGCTATCTAGTCTCTAGTTCTTTGTCACCCAAGCAGTGTCAGATATGGGTTCCTTCTCATGGAGTGACCCTTAAGTCAAATGAGATATTTGTCTGCTAATCTCACAAGAACTTTGCCAAGATGCCCTAGCATATTTTACAGCAGGATATATTGTAGGGCAAATGTTTTCTGGCCAGGTTGGTGTCCATGTTTCTCTTTCAGTAGAATGGAGAGTACCTTCCCACAACAAGGAGACTAGAATATAAGGGTGAGCACTCCATCTACACATCAACTCAAGTTCTCCAAGTTCAATGAGTTATGTGGGTATCATCCTTGGATATGGGGCCCCATTGTAAGTTCGTGGAGAGCACCCCTTTTTCTTAGTAACAGCCTTAGTTGCTTGGAACTTTCCATGTGATTCTCTTGCCCCATAATTCAATTGAATACAACCCAGATCTGCCACTGGAAGCCTCATGTGGCAATAACAGATGGCAAAGTTGAGGCTCCCTGTACCCATTACTATGAGTCCTCATCAGGATCCTCTTCATACAATAGTTTAATTGATCCACCACTATAGACATTGTTAGCATATTTTACAATTACAAAATGAACCAATACTTATCATTTCTTTTCTATAGCTCTTTTTTTTCAATATTATATCCCCTTGCATATAAAATCCAAAGAGATGGGGAATGATTTTCATTCACTAATTCTAAAATCAGTCTTAAGACAGTACTGGGCCCTCAGTAAATATCTATTGGACATGTAAAGGAATAGCTAAATAGGAAATAATAAACTATTGAGACCCATGATTAGACCTTCTAATTATAAATATTTTATAATTTCCCTTAGGCTAGAAAAATGGAAACAAAACTATTTGAGATTGAGATCTTGACCCTTTCCCTTGCTTTCCCTTCCCTGGGGGAATTTCTACTCTTTTTTCTCTCATCTTACTAGTGTAATTGTTCCATAGATCACTTTTTAGCCACATAGTATTTCCTTCATCCTTATTATGTTCTGTGTTTGGAATGACTGTTCCTCTTCTTAAATAATGCCATTTTTATACTTTAAAATTCAAATTAAATAACCTTCTTCTAGCTATTACTTATAATTCCTCATGTCTGATTTAAGAGACTCTGATCTTTGTTATTTTAGTGACATGCTCTATATTTAGCCCCTGTAAAAAGTCATTGCCTTGTTTGTAAATACACTGTTTTCACTGCTCAAATTCCATAAAGATAAGGGGCAATATTTTATCAGAGGCTTTATTGTGATATCATGTGTTCATATACCATATATAATAGTAGAGCCAGTATGAAAATATTTTCAAGGTTTAACTTATATGCTTATAGTTAAATTAGATGCCTTACAACCAATTCTCTCCAGCATGAGAATACACTTTTAACTAAAGAAGTGGTATAAGTGGGATCACACGTATATGAAATTGTCTAACAATAAAATAGAGCATATTAAAAAAATTTAAAATCCAGATGTAGTTTTTATTCATGCCATTTGTATCATGAGTACAAACATAGCAAATTGAGATAAAATTATTCTCGAAATGAATTTTGATGTTTTGTTCCTTTGTCATAGTTTATGAACATAAAATTAATGTCTAGGAACAGAACATAAAGTTGAGTAATGGTGTTAGGAAAAAATCTCTCTCTCTCTTTCAATATATATTCATAAAACAAATAGGATTCTATAGTTTTGATTCTATAGTTTTGTTCTTTACCTTTACCTTTATCCCTAAACATTATAAAGTAGTGAAAATATAACATAATCACAATATTTTCCGTTCCCCTTCCTCCCTGAAAATCCTCCCATTTAACACTACTGTTTCAATTCATGACCACCTTTTTTCATTGTTGTCACATATATCCATGTATGCATACATACACACGTACATATCTGCCCATCCTGTATAATGTTACTTTTATGTATGTTTTCAGGGCTGACAAGTATTTTTTATTTTCCTTGCCAATTCTCTTCTAGCATTCTGAATGCTACTCTTTCCCTCCCTACTTTATAAATCTTCATTAATAATATTAGTTTCAAAGAATATTTAATATAAAATGCAAAATATACATACTACATATAGCTGAAATTAAGGAAAATAGCTGAGAAAATGAAGCTCAAATGAATAACCATGGGCAGGCAGAAAGAAACAAAGTAGGACTAGTTCTGAAAAAAACCTTACAATCTTAAATATTTGCCCATAAAGATAATGTAACTAAGATTCCATTTATGAATTAGAAATGAACTAATAGGTACATGGTAAGATGGTGTATAACAGAGCTAGAGAGAAGGATAAATAACTAAGAGCACTGGATACTTTTCTAGAGGACCTGAGATTCACTCCCAACACCCATTTTGTGGCTTAAAATCTCTGTAAATCCAGTTTTATGGAGTCCTACACAATCTTCTGGTCTCTGTGTGCACAAGGAACACAAGTGGTGCACATTACATATATTCAGGCAAAACATAAATATACATAAAATTAAAACTAGAATGTGCTAAGAAGGTAAGCCATTCCTCACAAGAAATGCAAATACTTATGACTCAAGAGCAGAAAAAGTTATTTCAAAAGTACTCATAAAAAGAAAATGAAATATAGTATATAATGCTATCAACAGCCCTCTAATAAATGAAGCTTTTGGAGTCACACAACATTTTTTTTGACATTCCTACAACAACTGCAACTATTATGTTTATAGGAATAGTTATTTTGTCCATAAATATAATTTAATATCATTAACATTCAAGTTTTTAAAAAATCTATAAAAGGGTCAAATAAGTCATATACATAAAGATAGAGACTATGCAGTAATACAAGATGTGATGACACGATAATAAATGAGTCAAACTTATAACAACATTAATAGGAAATACAATCAATAAATGTAAATTATTCCAAATATTCCAAATTTGTAACTTTACTAGTAGTATTATAAATTTTGATTCTTCTTTTCATTCCCTCCTATTCGCCCCTTCTCTTTCTTCTAAATTCCATCATCCCTCCCTCCATGCTCCCAAATATGCTCGGGAGATCTTGTCCCTTTCCCCTTTTTCCAGGGAACTATGTATGTCTCTCTTTTGGTCCTCCTTGTTTCCTAGCTTTTCTGGCAGTATGAATTGTAGGCTGGCAATCCTTTACTCTATGTCTAAAATCCACATATGAGTGAGGACATACTGTGGTTGCCTTTTTGTTACTGGGTTACTTCACTCAGGATGCATTCTTCTAGTTCCATTCATTTTTCTGTGAATTTCAGGATTCCGTTGTGTTTTTCTGCTGAGTAGTACACTATTGTGTTAATTTACCACACTTTCTCCATCCATTCTTCAGTTGAGTGGCATCTAGACTGCTGCCAAATTTGCACTACTACAAACAATGTCGCTATGAATATAGTTGAACTGATGTCCTAGTTGAAAGAATGTACATCTGTTGGGTATATGCCTGAGAGTGGAATTACTGGATCTTGAGTTAGACTCACATTTTTGTGTGGAAAAGCCATAGTGATTTCCCAAATGGCTATAGGAGTTTTTACTCCAGCAGTGGATGAGTGTGCCCCTTTTTCCACATCCTCTCCAGCATATACTGTCTTTGTTTTATTTATTTATTTTTTAGATTTTTAAAAACTTATTTTTCTTATTTTATATATCAATCCCAGTTACCTCTCTCTCTCCTTCACTCTCCCACCCTCCCATGTCCCCTGAACACCCTCCCCTTCCACCCCCCCTCACTTAACATGTAAGGTGATGCATTCCAGGAGGGGGTCATCTAAAGCTGTCAAGTCATTTAGAGTAGAGACTAGGCCCTTCCTCCTGCCTCTATGTTAGGGTAGTATCCCTCCATAAAGAATGTGCTCCCAAAGTCCTTTTGTGCACCAGGGATACACCCTGGATTCACTGTAATAGGTCCCTTAGATTGCCCAGACCTTCTAACTGAGACCATGTTCAGGGTGTCTTAATCGGTCCAATGCTGGAACCTCACCTATCAGTCTGGGTCCCATTAGCTCCTCCTTGTTCAGGTCATCTATCTCTGTGGGTTTCTGTAGCCTTGTCTTGTCCTCCCTCTCTGCATTTGGATTCCAGGATTTTGGCTCAGTGTTTATTTGTGTGTGTCTGCTTCTGTTTCCATCAGCTAATAGATGAGGGCTCTATGGTTGTAGATAGGTAGTCATCAATCTCATTATCAGGGAAGAGCATTTACAATAGCCTTTCCATTGTTGCTCGAATTGTTAGCTGGGGACAGTCTTGTGGGTCTCTGAACATTTCTCTAGACTCAATTTTCTCTTCAAACCTATAATAGCTCCCTCCTTTATGGTCTCTCTCTCTCTCCCTATCTCTCCCTCTTGTGCATTCCTCCCCTGACTCAATATTCTTATTCCCACTTGATTTCCTCTTATCTCCTTCTCATTGTCCTAGCACCCTCTCCACTCATTGATTCCCATACTCCCAATATGCACAGGATATCTTGTCCCTTTTCCCTTCTGTGAGGGACCTTGTATGATCCTCATAGAATCCTCCTTGTGTCCTAGTTTCTCTGGTGGTGTGAATAATAGGCTGGTGATCCTTTGATCTATGTCTAAAATCACATATATGGTGTTCCTCTTTTTGTGACTGGGTTATCTCATTCAGGATGATTTCTTCAAGTTCCATTCTTTTGCCTGTTAATTTCAAGGTTCCATTGTTTTTTTTCCCACAGAGTATTATTCCATTGTGTAAGTCTGCCACAACTTCTTTATCCATTCTTTAGTTGAGGGACATTTAGTTGAGTTGTTTCCAGGTTCTTGCCATTACAAATAATGGTGCTATGAACATAGTTAAACACATGTCTTTGTTGCCTAGATGTAGATCATTTGGGTATTTGCCTAAGTGAGAGACTGCCGGGTCCTGTGGTAGACTGATTTCCATTTTACTGAGGAACTGCAATACTGATTTCCAAAATGGCTGTACAAGTTTGCACTCCCACCACCACTGGAAGAGTGTTTCCCTTTCTCCACATCCTCTCCAGCATAAGTTGTCATTGGTGTTTCTAATTGTAGCCATTCTAGCAGGAGTAAGAAGGTATCTCAGAGATCTTTTGATTTGCAATTCCCTGATAACTAAGGATCTTGAACACTTTCTTCAGTGTCTTTCAGCCTTTTTGATTTCCTCTATTGATAATTCTCTCTTCATTTCTGTACCGCATTTTTTAACTTTTTAATTGGTGTTGTGGTGACTAGTTTCTTGAATTATTTGTATATTTTGGAGATCAGCCTTCTGTCAGATTTTTTCCAGTCTGTGGGCTGCAGTTTGGTATTGTCAACTGGGTCCTTTGCCTTACAGAAGCTTCTCAGTTTGAGGAGGTCCCATTTATTAATTGTTGAACTCGAGTGTCTGTGCTACTAAAGTTAGGTTCAGGAATCGGTCTCCTATACCAATTTGTTCAAGGGTACCTCCCACTTTCTCATCTAAGAGGTTCAGTGTGGCTGGATTTATGTTGAGGTCTTTGATCCATTTGGACTTGAGTTTTGTGCATGGCAATAGACATGGGTCTATCTGCAGTCTTCTACACACAATCATCCAATTGTGCCCTCACCATTTGTTGAAGATGCTTTTCTCTTTCATTTTTACTATGTTTATCCTACCTATCCAAGAGCATGGGAGATCTTTCCATTTTCTGGTATCTGCTTTATTTTCTTTATTTAAAGACATAAAGATCTTCCTATATAGATCTTTCATTTGTTTGCTAAGCATTACCCCAGGATGCTTTATGTGGTTTGTGACTATTGTAAAGGGTGATGTTTCTCTGATTACTTTCTCAGCCCCTTTGTCGTCTGAATAAAGTAGGGCTACTGATTTTTTTTTATTTTATCTTGTATCCTGTAGTTTGCTGAAGGTGTTTATCAGCTGTAGGAGTTCCCTATTAGAATTTTTTTGGGTCGCTTATGTAAACTATTATATCATCTGCAAATAGAGATAGTTTGACTTCTTCCTTTCCAATTTGTATCCCCTTGATATCCTATTGTTGTCTTGTTGCTTCAGCTAGAACTTCAAGTATAATATTGCACAGATATAGAGAGTAAAGGCAGCCATGTCTTGTTCCTGATTTTAGAGATATCACATTAAGCTTCTCTCCATTCAGTTTAATGTTGGCTGTTGGCTTACTATATATTGTTTTCATTATGCTCAGGTATGTTCTTGTTATTCCTGATCTCTCCAACACCTTTATCATGAAAGGGTGTTGAATTTTGTCAAAGGCTTTTATAGCATCTTGGAGATGATCATGTAGTTTTTCTTTATCATTTTGTTTATATAGTGGATCCCATTGATAGAATTTCTTATTTTGAACCACCCTGCCTACTTGATCATGGTGGATGATTTCTCTTATGTTTTCTTGGATTCGATTTGCCACTATTTTATTGAATATTTTCACATCAATATTCATGGGGGATTTGGTCTGTAGTAGTCTTTCTTAGTTTTGTCTTTTATTCTTATATATGGATATAAGAAAAGCTTTAAGGATGCATATTCACAGTTGCTTAGAGTTGTAACATATGAGGTAAGAATGTGAGCCTATATTTTTCCTCTCTTTTTAAAATTGAAATTAGATTCTACTAAAATAGAATACATTCCAGTAACAGTTTCTCTTCGCTCTCTTGCTCCTGCCCCTCCCCACATCTCCTCTTCTCCAGACCCCCTTGTTCCTTTTTCCTCTTCAGAAAAAAAATCAGGCCTTCCATAATGATGTTATCAAAATGAGATTTATGTTGTTCAAGCTGTTTGTGCCTGCTTTGTCAGTCAGTTAATGATATATATTTTGTTGCCAAGAAACTTTCATCTTTGGAAAAAAAATGTGCTTAGAGATAACCTTAAGTATTTAACATGAATAATAATAAATTGATGTTAAAATCTAAAAATCATATTTAGAATTTTGGAAACATCTTCAATTATCTTTTGTGAAAATGAGTTGAGATTTGATAATAGAAATAATACCATAATTATATTAATCTGTTTAAGAAAGGAAAAGTATGTCTTAAATTTTCTGCATTCAATTTCAGTCATTATATGCTTTTCCCCTACTTCCTTTGATACTTTGTATCTGATATTTGTTCATTCTCTCAAAAGTCAGGCCGATTTCTTTTTTACTTCTTGTTCTCTTACATAACCATCTTACATGCCATTATAAACTGATTTTTTTATTTTCCTCTTATACAAGTGGTATCTTTGATTTGTGTGTTAATAAATCATTCATTAGAAACTTACTTTTAAAAATATATTATTGAAAATATTATGTATATAAAATTGTAATAAAAATAGGGCAGATACTTCTTTTTAAAACAGTATGTCTACTGAATCATCTCAAAAAGCAAAATATTAATGATAAAAATTAATTAATACTAGCCAAGTAATCACTCATTTATACATCATCATACCATAGATAATGAATCCTCAACTCTGTAAAACTTTCTCACATTGTCCAGTTCCTTGATATCATAAACATTAATTTGGTAGGCTAAATCGTATACAATTGTATATTTTAGTATTCTTGAAACATAAGTTTTTACTGCATCAATTTCTTTAATTTGTTAATTCTTATTTCACATTTCCCTTAGTTAAGAAAGTAGTAGTGATTGTGATGTTGTTTAAGGACATTTGGAGAAGGGAATATAACACCCCAGGTAAACATAGATTAGTTTGGCTTTTTGTACCTGGATGCAATAGTTATAAATGTTATTGATTATAGTGTTAAATAGAATTGTCTTACACTTCAAAAATACAAAAATGACTGAGTAAGACAGCCAACTACTTCTTAGAGACCACATTGATTAATCTCTGCCAGCATCTATAGATTTTTCCTTAAACTCAGCCGATTTTCCTAGGCTATTTGGCATTGGGTCTTAAGCAGACAGAGCAAGAGTGGTGAGACTTTGACATTGTCTTAAATTACAGTAACTCAGTTTGGAACTGAATAACTGCAGGAATACAAAAAAGGGATAATAAATGCCAGGATACATGGAGAATAATAGGCAGTAGTTTGAAATATAATATTTTGATATTGCCACATATAATATGGGAAGCAAGTGTTACTCCTTCACACAAAAGGAATTAGTGGCTTGTTTATAGATTTCTCTGTATTGCACATGAGATTTACTTCTGGGAAAACTGAACAATGGAAATGACGTATGCTTTGCTTCTTACTGAATTCATATTTAGTTTCATCTGTGGAGTTTTTTACTCTCAACAGTAAACAAAACTCAGTTCCTAAAAATTAATGGAAGCAATTGATTACTTGATACTTCTGGATACAAAATTATTGCTGGAAACAAAATGTACTTCTCTTTTGACATTAATATTTAACTTCTGGGAGCAAGTGAAATGACTTTCCACTCTTGGACATGATAGGAACTTTTGTCAGAGTATGTAGTAAGGGACATTCTTCTGGGCCTCAGCAATAACACAGCACTCCTGTGCTTCCAGTGCTCCTCTGGGAATAACCTTAACATTACAGTCATTTTTTTTCTTCAAATTCAGAACAGCTAGGTGGAAAAACCTACTATGCATATAAACTCAAATGAGAAAGCCACTACTGATGGTGTTCATAGAAGCTTGTTTGTGAAGAAGATAGATTTGGAAATATTGTGTGAAAACCTGGGCAGAGGAAAGATGAATTACAAAAGAAACTGAAGAGAAAAATATATAAAGTAGTGGAGGTAGTCCTGAAAACAATGAGATAGTAGAAACGTAGAATATACTTCAAACATCCCTCATCCTTCTTTTTCCTTGACATCTGAAATGTTGTTATGTCTTATTTCTGCCATGTGAATGGGAAGATGAAAAGAGGTGCTCTACTACCAATGCTGTGCTCTGCATTATCATTTAAAGGTCTGACTGGCAAAAGTACTTTCAACAATCAAAGTACTTCTCTGAGAAATTAAGTGATTTGGTTTAAATCTAATTTATTCTTCAAAGAAGAAATGGAGAAATATGTAGTAACATAATTTGGTTGTTCTTCAGATGCTAATAATAAAAATATAATAATAATTAAAATATTAAAATAATGTCAGAACTAGAGAGATGGCTCAGTGTTTAAGAACACATTCTGGTCTTTCAGGAGATGCCAAGTTTCAGTCCAAGTACCCATGCCAGACTCATTTCCACCTATCAGTCCAGCTACAGGGTATCATAGATCTCTGGCCTCTTCATGTGTCTGCTGTCATGTGTACATACACAT
Source organism: Cricetiscus sungorus (assembly GCA_030556225.1). Classification (NCBI taxonomy): domain Eukaryota; kingdom Metazoa; phylum Chordata; class Mammalia; order Rodentia; family Cricetidae; genus Cricetiscus; species Cricetiscus sungorus. The sequence goes on from JANBXA010000126.1 coordinate 9,951,421, forward strand.
TGGAAGAAATAAAATTTTTGTATAATAGGTAGTATACAATAAATTCTATTGTTGCTAATACCAACTATAGAATTTATACCAGGTTTTGACTGACTCCTCAAAAGTACACAACTTAGGAAAACATTTGCTAAAATAAAAAAACAAACAAAACAGTGGAAGAGACATCATTCAGACAGAGCTATCTCCACAATGTTTTATCATCTTGTTAAGTTTTACTACATTTGACTGTATGAAAAGTAACTAGAAAATTTTAAATTCTTTAAAGAGCTCATTACAGTTCCTGTTGTACTTATCTTAATGGATATGCCCCCATGTTTTGTATATAAAAAAGTTAGACATAATGACTAAATTACATGAAATCATATGTTCTTGAGCCCCAAATTGGTCTCCCTGGTTATGGCTGGTCTGAGATGAAACAATCTTTCCATTATCACTATCACCTCATCTCCTGATGTCTTCTCATTGGCTTCTTGAATATTTCATCAAATACTTTCTTATATTATGTTTCTTATATTATGTTTTATCCTCAGTGCATCACTGAATGTATGAAGACATTGAACAACATGCTTCTTTTACTTTTTTCTTTTCTGTTTCTTTCTGTTCCATCCTTTCCTGCTTCCTTCCTTCCTTTCTTTCTTTCTCCTTTCTTTTCTGAGATAGGGTTTCTCTGTGTAAAAGTCTTGGCTGTCCTGAAATTTACTTTGCAGACCATATTGGCCTTGAACTCACAGAAATCCATCTGCCTCTGCCTCCTGAATGCTGTGATTAAGAGTGTGCACCACCATGCTTAGCTCAAGTATTTTTCTTAATGAATAGCATTTAACTCAATGTGGAAACAAAAAAAACTATTACATTTTTCCATCCTTATTTTTATTTCCCTTGTTCAGGTTTTCCCCGATAATAGTAACAGTAAGGGATACAAATAGCAGCAACAACAAAAGTACACTTAACTTTCACAATATGAAAAACAGATTACTATTTCACAATGTTGTTGTATTATAATATGCATATACATACAAAATGAAAAATCAGGATAAAAACTGAGTGAATGTTTGGGGCTGTAGTTACTCCTGGCATCATGAACCAAACATCAATCTGAAACAATACTAGAGATGATTATTAAAATATATGTTTGGAATTTGTTCCTTTATGTATGTGTGCACATTTCACATATCATGGGTGGAGGTCAGAGAAAAACATGTCAGAATTAAGTTATTCCCTTCACCATGTGGGTTCTGAGAGTCAATTTGAGCTCATCAGGCTTTTAGTCAAACACTGTTACTGATTGAGCCATGTCATTAGCCTCAGGCCTAGTGCATTTTATGGACATCACCATGAAATAGTTAATCATGTGGCCACAGGAATTAACTCCACTGTACTGTTATGTATGAGTTTAACAATGTGTAAGATCTTATACTGCTTAATGGAGAGACCTTGTAATTTGGAGGCCCTATTTGTTTTAATATTTCTATTTAGTCATTAGCGCTCTGTGATACTACCAGTCCATATAATATAATATATATGATACTATATAATATCTTTTGGATTATGAGAAATCTCTATATGTGCATATTCTGGTAGTATATATTACTAACTTAAAAAATACTGAACCGATAATTAATATTAAAATGTGATATAATTTATATGTTATCTAAGAGAAAATAAATGAAAATGATTTTTTTAAAAAAATACAGCATTGTGCAATGCAATTTGAAGAAACTTTCAAGTATCATAAAATAAGTTATTGCAGTATATTTAAATTCAAATAGTTAACAGGGCAGTCAACCTAAGTTGGCCATAAACTTAACTTAGATAAGGGAAGAATTATAAGAAAATGGGAACAAAACCAGGCTACAGCAACCCACAGCGACAGCTGACCTGAACAAGGGGGAACTCATGAACACTCAGACTGATAGCTGTGAAACCAGCATTGGACCGAATCAGACTCCCTGAACATGGGTCTCAGTTACAAGACCCGGGCAATCTAAGGGACCTTTGACAGTGGAACCAGGATGCATCTATCCCTGATACACAAAAGGACTTTGGGAGCACATTCCACATGGAGGGATACTCCTTTAGTTTAGAGTCAGGAGGGAGGGCCTAGACCCTACTCCAAATGACTTGACAGATTTTGATGATCCCTCCTGGAAGGCATCACCCTTCCTGTGGAGTTGGGGGATTGGATGGGAGGGGGGCTGGAGGTTATGGGAGGGAGGGAGGGAGGGAAAGGGAACTGGAATTGGTATGTAAAATAAGAAAATTAATAAATGTATGTAAAAAATAAAAAAACAAAACAAAAAGATATTTTTTCTTATTAATTCTTCAGAATTCCTTTTTTCTTGTTATAGTTAGATTTTTCATAATTTTTCTTTTTTTAAATTTAAATTAGAAACAATCTTATTTTATATATCAATCCCTGCTCCCTCACCCTTCTATTCTCCCATGTCCCCTATTGAACCCCATCCCACTCCTCATGTGCTCCATAGTAAGGGTACGGCCTTCTTTTGGGGATCATCAAATCTGTCACATCATTTGGGGCAGGGCCTTCCCCATGAGTCTAGGCTGAAAGGATATTCCTCTATTGGGAGTAGTCTCCAAATATCCATTTGTATACTAGGTATGGAAATTCTATTCCATTACCCAGGACCCCCATAGACTGTCTATACCTCCCAACTGTCACCCATGTGCAGGGTTTCTGGTTTTGTCCTATGCCTGTTTCCATACATTGCAATTTTATTATATTCACCTTTCTCCCAACTACTCTCAGATGCGCAGTCTCCTCTATCTACCCAAATTTGTGTACTTTTAGCACCAAAAGTAAAAGAACCCAGAGACTGATAGTGGGTTTTCAAACTTAAAGCTGAAGGTCAAAAAAGCAAAGCAGCTGGCCACTACCTTCTTAAGACCTGTTCCTCTGGCAGAATGGTCTGATCCCCTCTGCACAAGTTTCACCATGCTTCAGACTATAACCTCTCCTCAGCATGGCTGAACAATGAAAGCCTCCTACTGCATACTGAAGACCCTGCTTTTATCTTTTACACACTATCTGGTGCTGGGATTAAAGGCATGTGATCTGTTACTCTTCTAGACTAATTCAATCTCATGTATCCCTGGGTAGCCTTTAACTCAGAGGGATCCATTTACCTGTTAATCCTGAGTCCTAGGATTAAAGGTGTGTACTACCACATCCTAGGTTCTGGTTTCTGGCATTACAGGAATGTGCCTGGTTTCTATTGCTTCTGGGTGACTTTGCATTCTGAATCCTCAGGCAAACTTTAATAAATTGTAAATAATATATCACCACATGTTCTCATATTTTAAAATCCTTAGGAGTCCAGTTTATGTTTCCCATATTGTCTTGTGTAAATTGCCATACACTGATGTGCTGTTGATATGCCTGGGTCCATATCCTTAAAGCAAACCAACTCTCCACCTCTCAACAGTTGATTAATTACAGTTTTCTACTCAGGTGGACTGGGACATTTTGCCTACCCTCTCCCTTGATGCTGGGATTTTGACAGTCTTAGATTTGTACAGGTCATGTGCATGCCATCGGGACCACTATAATTTCATATATGCAAATGTTGTCCTATATCTGAAAAACACAGATTTGTTGTGTAATTTTCCACCTCTGGCTCTTACATATTTTCTGCCCTGTATTCTACAATGATCCCTGAGATTGGTAAGAGTATGTAAGATTTAGCTGCCCTATTTAGAGCTTAGAATTTTGTAGTCTTATGTTTTCTGAATTTTAACCAGTTGTGAGTCTCTGCACTAAAAACACCTGCTACAAAACAACACTCCTCTGGTAAGGTTTGAAGCATGCACTGATCTATGGGTATAGAAATTAGGAGTTAGTTTAATACTATGCTCATTCATAGAAGTAATAATGTAAGGTTCTCCTCTAAGAACTTTGATATGTGTAGCCACAGGTTCTTATATAAAAAAGTATAAATGGGGTGACCTTAAAATGGGGGTGACAGTGCCTCTATTAGATATCACACTCTATCAACAACAAAGAACCCAGTGCCAGAAGTTAATTATATCTTATGGATTTGTTGTTCAGTGAGGTTTCATAGCTATTTCCCAAAACATTATAGGCTACTGTCATTGTTCTTTGATACTCTCTACAAATAGCTAGACCCTATTGCAGAAGAAATCACATACTTGAGTCATAGAACAGGGAGAAGGAAACTCTGATACTCAGCTAGAAGCTTTACCCTGTTGGGTAGTTTTTATGGTGTTACAAGGCCCTATTCATGCTACTTACCCTTTTGTGAGCACTTGGAGCTGTAGTAATAATTAGTCTGCCAAGATATCCCCATTGGTGCAATAGTAGCGCAAATGTCATGGAATAACCAGTCATATTCTAATTAGATATAAGACCTGCTCCATACCTGGAAATGTTATTGGTACCAATTTAGGTTTTCCTTGGCCAAAATAAAAGCATCAGGAGGCTGTTTTTTTAAGGAAAGCTCTAACAGGTAATCCATTTTATTGTCTTTTTAACCTTCTATGGTCTCTTTCAGTCTTCCTTTGTGGCTCTTTACTTACTTATCAAATAAGACAGAGTGTAATGTTTTTTGGTCCTTCTTCCATTTTCCATTATCACTTGTCTTTCTCTGACTTCTGCATTCTTCTTAAAACTTTTAAGGATCCTTGTGATTATAATGGATACAATTGGAAAATTTAAATTTATTTTTTATTTTTATAACATAATAATTAGCAATTCTACATCTGCCTGAATATTTCATTTCCCTTGGCCATTTAGCCATAGCTTTGGAAATGAGTTCATGAGTATTTAAGGGAGCATTAATATACCTATCACATCTTTTTTGTGTTTGTGCGTGTGTGTAAAAATTCCATCCTGATCCTATCAGAGATAGGAACAATAGAGCAATTGACAAAATATAAATCAATTCTTAGGTTGTTCTTATCATATCTAATGAATAATCTATGGAATGTGGAGGCATGTGACCCAAGTAAGAATTCATGCATGAGAGATCAAAATTTCCTTTGGACTTTCATAATGATGACTGTTTAGGAGCCACTAGAATGATTTAGAAATATTTCAGTCTTAGTGAAGTTTTTGCTTGATTGGTTTTTAAACCTCTTTCATTTATGTTTTTTGCATTCAAGTACTCTTTTGTATCATTTGACTGACTATATTTACTCACTACTCAGTGTTGATTCAGAGGTAGAAATCTTCTACCAGAACATGAATTTCTTAGATTGAAACTAGTTGAGAAGTGACATGAACAAAGACTGACTTTCTAATTTAATATATTTTTTTAAGAAAGTGGTCAATTCAACTAACTAACAAATAGTTATAATCTTATTTCTTAACTGGAAACATAGGAGCTCAGAGCAGTGGCAGTGCATGGCAATAAGTCAGGTTAATAAGGTATTGACTAAGGGTTTTGTAATTTTCAAAGTGTATGTATTGTTCTAAGTTTTAGTAGGTTTTCATACTAAATTGATTGAATTTCTTTTTGGAAAATAAAATATTTTCAGAACTTATTGGTGACCTTCCAATTTCCTTTTTTCTGCTGAACTGAAACCATAGCAACCTGTAAATGGTGTATTTCATTTGTCCTATGTTCAAGTGAGGTATGTCTTCTTGGACTAGTCCCATTTCACATAAAAAAACCAGCTTACTCCAAATATGTGACAGATACAGTATCCTAAACCTTGAAACACATTTTAACTATATTAATTGCAATATGATCTAAATTTAAGTGGTTTTTTACAAACACACACACATTCACACACACACACACACACACATTGAATTTTTTTCAGTTCACTTAACTGTTTCTAGGCTATGTATGTTTTCCTTTTTTTTTAAAAGATGTTTCTTTCTAATGAATTGACAGTAACATTTTAAAATTTCTAAAATGGCCAATAGACCATACAGAGACATTTATTTATGCACCTATTTGAAACCAACAGCTTCAACACACTGCTGGCCTTGATTTCAGGCCAACTTTAATTTCTTTTCAATGGCACATTTTCTTTTTCCTGTTAAACCATGAGAAGAGAAAATAGTGCATCTGTTGAAAGTCTCCAGTATGGGTTATGATCCTATTTAATGATAATCTGAGCCGAATGATATCTTATATAGATAATATATCAGCATGTAACAATTTCACAATTATGTTAAAGCAGAAAAGGTATTTAACACAATTGAAACAGTCAACTCTGGGAAATAATTTCAGAATATTCTGTTAACAATAAGAGTAAATCAATTGAAAAGGTAGTATTTTCACAATATAGATGGAACTTCTGATGACTGATTAAAGCATCTGAGATCAGATACATTTTATGTGTCTATGGAAAAATACATTGAACTTTTGTAAATTTGTAAATAAGAAAATAATATCACCAAAGACCTTTTCTGTAGCAAAAATTCACATTAGATAGCGAACATGATATGACTGTGAAAATTCTAACAATATGGGAATATATGTATATACAAATACACATGTGCATACAATAACAATGCATTAACATTACGCCATGAATTTGAAGGAGAGCAGGGAGTGGTATATGATGGTGTTTGGAGGAGGGAAAGAGAAGGAAGAAATTCTGTAATGATATTAATGTCAAAAATAAACAAGCAAAAATATCTAAATATTGACAATGTTATCATTTTAACTGCAACATTACCAGATGCAGGAAGCCACAGGAAGTATCTGTCCTTGAGTAAGTGCCTTACAGGTTAGAGGAGTGGTTTTTATGTTTTGTTTTGTTTTATGGATCTCTTATGCATAGTAATTAAAGCTTAAGACATAACTTTGGCTCTGACATTAGAAGACAGAGAAATGTCTTGCTTAGCGAAACAATGCCAGCATTGTAAAAAGGAGAAAAATAACAATATCATATATAATATTCAAGCATAGTATATCTGAGGACAATCAATATTATTTCAGAATCACTGACTATAAAGACTACATATTAAATGGTGTACATCTTAAATGGAATTCCTGGGAAATTGTCTGATTGTTACATGTTTTTAATACTCTATGTAGTCAGGGTCACCAAGATCACTTATCAAGTGAAGGCCTCACCATGCCTGATAAATCCAGTTTATCCCTTAAGACCCACACAATGAAAGAATATAACCAACTCCCTCAAGTTTATCTCTAACCTCCATATGTGTCTAAGTAAAAAAAATAAATAAAAATAATTAAATTGTAATATTCTATTTAATCACAGAAACATAAGTTCTGTGATTCTTTTGAATTGATCATGAATTTAAATTGCATGCACTCATCTGAATCTAAAATTTTCACTTAACTGATTTTAATCATTATGGCCAATGTAAAATAAAATTTAAAATGAAAATTATGATACCAGTTCTTCAGTATGGCATGTTTATGATAATTTGTGTGACAGACAGAAGGTTAAAACAAATATTTCTCCACAAAGCAATTTGTTAGTATGCTTTGTATGATATATGAAACTTAAGTGCTTCAGAGATGTTCCCTTTATAAACGACAACCTGCAGTGAATCATTCAAAGAAAGTATTTCTTCATGTACATGGAAATATATATATATATATACACACACACACACACACACACACACACACACACACACACACACACACACACACACACACACAATATATATATATATATATATATATATATATATATATATATATGGAATTGCTGTTGTACTTAATGAAGTGGTCACATCCATGCCTCCAACAAGCTAGGTTAAGTTAATGTCCTCAAATAAGCCAATTGAAGGAGCTCATAACTGAGCAGTCTGGCAAAGTGTTCCTCCTGTCTCAGTTCTGACTGCCTCCTGCCAGGTCATCTGACAGGTTCAAATCTTTCTTCGGAAAATAAGTTTCTCCTCTGGGTGCCTCTAGGGCTTCAGTCATTTCTCTCAACAGGTGATTCCTACAGAAATGATAATGTCTTGGAGTCCACTTTTTCAATAGTCTGGTAGCAAAGAGGGGTGCACAGGTATCGCTTTAGAATATTACTGCAGTAAAAGTTGGTTACAATATAGAACAAGAAGTTTGTGTCTTTGTTCTTTAAGTTAACGGCACCAAGCAATCCAAGTTGATTAATGTGCATCTTCCTATATAAACCATAATGATAAAACTTAATTTTCTCTCTAAATTTGGAGGGAAAGTCAAAAGTCAGGGATTTTAAAGAAAACAATGATTTCGAGGCACTTAAGAATCCATACTTTTTTCCTTTCATTGTAGACTAATTTTCTCTGTCATTCTGAAAATCAGAAAGTAGTATTAATTGCCATCTTAAAGTTCAGGAAAGTAGTGTTCTACTTTTACAATACAAATAACTCCTTACCTATATTGAAACCTGATAAATTTTTAGTGTGTATACCTTATAAATATCTTGATAAAAATTAAAAACACCGATGGAAATATTACTTTTACTTTTTGAGATGATAAGTAGTTTATTGTCAATTTGCTTAAATCAGATGAGTAATTTCAACAACTAAAGTTACTTTATACTTTTATTATCAAGAGACTATTAAATAGGGTTATAGAGGTGGTTCAGTGCTTAAGAATTTTTGGTGTTCTTACCTGGGTTTGGTTCACACTACCCATGTCAGATGTTTCAAAATCACATATACTCTCATCTCCAGGGGATTTAAAACCCTCTTCTGGGATACTAGGGCACCATACATACATGCAGTTGCACATAGACAAACTGAAAAATATTTTCATATTAAAAAGAAACTAATAAAAATTTTAAGACAAGAAAACTACTTTGAAAAATATGATCTGCTGGAGATATTTCTGCATACATGGAGAAAGCAAAATGACTACCATTTTGTTTTCTTTAGTTTTACAATTGTGTTTTAAAATGAAGTGTATACATTGAAAATATTTTTGAGAAGTTGGCTATGTTTTTATATGATAAAATATGAAACCTATATTTGAAAAATTTGCTATGTTATGTTACTTCAAATACAGCATTGTGAAAGTTAGATTAATAAACATAACAATATTCTATGATTAATGACTGATTTTGTACAATTAGCTGACATCCTGCAAAATGTTAAAGAGAATGCAATAACCCTGAAAAATGAATTATTTCTTCAAATGTTGATACATTATCTTTTAATAGGCTGATTCTTAATTTGAATCTCACTTTCTATATTTTTTAACTAATACAAATATTTTTGCTTTGCATCTGTCTTTTACTGGCAACAGTTCCATTTTAAACTGATTTTTGGCATATTTTTCCTCTCAAGTGCCTTCCTGAATTATACAACATTATTATTCAATGAATTCAAATAAAAAGAAATGGTACTTAAACACTTCAGTCTCCAAGAAATGAAATTTGAAGCCCTTTCTGAAACAGAAGCAATCATTTTGACCTCTGTGTGAATATTATAATGCTATTTACTCTTAGATGTTCAGCATTTATACTTACAGGTTTCCTTAACTAAAATTAATTATTGTTTCATTTTTGTAAAGTTGTTCCTTTGAGACAGATTTCATATGTAACAATTATATTTTGTTTCCAAAATAACAAAATAGGGCCAGTGAGATGTCTCAGTGGTTAACAGTGCTTACTGCTAACACTTATGACCTGAGTGGGATTCCAGAATCCACATGGTTGAAGACAAGATCTCACACCTTCAAACATGCATGCATGAACACCATATACACAAATATTGGATATGAAAACATCAAAACAATAAAGGCAGTGAGATCTTTTGATAGTACATATCTTTCTGCATTGTTCAGTATGTAAATTCTACCACTTTCAAATAGCTGTGATTTTTCACAGTACCTATTTGGAATTTTCATTTTTCTTTGTTCAAAAAAGATGACTAACAACCCTTACCTGACTATACATGCTTTCATAAAACTTATATTGCAGATATTAGGCTCAATGTATAGAACAATTAGCATTTTTATGTGATGGAACAAAGAAATACAAGAGATTGTGGTGGTCTGCCAGACTATTCCTAATTTCATGTGTCATAGATTTGAATTCAAATCAATTTGGATATCAGCACACTGACAATAATTTAAATCAATTAAGGCAACATCAGAGGGACAAAACAAATGTATTTAAGATTAGAAACCATTGTTTATTTGTTTTACTTTCATTTTTGTAAGGTGAGTTCGCTTGGAAAAAGACTACTTTTTTCTACCTTGGCAGCTTAGTGGTTCTTAAGGATACCATGAATGATAGGTTTCTGGTTCAAAAGCTTTATAAGAATGAAGTAGTGTCCACAACTAGACCATCTTTCTGAATTAGCCTTACTACAGAATTGGTAATATAAAAAGTTAAATCTACTAAATTATTTTATTGTTACCACTTTCCATCTCTACCTGTTCCCATGGTTTTCCTATTGAGCATGAGAAAGCTTAACTTCACACAAACACACACAACTGATGCATGGGCATGCATGCATGCCAAATTACACTACACTACACACACACACACACACACACACACACACACACAAATAAAAAACAGATACATACACTTTTATATATATATGGTTTTTATTTCTTTATTTTTCTCTCTTTCTACTTTATTTATACCGGATTTCTCTGTATATTCCGGGTTGTCCTAAAACTCACTATGTAGACCAGGCTAGCCTCAAACTCATAGATATGCCTGCCTCAAGAATTCTGTACTTAAAGGGATGCACCATTATATTCAACCTATTCTCCCAACTTGGAAGAAAATTTTTGTTTCCACATAAATGAAAGTGTTTGGTATTTGTTTTCTAGTTTACCATATTTCACTAAACATAATGTCTTCCAGATTAATTTGTGTTGCTTTAAGGAACAGGATTTCATTCATTTTAAATTCTGGATATTATTTCATTTTGTATATGCACTAATTTATTTGTTTGATCATTTGACGGTGGACAACTATGTTAATCCTATTATATTGACTTTTATATAAATGGCATGACAATAAACATACAGATGCATATATATATATATATATATATATATATATATATATATAATTTCTAGGTTATAGCATCAATCTATTTTGAGTTCAAACTTTCCTATAATTACTATGATCATTACATTACTACAAAATTTATGTGAAAATCTCTGTTTTCTGCATTTTTACTAATATAATGGGTTTGTTTTTGATAGATATTTTGTTAGGATAAGATATGCCATTATGATTCAATTTGTATTTCCCTAATGAGAAAAGACTCTGAGCACTTTCTATATACCTGCTTGTTATTTGTATGTCATCTTTGAGAAACACTCAAATATTTTTCATAGATTATTTTTTGTTTTCTATCAAGTTGTGTGAATTCCTATATATTTTGGAAGTTAATCCCTGTTAGTAACAAGTAACTTCTTGCTAGATGTTTTCTTCATTACTTCAGGTATTTGTCTTTAACTTTTTTCATAATCCTGTTAAGTTCTTCAAATATTTTCACAACTTTGGGTCTTATATTTAAGTCTTTCATCTATTTGTATGGAAATTATATATTAGAGAAAATAAGGTCTTATTTCTTCATTCTGTATATGGACATTTTCTCTTAGCCATTTATTGTAAAGACTTCCCATTGTAGATTTTATGTTATAACTGCCTTTCCTGAAAAACACTTGGCTGGACACAAGTAATGAGAGTTAGTGGCTGAGTCTGATCCTTCGGAAATCTCACAGAGGTACTAAGTTGAACAGGTATCTACTTGTAGTGAGCTGTGCAGTGCAGCGCCTTAAAGATGGCGCTGGCTTCTGCCTTCCACCTCCCCGAGGGTGTAAACAAGCCCTTAGTTGGTTAAGTCTGTTCAGCCTGTCTGCTTCCATGTTAGAGTAGCCTATCTGCAGGGTCCACTTAGCTCACTGGGGTTGGTTAGTGCAAGGGGATTAAAGCCTGTGCAGGGGTCCCCCAGGGTCCCACTGGTCAGAAGAAACATGTTCAAGGATCCTGATTAAAACATCATGAAGATCTTCCCGGATCTTCGTGTCTTCCTTGCAGGTGGAGGTTGGGCGTGCACATCTACTCATCTTAATAAGATCTAAAACAGATACATCAGTATCTGTTATCTGGGTTATAGTGTACTAAAGTACAATATGTACTGCAAACAGCAATAAGGACTGCTAAAATAGTATATCTCCATCACAAGCAGCCAAATAGAGAAAGAAATGGTTCCCTCTTGGAGGAAGGCAAAAGGCTAATTTAATTCTATACTTTCAGCTTGAAACCAGGTTTAGACCTATTATGGTAAAAGAACACCAAACATAACAAAACAAACAAACAAAATAGCGTGGACACATCCTCAAAAGTCTTTAGGGTAGAGTATTATTCTATGGATTGAGCATGTGGAACTATATTAGATGGGTGGCTGAAGGCCTGTAATACTCATTGTCCATTTGGGAAGCAATATTCAACCCACTGAAAGACAGAACAGGAAAGCAAAAACATAACATGGAGGTCGGCCAGGTATGCTTTTGGAAGACCAGGTACCAGGCAGAATCCAAGAATCAGGACAAATCTCCAGATGAGTCCCATTACACTCATAATTATGTGAAGACCTAGGCACAGGTGGGTCAAACTCTAATAATGGCCTATGTTAATAACCAGATTTGAGGTAACCCTGAGTACATGCATTTGCCATAGTGTAAGTGAAAACAGTTATTAGTGGACAGTCTTATACAAATTTATAATGAATAGGAGCAAACTGAGCAAAGTAAAAATACAAATAGTGCAGTTTGAGGAGAAAAGAGGCACTTGGGATTATAAAAGAACTAAGTTCTATGTTCAAGGACATAAACAGAATAAAAAGCCTCATGCTAAATGGAATAAAGGGAATGGTGCTGTCACAACAAGACCCCCAAACAACTAATCTTCCAACTTGTGGAAAAATTTAAAGAAAAGTTTAGGTTTGGTGCTGCATGCTTTAAATCCTAGTACTCTGGAGTCAGATGCAGACAAATTTCAGAGTACAAAGCCAGCCCCGTTTAGAGAGTGAATGGAAGATCAGTCAAGCTTATGCAATAAAGGAAACCATCAAAAGCATAAAGCTGTTGAAAAAAATTGTGGGGCTTGGGTTTCCATCCTCAGGAAGTAACAGAACTTGGTAGCTTTGGCCACATGATTTTGGCTTTATACTTAAGGCCACAAGAAGGGGGTAATGGATCTCCTTCTACGTCTGAGGAAAGCTGTCAAAATAAGGTATTTGTCAGGGAGGCCATATTCCAGCCACTGTAAGAACAAGAACTTGGCAGCACATGTTTCTGGAGTAAAGGAAAAAGAAAGGGGTTATGGAATTTGCCATCAAGACTAAGGACAGACACTGAAGGCAGACATGTTTCAGGGGTGTTCATGCATTGAGACCCAGAGAGGCCATGGAGTGTAGCTGTGAAGGTGAATCTTGTTGGAGATGTACAATTATATATAGGAAGTGTGTGATCTGCTTTTAAATTTTGATTTAACATGGATTACAGTTAAGAGATTTCATGAGTGTCAGAAGAGACTTTGAACTTAAGACTTTTAAATAGTGCTGATACTGTGATAGACTGGGAATTGCATGCATTTTGCATTATAATAAGGTAATTAGATTTATGAGGTCAGGGAGTGGAAATGATGGTTTGAATGAAAATGTCCCCCATAGGCCAATAAAGAGTGGCACAATTAGGAGGTATGTCTTTGTTGGAGTAGGTGTGGCCTTGTTGAAAGAAATGTTTTATCAAAAGTGAGTTCTGAGGTCTCAGATGCTCAAACCATGACCTCTCTGCCTGTAGCCTGTTGGTTCAGAGATATAACCCTCAGCTACTTCCCCAGCACCATGTCTGCCTGCATGCAGTCATGCTTCTTGCCCTAACGGACTAAACCTGTGAACTGTAAGCCAGCCTCAGATAAATGTTACTTTGTAAGAATTGCTGTGTTCATAGTGTCTCTTCTTAGCAAAAGAATCCCTAATAAAGTCACTCCATAGATAAACAATACTAACAATAAGGTTTCATTCAAATCATCTTTGCCATACTAGCTATGTTACTAAATAAAAACTAACTTTATTTAAAATGCCTTCCCTTTTCCTTATCATTTCCACAAAAGGAAAAACTGTTGGAAAAAGTAGAATTTTATTGATTGTGTTTGAATTAATATTCTAAGATATGCTTCAAGGATAGGTCCCTGAGGATGCATAGACTTCCTAATGGCTGGGAATCTCTTGACTATGGTCGGAAAGAAATATTCAAATCTTTCCTTGGGGACCAAATAGTATAGGTTATGAAACAAGTGCTTATTAGTTTGTGTTTACTGACAGTTGTATGTGAGAACAAATTAGAATTTCTGATTAAATAACTAGTCAACTGAACAACCACATTTGGTAAAATATGCCCAATAACAGCATTCATTTGTCTATTAGTACAAGGAAAGAGAGTGCTAACCCATTTATACAAATTCACATCTGCATGTGATGATTTAAGTTATAATAAGATTATGCCTTTCATGAAAATATCTTACTTAGTTTGTCCTTTTTCAAGTTCATTTTTGGAAAAGAAAAATTAAAATAATCACACATTGATCATAATTATATTAGGTGGGATTATGGAATACAATAAAAATTTAGACAGTTTTCTTTTTTCTAGTTTTTCTTTTATTTATTTATTTATTTTACTTATAATTTAAAAATTTTACATGTCGATCCCAGTTTCTTCTCCCTCCCTCTCTCCCTTCCACCCTCTCTCCCTCTTTTGCCCTTTCCCCTGTGACATGCACCCTGGCCACCCTCTCCTCCCATCCCTCACCAACCATTCCACTTGTAGGGCTATGCTATCCGGGTTGGGTCATGTAAATCTGTCAAGTCATTTGAAGTAGTGACTAGGACTTCTCTCCTTAGACAGTTTTCTTAAGTACCATAGTAGAAAAAGTCCATATTTTTCAAGTATATCTGGAATAATTTGATAAATATTTCCTTATCAAGATCAGAGTATGGAACATGTGAGGTCATTCAGCCAGTAAGGCTGCTTTATACCACGCCTGAGGAACTAAGTTTGATCCTTGAGAAACACATGGTAGAAGCAGAATATTGAATCAGTTTTCCTCAAACCCTACTTGTTCACTGTTGCATGGATATGCTCACACCTACATATACATTCACACAAAAATGAATATTTTATAAGAAATTGTTTTATAAAGGAATAGATCCTTGGTATTTTATTTTCTTGTCAATATTAATATAGCACTTATTACCTAAATTAATTGGCTTTTACAACACATGAACATTTCTTCTCTTCCAATTGATATAACTTCATTTTCCATACTGAGTTCACAAAGAGTGAACATTGCAGAAAAAACATGCAAATATGAATATGACATTTATAATCATTTTAGAACAGGTCAAAGTACCTCTAGATTTTCATTGTAATTAAAATCTCAATCATTTTTACAACCTAATGTTTCACAGATAGATATATTTTCTAAGCAGAAAAATCTGCGTTAAATAAGGTAACATTTGTTTTGTGACACTATTTGCAGGGAGACATGAACATTTACTTACTCTAGGTAGGGAGCTGAAGGCAGACCAAAGTATGCATACTAGCAAAGTCTAACTTGGTAAATCATTAAGTTTTGTTGGGGTTACTTATAAGAATATAGGTGAGGAATTACTTACAGTAGTAGAAATAGGTGAAAGACAGCTGTACCCTCTAAAAGCCTATTCCGTCATTGGTGACAGGTCAGGAATATAGAATCTGGGGAATAAGTGGGAAAAGGGATGGGAGGGGCATCAGGAGGCATGTAAAATAAGAAAATAAAAAAATCCTGGAGCCCAATGTACAATCTGCAGGTGGTTAAACAGACTGTAGAATTTGTTTTCAGATAGCTCACCCTGTATCAGTTTCTTCAAAGAAGCTTGGCTGGTTTGAAGGTGTCTCTCAGCAGTCCTACTGCATATATATATGCTTAGGGAAGGTGGGGCTTAGGGAATCTGGTCATTTTCAGGGACTTCCTGAAGCCTGTAAAGTGTTTCCTTCCTGAATTTAATGAGATTCCCTGCAGGTTAGAATGTTTTACCTCCTTTACACCATTTTTGTCTTAATGAACTTTCTTGAAAGATGGAATGTTTCACCTCCCTTTACAGCTTCATGAACCTTAATTAGTTTTCCTCTAAGATGGACAGTTTTATCTTAGAGGAAATTACTAATTAACAATTTCTCTGTATTCTATACAACCAGATTGAGTAATATTTTGCTCACACAGAAATTTTTAGTATAATGTTTCAACTCCTATCAGTTAGCATCAAGCTTGGTGAGAATTATATAATTAACCGGGCTAGGTATACAAAAGTCATTGTGGGAAAACACTCTTTCAAGCTAGCTAATTACACTTGAGTCTCTTGAGACTTATTTGGCCAACTGGAAGCAAAAAATAAAAAACTAGATCAGCAAATCACAAAGTGCTCTTCAAATATTATTCTGTTCTGACAGGGTCTGTTTGATCCTGTGATGAGCTGTAGTTGAGTTAGGAAGGAGTAAAACTTACAGCAGTAGCTGATAATGGAAGGACTAAGCTCAAGATATTATGGAAAACAACAAATAAATTTCCAGAGCCAGAAAAACTGAATTCAATTTCTCCAGGGTGGTCATTACTGCTTTCTAAAACCAATCAGTAAAACAGTAAGAAGTCAAAGAATCCCCTAGATCACTACATCAAAGTTAAGCTTGACTTGAAAATAACAAATAAATGAAAAGTAACAGTGGCTTGAACAAAAAACTATATTTTTCTTTCAAATAATATTTCAGGCAGATGTCTCAGACTATATAGCGACTAAAGAACCCATCATTTTGTTGTGCTTTCTTTGTCACAGGTTACTTTTGTCATGTGGCCAGATGGTTGCTCTAATACAAACCATCTTGACGGCTTTTCATTTAAAAAGAATTCTTTTCTTTTAAGGGATGATTCCTCTTTTAATGATATATTCCAGGAGTCTGGGGCATTAAGGATGGCATCACAAATAATAGCTTAAAAACCTGGAATGCAACTGCACTGGGATTATACTCATACTTTCATACTTACCTCACAATATAAACTTAACCCAAGACATATAACTGCATGTACTTGGCAACCTGTTTGCAACTTGGGACCCCCGTCTTCATCAATATGTACAGTATACCTGCTTTAAATAATGTAATAATTATTTTCCTGAACAAAATCATCATAATATTCAATTTTCATTCAAATCCAACCTGAAATGAATCTAGGAACTATGAACAGTGTACAAGAACTGATTTGAGGTGCATATGCAATAAGGCATACTGTGTAAGTAAACATTTAAGGGGAGTCTCTTATGGGAATTCACTTTTGGGCAATACATTATGATTAAAAATAAATGCATTATGAGAAGGCACATGTGTTAAAGCTAAGGTTATATAATTTAATCTATTGATAAAGGCAAAGAACCTTCTGCACTGAGCCCTGAAGCAATCAAACTCCTTTTCTGGAACCACATTAAGGAAAGACCAAAACAATTCTTGAGAACCCTTGAATATCTTCACTCAAGTACCCTACATTCACATATTCCTTTAAAATATCTGATGTCACTTTTTTCTTAATGAATTATTTCTGTTATATTTGCTATCTGAGCTTTTGAATAAGAAGCCAAGAACCTAGAAATGCCTAACCTAGCCCTGAACTACTGGTAACAGAAGGAGTGCTAGCAGCTCTCGGCCACTTTGTGCTATAGGCAAAAACACTGTGAAACAAACAAATGAAATTAAGCAACCCTTGTTTGAATAAATTCACAGAATTAATGAATTTTGTTCCAATTGTACATTTCATTGTTCAGAACTAATGTGGCCAGGCCTACCTATAAAAAGATGAAATATAAATGATTATTACCTCTCAATATGAATAAGTTTTATCAGTATAAGAGAAGAATGTGAAAAGCAGTCATTGCTGCAACCAAAAATATGCATAATTGCTGTGGTCTGTTTTTAAGATCAAGACAGTATTATAGCAGCTGTATCATGCAATTTATAGAATCTTTTAGGCAGAATACAGCAATACAGAGTAAGCATGTAGAATCTCAAGGACAACATAATTTTTTCTTCAATGTTAAGCAATTTGCAATATTTTGATACTAAACTCAATGCAATTATGTGGGGAAGTTAACTGTCATCTTTGCATAATTACTAGGAAACAAAATAAGACTGTAATGAAGTTTCTCTTCCACATTGCTTAAATTTTTCCTTTAAATCTTCACGTCCTGGAGAATTGTATCTTAAGCTTTATTTTAATAAATATCTAATAATGCTTTGAAAACCGTATGAATAAATAATTTGAAATTTTGAAACTATAAAACTCAAATGTGTTTAGACTTTAATCAATAGCATATATCAAGTATAAACCTTTGTGTGATGTAGATGGAAGTTTCTGTCCTGCAACCCTTCAGTCCTAAATGAGTGTTTGACCTTCTCAGAGTTTTTAATTAAAAAATCTTACAATTTAAATTAACTCATAATTCTTATCTATGTTTAGGCACCTGGCTTGGTATCTTTTCTCAGCATGCCAGTCTCATCTTGTTTCTGTATCTGGATGGTGATTCCTCTCTTCCTTTCTTCTTCCCAGAATTCTGATAGTCTGTTAGCCATACCTATGCTTTCTGCCTGGCAACTGGCCAATCACTGTTGTGTTAAACCAATATGAGTAACAAATCTTTACAAATCGTTGCAAGAGCATTATCCAACATAAGTGTGACTAAAACATTGGCATTTCTTCCTTAATAAATTGGTACTTATCTATGTAACTCCTTTGTCAAATCTGTATACATAGTCTTTCAAACCTACTTGCTCAGTCTTCATCCTCTTGTAATATGTCTTAAAGCACATGATTAACACTTTTGATTCTCATCTTCATGGCTGAAAAGAAACATCATTTCAAAAGATACAAAATAGAAAATAATAATCACCTACACTCTACTCTCGACCTAGAATATATATGAATATGTATATATGTTTGATTTTATTCTTGAAACTACAACATAATTTTGGTTCAAAACTGTATATGTCCATTTTAAATGTCTATAAAGTATTTTAATATGATTTCACTTAAATTATTTTATTTAGTATATTTTTATCCTTTGACATAATTTTTCATTTTATAACATGCAGTTTGATGATTCTATAAGATAGTGTCCATAAAACTACCTTGTAGTTTACTTGACAAATATGTCCATAGTTTTCTATTGAAGGTATTCATTAAAAATTGACTATTGCCTATTATATTTGATATCTCTCTGCAAAATATGATTATATATTATCATAATTGTATACTAATAGACCTAATTAGGCAAAATATATAGTGGCTTAAAAATTATTTTAATGATTTGTCTAAAATAAATCCATGTTCCAGAAAATTATAAAATTTTAATTGATTTTTACCAACAATACAAATCAGTCAGTGCCTGATAAAAAATTTCATCACAAATAGCATGTAGAAAAGATTAATTAATAAAGTTCCACTTTGATTTTGACAAAGTAATATTCCATTCTTTAATCGATATTTAATTACTACAATTTTAACATATTCTTAAATGTATCCTATCATGAATTACATTTTAAAACTTGTTCTCCTGATCATTGTTGAGTATGTAATTTCCTTTAGAATTTACATGATAATAGTATGCTATATTTTTCAGTTGCAATAACTAATAAAACAAAAGACTAGGTGTCATTATTAAGTTTTCTACTCTATAGACAAAGGTTACAGAATTGATGAAGAATAATCCTATTCTTCACTGTGAGATACTAAATAATAGACTTGATTAGGTTATTGACATAAAAATTAATGCATTTTGTGCATAATAAAATTATTGCCTTAAGAAATTTCTATTAACTTATAACTTTCAAATATGTTGAATTATTTTAATTGTAATTAACTGAATGTTTATATAATCAAACCAGGTCAATCAAAAATTTAAAAATGCATATTTAACAGACTATGGAAAATCTGTCTGAATAACTTTCTCAAGTTTTCTACTGCAGTATGGGACACTATGACAACAGCAACTCTTATAAATGAATACATTTAATGGGGTAGCTTTAGTTTTCAGAGGTTTAGTCCATTGTTGTTATGGTGGTACATGTAGTGTGTAGGCAGATGTGGTGGAGCTAAAAGACCGACTTTCATTGTCAGGAAACAGGAAGTGGTCTGAAACACTGAGCATAGCTTGAGCATATATAAGTCCTAAAAGCCTGCCTTCACAGTGACAAAATTCCTCCAGAAGACCAGATCTTTAACACAAGGACACATCTCCTAATAGTACCATCCTCTTTAGTGGTCATTTTCTCTCAAATCACCACAATAGCTCATAAGGAATTTGATACAATATAAATATATTTATTACCTATAGTTGGATTGACGTTTTAAAACCGGGCATTTTATTGTTGATTTAAAATATATTAACAATTCTTCACAAATACTTAAGTATGTACTATCTTCCTACTGTACTCTGTTTTGATGTCCTATTTGATGTCTCTGGGCTATGACTTCTGAAGGAGTTTAAATCAGTACTTCAGAGACTTTAATTTACATAGAAATCATCTGGTGATCCTTCTACAGCTGTTTCTGCTACCTGGATCTGCAGTGAAATCTGAAGTAACTTTGCTCTATGTCCAGCCTACAATCCATACCAACAGAAAAGCTAGGAAATAACGATAACCCTAAGAGAGACATTTATGGTCCCCAAGAGATGGAGAAAAGGACAAGATCTCCCAATCAAATTTGAAGCATGAGGGAAAGAGAGAGGTAGTTAGGGAGAAGAAAGGGACGGAAGTGGGCATGATGGAACAAGAAGATTGAGCCAGAGAAGGAATAGAGGGGATCAAAAATGGTGATACCATTAGAGAAGGAGCCATTATAGATTTTAAGAGCCATCTGGCATTAGAGAAATGTTCAAAGATATACAAGGATGACCCCAACTAACAATATAAGCAATAGTGGAGCAGCTACCTTAAATGCCCTTCCCTGATAATGAGATTGATGACTCCCTTATATGCCATCATAGAGCCTTCCTCCAGTAGCAGAAGCAGAAGCCCACAGCAAAACACTTCCAAACTCTTGGAATCCAGTTGCAGACAGGGAGGAGTAATGAGCAAAGGGTTCAAGGTCATGCTGGAGAAACCCATAGAAACTGCTGACATAAACAAGGGGGAGCTCATAGACTCCCATCTGATACCTGGGAAATCAGCATAGGACCAACCCAGATTCACTGAATGTGGTGTTAGTTGGGAGAATGGGCAGTCTGTGGGTAGTGGATCTGTATTTATCTCTAGTACAATAATGGACTTTGGGAGCCCATTCCACATAGAGGGATACTCCCTTAGCCTAGACACAAGGGGAAGGGCCTGGGCCGTGCCCCAAATCATATGACAGACTTTGAAGACTCCCCATGGAAGGCCTCACTCTCCCTGGGCATCAGAATAGGGATTGAAGAGGGGTTTGTGGGGCAATAGGGGAGTACAGGAGGGTGCAAAATCTGGGATTGATATGTAAAACAAGCTTGTTTCTAATTTAAATAAGATTATATACATATATTCATATATACAACATAAATTATGCTGTTCATGGATTAAAAAAGAAATCTGAGGTGTCAGATAATAATCAGTTTTTATTTTGTTTTGTTTGTTTATTCATTTCTTTCTTTGAAGAAAATTTGAATAGTATAATTCTAGTATACTTCTTACAAATAGGACGTTATAACATTTTTATTGAATTTTATATTATGTGTCTAAGTGTTTTGTCTTCATGTATGCATATTTACTGTATGCATCCCTGGTGCCACAAAGGCAAGAAGAAGTAGTCAGATTCCCTGGAATTGTGGTTATGGTCTATTTTAAGATGCTATTTGGTTGCAGGAACAAATTACTGTCCTTTGCAAGAACATAAAGTATTTTGAACACTTAAGTCATCACCCTAGCTCCTGTAACAAAAGTTTGCATTTTGTGTAACTAAAGTCATTTAATAATGTAAGCAAATTCTTTAATTTCTTCACAGAAATGAGATAGTACAGGATTATAAAAATTATAAAATTGCACCAGTGTTGTGTTTGACATAAAAGAGTAATTTAGTTGTTCTTTTATTTTACTTATGTGATTAATATTTTAATATAACAGAGTCTTTTCAATTTTATGAGGTTCCATTTATTAATTGTTGATCTCAGTGTCTGTGCTACTGGTGTTATGTTCAGGAAGTAGTCACTTGTACCAATTCATTCAAGGGTAACTCCCACTTTCTCTTCTAAGAGGTTCAGTGTGGCTAGATTTATGATGAAGTCTCTGATCCATTTGGACTTCAGTTTCTTGCATGTCAGTAGATATGGAGCTATCTGCAGTCTTCCACAAGTCATCATCCAGTTATACCAGAATGATTTGTTGAAGAAGCTTTCTTTTTTCCATTGTATAGTCTTAGCTTCTTTGTAAAAAATCAGGTGTTCATAGTTGTGTGAGTTAATATCGGGGTTTTCAATTTGATTCCATTGGTCTTACTGTCTATTTTTGGGCCAATACCAAGCTGTTTTCAGGACTATAGCTCTATAATAGAGCTTGAGGTTAGGGATGGTGATGCTACTGGAAATACCTTTATTATACAGTGTTGTTTTGGCTACCCTGGGTCTTATGTTTTTTCTATATAAAGTTGAAGATTGCAATTTTTACTATGGTGAGTCTACCAATCCAAGAGCAGGGAAGATATTTCCATTTTCTGGTATATTCTTTAATTTATTTCTTTAAAGAGTCAAAATTCTTATTATATAGGTCTTTCACTTGTTTGGTTAGCGTTACATCAAGATATTTTATGTTATTTGTGGCTATTGAATTCTTCCTCGGCCCCTTTATCATCTGTATATAGTAGGGCTACCGATTTTTTTTTAGTTAATCTTGTATCCTTCAGCCACTTTGCTGAAGGTGTTTCTCAGCTATAGGAGTTCTCTGTTAGAGTTTTTCAGGTCACTTATGTAAACTATCATATCTTATGTAATTTGTACCCCCTTGATTGCCTTTTGTTTTCTTATTGCTCTAGCTAGAACTTCAAGTACATTATTGAAGAGATATGAGAGAGTAGGCAGCCTTGTCTTGTTCCTGATTTTAGAGGAATTGCATTAAGTTTCTCTCCATTTAGTTTGATGTTGGCTATTGGTTTGCTCTTTACTGCTTTTATCTTTTTAAAATATGTTCCTGTTATCTCCAATACCTTAATTATGAATGTGTGTTTGATATTGTCAAAGGCTTTTTTTTAGCATCTATTAAAATGATCATGTGTTTTTTTGACCCAGGTGATTTCTAGTCATGCATATTTTTGAGGCATTTTAAAATTTTAAGTAGAAAATAATATTTGTATATATTTAAAAGATGGAGTTAAATATGATTTTTCTGAATACAAGTACTGTGATTAAGTTAGGGTAATTACCAAACACATGTATACACCAACACCAACAACACACCAAGTTATTCAGATTTCTTGAGAAGAAATGTAGCTAATAATATCTGGGACATAGATATTTAGAAAGATGATACATACAAATAATCCAGATTTAAATCCAAGCACAAGAGGGAAGATAGCATCAATCATTAAAGGTTAAGAACAAATCCAGTATTTGTTTTACTGTTGTAACAATGTGAACATAGTGCCCTTTTTGTTTTGATGAATGCGTTTTGGTCTCCTCTTTGTAAAACACTTTTATTAATATAATACTAGGAGATGCTGGAGACTGGGCTGGTAGCCAGATTAAAAAAATAACTGGAACCCAACTTTGACCTTCTAACAGCAACCTAAATCCACCTCATTGGAATATGTACTTATAAAACATTCCCTCTGAAGGTTTAGTATTCATCTTCCCAGTCACATTTGCTCTGGTAGCAAGCCTTTGTTTGGAAAAAATGAGTGTAAAGTATGGCTTTTCTGTTTCTGGTTTGCTGAGAATGGATGTACTTGTCCTCATCTCCTACATTGCTAACATTAGTTTGTCACCCAGAATAAATAGAAATGATTTCCGAATATAGGGATGACCATGAAATGCAGATAAGGAGATACCAGCATTATGTAAAAGGCAACACATATAAATTTGAAAACATAAAATATCATTACTCTCCATGCATGGTGTTTCATTCCACTAGATAGTGAAAAATGAACATGTTCATTAATGAACCATTATAATTATTTGTTATTTATTCCTAGTGTCTTTCAATTACTTCTTATATGTATGTCTTAATTATAAGTATCTAAAGCATCATTCCCATAGAAAATGAAAACACAACTTGTTTCACTGGGTGAGGTTCTCATATGTGTTCTCTGTGAGACCCCAGATCATAACTTCATAAACATCTAAACTGGCACAAACAGAAACAGTTAAAAATTCAAAAAGAAGGATTGATTTTGTGAAGCATTAATCTAGAAAGACTTTGTAGGAAAGTTGGGATTATTTTTCTTCAGAGCTACAGGATTATAAGTAGAACCTTATAAGAACTGCAAACAAAAGATAAAATTTAAATATGGGTAATGGCACCAGTATTCTTCTGTTGGATAACGTTTAGTGGAGTATATGCCTTAAATCCAAGTAAAAGAATACTATGTTTGTTGCAAGGAAGCCCCACATATCATGTGTGCATATATATGAATATTTACACACTTGTATGTGTAAACACACATACACAATGATGATGTTATATCTCTTATAGGGATTGTTCTTCTGTATATTTGTTTCTCTTAATGGTTAATGAATAAAACACTGATAGGCTAATTGACCAGACAGGAAGTGATATAGTTGGCCAGAATCAGAATATAAGCAGGGACAAACAGGAAATTTCTCTCTTCTCTGCAGAGATACTAACCATATCCTGCAGCAGGTAAAGGAGTTGCAGGTCCAGCATTTTCCTATTAGATAAGACCACATGGAAATACATGGATTAATAGAAATGGGTTAAAATTAAGATATAGCTAGCCAAGAACAAACCCTCATCACAAGCCAACAATATTATGCCTTAAATCAGAGTGTTCATTATCTCAGAGTGTTCATTTGGTGGTCCAAGGGTGATGGAACTTGCTGGGCCAAGAAGCTCACGTTAACATATCTTGTTGCCTGTATTTCTCTGATTTGACACTCAGTGCTAGCAGGGAAGAAATTATGTGTTCTAAGTATCTGTTTTCATCAAACAACATCAGGTTCCAGAGAAGCTTTTTATATAGATACTATCTTCAAAACAAAAGATGAATGCATTGCAATGTCATGAAGATTTAAGATAAGGATCACTTACATGTTAGAAGATGAATATTTCTTGGTTGGGGGAAGATTTAAGTGGCAGAACCCTAAGTTATAACAAAGTAATTAATTAATGGATTGAATCCATTCCCTTAGCATGAATTGAACTATATTTTACTCAGTAAAATATAATCTCTTAATAGCAATTCAAAATATCTCATTTTTCTGCCTTTAATATCATGTTCTGCTTTTCATTGCATACATATAATTTACAATGGGATTTTCCAAACTTCAGCATGCAAATAGTTTGTAATTATTTATATAATTTATTACTCTTTAGTTTTAATTTGTGTTTTTTGGTTTACATTTACAAGGGCATACACATTGCACACTAGAACTATAAAAATATAGCTATCCACAAAATTCTCATTGACCTTCATAATTTATAAAAAAAAAGCAAAACTTTGATAAATATTAATTTTTGTTTGAAAACTTCACACATGTAGATACACTTTCTGATAATATCCAACTCCATTTCCCTCCTCTCCAATAGTCTCTTTATATTCTCCACTAATATTCATTCTCAACTTCATTTGTTTTTTTAAAAAAAACAACCTAGTCCCCATAGTACTGCTGTTATATGCATCTGAAATATATAGAGTCTTTCATTGGTTTCATCCCTGAAGAAAACTGACTCTCTCTTGCACAGAAGCCTATGCTGGGATTTTGGTGGGCTTGAACTTAGGTAGTTCTTTTTATCTCAGAAAAATCTGTGAGTTAATAAGTGCAATGACCCTGTCATGTTTCATTTTAGAGGTCCAGTATATCATGTTCTATAAATTTTCTGCCCCATCCTTTCTGAACTATGGAGGGAGAAACTGACATATAGATTTCCCATTTAAAGTAGAGCACAACATAAAGAAGATTATCTGGTGAGGACTGAGAGACCTACTATATATAAAGAATGCTGAAAAACCCAACTGACTGAGGAATTATGTGTTGCCTATACCTAATACAATAGCATAGATAAAAATGGGTAATAATATTATAGGTTTGGGTGTATGTTCTAAATACAAACATGAGCTCAACTATGAAAAATGGTGAAAGATAAAAATAGAATGTATGTACTATGTATACATTAATTTTTTTTCTTTCTGAGACAATGTTGTATTATGTATGGCTGTCTGTCTGTCTTGTAACTCACTATGTGGACCAGACTGACTTTGACTTTCAGGAATCTGCCAGCCTCTGCCTCAAAAGTGCTGGAATTAAAGGTTTGCACAAACATGCCTAGGATATGTAAGCCGTCTAATGGTTTATTTATTTGTTTGTTTGTTTGTTTGTGTTTATGAGTACTCGCCTCTGTGAATATATGGGGAGCACATGCATGCAGGAGCACAGAAAAGAAGAAGGCATTGGATGCCCTAGAACTGGAGTTACAAGTAATTATTGGCTAGCATACGGGTGGTGCTATTCAACCTCAGACCCTCTACAACAGCAGTAAATGCTAAAAATTGGTGATTCATATGTCTGGTCCCAGCATGTTAAATCTCAAATTAAAAAATAATTTTACTTCAGACATGATATTCAGAAAAATAAAAGACATAGGAAAATTAACAATTATAACTAAAACTAAGACTATATGCTAGAACAAATAAACCATCAAATAAAGATCATTAAGAAGGTTATTGATGAGCATTAAGAAGGTAGTAAATGTAGAAATTCCCAAGTTGAAATGGTATGACAGAGTATGAAAATAAATATGTAAACACACAAATAGATTACCAATAATATCAATAACTATAAATTGGATGGATTCACCTAGTACATACACACGTGTGTATTTATATACACATACACATTCACACACAAACACACACACACATACAAGCCCACAAAATTGTATCTGTTTTCATATCAGCCAAGAATGCTAAATCCAACTATATGACACAAGGTCAAGACAGATGCTGATAACTCAAGAATGGAAATGTAAGAAAATTGGAATGTACAAATGATGTGAATTTTCAGTTTTCTTTCGGCCACAAACAGTACAAAAGAAACTAAAACTTGTGTAGAAAATGTATCAAAGCAATGAAAAGCATCCTGCTCCATTCACCATTGTCAGTACATATTTAACAACCTTTAAGGTAGCACAGTATATATAAATCCCCAGATTCTATTACTCTGATACAGAGATAGAGTTGTTGGAATGTACTTCTGTTTGTAATTTTTTTTCAATTATATTTCATGTTGATGGCAATAAAAGGGTTTCATACTGCTTCATTTTGTTCAATAGCATTCCAAAGTAAACATTTTATTATGATAAGATAAATGCATAGGATGAAGTTGTACTCAGTGCACTATTAATAATTGCACCACTGTCACTTGGATATGACTAAAAAAGAGACAACTAAAAATTAGAAACATTTTAAAAGGTAACAACATAATATTTAAGAAGCTCATTTTAAAGACATCATTCTGTAAATAGATAGTCCTTTCTGATATTATATTACATGTGTATATATAAATACACATTTATAATATATAATGATTTTTTTAAATTTAAATTAGAAACAAGCTTGTTTTACATATCAATCCCAGTTCCTGCACCCTCCTGTCCTCCCCTGTTGCCTCCAACAACCCCCATCCCATCCTCTTTCTGCTCCCCAGTGAAGGTGAGGCCTTTTATGGGGAGTCTTCAAAATATGGCATATCATTTGGAGCAGGGCCCAGCCCCTCCCCTATTTGTCTAGGCTGAGGGAATATCCTGCTATGTGGAATGGGATCCCAAAGTCCATTCATATACCAGGGATAAATACTGATCTACTACCAGAGGCCCCATACACTGCCCAGATCTCCCAACTATCACCAACATTCAGGGGGTCTTATGCTATGTCTGATATGTATTAAACAAACACCAAACACATCAACAAAATGTCAGCATGATTGAAAATTAATTTTTCTAAATCAATTTCTAAATGATACTATCTAGCACCCATCCTTTATTAGCACATTTTAAGGCTTAATAATTATAAGAAATTATTACTGACAGCCAGTTCAATTTTTATTAAATTATAGCCTTTAGTCAAATCTTCTAGCATCAAGATGTCTCATTTGCAACAGAATTATTGTTTTAGAGTATTGTCAAGTTTTCAAAATGCTTTATAATATATCAAGTCGTCTTTGTCTTGTAAACTTCCTCATTATTATTCTGATGTTCATGTACTCTGAGGCTCTTTCTCTCTAGGTTTCAACTTTACCATTACCTCCTCTGAGATCTTTTTGTTTGCTTATTTTAATTATCATCTCCTGTGCATCCAACCAAAATTAGTCCTCTACAATAAAATCTTCTCTGGGATTCACTAGTACTTTTCAGCAGATGGCACTGTTATTTAGGCTAAACAATTTGTCACCAGGGTAAAGTAAATATTCTTGTAAGATTTTTTCCCAGAACAATAGAATGTCTGTGTGTATAAAATTAGCACTGACTTTTTCTGAAAGTGGAGAATGAAATGAAGAAATTTCCCTGTGAAGATAAATAAACTAATATCACAGAAATATTTAAAACATCAGAAAATATACAAGTGAAATAAAATATTCAGTTTTTATTTCATATATTCTTATTTTTGAAAAATAAAACTTAATATTCAAGCATTTTAAAATACATCTTTATAAATCCTGTTCATTTGTTGTTAGATCTAAAAATGTTTTCTTGTTATTACTAAGTTCATTAGAACAGAACATTGACTATATATTTTATATGCTTAAATAAATATCTTTTACTTACCTTGTTTTTGTTAGTGAATAACAGAAAACAAATTTCTATTGGACTTGGGGGTTTTTAGTAGGGTGTGTGCCTAAATCAATTAACGCCAAAGCAATTACTTTTTCTCCAAGCAGAATTATGCCTTTTTGTGTTTCAGTTTCATTTACAAGTATATTAAGATGGTCCTGAAAATGTAGTGTTATAACGAGAAAGGATAGTGTGCATAATTTTTATCGACTAGCTAGCTCTACTAAATAAGAGAAGAGAAAGGTAAGACAGTTGAAAAAATAAAATCAAAAGAAATACACTGGACTAAAGATATATCTTAGTACTATAATGATTCCCTAGTATGCACAAGAAACTAGGTTCATTTTGTAGTACCTCAAAGCACAGTATAACATATTTTATTTTCTAAGAACAAAGATGTTTTATACACATACTTTTTATCTTTGTAGGGCTTCATTTCTATGACAACTGAATTCATCTCCAACAAAGTCTGAATGTGATTCCAATTCATTGTCTTACTAAAAGAAGGCTATTCATGACTGTAAAACCCAAGTGTGTAAGTGTGTGTGTGTGTGTGTGTGTGTGTGTGTGTGTGTGTGTCTGTCTGTCTGTCTGTCTATGTGCATTTCTCTCTCTGTCTCTCTGTTTTTCTGTGTGCATGTGTGTGTGTGATGTATGTATGTATGTATGTATGTATGTATGTATGTATGTATGTATGTATGCTGAGAACACAAAGTCACTGATCTTGCTCCTTAAGGGGGAAATTTGTAAAAATATATGATGTATGTCAACCCCCAAAACCACTTTTGTGTTTGTTTAGATTATAGAAATCTGCAATAATTAGCATTAATTCAGAAATTCCCAGGAATGCTAGAATAAAAAGTTAGGGGGTGGGAAGATGGCTCAGTAGTTGAGAACAATGCCAGTGGTCCTAAATTGAGTTCCAAAAACCACACTGAATGACAAACAAGTGACAGAAACTTCAGCTACAGGTGATCCCTTGCCTTTGGGCTTGCATGTGCTCTGTACTCACATGCACAACCCCTCCGCACACAATACAACAAATAAAAATTTAAAGAAAGAAATTTTGGCAAACAAACAGTATTCTATTTGAAAAATTAACAAAGTCATTGTATGATGACATATCTGACTATATAAAATTTTCACAAATTAATATATATATATTTACTATGCCAAGCACTCATATAACACACTTTTTTCTTGCGGAAAGCAAAGTAAAATTACTGGATTAAAAAGTTACTCACAAGCTGAGATCAGACTTACATTTCTAATTCAGTCCACAAAGGGAATGATTTACTGGTTTCAAATATAAAAATAAAATGCACTGACATTCTATAGAACATAATTTTCAATGTGAGGTATGGATTCTAAAAGTTTGGCCTAGGTTCCAAAGAATACCTTCAAAATCCTCCCAAAGAATTTTGTAGTCACCGTATTTTGATAAGCTATCATTTGCTTTCTTCCTATCTCATTTCCTGGCAAGCATTCCACTCAATCTGCCCACATGTTTTAGAAAGATAGATAATATGGTTAATAGAACTGAGACACATATTAGACATTGAAGACTTTCAATGAAATCACCTGTTTAAAATGTAAGCATGTAAAACAAGCTACATCTCTGTCTTTATGGGAAATATAGATTTTTTAAAAACCTTTTCTTTTTAAAATTTAGTTTCATTTTATATGTAGGTGTGTGTTATGAGCAGTTTTCCCACCAGCCTGGTTCCAGAGCAGCATCAGCCCCAAATAACACACAGATGATGGGAGATGTGATTCTGTATATATGTTTCTCATACTGTTAATAAAGCCCTGTGGCCAATAGAAAACTAGATAGGTGGGGCTAGGAGACTAGGAGGAGGAAGAGGAAGTAGTAGGTGGAGTCAAGATGTAGCCCGGGGAAGGAGCAGGAAGCCTGCCGCGCGGCTCCCCATAAGACGACCACGTGGAAATACTTAGATAAGTAAAAATGGGTTAATAATTAAGACAGAGCTAGCCCATAAACAATAATGGTAACTGGCCAACAGGATTGTATCAAATACAGAGTCTCTGAGTGTTATTTGGGGCTGGCGTGGCTGTGGGCCCAGACTGGCAGGCTGGCGGAAACTTACATGCTACACACAGAGACACTGTATTAGCTAGCTCTCTCTTAAATATTAACCCATTTCTATTAATCTAAGTGTTTCCATGTGGTATTTCCAGAGAGAGGGTCTGGACCTCTTCTCTCAAGGATGTACATCTTGAATCTCTTCTATTACCTCCGAGAGAATCCTCCTTGTTTCGTAGGCCTGCCTATCGTTTTTTCTTGTTCTTTTATCCTTTATTTAAATTATTTTTTATTCTTTTACATATCAATCCCAGTTCCCCTCTCCCTCCCTCCCTTCCTCCCTTCCATGCTCCCAGACTCCCCATTCCATGCCATTCACCACCTCACTCCACAAGGAGGGTGATGCCAGGACAGATCAACAAAATCTGTCAAGTCCTGTCTATCTTGCCTTCCTATTTTCAACAATGCTTTATTCATTAACCAATAAGAGAAACATATTTACAGAATGACATCTCCCACCAGGTGTATATATTTTCCTTAGTATATTTATGTGGACCATGTGTGTACCTGGTCAAATGGTACCTTGTACCTTGTACCTTGTGTGTACAAGTAAGTCAAAAGAGGGCATTGGCTTCCCTAGAACTCTAATTATGGATGGTTGTGAGCCATCATGTGTGTGATGGGAATAGTTCCCAGGTTCCCTGCAAAAACAAGTCTTGTTACCATTGAGCCATCTTTATAGCCCCAAACTCCCAAAATACTAGTGTTTAAGGCAGATGGATGTATTTGAGAACTGCTAATATAAAGACTTGACTATTTTCATTTTTATT
Source organism: Cricetiscus sungorus (assembly GCA_030556225.1). Taxonomy (NCBI): domain Eukaryota; kingdom Metazoa; phylum Chordata; class Mammalia; order Rodentia; family Cricetidae; genus Cricetiscus; species Cricetiscus sungorus. The sequence goes on from JANBXA010000126.1 coordinate 9,983,274, forward strand.
TCTTTTCTCTAAAATCTCGGGTATATATAACTCATGAAAATACTTAAAGATTTTAACTTTCTCTAAAGAAAAGAATGATCCTGTTCAATGACTTTAGAATGTGCCTTAACAAATGCAATTCAAACTGATTTTACAAAAAAATGAGGAATTTCAATTATCAGGATCACTGTTGGCACTGTATAATGCTGGGTTAAACAGTAAATAATAATGAGAAGAGCAGAAATATTTTTGTAAGATAAAATGTTTAAGAATGTTTACTTATCACACTTAGCTATTTCTTGAAGTGTACCACAATAAATTTAAACATATGTATATTCCTATTTTTTTGAAGATGATCATCATTTAAAAGCACTTACTACTCTTCCATAGGACCCAGGTTTGATTCTCAGTACCCATGTGGTGAGTCATAATTGCCTGTACTCCAGTTCCAGGGGGTCTGTTGCCTTCTTCTGACCTCTGTGAGTTGTTGCATGTACATGGTAAATACACATGCATTCAATCACACACACACACACACATACACACACACACACACACACACACACACACGCACACGCACATGCACATGCACACGCACACACACACTCACACAGTAAATATTAATAGTACAATTAAACTAATTTCAACTCAAGTTTTTCTTGCATGTTTCTTGCTTTTTGACAATGGGAAACTAAACCAATTTACCAAGATAATTCATAGGAAAACTAAGCAATGGTATGCCTTCCACTTTTAAATGATTGGGATAAGTGCTTTTTTCTAATTTATTCCCAACCAATCCAGAATAAAGGTAATTTTTATCACAACACTCTAAAAAGACATCTAAATTGAATTCTGATATTGCTGGTTTAGCCTGGAACGCCTTCTAAGAAGTACCTCCCCATCAAGTGAAGTTGTGTGGTGGCTTGTCAATTCTTTTCCACAAGTACTTAGAAGAAAATGACATACAACATTTCCATTTGGACAGAGAATACACAGGCCTTTCTCAAAACGTGATAGTCTATTAATTAAGCCATTGCTGACAGAGAAAGGAACCCTTCTTGATGTGAGTTCAGCCTGTAAATAATGTTGCCTTAGAAGTAAACAGTAGTAATTGTGCCCTGGGCCTGAAAGGAAGTAGGCCAGACATACTAAATACTGAGCAGCAGATTATAAATTCTTACATGAAATAACTCGGCAGTGTTGTGTTTATTTTTTCTTCCAGAATGACATTTTGGTAATCAATTCCATCACATAAAAAGTGTATATGACTTTAATTATTTCCGTGTTATATTATAACAAAGAGTTATTCAAAAGTGCAAACCTAGCCTTTTATATTTTTGATGACAAATACAGTTTTTGTCCACTTAACTAATGTAACTGGAAGAATGTGCTTTCAAGATTACAATGTCCTAGTTTGGTAATGTCAAGTAGCAGTATATTCTTTTTTCTTTTTACAAAGGGGGACAAATAATTGAGTTTAATAATTTAAGTACACTGGATATTAAGTGAACATGTACAGTCTTTGTATATCCATGTGGCTCATCATGACTCCCTAAAGAATTTCATGAAACTGTGCAAAGACTTTCCAAACACCTATTGCTATAGGTTTTATATACCTTTTTGTTCAACATTATAAAAATTGATTTAAAATAAACAAACTACAAAGTACAAAATTGTATCTTTCCCATAAACCCCAAAGGATTGTCCAACCATAAATGGAAACTATGTCTGAGGTTAAGACGATTTTACTTGGAAGGATGCTTTGAGACTCAAAAGAGCTTTCTTTTGTTGTTGCTCTTTTTTGCAGGCATAGTATCAAAATATATAGCCCAGGGTGATCTGGCACTCATTACACAGTTCAGCCTAGCCCAGAATTCATAACAACTTTCCTGCATCACACTCTCAAGGGTTGGAGTTACAATTGTGAGGCAACATGCCCATTTTCAATGGTAATTTCTTATATGATCACACTTGGTAAAGTACCTGTGCCATACTGAATGTGAAAAATACTATTTTCCTCTTTTTGGAGTTATCTCTAAGTGATTTTATTTGTACTTCCTACCGTGTTATAAATTTAAACTTACTGATATTCTCATATTTCCTGAACAAAATTTCTGGTGTTCTTCCCTGATTTCCCTCCTACAATATTCCAATAGTTTCCTATTAAAGTGTTAGGCCTATAACTCTAGATAATTTTATCTGGATAAGATATTTGTTCTAGTTTTTACTGAGGCAGAGTCAAATGTGGACTGGAGGAAATATGTGGAAGAGTCTTTGCTGTGCAAAGAACTGGACACTTTTCTCTTTTTCCTTCTAACATATTCTGAATGAATACGGTTTACATTTTGGCTATCCCACCAGCTATAAGGCTACCCTGAAGAAAAGTACTTGTAAAATATATGTTTCCCTTATTAATGTACTAATTACTTATGAATATTTTGCCAACATAAACATTCCTCACAGGTTTATTCCTATGCAGCTCATCAACAGTTTAGTTGAGCAGTATCTGACAGTGTGGCTGTCGGTCAATTTGATTTTAAATATGCATTCAATCAAGTCATGAAATAGAGGAAGGCAACACTTTGTAAGAGACAAGGAGTGGAATTAATTGTACCCACGGAGGAATTGGTCTCCAACCAGAATGGCATACATACATCATATATGTCATGGAACTTTTTACCTTTTTTATTTGTTGCATTGAGGACTAAAGTCAAACTTTTGTACTTAATGCATGAGCATCTACCACTAAGCTATGTTTTCAACCAAGACTAACTCTTTTAAGATGAGGAAATGAAAATCATGTGTGAACAGATGATAGTGGGAAATAAGAGGGAAATGAGAGGCTTTCGATAGGATTCATTTGTGAAACCTTGAACTAGAATGTAAAAGGGCTGATGGCTTCCAACTCCAGCATCAAAGGGAAAAAAGTGATTCTGTTGATGTATTTTAATTGATTTGGTTGTAAAGGTGACACCTTGTTTATATTGAAGAGTATAAAAGAAGTTGATGCTCTATTTTTCATTTTTACTGTATCATTTTCATTCTCATTATTACTTGGTTAACTTTTCTCGACTGTTACTGTTTCTCTCTCTCTCCCTCCCTCCTTCCCTCTCTCCTTCTCCCCCCCCCTCTCTCTTGTGTGTGTGTGTGTGTGTGTGTGTGTGTGTGTGTGTGTGTTTGTGTGTGTCCCTTTCTGGTTTCTTTGAGACAGAAATTTCTCTGGTCTCTAGGCTATTAGGCTATCATGAAAAGTTCATGGTCTCTTTGTCTTAGCTTTCTGAGTACTGTTGGTTCACAACATCAAGCCTGACTCACCACTTTTTTTAAACAACTGAAAGCCTTAAAAGGTAACGTGATTTTTACTATTCTGATTTTTCATTTGTTTGTTTATTTGTTTGCTCTCTTTTGTTTTATTCAATTCTTTATTATTTAAAAATCTTCGGACTGTAATTGAGAAGAATCTAGTATCTGAGGATATGAGGTAGAAACCTAATGAAATGGAAACTACCAGGAATCTATTTAAGTGAGCCTAGTTAAGAATCCTAGCAATGGGGGTATGGAGACTGAACCTATGATTTCCTGTAATTAAGCAAGGTTTCCAGTCGAGGGATCAGGACACCAATTCAGCAACAAAACTTTAGAGCACAATTAGTACTGCCTGGAAGATGTGCTGCTGTGTAGGTGGTGCAGAAATTGTGGGAGTAGCCAACCAATGATTGCTCCATATTCAAACCCATGCCACAAGATTGTCCAGCCCTGACACTGACTGTAGGGCCAGAACCCAGAGGCTGGACACTCCACAGACCTAAGAAAATCTAATACAACTGGACAAAACTAAAAATAATAATAATAAAGAAAGGTTTCTAATGATATTATGTTATACTCATAGATTGGTGTCCAATTGACCACAGAGGGGTTTCATCCAGCAACTGATGGAAACAGATGCAGAGACCCATAGCCAAACATTAGGCAGATGTCAGTGAATCCTTCTGAAGAGGGAAATGGATTGTAGGGTCTAGATGGGTCAAGAACACCATAGGAAAACCCACAGAATAAGCTAACATGAGCTCATAGAGGCTCACAGAGTCTGAACTGACTACTGGGGATCCTTCATGGGACTCTCCTAGGCCCTTTGCCTATATGTTATAGTTGTGTAGCTTGGCCTTCTTGTAGGATTTCTAACAGTGAAAACAGTGGCTGTCTCTGACTCTTTTGCTAATTTGGGGACTGTTTTCCTTCATACTGAGTTGCCTGGTCTAGCCTCCATGTTTGGTTGATATTCACCGGAGGCTTGTACTCCTCTGAACAGAAACAGGAGGATTGCATGCAGTTGGGGGGAATGGGATATGATGGCAAGGGAGTTAGGGGAGAGAAAGGAGGGAAAACAGCAATAGTGGTCAGGCTTTAAAATAAATAAAAGTTTAAAGAAAAAGAAAAAACCTACAACAAAACAAAACAAAGAACTAGGCAATAGAGGTCCATTCCTTTATTTCCAGCACTTGGGAAGCAGAGGCCGACAGATCTCTGAGCTTGAGGTAAGCCTGGACTACAGAGCTAATTACAAGACAACCAGGGCTATAAAGTGAACCTCTGTCTTGAAAACTATAAGAACTAGTGGTCTTGAGTAACAATGAGGAGACTTTCTATTTTTAGCCAGTTACCTAACTGAGAGCTCTCTCTGAAATGACAGCTAAATAAGATTACTTGATATGTCTGTTGCTAATTTAATGTAGGAATTTAAGGCATTTTGGAAATAAGTTAAAAAGAAAACAACTCTAATGGGTTTAATCAAAATAATAGAGATCCACCTCTATCCTGGGCTTGCCTTGAACTCACTATAGAGCCAAGGATGACCTTGTGCTCTGATCTATCTGCCTTTGCCTTCCTAGGATAAAATCATACTTTGCTTCCAAGATTTTCTTCTGACCAGTGTTGTGAGGGATACTGTAATATTTTAACCTCCAGTAGTTACCATTTTTTTCTTACCATGTGGCATAGCCAGCTGAGAATGAAGAAGACAGGAAGAAACAGCCAAAACTCCCCAGAGACCCAGCATCCAACCTGCTCAGAAACTTTTGAAGATTCCCACTTTGGTTTTTTTTTACATTAATTTTTATGGGAACCAACATGTGACATGGTGTATGAAGTATGTGTCAGGGAGCATATTTATCACCTTTTTAAAAAAATAACTCTACTCATTACAGACTATCTTCCTACCATTTCACTAAAAGGTGAATGAGACTATGTTATACTTGCCTGTGTAGTGATCTCAAGTTCACCCACCTACTAAAAACAAACAGAAAATCTTAATATAGAAACATAAATTTAAACAATTAGAGATTAAGGGAACCAAAATTTGATAAGTATGATCAAAGAGAGAAGGGAAGTACCTTGTTTTAAATGCTTGAGTTTATGAAGTCTGTTAAGAGGCAGAAGAGCAGCTGGGCAGTGGAGTTACATGTTTTTAATCCCAGCACTCAGGAGGCAGAGTCAGGTTGATTTCTGTGGGTTCCAGGTCAAAGACTGGCTCCATAGCTACTGAGAAACCTTGTCTCATAAAACCAGAGGCGGGGGGGGAGGGGGAGGGCGTTGGCAAGAAATATAAAGTTGGAAGTATCTAGGTAAATGCTTGACCACAGCCAAAGGGAGATTCATGGAAATCAGTACTTCAATGAATTCTAATGATAGAGGTCTTAGTAATCAAGCTTAAAAAAAAAGTTTGTATAGCAATTATACGTGCCTGCCCTCACCAGCAAGGAAGACGCCACTCAGGGTAGATCTTCTTCATGCAGTTTTAATCAGGATCCTTTAAACATGTTGCTTCTGGCCCACAGAGAGAGAGAGAGGAGACCCCTGCACAGGCTTAAATACCCTTGAGCTAACCAACCCCAGTGAGCCACGAGGACCCTGCAGATAGGCTACTCTAATGTGGAAGCAGACAGGCTGAACAGACTTAACCAATTAAGGGCTTGTATACCCAGAGAGTCTACACCAGCGGGAAGGTGTAAGGTAGAAGCCAGCACCACTTTAAGGCATGGCACTACACGGCCCTCTACAGTTCCCCCTTTTTGTTTTAATAACGCAACAGGCAAGGGTAGTGGTCTGGTCTCCAGTAAAGCAGTGGACATTGTAATGACCCTGAATCCTGGTAGTCAGCCAAGTAAGTGCCACACCCGTCCCGCATCTTTTTCCTGGAGATGGGGCCTGGGACAACAACCCACTTGCAACCAGACTTGCCCTTCTCAAAGTTGCTCACTTCCAGAGCTAACTCGGAGTGCAGTGCTAAGCCATACAACCTGAGCTGAGCGTGAAGGATCAATACTTGTTCATGACTACGAGCCGTGCTTGGGGAGACTGTCCTGCCTCAATGGCTGTAAATGCCTGGACAACCATAGCTGCATACCGCTTCTGAGCAAACCTCATGTTGCAAAGGCACCATAGGCCCACGAAGGAGATAAGCAACAAGAGGAGAACCATGGCGCCCATTCCTGCCCACTCTTTCAGATGATCCATGGCAGCGGAAACCATGATGACAATCTGGCAGCCAGTCCAGCATTCCACACATGTCGAATTCACTGCAATGATGGCCACTCACAGCTGTGCCATCAGGTCATCAAAGTCAGCAGACAAATTTCCTAAAAGATAGCTAGACAACTGTTGTGACAAATTATTAGCATGTGTAAAGTTCTCATATTGAATGCTGGTAACACACCAACCTGGGTATTTCATTTCACATCCCAGTTGGGCCAGCTGCCACAAGGTATCTATTTGCTCCTGCACCAGATAAATTCTTTGGTTTACAATCATTAAACCTCCTTTTAGTTGAGGACCAATTGTGGATTAAGAATCCATGGCCACATTCTTGGACAACTCATTTAGCTTAGAGGCTGTCTGCATCGATGTACTCATAGCCACAGCAGTGACTGAACCCACAACTGCAAAAGAGATATCTGCAACTATGGCTGCTTTAATGCCAAAATCTCTCTCTGCAGCCTCTACCAAACAGGCCACAAAATCTGAAAATTGTTTTATGGGGCCTTATAGTATCTTAGTGAGGTTACCATTCACCTCTCCCTTATTGGGTAATGACTTCCATGCTTTTATGGCAATCTTATTTACTTGTTCAAGACTTAAATAATTTCGTATGGCTTTCCAGACCTCAGGGCAAAAGGAAAGCCCTGTACCTGGGCCCCGCCCTTCCTCACTCTGATAAGGAGAAAGCCCTGAAGGCATTGTACTAGGAGGGTCCCTCCCCTCACCACATTGCCATTTCTCCTCTCCCTTCCCCCTCTGCCCCTTAAGGGATTGTTTCTGAACCTTTTCTACTAGGACTTGCAATTCTTCCTCACAATCTGACTCTCCTGTGCTCTCAAAACCTTCTGATCTTTCTTCTTGCAACATTTCTAGCGCAGCTTTCCCTTTTTTCATCGCCTCTTTACAGTACCTCTTGTCTTCAATACAGCTATGCACTAACTTCCAAACAGGTCGGACTCCGGACTTTAGCGTCCCTTGTTCCCAAGCAGAGTCAAGATCCCTGCCTAATTTGTCCCAGCATGCTTGCATGAGGTCTCCCGAAACTGTAAACCAAGGTGCAATGGCATCGCATTCGCTCAGGAATCTTTCTAGTGTGCTTTTCTTTATTTTAAGTTTCTTTGACAAAAGTAGCTCCTGAAGAGCCAGAAAAATTGGATGAGACTGAGAAGTCTCCATCTTAAAAATTTTTGCTTTCGGTTTGTTACAACCACTCGCTCAATGCCTGAGACTTTATTGTTGCTTTTTCCCGTGGTCTTTCACTTGGTCCCAACTTACCTGGGACTTTATAGCTCCTAACCTCATTACCGAGGGCCTTAATTTTGTCCAAACCCGGAACTTCATCGATCCTTACTGGAGACCTTAAATCGCCTCTTTACCGAGGGCCTTAATTTTGGTCCCAATTTACCTTGGGAACTTTCCAGTGCTGCCCTGACTGCAAGAAGTTCTGATCTGAAAAATTCCCGGTGCGAGCCACCATCTGTATGCGCCTGCCCTTGCCAGCAAGGAAGAAGCGACTCTGGGTAGATCTTCTTCATGCAGTTTTAATCAGGATCCTTTAAACATGTTGCTTCTGGCCTGCAGGGAGAGAGAGAGAGAGAGAGGAGACCCCTACACAGGCTTAAATACCCTTGAGCTAACCAACCCCAGTGAGCCACGTGGACCCTGCAGATAGGCTACTCTAATGAGGAAGCAGACAGGCTGAACAGACTTAACCAATTAAGGGCTTGTTTACCCAGGGAGTCTACACCAGCAGGAAGGTATAAGGTAGAAGCCAGCACCACTTTAAGGCATGGCACTACAGGGCTCTCTACAGCAATAAATAGAGATAATTAGAGAGCTACAGCTGGGGACATGAGGAAATGGGGAAACCCATTAAAAGAACCAGCCTTAATTGAGATTAAAGCAAGCTTTGACTTGATAAAATACATGATTAAATGAAATAAATGTATTCTGTTTCGTCTCAAAGAAACAAAACTCACATTTGTTGAAATATGGTTATCATGTACCTTAAATTAACTCATATACCACTTCCAACAAACTAAATTTGTCAGCCTACACTAGAAAGAAAGGAATATGAAATTGTACAAGAGTGTGCCTAGGAATTTACCCTAAAGAACTATTTTTAATAACAAAGGAATGTGAAAGGAAATTAAATGCACATTAACTATGGCAAGCTATTGGCTTAAAAACTCATTATGAAATAAAGATTATCTATTTTATATTTATATGAGGTTACATAGAGGACCTATGCTTATATTTAAAAAGAGTAATTCAGGTACAAGGATAATGAGTTTGAAGCAAGTCTATATTATACAGAAAGACTGTTTTTAAAAGAATCTCCCAAATTCTAAGACAAGTATGGATTTTATAACTCTATAAAATACAAAACATGATAATAATCTTACATAATAAAACAAATTACAAAGCAGTTGCAGGAACAAAAGTAATTCCTGCTAGGATGTATTTTTTTTTATATTTACCATTTGAACATTATACATATTCTACAAGTTACAAAATACATTTAAATAAAATGTAGCAATGAAATGTCAAAAGACGTGGAAAACAAAACAGCCATTTTCTAACATTTCCTGTATTAATTACTCAAAGAGAAACATCTTAAGTTACTGTCTTTTTTTAACATTTCAATCACTTTTAATATTATGCCACATATAAATACATGTATATACACAACTTCTTCAATTACCAGTTCTAACCATCGACTGCAGCTTTAAGGTTAAGAAGGTTATGGATTTATAATTTGCATTGATATTTTTGAGGTACCTTCAAACATCATGTACTGGTTTATAGTCTTATAATCAACAAGAACAGCTGTCATTAAATGCCAGCTTTCTTTCTAAACTCATAAATAGAAAATAATATTTAATGCATTTTTAAGGGCTAGTAATGCAGCTAACACACACAAAGCTCCAGACTCAGTCCCAAGCATAAACTAGGTACAGTGGTGTGTGTCAATAATCACAGCGGATGGGAAGTGGAGGCAAGAGCATCCAAAACTTGAGGTCATGTTTGGTTATATAATAAGTTTGAAGCCAGCTTGAGGTATGTGAGACCCTGTCTTACAGAAATCAATTTGCATTTTTGCCAGAAGTCCAAGAGTATGTGTGTGTATAAAATACTGTTTGTACACACATCAGGTTTCTTTGACTATTTGTCCTTTTGTCTTCTGGCTGTTTTCTGTGTTTTAGGTGCTGGAGATGCTAGTTTTTCGCAACATTGTTTGCAGTTACTCTTCCCTCCAGTGTGTTCTTTGTCCTTTGAGTTTATTTATGGTATCTTTTTTGCCACCTGAATAATTTTTTTCTTATTTTACATATAGATCCCAGTGCCCTTTCCCCCCTTCCTTTTTCCTTCTCTCCCATGACCCCTGACTACCCTCCTATCCCATTCCACCCCCACTCCACAGGGAGGGTGATCCCTTCAAGGAGGGTTCATCAAAATCTGTCAAGTAATTTAAAATAGGGTCTAGGCCCTCTCCCTGCCTCTATGCTAAGGGAGTATCCCTTTATTGGGAATGTGCTTCCAAAGTCCTTCCATGAGGGACCTTGAATCAATCTCTTAGGTCCTTCCTTGTATCCTAGTTTCTCTGGCAGTATGAATTATAGGCTGGTGATCCTTTGCTCTATGTCTAAAATCCATATATGAGTGAGTACATACCATGTTCCTCTTTTTGTGACTGGATTACCTCATTCAGGATGGTTTCTTCTACTTCTATCCATTTCCCTGCAAATTTCAAGATTCCATTGTTTTATTTTATGCTGTGTAGTATTCCATTGTGTAAATGTGTTAACTCTTCTTTATCCATTCTTCAGTTGAGGGGCATCTAGGTTGCTTCCAGGTTCTTGCTATTACAAATAATGCTGCTATGAACTTAGTTGAACAGATGTCTTTGTTGAATGGATATGGATCATTTGGATATATGCTGAAGAGCAGAATTGCCAACTCCTGTGGTTGACTGATTACAATTTTCCTGAGGAACCGCCATAGTGATCTCCAAAATGGATGTACAAGTTTCCACTCCTACCAGTAGTGGAGGAGTGTTACCCTTTCTTCACATCCTCCCCAGTATAAGTTGTCATTGGTGTTTCTGATTTATCCACTCTGAGAGAAATAAGATGGTATCTCAGATTTGTTTTGATTTGCATTTCTCTGATGCCTAAGGATGTTGAGCACTTTTTGACGTGTCTTTCAGCCATTTTGGATTGATTCCTCTATTGATAATTCTCTATTCAGTTCTATACCACACTTTTTAATAGGGTTATTTTGGTGATTAGTTTCTAAATATTCTGTTTCCTTAAGTAATAAAGAAAATACAATATTCTGGCACCATTGGTAACTGCGGAGCTTTGGGGGCAACAAAGGAGGCAGAAAATTATGATGTATTAAAATTTGGGGAAGTTACAAAGCTAAATGTAAAGATATAAAATATATCTTTTGAAAATGCAACTTAAATAATATATTACAATTCACAGCAATTTATATGAAAAAAAAAAACATTGGACCAAGACTATCCTGGCAACAATTTACATTTCCATTTATATTGTGATTCCTTCCTTCCCTCCTTTCTTCCTTTTTTCCTTGCTTCCTCCCTTCTATTTATTCATTATTTCTTTTTTTCTTTTGTTAGTGTGCAACATTCTTTCTTTCTTTAGTTCATTTATTTATTTTTACAGTACTGGGACCTGAATTCTCATCCATTCTCAGACTAGGCAAGCTTCTGCCACTAAACTACACATGAAGGCTGCTTTTGCCATTTATTTATTTTTTTTTTTTTTTGAGACTGGATCTTCCTTATAAACCAAAGCTGACTTTAAACATACTCTATGGCACAGACAGACCATGACTTTGTGATATTCCCATATTAGACTCCCAAATAGCTGTACTACAGGGACCTGCTTGAGTTTAGTTTTGTTAAGTCAGGTTAATAGGAATTTGAGTCTTTGAAGAAATTGAAGATTCTAAATATGGTAAAGTATATATTTGTAGACTACATAGTCTTGTTATACTGGAAAGTATGGAAGATTTCCAAATTCATTGAGACTCTAGGAAATTGTCCCAGCAGAAAGTCTGAATCATATTAAACTAGTCAAGAACTGCCAAAATTTAAGCAAAATTTAAAGTTCATAGAGAATTAGAATGTTACAAGTGTGCTTACATTCAACAGGTTATAAAGCATTTCAAGGAAAATAAAGCCCATTGGTCTCCTTTAGAGGGTGCTTAGTAATTAAAGTCCTATTTGGAAAGTAGTAAAGATATCAACTTACTTTTATGAGATGAAGTTTAGAACAATAAAGGAGATAATGAAAGGAAGATACTCTGGTAGTTAGCTTGATTTCAGTAGGCTACAACTTATAAGACCCCAAATATCTTGGATTTTATATACATTGTTTATTCCAGGGAAAGTTATAACCTCTCAGAATGATTAACATCAGTATATATATTAAAGCCCAAACATTCCTCAAAGTGAGTGAGTTCAGAAAAGCACCAAGCATCATTACTAAAATAATCCACAGCTGATCTACTATCTAACATGTCTCCATGTAACAGTTCTTTTTTAAACATTGACAAAAGGTAACACACACACACACACACACACACACACACACACACACACACACACACTGAAAAATAAATAAATAAATACATTTTATAGAAAACTCTGCTGAAATAAAATCATTTCTTTTGATATATAGAAGGAAAGAAGAATTGTGGGATTATGAATGAAATAAATGTGAAGGCATATACACCAATTAGTATTTATGGGTGTTATGGCAATCTGTTATAATACAATAACTGTTAAAATTGTTTAAATAAATTAAGGAAATTCAGATGCCAGATCATAGTTTTTTTTTAATTTTAACTAGGTGAGTTAATCATATTGGAATTGTATTAAATATAACTCAAACTCTTAGATGTACTAATTTTGAAGGTTCATATTAAATAAGCTAATTCAAGGCACTAAGTGGGTTGAAGAAATGGTGATTCTTTTTTAAGCCATAATATATATGACTTCACTGGTTCTTTCTATCCTTTCTATTCTGTCAAGATTTTTTAAATAATACTATGTGAAGGAAAATACAGAAAGTTAAAAAATATCCTGGACTGCAGTTCAAACTTCATCTGGATACTAATAATATGAGACTCAATTCTTAATGTCAATATATTTCACTCAACACTATTGAAGTTGGCAAGGCTTGCATATTTTCCCTCATCCAATGCTTTTACAAATCTATTATTTCTTTCTGCATTCAAAGAGAATGATTATGCAGAATTTTTAATTGGTGATGACATTGGAATGGTATTCTACAAATGATAATGGTCATATGGATAATGTGCTGAATTCTACTTAATAATTTATTTTGTTCAGTTTTTCAAGTGTAAAGAAAAATATTTCTACAAAATATTGAACATTTATCCTGAGCTGAATTACCAACTCTTCCATGAAAACCTGAGAAATAGATTACACTCTTGAAAAAGAAGTCATTTTATATGAAAGATTCTTGTAAAGAAAAAATATTCATATGTCTCTTTTATGTGATATAACGCTACATATGCATGATTATGTTTTTATGTAGTGTACAAATAAAATATACAGATTTAGCACAATGAAAACTCGAAGTACATTCTTTACTTCTGTGCCAAATTTAACTACCTTGACTTTCTGAAGTCAAAATGATTGGAAAATATGTTTAATGAAACAGTAACATGCAAATATCTTTTCTGAATGAACACTTTAAACAAAAGTATAATTAGATTTTAATTTTCATTCAGCCTACAAAAAGTTTTCAGATCTGATGGGGAGATGGGTTCTTATCTATTCATAATATGGAAAATTTTAAGGAAGCACCGAAGTCCTTAACACTCTGTTACATGCACCTTGTGTATTTGCTAGTGTCTCTACAGATGATACATTTTGTATATATTACATTGTGTTTTATTACACAATTGAATTTAAGGAATGGAGAATGTCTAGATGAGCTGATCAAATCACATAGGCCCTTTAAACTGAGGTTCACTTCAGACTCATAGTGATGTGAACATTTGAACAGCAATGAGAGATTTTGACATTGAAGTGGTGAGAATTGCACTACATGGATTAATATATCCTCTAGGATCTCAGAATGAGCAATAAGAGCTCCCAGGAATTCTGAACCCTTCACCCAGAAGGAAGTACATTTCACTGCCCTGAGTACACACAAGATTTTTCACTCCATGGGAGAAGAGGCAGTGGACATCCTGATTTTAGCCTTCTTGATTTCCACATAGCTGTAAACCAATAAAAGGAGATCAATTTAAGCAAGTCATTTTGTGTAAATTTGAAAACAATCATAGTAAGTATAATGTAAAGATAAACACAGATTAAAGTCCCAAGGGAAAATATCATGATAAAACCAGTTATTTGTACACTTAATTTACAAATAATTAAATAAAACTTTCAGGAAAAAAGGAAACTTATCTTTTCAGAATATGATATGCTAAAATTTCTGGAAAGATATGTTTCCTTTTTTCCTGAGTGCAATGTAAAGGATATTTTGCAAGATAACAACCACAGCATTTCAAATTGTCTATGCAGCAAAAATGATATTACCACACCTGTTGAGGGGATGACTTTCTATCACAAAGCTGTGGGTTGCAATCTGTACTAACAGTACCACATGGCTTTCTCAGAATTTGAAGGTTTGGCTTTCCTTTCTTTGGTTGATTTTTGCTTGTTGAATTTGGTAGCTACTAGTTAAGATTAATGAGTAAAGCATTTCTATGACTGTGTGATCAAAAATATTAGGTCAATTCTTCTGAAGAACCAGGGTGACATCTACAAGAAATCTTTGGATTTAGCTTCATTTTCCAAATGTCAAGTGAACAGGACAGAATTCTAATGGGTTATGGCTCTGGAGGTATCCCTCTTAAGTTTCAGACCAATGCTAAAAGTTTGTTTAGGAATGTACAGCCATGAAAATCTTGAGATGGTAAGATCCTCTTTAAACAGCTTTATAAACTACCCATCTAACTAAAGATTTGTTTGTAAAAATACATAGCATTTATTTATTTATTTATTTCTGTGCGCATGTGTGTGTGTGTGTGTGTGTGTGTGAGAGAGAGAGAGAGAGAGAGAGAGAGAGAGAGAGAGAGAGAGAGAGAGAGAGAGAGAGAGAGAGAGAGAGAGAGAGAGAGAAAGCATGTGGAGTCCGTTCTTTCATACCTTGTGGCTACTGGAGATGGAACTCATGACTTCATCAATATTGGTGGCAAGCATCTTTATCTGCTGAGACATCATATGACCCTAGGTTGTTTTTTTAAGAACAATTTATTGCCTGGTACATGGGGAATCCCGTTTCCACTTTAGATTGTTAGTGGTCATGGAAGGATGTGACATGAGCTTTCTGCAGAACCTAAAAATTCCTTGTTACTAAAGTTTTATTTATATTATATGCACAAAGAAATAGCTATTCTTACATTGTGTTTCTCGTGTATTTCTCTTTTCACTTTGAGTGTGATCAAGTGTTCTTGTGTCCAAATATTTCTTTATGCTACTTCTGATTTAAAATCAAGATACATTTTGAATGTATTTATGAACCAAATTATAAGCACGTTCTTCTATCTATTCCCTTGCCCTTCCTTACTATTTAGCTTTATCTTTTCATTATATAGATACATATGTCTACTGGAGGACATTGTACTCAGCCATCAATCAAATCACTAACTTTTATATTTATTTGTTCTAAGGACAACAAGTATTGTATCACAAACTTCATTTTGTTTTTAAAATTTAATATTTATAATTTTTAGATTTAAAGCTATTATATCTTATTCTTAAGTATACTTTATCTTTTCCAACTCTCTGTCAAACAACTGTGGTTTATTACAAGACACATGATTATAACACTAACTTGTAACTAAAATACATTAACAAAAATATCCTTTGGCATGAAAATTCATCCCTAAGTCTTCTATCAGCATAGCTTGTAGAAAATCAAACTTAACTCAATTTTTTAATCTGTACATTTTCTTCTTTAGAGGAATTTTATTGAATTAATAACATGTGAATCATTTCAAGATTCACACTTGTAATTCCTCCCCTAAATATTAAGATGGTTTAATTTTACCATAAAGGACAATTGGATGTATATTGTAAGGAATACATATTTATAGCTCTTTTATTTCAGTGCTGGTTATTTTAGCCAAAGAAATTATTTTTATCATTGAGGTTGCCTGGCATTTTCTTGTTAATATAAATAGTTTACTGTTGCAGTTAAACCAAAAGGTCAAAATGTTCCACACATAAAATGAATTGATACATTTTTAATACCTTCAAATCAAAGATTACATATAACTAGTTTCTCACACCTTCTTAACCCATGGATTGTTAGATTGACTTTAGTACAAACTGTTACATGAATCTTCTGGTCAGTAATAACCTTGTGTAACCTTAAATCATCATTAAGAGATCCCTATATTTAAACTTTATTTGTTTTTTATAAGAATGGTGGGCTAGCTCATTTTATATCTACTTTACACAATGTATAGCCATCTGGAAAGAAGGACCCTTAATAAGTATATGACTCCATAAGATTGGCTTGTAGGTAAATTTGTAGGGCATTTAATTGCTTAGTGATTATTGTGAGAGGGCCCAGATCATTGTGGGCATTGCCACCCCTGGATAGGTGATCCTGGGTATAAAAGAAAACAATATTAGCCAGCCTGAAGGAGCAAAGCTAGAAGCCAGCTTTCCACTTTGTCTTCTGCCTCAGTTCCTCCCTATAGGCTTCTACCTTCAGTTCCTGCCCTGAATTCCTTCAATGATGGACTGGGATAGGGAAATGTGAGCAAAATACACCTTCCAATTTACTTTAGGTCATTTATTTAAATCACCAAAACAAAAACTCTACCTGAAACATGATTTCAATCATCTTTCCCACATAATTCACGTTCAAAAATACATAATTTCAGTAAGAACTGGTATTACATTATACATACAAAAAATCCAGTTCTGTCTCTGTAGATAGTAAGATAGTATTTCTGTCTACATGGACAATTGGAAAATAAATGTCACACACACACACACACACACACACACACACACACACACACACACACACGTTGTACTTTTTTAAAGTTAACAAAATAACTTCTATTGTTTATTTGTTTGGCCATTTTGCCTGCATATATGTGCACCATGTATGTGTCTAGTACTAATGAAAATCTAAAGAATGTGTCAGATTTCTTGAAACGTGACTTATGTATGGGTGGGAGAACCAAACCCATGTTACCTGCATTACCAGTAAGTGCTCTTAACTGCTGAGCCATCTCTCTCGCCCCAACATACAGCTAGTTCTATAAGAACAATTTGATAATAATGTTATGTGGTCACATAGACACAAAAGTGCCCTTGTAAAAAATGATTTTTAAAGTATGCAATGATATGTGACCTATAATTTGAAACTGAAGTTACTTAGGTGTTAAGAAAAAGAGCTATCACATGGCAGAATTTAACCTTGTGCTCAAATTCAGAGGAAAACCACTCACTGGCCTGAATGCAAAGGATTCCATCCTACTAAAACATCTCTTCTGCTTCCCTGTCCTTACATCTGATGGGTGAGTCTAGGCATTCACAAAGCTGGGTATATTATAGTGTAACAGTCATTAGTATTGTATCACCATGAGTATTTACATTCCCACTTCCTCCTCGTTTAGCACACTCCTTTCTAGAATGAATTCTGAAATGGTATCTTCTTGGTTCCAGGTATCCATGCTATTGTGTGTGTAATATAAACATGCCATGTTCAAAGGAAAACTGTGATGGAGGGAAAAGATATTTTTCCATTTTTGTTTGTGAGCCTACCCTTCAATGGCTTAGTCATTTCTTTAGGCTTTAAATTTTTTTAAAAATATATTTACTCTTGCTAAATAAAGAAACACAAATGAAAACAAAACTAATAGCTATTGAGATGATTAAGTGGGTACAGCCTCCCTCCATCAACTTTGACATACTTAGTTCAACATACAAGTTACTGTGGAAGGAGAAACCCAACTCCCACATATATTTGAATGTCTATATGTTACACAAACCCATATACACTCACTTGTCCATAAGAACAAATGCCCACAACCACTTATTTATACTTCATGGTTTATGTGCATGTGTGACACATAGAAGATAATTTTTGCAAGAGCATTGGTAGTTAAAGGAGGTACCAGGAAATAACTATAAATTATTCCCAAAGCCTTTTTGTTCAGGCTACTTTATAATTATGGAATTTGTGTCTGAATTATACTTAACACTGAAAGGCAGAGCATTTCTATATCTATACTACTTTGTAACAATTTAGTTAATAATTTTGTGATGCTGATAAAATTGGTTTGCTTCGTGCATTTTAAATCAATCACTTTAGGACACAATATTTAGAAAATTTAGTAAGCTACTATTATTTTAAAAGAGTCATATGTTACTAAATGTTTGCATATTCTCAAGGATAACACATACTTATTATTTTTGTGCATTTGATTAGTTGAGGCATTAACAATGGTACCAGGAAGATTTGATTGATAAAGATAATGCATAGCACTAAACCAATATGGCTTATTAATCTATAGTTTATTGCAGGAAAAGCATCAAAGACAGATCATATGTCACAACTGAAGTCTAGTTTATACCAAGGATTGTTCTATAAAAAAGTGGCTCTAGTACCACTTTTCTTCTTTTAGTCATGCATATAACAAGCAGAGTCTCAGCTAAGGCTTCTCACACTCTGCTGCTGTTACAAGCCATTTTCTTGCTATATAACTAGTTCTAATGTAGGTGCCCAAGTGAGCAAGTTTGAAGGAATGTCTCTCTAAAATAAGTGTAAACCATTAATCTTTACATAATGTGTAACTTATGTTGATGATTTGCTGCACAAAATTCCCAAACAGCCCTTGAATGAATGCTTAAAACCAACATTGTCAACTAATACATTTGTCATATTCCATACTTTAGCCACTGGTCAATATTGAGAAGGGGTATTTCTTACTTTAGCAAAACAATTCTAGGCAATTTCAATTAACCTTTCCATCACAAGTGACAGAAGAAATTCAACAGTTGAAAAACATGTATCTAAGAATAATATTACTAATATAAACAACTCATAATAATCTCCCAAGTGGGGCTACAATAAAATTTCCAAAGCCAAATGAAACATTTTTCAGACAAAAACCTGTTTAATACACAGAACTTTATAATATGAAATCTTAATTTTAATCTTAAGTTTTAATGCTAACACTTAATAGACTGTGATTATTCGTTATATATATTGGCTTTAGGACCACTTTACACCTTAGAGAAAAATAAGATTACCCCATAGAGGTTTTCTTTGTATGGGGGTCTTTGTTAATAATTAGCATATTTGAAAATAACACAGAAAAATAAAAATGTTTTAAAATCTGAGGAGTGGATCTGGGGGAGAGTCATGGGGGGAGAGGACTGGGATAAGTAGAGGGAGTGAGGGGAAACTGTGGTCAGGATGTCTTGAAAAAAATAAATAAAATATTTAAAATATTTCTAATGAAATACAAGAAACAATGAGAAAAAGTCATTGTCTTATATATGTGAATTTTCCAAAATATTTACCTTAAATCTGGCAGTTGGAGTTTCATATATTCTAAGTCCATTCCATTGTAATGTGTTTTTGTCCTAAAGCTATATGAAGAAAATATTGATTTTCATCAATATGTATTTGATAAAGGAAGAATTATTTTCAAAATTTTAAGGAAAACTGTGAGTATTCTTTAATACTACATTGTAATATCATAACCAGCCATTTCATAAAAGATGTACTCTGGGATGTAAATCCATTATTAATAAATTATTAATAAATTTTTGTGGTCTATTTTGTTAAGTTTCATCAATATATCTGGGTATTTTGAATATTTTTTCCACAGTAGTGATTTTAAATTAGTTATTGGAAATTTTTGGTTCACTGGCACTTCAGTATATGATATTGTAATATTTTCATAAATAATACCCCTATTATCATCAAAAAAAAGTCTTCAAGTATCAGAACAGATTCAAGTTTCAAGTTTTTTTTTAAAGCATTGGTAAGGTTTCCAAACTTTAGACTTTTGTGTGAATTCTCATTTTTCTCATCAGTTATAGATGTTGTTAGCTGTTTTCCTTGAAGTGTCAGGATCAATCACCCTTGGACAAGTACCCAAAACTGCTGTCTGTCTGTCTGTCTGTCTGTCTGTCTGTCTGTCTATCTGCCAATACTGCCAATAAATGTTTTTTTTGTTTTGTTTTTTTGTTTTGTTTTTTTGTTTTGTTTTTTAGGTTTTTTGTTTGTTTGTTTGTTTGAGACAGGGTTTTTCTGTGGTTTTGGAGCTGTCCTGGAGCTAGCTCTTGTAGACCAGGCTAGTTTCCAAATCACAGTGATCATCTGCCTCTGCCTCCTGAGTGCTGGGATCAAAGGCATGCACTACCACCACCACTGGTCCAATACTTCTTTCAAGTGAAAATAATTTTCTCCAGCACCTTCACAAAAAAATAACTCCAGTTTACAAACAACTGCATAAATGTGTTTCTTTAATAAAACCACTGTAATTAAATATAAAGTGTTGTTGCATATTTACTTACCATTTCAACATAAGAAACACTAAAAGGTATTTAATCAAGATTTTTACTTACTATTTCATTACTTCTCTTGGGACACTATTAGTTAAGTTAAACTAGTGTGTGTGTGTGTGTGTGTGTGTGTGTGTGTGTGTGTGTGTGTGTGTTTGTGTGAATATGTGTGTTTTATTGGAAAGGAAACATAGGGCTTCACATATCCTAGCCTAATGCCCTTATTGCTAAGGTATGTGTTGTGGCAATTTTACCTTGCAACAAAGTATGATTTCACCAAAGTCCTACTTCATGATACTAATAACTTACATAAATCATAAGTAAGGATCTAATTTTAAGAGTATGACAACTTCAAAACAACTATATTACCTCATCTGAATGTTTCACCTTATTATAGATGGTGACTTCATGGAATCATGAGGTATGACATCATGATTAATTAATCAACTTGTAGTTTTCCAAGATCCTTTGAAGTTGGGAAAGAAAGAATAACTGGAATCCCACCTGAATGTCTTCTGATTCTTCCTTGGAGTACCAATCTGCACATTACCATTGCCTGAAACATGGATACCACTATATTGGTCAGTTCTGTTGCCATGACTGTTGGACAAAGTATGATGAGCTCTTGTCATTCCCAGAGGAAAAGAAAAGTTATAGATAGTATCACATCTGGAATGTTTTTAAGCTTTGCCAGATAAGGGGGGTCAAGGGATGCTACAGTGCTAAAATCAGATTCATATCATGTGATTCAGTCCCAGATAGCATACATGACAAGGAGCATAGAAAACTCAGATACTGCTAAAGGGCTGCTGTTAAGTTGCAGCACAGACTGTTTCTTAAGTGTCTGCCACAGGGAGAGCTGGGAAGAGTGTCCTGATCTAGTCAGGCTGTGGAAGTTGGCCTAAATGTACAAGTCTAATTTCTAACAACTACTATTGTTTTTGCAAAGTCAGTTCAAATAGTAGCTCAGTGGAAAACACAATTTATATATAATTCAACATTCAAGAGGACATCTAGAATGGTACTTTGAATTCTGAGGGTCACATTCTGATACTACAGACCAAAGTTGGAAAGCCTGAAGCCTAAGTCTGAAGACATGTACAAAAGTTCTTCGTGGTCTGCAATTTTCTATTTTTTCTCCTTTTCAGATAATACATTCTGATTACCTATTACCCTGTCTGTTTTTCTCCCATTTCTCCTTCTCATCTGGATCCATCCCTTTGTGTCTTGCATTAGAAAATAAGATAAAAAACTAACACATCACAAAAAGGCAAAGCAAGCAAAAAGAAGACCTTGGAAACAGACCCACTCATTTGCAATAATTCATTTGTTCAACAATTTTCTAGTTTTAATGTTAAACCAATCAGTGTGTCACTCTTTGAAACCTTCCCCTCTAAATTTGCCATGTATATTTCAAAGAGGAATAAATATAAAGCAATATTTTATACAAAGAATTAATGCAATGAAAATATGTTTTCTTGATTAACATGCCAAATAACATTGTCCTTCCATAGATACGTGAAGTTGACAATATCATCTATTTAATATTTGCTATACCAGTACTACATTTTGGCAATGCATGCTATTTTATATAAACAACTGGAACTATCAAGGGTCTTGTAACTGGCTTTATTTTAGTATTGCTGATGTATGAGGTATGTCACTTTAGGATAAAAGTAACATTTTAAATTTCAGGGACATATGAAAATCCTATGAGTAGAAATAAGACATTACCTTTAGGGATCACTGAACACATAGATTTAACAATGTGCCTGTCTAGAAAAGCTTACATTGGAAAAGCAGCATGGATTTCCTCCTCTCTAGAGTGATGATCCAATATGTTTGTAGGCATTCCATTTAGTCATCTTACTTTGCTCAAATCATTTGGCTCTTTCCTGGTTAGAAGTATTTAGTTACATAACATCCCTTCGCAAAAGAAGTCACCTAGTTAAATTTGAAAATTTGAAAATTTCAAGTAGTTATTCTAAGAACGGCCCATCTTCAGATTCAGATTTATCATGTGTAGCTCTTAGATCAGTATTTGCAAAGAAATCCCAAAAGATCTTGATATTGCTCACCTCAGAATCATGCTTTAAACAGTCTGTACCAGACTAAGTGTCCTGTTTTTATGATACACTGCAGTAAAAATATACTCTGGGTGTTTTTATCACACTAAGCAAATCATGATCTCATTTCTGTGTAGCTTCAAAATAAGCATGACAGTAAAGACAAAACCCACATTGTAAATATTTAAAAGTAACAACCAATGATGAAATAAAATCACTCCCTCAGGTACACAGAAGATTTTGAGGCATCCTGGGCTAAATAGGACCATGCTTTGAGACAAACAATAAAAATAAGTGTAGACATAAGGAATTATTCAATGATGACACTAAGTTGGTACTTTAAAGTACATACATGTGCTTTAAGTATTTGTGTGTGTGTGTGACAGAGAGAGACAGAGAAATAGAGAGAGAGTGGGGGAGAGGGAGAGAGAGAGTCAGAGTCAGAGTCAGAGTCAGAGTTAGAGAGAGACAGAAGTTAAAGAAGAATAGTGCATCATGAATTTGAGAGCAAGCAAGTGGGAGGTGAAAGGAATGGTTGGACGGTGGAAAAAGAAATGGAAAATCACCTCATTATATTTTAACTTAAAAAAATTAGGAATAATAGAGTTGAAGAGAATTACAAGAAAAATAAGCTAAAGTGATAGTATTTGCTAAATATACAGAGGATATTAACTAATTTAAATATTTCTCTTCTTCTAGTAATACTCACATTTTCACCCAAATTATTGGTGGTAAAACAGTAAAGTTTCTGTTGATACCTCTATTTTGTTACTGTTTTTCTTCTTGTTTCCTATGTTGCATACTTGGGGACAGGGTTAACTTTTCCTTTAGACATTATCCCTTTGACTTCATATCAATGAAATTAATAGTACTTTTTAGTGATAATCCATTAACAGAGATATGTTAGTCTTAAAGAAAATTAAAGTTTGTAGATATATCAAAGGGTAGAAATAATGATCTCTAGAAGGTTTTTGTGCTTTCAAGGTTCCCATAAGTTCAGATATGTCATGTCCTCATTCTCGGTGAATTTTAGGAAGTCCTTAATTTTTTTCTTTATTTTTCCTTTTACCCAAGTGTGGTGCAATTGCCCATTATTCAGTTTCCATGAGTTTGTAGGGTTTCTGTGATTTGTGTTGTTGTTGAATTCCAATTTTAAAGCATGGTGGTCTGATAAGACACAGGGAACTATTCCAATTCTTTTGTAACTGTTGAGGTTTGTTATGCCACCTAGTATATGGTCGATTTTAGAGAAGGTTTCTGGAGGAGAGAAGAAGATATATTATTTTGTGTTTCGATGGAATGTTCTATAGATGTCTGTTAAACCCAGTTGAGACATAACTTCTGTTAGTTATTTTGTTTCTGTGTTGAGTTTCTGATTGGTGGTCCTGTCTAGTGGAGAGAATTGTGTGGTGAAGTCTCCCACTATAAGTGTTGAGGTTTTCTGTGAGCTTTGAGTTTTATTAGCGTTTCTTTCACGAATGTGGGTGCCTTTGTATTTTGGCTATAGATGTTCAGAATCAAGACTTTTTGTTGATGGATTTCTCCTGCGATGAATGTGAAATGACCATCTTCATCTCCTTTGATTAATTTTGGTTTGAAGTCTAACTTGTTAGATATTAGGATAGCCACACCTGCTTGTTTCTTGGGTCCATTTGATTGGAAGATCTTTTCCTACCTCATTACCCTGAGGTAATGTCTATCTTTGTGTGTTTTTTGTATGCAGCACAAGGAAGAATTCTGTCTTCATAACTATTCTGTTAGCCTGTGTCTTTTTATAGGCAAGTTTTCACCATTAATGTTGAGGGAGAGTAAGGACCATTGATTATTAATATTTGTTCATTTTAAATTTGCTTTTGGCAGGGGTATTGTGAATTTATTTGTCCTTCTTTATGCTTGGTTTATGGTGAAGTGGGATTGTCTGTTGCCTAAGTATTTGTGAGCATAGTAAACTTCCTTGGGTAGGAGTTTTCCTTCCAAAACTTTCTGTAATGCTGAATTTGCAGATACTTATTGTGAAAAATCTGGCTGTCGTTAAATATCTTGTTTTCTCCATCTATAGTGAATGAGAGTTTTGCTGAGTGTAGTGGCCTGGGCTGGC
The DNA here is from genome assembly GCA_030556225.1 of Cricetiscus sungorus. Classification (NCBI taxonomy): domain Eukaryota; kingdom Metazoa; phylum Chordata; class Mammalia; order Rodentia; family Cricetidae; genus Cricetiscus; species Cricetiscus sungorus. The sequence continues at coordinate 10,007,563 of JANBXA010000126.1, forward strand.
ATCCATGGACTCTTAGTACTTGTAGAACATCTATCCAGGACCTTCTGGCCTTGAGGGCTTCCATGGAGAAGTCAGGTGTAATTTTGATAAGTATGCCTTTATATGTTACCTGTCCTTCTTCTCTTGCTGCTCTTAATATTCTTTCTTTAATCTGTATGTTAGGTGTTTTGGTTATTATATGTCAAAGGGTCTTTTTTCTTTGGTCCAGCCTATTTGGTGTTTGGTATACTTCTTGTACTTTCACGGGCATGTCCTTCTTCAGATTGGGAAAGCTTTCCTCGATTTTGTTGAATATGTTTTCGGCCCCTTTGAGCTGGGCTTCCTCACCTTCCTCTATGCCTATTATTCTTAGGTTTGGCCTTTTCACAGTCTCACATTTCCCGGATGTTTTGACTTAAGGATTTGTTGGATTTATGATTTTCTTTGGTTGATGAATCTATTTACTCTAGTTTATCTTCAGCACCTGAAATTTTCTCTTCCATCTCTTGAAATCTGTTGGTTATTCTTGCATCTGCAGTTCCTGATCGTTTGCTCAGTTTTTCTATTTCCAACATTCCTTCAGTTTGTGTTTTCTTTATTGTGTCCATTTCTGTTTTCAAATCTTGAACCCGTTTAATTGTTTTTTCTTGGCTTTCTGTACATTCTTTAAGAAATTTATTCATTTCTTCCAATTTTTTGTTTGGGTCATCTTCCATTTCTTGAAGGGATTTTCTCCGTTCTTCTTTCAGGCCTCTATCATTTTTATGATGATAATTTTTAGGTCGTTCTCCTCTGATTCATTTGCTTTGTTGTGTTCTGGTCTAGTTGGTGTAGCTTCCCTAGGTTCTGGTGATTTTATGCTTGTCTTTCTGATGTTATGTGTTTTCTTGTATTGCCATCTTCCCATAGCTTCTTCCATTAGGTGTTGGTGGGGTTTCTCCCTCTCTCTATGTATTTAGGTGGGTCAGAGTTTTGACGTCTGTAGCTCTGGGTGGTCCAAGCTCTCTAGAAGGCCTCTCCGTATGCAGGGGCCCAACTATGGGGTCAAAGTTCAGGCTCCAGCAGAGGAGAGCTGAGGCCTCTTTGGCAGAGTCTAGCCTGCAGGATGTTTCCTCAGGGATAGTCGGGTCTAGCTCTAGCCAAGTTTTCTAGCCAAGGTCTGGTGTTGGGGGACAAAGACTGGGCTGATACTCAGGATGTTTATGCACTGATAGACAGGTCTAGCTGGCACTCTGCAACTGAGTATTGCCTCTTTAGCAGAGATCCTGGGATGGGGGTCAAGGATCCAGCCCCCCATAGGAACTCAGGGTGGACCCCTAGAGATAGGCAGATCTCTGGGAGGGGCCCAGAATTTCACTAGAAGAATGGTGGTGGTGGTCAAAGACCAGGCAGGTTGAAATTACAGGTCATCCCACGTGAATAGGCTGGTCTATCGTACTCATATAGGCTCCAGGAATTTCCCTGAAGGTGGCTGGATTGTTGGCTCCACCCTCTGGCTCAGTGCTCAACCAGAGTTGTGGGACAGTGTGCAGGGTGGGAAGAGCGCATGGGGTAGGCAGGCTCTGTGTGTGTGTGTGGGGGGGTATATTGGAGCTCAAAGAGCACTCTCAGTGGGTACAGGATGACAGGGACAGGGAGATACAGGACCCACCAAGGGATTTCCCAGGGAGGGTGTAGGGGAGAATCTGCTGCCCCAGCGGGATTAGACCCAAACTCACCTGTAGCAGAGGCCTGGTGACAGGGACCAGGTTATTTCAGACTATTTTTTAAAAGTGTATTTTACATATGTCGAGATATATATATATATATATATATATATATATATATATTATATATACATTCTTATTTTACATATCGATTCCAGTTACCTCTCCCTCACTACTTTCCATGCTCCCTGACCCCCTTCCCATCCCATTCCCTCCTCCCATTCCACAGGGGGGTGACACCTTCTAGGAGGGATCATCAAATCTGTCAAGTGTTTTGGAGAAGGGATTAGGGCCTCCCTCCTGCCTTTAGGTTAAGGGAGTACCCCTCCATGGGGAATGTGCTCCTCAAGTTTTTTTTGTGTACCTGGCAACAATGTCAGAGGATGCTTAGACTGCCCAGGCCTTCTAACTGAGACCCATATTCAGCAGGTCTGAGTTGGTTCAATGGTAGTCTCCCAGCTTTATAATTATATTTTAAGTGAAGTTCAAAATGGTAAGTAAAAATAACTTTCTAGGAGAAAATGCTATTCAAATGGATCTAGACCACTTTGCAGAGGTTTTCTTCATAAAGACAAAGCACAATTTCCCATGATATAATTAGAGAAATGGTATTTTGGTATTCCTTTGACTTGTTTTCTGTTGTATTTGGTTTTGTTGTTGTTTCGTTATGTTTGTTGTTTTTTGGAGACAGAGTTTCTCTGTATTGTCTTGGCTATCCTGGAACTCACTCTGTATACCAGGTGGCCTTGAACTAAAAAAGATTCGCCTGCCTCTGCCTCCTGAATGCTAGGATTGAAGGTGTGTGCCACTACTGGCCGACATCCCTTTAACTACCTTTAACTAGTTTTAATAATAAAACTTGACTTAAGGTAGATTACTTTAGATTGATTTAGGGTCTATATTTTAAACGTTATGGTATGGTTTTATATTTTCCATTGGATAAATGTTTATTATAATGTTTCAAGTTGATACAATGGATCAAGTATACTCCTTAAATTTGAGAAAGTATGACTCCAACTAAGTAATTATTTTCTTCCTGATTTTAGTAAAAATCTTTACTTAATGTAACTCAATAAATAATACACTTTTGCAAAATTTATAGTTCTCATATGTTATTTTATTTGTACTACTCTTTCTATTTTGACATGGGATCTAATTATTTAGCTCTGGCTGGCTTAGAACTTGTAATGTTGAACAAATTGTCCTTTAACTCACAAAGAATTGATTGCCTCTGCTAAGATTAAAGGTGAATGCCACCACATATAGCTTATATCTCATATTTTAGACAAATATATTTTATTTGAGTATTTCCAGAAATAGAGATGTTAATGTGTCTAAATTTTGAGTTTTGTTTAACTTCTCCATGAGAAGACCAGCATATGATTTAATGAAGAAGGCTGATCATGCTTTCTAAAATATCCTGCCTATCTTGATCTCCCATTTATTACTCCTTAAGTATTTAAATACCAAAGTACTCTTAGTGAAACTTGCCCCCAGGCATTGTACATTTAATTTCAACTTTGATTTACCCATGTAATTTTATTTTTGAGATTAGAATAATTACATTTCTCCATTCCCTCATTTTCATCCAAAACCTCGCATATACCCTTCTTTATTCTCCTTCAAATGCATTACTTCACTTTTCATTATTTACTGATATATGCACATGTTTACACATATTTTCTTAAATATAACATGCTTAGTTTATATAATGTCACATGTATGTGTGTTTTCATTACTCACCATTTGATACTGGAAAATCAATTGGTTTGCTCTTCCATAAGGAAGACTATTTCTCACACCTTTAACATCCTTTGTTGCCTGTAGATTTTTTTTGTAGTGTTAATTCCTTGTAATCTTTCCTTCACCCACTTTGGTATGTCTATTGGTATCATCCTTGTTCAGTTCATGTTTAGGCATTCATATTGGTGAGTCTTTATGGGTGTCTTATGGCTCTTATAATATTTCTGCCTGCTCTTCCCAAATAATCACTGAGACCTAGGTGGATAGTTGTTCTATAGATGGGATTGTGCTCTTCCTATTGATTCGTTGTGATTTTCTGTGGTGATCTTTGTCCATTGCAAAGAGAAGTTGCTTTGATGAAGATTAGAACTATACTTATCTGTGGGTAAAAGACATGTATTTAGAATGTAGTTAACCATTATGCTAGTCATTAAAATAATGGTTGAATGTTCTTTAATATCCAGGTCTACACTAGCTATGGATAGTTAACTAGGTTTATAGTATCAGTCATGGTTTCCTTCATATTGAGTAGGTCTTAAGGCAAAGTAGAGAGCTGTTGGTTAAACCATGAGGTATGTGTACCACTGCTACACTTCGAGATGTCTCTTGACATGTTGGTCATTGTGGATTATAGCTATCATAGCTATGTAGGATTGTTTGTTTCTTCCCTCCTTTCCAGAAGGCACCATAAATGTTAATCTTCATTGAGGAGGTTTTCAGTTCAGTTCCAGCTCAGGAGCTTGTTAGACCTGTGTCTGGACTGGACAGTGTTTTAGGCAATAGATACTTAATTTCTACCTCTGGGGTAAAACTAAGGGCAGCAGCAATAGGCTGTATGTTTTTGGAGTCTCTTGGAAAATGATGACCAACAACACAAAAGAAAGGTTTTCATGTCTGAAACCTTTTTTTCTTTCTTTATGTTTGCAACTTCTGTTAGGTTAACCGCATACAAGAACAGACCTAACTAACAAGAATAGTTGATCAAGATAAATGGTACTATAGTAGATAGAGGAAGAGGGGGGTAGAAAAATAGAATGCATAATGTTGATTATTTTGGGTGGTAGGGGTGGATCTGAGAAGAGTTGTGTGGAAGAGAATGAACACAATCACAATTTATATACTGTGTAAAATTCACAAATTTTGTATTCAATCCCAGTTATTTATTTAAACCACACTTCACAATTTGCTGTCTCAAATCTATGAAATCCAACTTTAAGCTGTAATTATTAATAGAATTCTAGTTGTGCTGAAGTAATCTAGAGATGACTGAGTAACTAATATTTGACATAGAGCCATGAAGTTTGGTGGCTTACAGAATAACTGAAAATTTAAATGTGTAAACAATATCATCCTAACTTAGGTGCATTTTAGAGAACTTACAGGAAACACATGGACATGGCACATGAAAGGGAGTCACTCAGTTCCTATTGTGGTTGAGAAGCAGAAGCCAACAGGCTAGGGTGATGGATATAGCATATAAAGAAAGAATATAAATGTGTTCAAGTGTATAATTTCAAGGAAATCTGAATATTAATTTCATTGGGCAGCCATAACAAACTGATACAATGAATTCCTTGGACTCAAGCCATAGAAGCCTATTTTCTCCGGTTTTAGAAATGATCAAAATCAAACTCAAGGTGTCAGAGTCATTGTTATCCTCAACAGACTCATGTTTGACAAACAGTAGCAAACACTTTTTCTTAGTAAGAAACTCTTGAAATAGTGTTCCATACAATTTGGCCCTTCTCACTTAGTATTTTGAATGATTAAATAAATTGATGTCTATTCTACAAATGCTTATACCCAGACTTCAACTTTTCTTATTACTCACACTCTAAATAAATGGTTCCAAAACTTGTCTCTAAGGTAACAACTGAATATGTTTTAAAAGTGTGAAGCTGTGATCAATCAAATTTGAAAAAAAGTCTTCATGAGGATTTCCATGAAGTTTTCATAGATTAAATAAGACAGGAGGGCTCCAAGGCTCTTACAATATATTAATTAATTAATTGGCAGTTCATTCATTAGTAAATGCTTTACAAAGTACAAGTTTTACATAAATTTCTGAAAGCATGTCATGAAAAAATTAGCATATCAAAACAGTCTCATTATGCTCTCAATCAAATAACCCACAAAAGTAAAGGTTATAGTTAGTAGGTCATAGAAATTATGGACATGTTTGTAGCAGAGTGTTGTCAGTTGAAGGTCCTTTTTAAAAAATATTTTGTTGATATATTTAAGATATAATTAGTGATAGATGAGATCAGAAACATGCTTGGAAATAGTATCACATGTAACTAAGGGGTAAAATAAGGTGAACTTGCAATAGGATAGATGGGCTGTCAATGCTTTGTGGCTGGTTTATTCAAGAAGATGAAAGAAAAATGCAAAAATACACAGAAATCACCAAGTGAGCTAGAGAAAGCATTGAAGTAATTATAACAGGAAGAGTGGGTCAAGACACAGAAGCATGAGGAACACATTGCCATATACAGACTTCAGAGAAGGAAGTCTAACACCTTGATTTTGGTTTTCAGTAGTTTTTTAAAAATATTTTTATTTAAATTAATACCAATCTTATTTTACATACCAATTCTAGTTCCCTCTCCCTCCTGTTCTCCAGTTCCCCCCAACATCTCCCTTTCCCACCCCCCATCCACTCCTCAAGGAGGATGAGACTTCCCATGTGGAATAATAAAAGTCTGTCACATCATTTAGGGCAGGACCGAGACCATCCCCTCATGTATGTTGGCTCAGTGCTTAGTTGTAAATCTTTACTCTGCTTCCCTCATCTACTAGATGAAGGCTCTATAATGGTAGTCGTTGATCTCATTATAGGGAAAGGGTATTTAATACAGCCTTTCCACTATTGCTTAGATTCTTAGTTGGGGTCATCTTTGTGGATTCTTAGAAATTTCCCTAATGCCAGGTTTCTTATTAAGCCCCTAATAGCTGCCTCTATTAAGGAATCCCTTTCCTTGCTCTCCTTCTCTGTTCTTTTATCAACTTGACCTTCCTGATTCCTCATGTTCTCCTCCCCCTTCACATTATCCCCTCCTCTTTCTCCTACATCCTTCCTTCCCTTCCTGTGCTCCTAATTTACTCATGATATCTTCTCCCATTCCCCTTCTCAGGGGTTTCATGAATGTCTATCTTAGGGTTCTCCTTGTTTCCTAGCTTCTCTGGGGTTGTGGATTGTATGCTGGTAATCCTTTGTGTTATTTCTAATATCCACATATAAGTGAAGACAAATAATATTTGTATTTCTGTGTCTGGGTTACCTCACTCAGGATGGTTTCTTCTAGTTCAATCCATTTGCCTGCAAATTTCAAGATGTTGTTGTTTTTATTTATTTTTTTTTACCACAGAGTAGTGCTCCATTGTGTAAATGTTCCACATTTTCTTTATCCACTCTTTGGTTGAGGGGCATCTATTTTGCTTCTAGATTCTGGCTATTACAAATAATGGTGCTATTTATATAGTTGAACAGATGTCCTTGTGGTATGAATGAGCATCCTTTGGGTATATGCCTAGGAGTAGAATTGCTGGATCTTGAGGTAGACTAATTCCAATTTTTCTGACAAACTACCAAACTTATTTCCAAAGTGGCTTTACAAGTTTGAAACCACCAGCAACAGAGGAATGTTCCCCTTTCTTCACATCCTCTCTAGCATAAACTGTCATTGGTGATTTGATTTTAGCCATCTTGACAGATAATATCTCTGTGGTTTGAATTTGCATTTCTCAGGTGACTAAAGATGTTGAGGATTTCTTAAATGCCTCTAGGCCATTTTAGATTTTTTTATTAAGAATTCTCTACTTAGTTCTGTGGTCCACTTTTTAATTAGATTATTTGGTGTTTTGGTGACTCACATATTGAGTTATTTGTATATTTTGGAGATCAGCCCTCTGTCAGATGTGGGCTTGGTGAAGAATTTTCACCTTTCTATAAGCTCTCATTTTGTCTCATTGACTGTGTTCTTTGCCTTGCAGAAGCCGCACAGATTCAGGAGGTCCCATTTTTTAATTGTAGATCTCAATACCTATGCTGCTGGTGTTATGTTCAGGAAGTGGTCTCCTGTGCCAATGTATTCAAGGGTACATCTCACTTTCTCTTCTAAGAGGTTCAGTGTGGCTGAATTTATGTTGAGGTATTTGATCCATTTGGACTTAAGTTTTATGCAAGGTGATAGAAGTGGTTCTATGTACAATCTTCTACATGTCAGCATACAGTTATGCCAGCAACATTTGTTAAAGATTCATTATTTTTTAACTGTATGATTTTAGCTTTTTTCAAAAATCAGGTATTCATAGATTTGCAGAATTTTATCATGAATTTTGATTTGATTCCATTGGTCTACCAGTCTGTTTTTGTGCCAATAATATAGCTTTATACTAGAGCATGAAGTCATGGATGGTAATGCCTCTGTAATTTCTTTATTGCACAGGGTTGATTTGGCTATTCTGTGTTTTTTCTTTTAACATATAAAGTCATATATTTTTCTTTCAAGGTCTGTGAAGAATTGGGCTGGGAGTTTGAAAAAGCATTTAGAGACAATTCATACATTTTTTCCTAATATTATCTAGAATTTGCTTTGAGTATCTTTTGCTAGATACTACTCTGATTGTAAACCCAAAACACTGGAAAACCTCAGAATTCAGGTCAGTAATCACTTACCTTTCTACTTTACATTTTTTATATTAGGAATGTAATGCAGTCCTGCAGTTGTAACTTGTCCACATGCCAGTTATTAATAATTTCCTAATTATTTCAGTCATTTATTGTGATTTCTGGGGTTGAATTTTGAAAAGTCTACTTGATATTTATTTCTCCAAGTGATAAATCAAACATCAGATTTCCAAATTGGGGAATTTTTTTGATACCTGATCCTGATTCTCCTTCACTTTTTACCTTCCTGTTTAATTACAATCATACTCCTACTGTTTTTTAAATTTTCATTGAACCTATTGATAGAATATATGAATAATTCTATTATACAATCCATATCCAAAATACCCTATTCTTATAATTTCACTTCTATTATATGCAGGTACAATTCTGAAATCAATATAATCATCAACTTAGTAGACACTAATAAAGGAATACAATGAAAGTTTGGTTAATATTAATTTATTGTAAGAACATGGTCAAAAGCATTTGAAAACATTATCAATATCAGCAGAAGACAAATAAGAATCACCAATTCAGCATCTCATGGATTCCTTACTGTGTCTTCACTTAATCATGAACTTCATTATTTCACAGGTATTTTTAATATTTATCACAGGGTCACAAGTGTGTACAATAAGAAGGGGATATACCACTTTTTGACTTATACAGCACTGATACAAAATAAAATAAGAAACTTATAGTGAGCATAATTTTTTCTCTTTTATCATTTGGTGTGTGCCATACCTAAAACACTATGATGATAGTCTAACAGAAAGAATACCCAAAAAGTAGGTTGCCTGATATACTCATAATTGTATATAAGGGAAATATCTATACATCAATACAATAATGGTTCTTTTTATGTTATTTTGTAAAGCAAGTCACATAGGAATTCCTATAGGATTTTTGTAATAACTAGAAATTTGGGCAAAGTGAATGATAGAGACAAAAGCGCAACCAAATTTGGAAAACTGTGTATGAGCCTTGATCAATTTTCTACTTCCCTTTGATAATGGAAGTTTCTGAGTGTTATTTCTGCTTATAGGATTTTAATTCCAGAAACCATGCAGAAAATTAAAAATACTTGTTTGGTTAATCAATAATTCCCACCCAGTGTGGAAAAAAGCTACTTTTACTGATTCCAGTATAAACCAATAAATTGTTGCTCAAATACACGAAACAAGATGACAAGAATATTTCAAAGATTTATATCTGCCTAGCATATTTTATTGTATTTATTTTTTATAAATTCTGTGATATACCTATTATTAGTCCCCCAGTTCATATTCAATCCTCATAAAATTATCTCAAGTATTAATTGAGTGGTAAGACAAATTCTACTATGGTTCTGCTAAAATCTGAAATGCTATCAATTGGGCAGGTTGCCCAGCAATTTTCTTGTAAGAAATTTTCCCTAAAATAAAAGGGGGGAAAGATACATTTTTATTAGCTTTACAGTAAAGAATGGATGTGAATGTTAGTTTTGGGCAAAAGGGAACAATCTTTGTGTGTGTTGCTTTGTCCTTTTGCTATTAGTGCAACAGAAATATCACAGCAGTAAGGATTTGCTTCTGTGAGTGCAGTAACTTAATTATAGGCAATGCCATTTCAATTCTTTCCCCCTCTTCTATGAAATTGGGGTAAATTGCCACTTAACTTCTCAAGGATATTGATATTAATGACCGACTGGGTTTAATAGGATTTGAAAGTTTAGAGGCGATGCAATATGCAAGAATGAGTCACAAATTGCTTTGCTTAGCACTTTTCACTCTTAGAGAAATTTTAAAACTCTTTAACAAGGCAAAGAACACTGATAGAGCAGAGAAAAGGACAATGTTATGTCTCTACATGAGAACAATAGTATAGACCTCAAAATGAAAGTTTTTACTGTCTTAGGAAATACATAATTGCATCTTTGGAGATTGTAAAGTTTAAGAAACTGTTTCTCTTCTAATTTACCTTTGTGAGAGAAAAGTTAGATCACTGACCTGCTAGTTTACTAGATATATAATGGTATTTGATGATGCTATTAAATCAATTTTGTCCACATTTAGAGAAATAGAGAATGTTATTATTATACTTATATTTTTTTAGAAACTTGCAACTCAGAGAATTTTGTTTATATAGAGTAATTTGTTTCATTTATTTCTTCCTAATCATGTGTTTAATCTATTCAGGCCTGCCTGATCACCAGAATATCTTGACAACATACTAGATATCTAAATATATCCAAGCAGTAGTAATAAATGGCACACGGTTTCTTCTTAAGAATCTGTTGAGCTCTCTTTTATATTAGTTAACAGGTGAAGTTCACTTTTGGAAAGAAAACCCACAAAGAAAAATTTTCTATGGTTTTTGAAATCAACAATGTTGCTATTAGTTGTCCACAAAATGTCCTGACTCTCAAAGTTGCCCGTATCTTAGATTCTGCAGTTTTTACATATATTAGATAACATAGCAAAGGAGACTTAAACATTTAAGGTAAGTTACAGCTTATCTCGTGTACACTATCTTGGTAATTTTCACAAACGCACTTGTAATTATACAAGGATGCAAGAGAATCACAGATTCTGGTATTATGTGATTTTGGAATCAGTCACTGAGTGAAAGCTACTAGCTTATGGTAGGTATCAAATGATTTGGCTGTTCTATATACCTCATTTCAGTAGGATGATACAGCATCAGCACTTCCATAAGTGGATTTTTTCACTTAGTAAAATGTCCTCAGTGTTCATTCATGTGTGTCATGTATCAGAGGGCTATCATTTCGAATGCTCAATTTCATTATTTGTATGCATATTATACATTCATTTATTATTCTTTGGATGGATTGCTTTAATTTTTTGGATATTGTTAACCATGCTTCTATGGATAAATACATTGGACTGTCTATTAATTTATATGATTCTCACACTTTGATTATAGATCCAGACCTAGAATTTCTGATTAATATGGTATTATTTTTGAACATTTTGAGCCTGCTTTGGTGGCACATGACTTTAATACCAGAAATTGGTAGGCAGAGGCAGGTGGATCTCTGTGAGTTTGAGGCTAACCTGGTTTAGATAGTGAGTTCCAGGACAATCAGGGCTATATAGAGAGATTTATTATTAAACAAACAAACAAAATGCATTTTGAAGAATTTCCATATGGATTGTCACAGTGATTGGATTGCACTATTTTACATTTTTATCAGCAATGGATAAGGGTTCTGATGCCTTCATCTTATCATGACTACTTAACATGTTACTTGAGTTGGTCCTTGCAATACCTATACATTTTTTCAACATTAGCCTGAGTACACATGAAAGGTAATTTGGTGTGAAATTAAGATTTAAATTGGAAGGATTATCTTCTTTAATTTACATGGGAATGCTAAATCAACTGAAGACTGACAGAAGACAAGAAAAGATAAGAGGCAACTGCCTCGCCATGATAACTTTACCTGTACATTGGCTACAGGTATTTGATGGCCATAAATTCAAACTGAGACAATTAGCTCTTCCTAAACACCGATGCTTCCAACTTTGGAATGAAATTCATATCTTTGGGTTTTCTGATGACCAGGCTTTTAGAGTCACACTGAAAATATACTTTGACTGTACTAAATGCCCATATTTCTATTAAAAGGTTTTAGAACTTCTCAGTGTACACAATCATTATGTAATCCATATCACTGTAATTTTCACTCCCCATGTACTTTTCTCCTCCCTCAACTGTATATATTAAAATATAATCTTCATTAACATACCCAGTATATCTTGCACATGGATATTTATAGAAACTTTAGCCTACAATAACTTGGAAATAGCTGATATGCTTATAGAAGGGGAATGGATAAGTTATAGAAGCTGCAATGGTACAGACAATGAAAATATATTAATTAATAAAAGAGGCATGTCTGTTGAACCATGAAAACACATGGAGTATATTTAAATTCAGTTTGCCAAGAGCAATACGCCAATTTGGACAATTTCAACTGAAAGACATCTTATAAAGGGGAAACAAAGGCACAAAAAAGATCAGAGGTGGTCATGGACTTTAAAGTCTTAGAAAGAAAGATCAATAGGTACATGGGAATACTTCCCATATTCTCACCAAAATTCTGTTGTTTGGGATTATTTTAATAATAGCTACTGACCTTAATAAAATGATATTCATTGTTATATTCTTTGTTTTTAACTGTTTGATTCCATATATTTGATAGACATTTGCATGTATTTTTTAGGAAAGGTCTGTATAAACATATTACACCCTTTTAATTGAGATGGTTAAGTATTTTAACTCTGAGATTTTGACATTATTCTGAATAAAATCAGTGAAATTTGACACCAATTAGGTTATATACCATATGTATTGATTTGCTAAATGTTGAATTATCAGTGTGTCTATGGGTTTAATTCCACTTGATCATATTCAATAACATTTTAAAATCTTGTCAAATGAATGTATTAATACTTTGCTGAAGATGTTGTAACTATGTTCATCATGAACATAGGCCTAAAGTTTTCCTCTCAAGTTTCTTTTTCTTCTTTCCTATTTCCTCCTGTCATGTACTTTCATCTGGCTTTTGAATTATGGTAGAATATGTTGGCTTTACATAATGACTCTGGAAGGGTGTATTCATCTCTATTGTTTGAATTATTAAAAAGATGTTGGCATTAATTTGCTCTTAAATATTTTGGACAATTTGTTGTTAGAAAATCAATTATTAATGACTAGTGTTTCTGCTTATTTTGAATATGTTCAAATTTTCTTTTTTTCAAGGACTATATTTTGTGTTATATTACTGTTCAGGAACTTAGCTATTTCTTTAATATTATCCAACTTTTGGCATTGATTTCAATAATAGTCTCTTATGAATCTTTGCAGATTCTTAGTATTAATTGAAGTATCTCAATATGTATTTTTACATTTGAGATTTCTCTCATGTTTTATTTTTACCTTAAACAATATAAATTTATTATATTTCATATTGGAGGTCAGAATTTACAGGAAGTCTTTAGGCTGAAATCAACTTGATGGTAGAAATAGTTTGTTTTTTGGATATTCACTTGGATAATGTGTGTCTTACATATCTTTATGTGTGGTGCCTTTCTTCATCCTCAACTTTGAAAATGTCTTATATCCCCTTGCTTATATTCCATGATCACAGCACCATTGGATATGTATAGGGGTGAACATGTACAAGTAAACAAACATATGCATGTGTAGTGGTAGTCAAAGAACAACTCCTGGTGTTCTTCAAACGCCTTCTATCATTTTTAATTATATTTTTGAACTTTAAACATAATTATATCATTTCTTCCTCTCTCCCTTCCCTCCTACTCCTCACATGTCTGACAGAATTAGTGACCCAGCCACTAATTCATGGCTTCCTATTTGTTATATACATATAAACTAATAAACTTAAGAATCCAACCTACTTACTCAATTTGGTGTTGTGTGCATGGTGTGTGTGTGTGAGTGTGTGTGTGTGTGTGTGTGTGTGTGTGTGTGTGTGTGTGTGTGTGTGTGTTTCTAGGACTGGCTATATATAATTGGGCAACCAATCAGGGGTTCATGCCTTGAAAAGACTAATTCCCCTTTTCTCAGAAATTGGTGGCTGACTGTAGCTCTTTATTTAGGGGTGGGACTTGAGAGATTTTTCCATATCTATATTGGTATGTCAACTGTTATTAGAATAACCTTAATAGTCTTATTTTAGCAGCAATGCTATTGTGATTTCATGAGAGCAGCTTTTCTGTGGTAACTAGCGTGCCTAGAAAGCAGTCTCACAGAAGACTTCCTGGTCCTCTCACCTTTTCCCCCTTCTTTGATGTTTCTTGAGACTTGGGTACATAACTTGTATGGTGGGATATATCAGTTGGAGCTAAGAAACACGTTGTCAGCTGTTCTGTGTATTTTAACTAGCTGTGGCTTTCTGTATTGGCATTCTCCATATTTATAGCCACAGGTAACTAGAGATAGCATCTCTAATCAAAGAAATTTCTTTTGTGTGTGTGTGTGTGTGGCACAGTCTTATCTTTTTCTTAATATACCTAAATCTTTGCAGTTTTTTTTAAAACAAAACAATTGATTGAGCTAGAAAGATTGATTAGTAGTTACAAGCTAGTGCAAAGGATATGGATTTTACTTCTAGCACCCACATGGTGGCTTACAATAGTCCTTAACCCCATTTCCAGGGTATCAATTTCCCTCTGATGACTTATCTCATCAGTCATACATGCAATGGAAATACATATATCCAGGTGAAACACTCATACACACATAAATAAGCAAATAAATCTTTACTGCAAACCAGTTGATAAAGTTTACTAAATTATTTCTCCATTTTTGTTTCAAAGTAACTCATTTTCTCTTTCAGCTTGTTTTACAGGTTCATGTAGTATATTTTCCCAACATTTATGTAATTTCCAGAGATTGACCCTTTGTAGCCAGAAAAGATGCTTAATATAATTTTCTTGAAAAATCTATTCTGGATTGTATTACACATATAATTGACAATAATCTTCTTGATTCATTCTACTTACAGGGCTTTCCTTTCATTTTTCTAGTAGAGTTATTGGTTTTTTCAATTCTATCTTCAGTGTTTCTATCTCATTATTTAATTGCATTCTGAAGTGCTGCTTTGGCTCCATAACTTCCATCAGGTTTATGTTAGAGTTTCTTGGTTATTACTCATGCATTTATTCTCCTTAAGTTCTTCCCTTCAAATTTCTTGTGTTGTTTCTTTGTGTATTCTTTTAATTCCTTGAATTCTGTGATAACATTTACTAACGTCCTTTTTTAAAATGTGCCCTGTGAGTCATGTAGGTAATTCTCATTGTCAGACATTTTTCAGGTATGTTTTAGAAAAAAAGATTCTAGTTTGAGTGGAATGAAGTCAGGTGTACAGAGGGGACTGGTCTCCTGGTCCATGCCTTGAAGGTGAAGATATATCTAACTGGGTAGTAAAGTTGGGTGTGGCATAGTAGAGGTCTGTAGATTGGGTGATATAGGTAAAAATAATCCTGGAAAAAGCCTAAACATTGGTTGTAATATAGAGTGGTGTAGCCAGACTATCCAAGGGCAAAGAATGTGGGGCCTGGATTAGATCTTGCAGGTTGAGTGAAGACATGTATAGAAGGGTTAGGGAAACTCATGTTTTAAACAGTAATGCTATTCTGAAGAACTTATACAATTTAGAGACTATCTGTTTTAAGTTTTCTTATACTTTTTGTTTTCTTCCTTTAGCTTCCTTGTTGTTGTTTCTTTACTCATACCTTAACTGAAACAGGGAATTTTAAGTATTTCTAAAGTTTTGGTACTCAGTGCTCTCATTTTCAGATAAGAATAGTTATAACACAGCGATTCTAGTTGTATAATTTCCCAATATAATTTCCAGGAGGTCTTTAAAATGGAGATGGTAACAAAAGAGGAAAACATCTATCATTAGTTAAGTACCTCATAGATATATAGACTATTAGCCTTCACCATTTACAATCTCCTGAGAGACCCATTGTTATTATATCCACATTGAAATAATTTTTTTAAATTAAAAGAGAAATGTCTTTATATTGCTCACTGGGAACACAGACAATTCAATTATGTAATACAAAATATTATTATGAAGCTTCTTATTTAAAGATAGTTGGGAAGTAAACCAGGGTTAATCCTTTAGTTATCGACTTAATGACCTGTATAGGAGGCTATTCTATTATGCTTTTCTGTGGAAATGTTGGGTCAGGGCATATGAGCATAGTTACAAGGTTGCTAACATGATATTTACAGAATATATATTTATAATTTTAATTAAGTTTCATAGTATAGTTAAACATTATCTTCCAAGAGCATATGAATAGTAGAAATGCAAAATTATGTAACAATTTTTATTAAACTGTTAACTAGAAATTGTAATAATACCTGTCATTTTCTTATATTCAGTATTCAAATCTTGACTTTTACAGGATTGATTTATTTTAAGGTTAACTATTCCATACACAGCAGGCTGTCAATAAATAATCTTGATGGACAGATGGCTAAATGTTAGAATATGCTTTCTCCTTACAGGTAAATAACACCTGATGATTGATTATAGTCAAATATCGTTTAAAATATTTTTGTACATGTTTCAGAATAATCACTTGCTGTAGTTAATTTAACTCAATGTAATTTATAACAATAATTATTGAATCAGACCTAATTTTTAATCACCAAATCACTGGTAACTGTTGAAAATGTTTTATTATTATAATACTTGTTATTCAAAATCAAGTAGTCTATTTTCAAAACTCTCAAAGATCAAATTGTTTTCTCTCTTTCTGTCTCTCTGTCTCTCTCTCTCTGTTTCTCTCTCTGTTTCTGTGTGTGTGTGTGTGTGTGTGTGTGTGTGTGTGTGTGTGTGTGTGAGATATTGCTGTAGTAAGTTGTAGAGAGTAGCACTAAAACCAATCATTTTTCTAAACATGTCAATCATTCCTTCAGCCCTCTACTCTTTGAAACACTAGAAACTTGTTAGCTAAATATTATGAATATAATTCAAATACATGTAAATGTCTGTGTTTAAATGATGCACCTCATTTCTTCCAGAGTGAAGAATTCAGAGAAATTGTGTTTGTTAAAAATAACTCCATGACCCTGCCAAAATTACAGGTATCTAAATTTAAAAAGTACATGAGGAATGAAGGCTAAATTGAGTGACTTGAGCCATTCCAAAACATATTTGGGGTGTTATTTTCTATGGCTTTCTATTATTTATTTAAACACCATCATTCACAAAAGGCATTTAGAGTTTAAAACATATCTTGTGATAACATGTTGCTTTAATCTATGGATCAGATAATATTTTATAAGGTCTAAATTTTCTTCGGCTCTTTAAAGACAGACTGTAATGTAGACAAGTTTCTAGCTATTATGGATAAAGCTGCAATGACCATGATAGAATAGGTGTCCTTGTGGTAGGATAGAGAATCCTTTGGGTATATGCCCAGGAGTGGTATAGCTGGATCTTGAGATAGATCAATTACCAATTTTCTCATAAACTGCCATGTTTATTTTCAAAGTATCTGTTCAAGTTTGCATTCTTACTAGCAATGGCAGAGTATTCCTCTTGGTCTATATCCTTTCCAGCATGAGCTGTCACTTAATCTTAGCCATTCTCACATGTATAAGATAGAATCTCAGAGACATTTTGAGTCGCATTTTCCTTATTCTTAGGGATATTGCCCATTTCTTTAGGTTTTTCCCAACCTTTTGAGAATCTTCTGTTGAGAATTCTCTGTTTAGATCTGTACCACATTTTTGTCAGTTGGATTATTTGTTATGTTGTTGTCTAGTTTCATCATTTCTTTATATAGTTTTGGAAAATGGGCCACTGTCAGATGTAGAGTGTGTAAAAATCTTTTCCTATTCTGTGGGCTGACTGTGGACAGAAGTTTTTCGGTTCACAAGGCTTCACTTATAATTATCATTCTTAATGCCTACATAAACTGGTGTTATGTTTAAGAAGTTTTCTCCCATGCCAGTGCATTCAATGCTATTCCCCACTTTCTCCTCTATAAAGTTAAGTATATATGGTTTTATGTTGAGGACTTTGATACACTTGTACTTGAGCTTCGTGCAAGGTGTTAGAAATGGATCTAAAACCATTATTTTACATGCAGACATATAGCCAGACCAGCATCATTTGTTGAAGTGCTGTCTTCTTTCCATTGTGTATTTCTATCGTCTTTATCAAAACTCAAGTGTCCAGCCATTCTTCCAAAGCAATCTGCAGATTCAACACAGATTCTCCATTAAAATAACAAAATAATTCTTTGCAGACATTGAAAGAAAAATACTCATCTTCTTTATATATATGTATGTGTGTATATATATATATGTATATATATATATAATTATTTTACATATTGATCCTAGTTCCTTCTACTTCCCTATCTTCCTCCCTCACTCCCTCCCATTCCCTCCACTCCATAGGGAGAGTGATGCCTTCCAGAAGGGATCATCAAAATCTGTCAAGTAGGCCCTACCTGCTGTATCAATGCTAATGGAGAATCCCTCAATGGGAAATATGCTCCCAAGTCCTTTGGTGCACCAGAGATACATCCTGGTTCCACTGTTAAAGGTCCTTCAGACTGCCCAGGCCTTCTAATTGAAACCCATATTCAAGGGGTCTGAGTCAGTCCAATGCCTGTTTCATAGCTATCAGTCTGGGGCCTGTTCAGGTCAACTGTCTTTGTGGGTTTCTGTATCTTGGTCTTGTCCACCTTCTCTGCATCTGGATTCCACTTCGGCTCAGTATTCAGCTGTGGGTGTCTGCTTTTGTTTCCATCAGCTACTAGATGAGGGCTCTATGATGGCATATAAGTTAGTTATCAATTTTATTATCAGGGAAGGTGATTTAAGGTACCCTTTCCACTGTTGCTCAGATTGTTATTTGGATTCAACCTTTTAGGTCTCTGGACATTTCTCTAGAGTCAGTTTTCTCTTCAAACCTATATTTGCTCCCTCTAATATGGTATCTCTCTCTCTCTCTTCTCTTTTTTTCTCTTGTCTAATTGTCTCTACTTTGTAATTGACTTATTTGGTATTTTGGAGACTAGCATCTTGAGTTCTTTGTATGTTTTGGAAATCAGCTCTCTGTCTGATGTGGCACTGGTGAAGATCTTTTCCCATTCTGTGGATTGCCATTTTGCCTTGTTGACTGTGTCCTTTGCCTTACAAAAGCTTCTGAGTTTCATGAGGTTCCATTTACTAATTGTCAAGCTCAGTGTCTGTGCTACTGGTTGACTTAATGGAATTTTCATTATCTTATTGGAATCTGATCACATAACTAGATAATATGTTAAAGCCATGATAAACACTATGAATTAGATTGAAATCAACCAAAGACTATAATCTCTGGGTAAGAAAATAATAGTTAAAAATTTATTTGCAAAACTGGGAGGTGAAAGTTGGCCAGCTCTGTGTTTTGAAGTCAGTAGACTGTCAAAGCTGAGGACAACCTGGGTTATAAACACAGTAAAACCCATTTTAAAAAACAAAACAAAATAACAAAAAGAAGTATTCGTTCGCATCTTTATCTCAGGTAATAGAGTTACTTTTACTTCACTGCTGTGATCTGAGTACTATAGTTCGATATTATCTATGCCAATATTTTTTTCAGTCCTGTCTTTTACTTTTATCATTTGTCTGTCAACAGCATATTGCTTCTCTAAACCATATTGTTCTTTCTCTTAACAACACATTTTCTGACTTTCAGATAGCAGAATGTGTTCATGTCTTCTAATCTATGAAACAACAAGACAATCTCTCTGCTTTCTATCACAATCCAATCCAAGCCATGTCAGTAGGAGGAATCCTTGATCTCTGTTCTAGTCATCTTACATATTTATTGAATTACTAGATATTGCACATTAAGTTCCATATGGGATTATTTACTAATTGTCCTTATATTTTTGTTGAAAAACAGGCAAAATTTTACATACTTTGAAGATTTCTTTAACATTTATTATGAATAAATGGACAGAAAAGGTAGTTCAAATTACCTGAAGGCATACAAAAATAGAGATCATTTTATAAATAAAAATATTGTTTGCCTTTGGGTTATTACAAAGAATGAATATGTAAATTATGCATGCAAGTAAGTATATAGAATTAATGGTAGAATGATTGCATTATTCATAACTTTTTGAATCATTTCATATACATACATATATACATACATATATTAGATCATCTACACCAAACCAAGTCAGAATAATTTGTGCATTAGCCATGAAAAGTAAATGTACAAAACAGATAACTTCTTAAGATTTTACTTTACAATATATTTTGACTCTATTCTTGCCCATATCTCAAGTCACCTGATATCTTGGTCCACCCCAGCCCTCCCAATTTATGTTCTTTGTCTTAAAACCAAAACAAACCAAAACAAAACCAAAGCACACACTCATATGAAAACATGTAATCTGCCTTTTCTTGACCTGAACATGAGGCCTGCCACAGAATTTAGTTGATTTACTTAAGTGTCACAAAATTGAATAAATTAATAAAACATTTTAAAAATATCTCAACAAAATAGACAAATAGCAAAAGGGATATATGAGCATAGAAAAAGTCAAGAAATTTCCTAATCTTTTCACATATTTTTAATCATGAATTTTGTAGCTTAAAAGTATGGCTGGGGTCTGGAGAGCCCTTTTCCATCTTTCCAGATGTCCTGGGTTCAATTCTAAGCATACACATGGTGGCTCTCTAACTTGAGACCCAGGGTCTTGGAGGGCACCAAGCCCACTAGGCATTCTCATGGTACACATACACATATGTGAATAAAATACCTATACACATCAAATGAATAAACATTTCATAAACAAAAATATCACAGCTATTACCTTTTAAAACAAAAAGCAGGGCTGGGTTTGAGTAAATAAGCAAATATTAATAATTACTCTTCATTAAACTATCATATACATTATTTTTTCCTTGTTTATGCATAATCATCTCTCTGCAACTGTTAAATGCTTTTATTTTTTCAGTTATATGTAGAAAGTATGCCACTTTTTACTCAGCATATGGATGGTTCTCAAAATTTTGTATGCATCAATTATAGAGCAAACCATTGCACATAAGTTAATATATTTGTAAGGAAATTACATGGGTACCATGATAATTCATATAAAACATATTTACTTTTATTTATTTTGTGTTTCTGTGAATATATCTTGTGTGTGTGTGTGTGTGTGTGTGTGTGTGTGTGTGTGTGTGTGTATGTATGTGTGTGTTTGTGTGTTTGATATCTTAGTGAGATAGCGGATGTCAAAGAACAACCTATGGAAGTATTTTCTCACCTACTACTATGTGCTTCTGAGGAATTTGACTCAGACTTTCAGGCTCCATGGCAATTATCTTTATCTGCAAAGCCTACTTATACTGTGAGAACTCATATTTTCCATGTCAGTGAATTTATTATGACACTTTAACAATAAAATAATTCATTTTCCATGCCCACAAATAGCTTAACTTAATTTTCCAAATAATTTTCAGAAAAGATCATACTGTCTTTAATTAACTATACTCTTTAAGAGGCAGATGATTTTAGTCAGTAATTCTCACTAAGTAATCAGCTGTCACTACTCATTTAAAAAGAACAGTTTTTGACATTGTGGAGGCAAATTTTTGTGCATTTTCACTCTCTTTTAGTTATCTACAATTTGTCTTATGTAAGAAAGCATCTTGTCAGTTTTAAAAAAACTTAAAATTCAAGTCTGTTTTGAACACTAATTGTTTTGATAAAAATAAAGGAAGCAAGAACCACAAAACATTACTTTCTCCTCTTAGCAATATTGACTAGTTTATTATTTTGACAACTGAACTTGTATTATTATTAATATTTTCCTAAAATCCACCAGCAAATATGAAAATTTTTTTTTATTTTACCTTAGTATAGCCAACAAGAAATTATGCATTCTGAAAAGTAATAAAAGCATTTGGAGGAAAAAAGGAGATTTTATGTGATTAAATGTGTATTGTATAGTTTAATATGGACAAAGAATTCATGAAATGACTCATTGACACAATTACTATCTTTTACTTGCAAGATCCAGTATTCCTTATCTCTTTACCTCTTTATTATTTCTTTTCGAAGTCTTTTTCCTTTCCTTATATTCATCTTTTCCCAGTTTTATAGCTTTAAGATAAATTTTAGATGTATAACAAATTGCCTGTTAAATAGTTGGCCTTGTCAAACTGATAGGCAGGGAAGGAAAAATGCTCACTTCCAAAGGCACATTTACTTATTAATGACAGCATAGGTTACTATATTTCTCTGAATGAATTTATTCAGCCAAAGCAGAGAGTCTGCTAGAAGAAAAAAAATAAAAAAGGATGAAAAGTAGGCCTTTGAAATGCCATTTCATAAGCCTTTCTGTGACTTAGATCACATTTTTCATTAGAAATTGTTTTGAAATATATGACTTCTGCCTTGCTAAAGGCTTGAATAAAGGCAAAACAGCAGATTCAGTAAACATACTTCTGGTAGTTACACATGGAACACTACTGTAAAATCCATTCTATAGTTTATTGCTTATGAGATGTAGGCAACACACTTCATTTTCCTGAAGCTTAGGTTTTCATCTTATGTATGGGGCCAAAAATTACTTATTTCAAGTATAAGCTATACAAAATAATTTGAGTAGAAAACACAATTGAATGTAATTTGATATTAATAATGTCATGATTAATATTCATCATTTAAAATGGCATGAATATAAGGTGAACTTTGTGATTCAGTTTCCAAAGGATATTGCAAATACTCCAGAGTCCAAGATAGCTTCATTCTTTTCTTTAGAAAGCATATCACTGTATAAATCACAAAATACTTTGTCATCATGCTTTCTTGCTGATTGTATATGTTCATAGTCATTTATATTTTGGTGCTGGGAACCAAAATGTGGACCTCAGATACTTTTAGAAGGTCCTCTACTTCAGAGACATTCCCTTAGATTTCTACAATCATTTCTCGTTACTGACCATTTTCCACATGTTCCTCATTATATTTTTAACAATATCCTTTTTGACAGACTATATAACTTTGTTGTTTTGGGGTCCATATCACAATGAAGCAACAACTAAAAAAAGCAAATAAACCTAACAATTTATAGTAAGATGGACTGAATTTATGAACAACCATTTATTCTTCAGAAAACAAAATCTTTAAAGAATTTTACTGTTAACATATGACTGAATGAATAACCCCCTTCTCTCTCTTGTGCATATGTTTGTTTGTTGAATAAGATTGTACATCCTTTAAAGATTTAAACAACATAAATATATATATTGTGGTAAATGGAGGCAAGATATAGCATGTATATTTAATCCATTTAATATAATGCTATTCAGCAGTAGGAAGAAGCGAAGAGCATAATTGAAACAAAAAATATATAAAAATAGATAAAACAAAAGAAGACTGTATGAAATTTTACTTATAGAAATTTTCCTGTAGAAAAATTTCATGGTAAAATAGGATAATGCTTGCCTTATATGGGGATAACAATGAGGTAATAAGAAAATAAAATGGTATGAGCAAAATTATTGAGGTGCGGCTAGGCTAGAAAATTCTAAAAGTAATTTATAGAGATGGTCATATCACTTGTAAAGTTACTCAAAAACACTGAATAGCTATAAAAACATGAGGAACCAAGTTATAAAAAAACAGTGGGAATAATTTTAATACATTTGTAAATATGTCATGTATTATCAAATTTAATTAGTATTAACTAACAGCATGTCTTAAACAATGTCATTAATGATCCATTCATACCAGCTTTATTTCCCGAGTGTCAATATTTGATTAAAACAAATGTCCACTTTTCAAAACTCCTTCTCTTTACATTTAATTAATCTCGTGTAATTTTTTATTTAAAATCTATAAAATTGCTTTCAGCATTGCCAAAAGTGGCATTTAAATTGAAGAAAAACATGCCAGACCTTTGGGGAACTTCCTGGAGCTATTCTGAGCACAATAGACCTGCCCTAGCTAGATCCACCTATCATCTCAGGAACATCCTGAGTCCCAGCCTAGGTCCTTGACCCCCATCGCCAGGTCTCTGCTAGATAGGCCTCAAATGGAGAGTGCCAGGTCCTATCTAGATCCACTATTCTGCACTCTGAACATCCTGAGTCCCAGCCATCGAGATCTTTGACCCCCATCACTGTCTTCCACTGGAGCCTGATCTATGACCCCCATCACAGGGCCCCTGCCTGAGGAGAGTACACCTAGAGAGCATGGACCACCCAGAACTACAGATATCGAACTTCTGACTCACCTAAGCTCACCTGGGGAGTACCAGAGAGAATGAGAGGCAGACACAGAGAGAGAAAAAAGAGAGACCTCAGGTACACCTACTGGAAGTAGTGATGGGAAAACAGTAGTACAAGAAAGCACCTAACAATAGAAAGACAAGCATGACAACAATAGAATTTAGGGACTCTACACCTGAACACGCCGAAGCAGATGAAGCAGAAGAGAATGACTTAAAAATCATCGTCATAAAAATGATAGAGGCCATCAAAGACAATGTGAGAAAATCCCTCTAAAAATGGAAGAAAAAACAAACAAATTGGAAGAAATGAACAAATTTCTTAAAGAAAGTACGGAAAGCCAAGAAAAAACAATTAAACAGGTGGAGGAAACAGTTCAAGACTTGAAAACTCAAATAGAGACAATAGAGAAAACCCAAACTGAAAGAATGCTGGAAATAGAAAAACTGGGCAAATGATTGGGAACTACAGACACTAGCATAACCAACAGAATACAAGACATGGAAGAGAGAATCTCAGGTGTTGAAGATAAAATAGAGGAAATAGATTGATAGACTAAGAAAATCGTAAATCTAACAAATCCTTAACACAAAATATCCAGGAAATGTGGGAAACCATGAAAAGGTCAAATCTAAGAATAATAGGCATAGAGGAATGTGAAGAAGCCCAGCTCAAATGTGCAGAAAACATATTCAACAAAATCACTGAGGAAAACTTTTTCAATCTGAAGAAGGACATGCCCAGGAAAGTACAAGAAGCATACCGAACAGCAAATAGACTGAACAAAAGAAAAAAGACCCTTTGACACATAATAATCAAAACACCTACCATACAGAATAAAGAAAGAATATTAAGAGCAGCGAAATAAATGGCCAGGTAACATATAAAGGCAGAACTATCAAAATTACACCTGACTTCTCCATGGAAACTCTCAAGGCCAGAAGGTCCTGGATAGATGTTATATAAGTACTAAGAGTCCACAGATGCCAGCCCAGGACAATGTACCCAGCAAAACTCTCAATCACTATAGACTGAGAAAACAAGATATTTAATGACAAAGCCGTATTTTCAAAATAAGTATCTACAAATCCAGCAGTACAGAAAGTTCTGGAAGGAAAACTCTAACCTAAGGAAGTTAACTAGGCTCACAAAAACATAGGCAATAGATAATCCCACTTCACCTGAACACAAGGGTAAAGCAGGACAATTATATTCACAATACCATTGCCAACAACAAATATAAAACAAACAAGCATTAACAATCAATGGTACTTACTCACCCTCAACATTTATGGTCTTAATTTGCCTACAAAAAGACACAGGCTAACAGAATGGATACAAAGACAGAATCCATCCTTCTGCTGCATACAAGAAACACATCTAAGCTTCAAAGATAGACATTACCTCAGGGTAAAGGGCTTGGAAAAGACCTTCCAATCAAATGGACTCAAGAAGCAAGTAGGAGTGGTTATCCTAATATCTAACAAGTTAGACTTCAAACCAAAATCAATCCAAAGAGATGAGGACGGTCTTTTCGTATTCATCACAGGAGAAATTCATCAGCAAAAAGTGTGAATTCTGAACATCTATGCCCCAAATAAAAAGGCACCTACATTCATAAAAGAAATACCTAAAATTCAAAGTACGCATAAAACCTCACACACATATAGTGGCAGACTTCAACATTCCACTCTCACTGCTAGACAGTATCATCAGTCAGAAACTAATTTAACCACCATCATAGAGCCCTCATCTTTTAGCTGATTGAAACAGAAGCAGACACCCACAGCTGAACACTGAACCAAACTGGAATCCAGATGCAGAGAGGGAGGACAAGACCAGGCTACAGAAACCCAAAGAGATAGCTGACCTGAACAAGGAAGAGCTAATGGGCCTCCCAGACTGATAGCTGGGAAACCAGCATTCGACCTACTCTGTACTCCTGAAGTCCTGCACAGTCTAAGGCACCTCTGACAGTGGAGCCAGGACGTATTCATGGTGCACAAAAGGACTTTGGGAGCACATTCCCCATGGAGCAGCACTCTCTTAACCTAAAGGCAAGAGGGAGGGCCTAGTCCCTACTCCAAATGACTTGACAGATTTTGTTGACCCCTCCTGGAATGCACCACCCACCCTGTTGAGTGGGGGGAGATGGGATGGTAGGGTGGTCGGGGCATGGGAGGAAAGAAAAGAGGGAGAGAGGGAAGGAGAGGGGAACTGGGATCGATATGTAAAGTAAGAAAAATAAAGAACCATAACAGTGAGAGGAATTAGACATTAAATGATTTCGCTTGTTACAATTTCAGATGAGTGTATCTATATATGAAATATGAAATAGGTATACAAATCAAACATTAACTAATTTTAAATTATAAAAGAACTTATTTTAAAACAATTATTTGACATTCAAATACTATCAACATTTATTAACAACAATAATTTGAAGGATACTTTTCCATAAGGAATTAAATCTTGGCTGAATATATAATAATGATGAACATAGAGAATATTCAACATTTTCAGATTAATTAATATATAATTTCATCTTCAGCACTTCACATAAATATGTAGTACGCAGAGCAGAAATATGTTTGGGGGCGCTTCAAAAATCAATGACAATTAAATAATTCCAATTACCATTTATTTAATGATTTTTAAATGAAATTCTAGTAAGCAACTCAAACAGCAAATTTTAATGTCAAACATTCTAACAGCACAATACGAAGACATACTATTTTCATGCATACACATTGAAGAATATTAATGGGAAAATGTTGAAAACTTTAATTTTATGTAATTAAAGCATTATGTTTCTAGGTGAGTAGAAACCTTTGTATGTGCAACTTGAACAGTGCAATACATGATATACAATAGTCTCAAATCTGAACTGAGATATTTCAGAAACTATTTCTTGGTAGAGCATGGCAGTGTTTGTACTAGAAGGTGCATGCGTGTGTGCTCAGAACCAAGGCTGCAGTGAAGTTGTCTGGTACAACACAGTCAAGTACTTACAGAACAAAATCCAGATATACTACATAAATGATAATAGTTTAATATTTACTGCTGAACATTTTGGGACAGTTCAGTCATAACTGAAGAAAAAGTTCTGTCCTAAAAAAGGCCCCACCATCATCTGGAGTACAGCCAATGCAAAGGAATGAAAGAAAATATCATCTCAAGAGACAACACATATGACACAGCAGAGTTATGAAAATGCTAGTTCTCAGTGCAAGAAACCCAACAGAGTCCAAGGATAATAAGAAAGATGTTCACATGACATGCCAGAGTCAGACCATAACAGCAACCACAGAGGACAGATCAGTAGCTGACAGGCTACGGGGCCAAAGAGCTCCACATGCAAAGAGCTCCATCTCTAGCAAACTACCTTCTCAAAAGAAATGCAAGGTCATCATCTACCAAGAAAAATAAACTGAATGTTTATTGTAAAGACAAGAAGTTCGTGATCAATGAGCCTCACTATAAAAGTTTTCCAAGGTATGAGATATAGGAAGAAGAAAGAATTGCTGACATCTTCAGTGAGCAACTGTGAACAGCACAAAGGATAAACCCAGGGAGTGATTTACAAAGTGATGACTACTACCTACAACCAGGACATGTCAAAATTTAAATATATCAAACTGAAAGCACCAGGAGCAGCATGTCCAATTGGGGAAGAGGCCACAAAACATGAATTCCCCATATAATTCTGTTAAGTTAGGAGGGGAGAACACACATGCCTCTTGTCTTGTCACCTCAAGACAATTACAAAAAAGTAGAAAGAGGAAATTACACAAAACCTAAATTACAAAAGGGCAGGCAAAGAATGGAGAAAGGGGAGAAAAAAGGAAGTAAACCAGGGCAGAGAAGAACAAAGGAAGCCCCACCACACCTTTAAAGTCACATAATTAAAATACTGTTTATTATGAAGAGATCACCAAAGCAAGCTCCAGAAGCCAGAACCAGGGCAGGACCGCCATCTTCATGCCCAGAACCATTAAAGACAACAGTGGTCCTCGAGCACTGGAGTGCCTCCTGGAAGCTACTTTTCTTCAACATTACACACCAGAGAGATGGTGGCATGTGTGTGGGAGGTGCTGTAAATTAGAACTAAGGTGCTTTCCAACACCAGGATCTCTTACCTAGCTTACACTAGCAATTTTCATGGAAAGCAACTGCATGGACAATGGCTTTATGTGGGTCTTGGGACATTTTTAAGGAATGTAGAAATCATTTCATATATCTATACACAACTGCCTCTAGATTAAATTATGGTCACAATCTGAAATGAGAATGTGGTCTATAGAGATAACTCAGCAGTTAAATGTGCATATTGATTTTACTTCTTTCTTTTTTGAATATGGGTATGGATGATTTGTCTTAGTGCATATCTGTGCCACTTGCATGCATGATGCCTGTGAAGGTTGTAAGAGGCTTTGAGTCCCTGGAACCAAACTGAAGTTGTAAGCCACTCTGTGGTGCTGGGAATCTAACCCATGTCCTCTGGAAGACCAGCCCGTGCTCTTAACCACGGAGGCATTTTCCAGTCCACTGTATACTATTTTGTTGGATACCTGAATTTGGTTTCTAGAACCATGTCAATAAGGGTTACAATCAACTCTAACTCCAATTCTGGGGGATCTGATGCCTTCTGGATACTGCACTAAAGTTCACATACCCATCCACTCCAGTTACACATAAATATAAATATAATCTAAAAGTAAAAATAGAACATGTTCATTTCTCTAAATATCACATCAACACTTGAAAAAGGTAGTTTGTGTGCAATAAAAACTCATTCAACAACAACAAATGAACAAATGGAGTTATGTAACACAGATCCAGAAAGACAAATGCCTCATTTTTTCTAACTTGTAGTTCCTAGATTCATATCTTCAGATGTAAATATATATTCTGCAGTAATATTAGAAAGTATGAAATTAAAATGGGAACATTTTCTCTGTAGGGGTGGAAAAAAATACTGAGGAAAAACATTTTATAAGTGATATGATGGGGTAAAGGTTAGAGAATGGGAGAGAACAATACATAAGAGGGATGACAAAAATAATAGAAAGGATATCTGAAAAAGTCATAAGGAATCATACTATTAGCTATCTATCTTCAAAAAAACATACTATCCATAAGTCTATTTGTAAATATGCACAAATAGTTTAAATAATTTTTTTTCATCTAGACTAACAATGTACTTTCTAAGAGACAAAGATCACCTAGTAAGAACCCCAACACCAGGCATGAGAACCTCTCTTTTGATATGTTAATCAGGGTAGTGTGAGACCCCCCAAAGCATACTACTTTGTAATAATGGTTATCACTTCCCAAGAGGTACCTTCTGCTGTAAACCTAGCCAGCTACTCAGAGATAGTGTAGGCATGTATATCTTGGAGAAGAAACTACAACCACCACTTTAGTAAAATACAATAACTATACTCTTGTCCTTATGTACACAGATAAGAAAACCTCTTGTCTACAAAACTTCTCTTTGCGCCATATAGAAACCACTATGGAAAACCCTAACCATTCAAAATACAGAGTTGTGGGTCCAAATCTCAGTGTATATACCTATATTGTAATTCCTTCATTTAAGGTTCAGGGAACATTGCAAAAGGGGAAGACAGAAAGATTGTAAGAGTCAAAGGATCAGGGAGTTTTCTGTGAAACTGTTTTCTGGAAAGTCAGAAGCTACACCCATAAAAACTTATCAACATAACTGCCCAAATATGAGCTGAGTAAAAACAACAGACTTTTAAAAATAAATGACAGAAAGCCCATGAGGCCCAACCCTACACAAAGAAGTTCAAACAACTAAGGGTTGCTGAAAATGGGAGAAACAGTCTTCTCTAGAGAAGATCACATGAATTGGTTCTCCAATAACAAATAGTAAGCCATGAAAATCCACATATAATTAATATATACAGACAATGTTGTATTTTTGTATTTATAAACACATATATTATTATCTTTAACCCTTTATGCTTTTGACTCTGTGTGTATGATTATTTTTGATAGTCATAAACGCCTATGTAAGATATCTGAGTAACTTAGTTCTTAAAGAATGAAGTGACTAGAAAATGAATGATAGGATCTATAATTTTAGTTACTAATATCTTCTATTTCAACTTACAAGTTTCTATAGTTATTATTTTAGTTCTATAATTAATACTAATAGTAGTAATTTTCTTCTTGACTATGCCTTTGGAGATATTTTTTAAACATGAAGACACACATTTTTATATTTCTAACAAAAAATATAGTAATTACTTACTCTTTTGTTTGTTTATTGTCATTTAACAATTAATTGTGCATGCCATGTCATATGTGCTTATGAACAGCCTTCTCTATCTGCCTTAAGCTTTTTTATTGAAGAAACAGTAACATCAGTATTTAATCAGACAGTTATTGATACACATTAAGGTTATTTACAACGTTTTTCTATGTGTAAAACTGTAATGACAATTCAACAAATATTTAGCATTGATTCCTTAAACAGTTCTATAGTAGCCTGCCTTCTCTGTCATTAGTATGACTTTAGGTTTAGTCATTCTGAAATAATTCTCATTTTCACCTAAACTTCCCCTTGACTGAAATTGGCATAACTTCCCCCTTTTTATGGCTTAGGATTTCTTTGTCTTATCATCCTTCTAACAACCACCACCACAACAACAAAATGATTTTATGTTTGGGGGAAGGTGAAATCTCAAAGTAGTTTATTCTGTATTTCCCTGCAGACTAATGACACTGAACATTTTAAAACCCATGTTACAGCCATTTGTACTTTTTCTTTTGAAAACTCTGGTTCCGTGACAAAAGGTTTAACTGATTCATTGTTTTCTTAGTTCTTAAATTCTTGAGTTATTTATATATTCTATCCACCAGCCAATTGTCAGATGTAAAGCTGTTAAACATTTTTTCTTTTATTGTCAGTTTCTTCACATGACTGATAGTTCCTTATTCTATACAGATGTATTTTAGTTAAAGGAGGATCCATTTGTCTATTGGTCTTAAATATTTTCATTTTCAATACTCTTTTTGCTCTTAGATCATTTTACAAAATAGGAATAAGGAATACTAACTTTATATTCCCATCATTAAACTTTAAATCAAAAGTATTAAATACTATAATTTTTAACAATACCTTTATGAAAATCCCAATAACTGCCAATGTTCCAATACATAAAAAAGATAATGACTGTGCCTGTGGATGTATCCCTATTCTCTATCTTTTATTGTTTTTAATAAGTATACTCAATTACAGAACATATTATCTTCATAATTGATATATACCACCATAGTTGAAAAGTAATTGAATGAATAATAAAACATTGGCAACAACATTTCAGAATGGGATAACTAAGATTTATAACTTTTCGCTCTGAGTATTGCAAAGGGGGAAGGAAAGGAGACAGGCAAAAAGGAAAAATTTCTTATATGTGTTAAAGTAATGAATAACCTTATTTCTGAGTCTCAGCTTATTGCCCTAGACGTTCAGTGATTTTCAAAAGAACTGTAGAAATGAATATGACAAGGAGCAGTTCCAGACAGCTCTCCTGGTATTAATGTTGGTGTTGCTTCCTATATGAACTCTTAGGTCATCAGTGAACCAGTTTCCTGTAATTTCTGGAAGATAGTGACAAATTCTTTGTGGTTTCAGTGGTATGGAAATTTCTTGTGAAACACAATTTCATCTGTTTATAACATGTTGCTTGTCACTTTTGCTATCGATTTCCAAATTTGTATATTTAATAAAAAGCCCATAATGTTTCCCAATTATTTATTCTTGTATATATATTAAAGGAACTGAGACAGGGTATTAAAAAGAGATAGAAATAAGCTCAATACAAATGTCCTACATTCAAGATGACAATTGGATACTATTTAATTGGATTATATTGGTCTAATTTAAGGCTAGAAAAGAGCTAGGATTGCATGTCCACATAATCATGTAATTATGTATGCAAATAATTACATGGATATGCTAGTTATTGGCTCCCTGTAAAATATTTTCATCAATACAATTTTTAACACTAAGGATAAACAGAAAGACAGAGAATGGCTTCTGACTTCTTTATGCCCACAGTAGGTGCTGTATTTCAGTATAATGATCTTTATAACTTATCAACTGCAAATTATACCCACATCATTTAAAGTTATTACCAGATATTTATCATTCAGCATGAAACTGAAAAACACATACAAATCATTTAGAGTAACACTATGTAAGAAAACACATATCTACAACATTAAAAATGAAATGATTTAAATTTTGTGTGATTCATTAAATATAATAAAGTTATTCTCTCAGTAATCTATTCTCTATATCATATATATGAGAGAATTTCTTAGATAACCATTGTAACACTTTAGAATTTCTGTGATGGTGTGACTTTAGACTTAGTTACTTTCTCATCAGATAACAGGCTCAGATTACTTGATTTACAGTTTGTCTCACAACTATTGAAATTATTGAAATAACACAGCAAGTCTTTTCCTGCTTGCTTAGCCACCCTGACTATCATGAGTTGACCTTGTTAAATAGAAAATAAATGAATAAATAACTCTAACTCTTGAATTTCTAAACGTGTATTATAATATCAAGGTAAATTTAGATATATATTAGTGATGACATTATAAAGCTACTGTGGCAAACAATGCAGTGCTCAAACAAAGCATACAAATATTTTTGTCACAATACAAGACATTCAAATAGTATTATTTTTAAAGAGATATTTATTGTATTTATGTACATGAGTGTTCTAACGGCATGTATGGCTATATGCCAGAAGAGGGCATAAGATCCCACTATAGATGATTGTGAGCCATCATTTGTTTGCTGGGAATTAAATTCAGGACCTCTGGAAGAGTAGCCAATACTCTTAACTGCTGAGTCATCTTTCCAGTCCATGTAATAATATGCTATTTGAGAGATGAAGAGGGAATAAAAGAGACTGTGTACATGGGAGAGGGCATAGGTCGTTCCACAAATGATGTGACATACTTTGATGATCCCCCATGGAAGGCCTTGTCCTCCCTGGAGAGCAGAAAGGGGATGGGCTGGGGGTAAGTTGGGGACATGGGAGGGTGGGAGTGACAGAGAACTGGAATTGATATGTAAAATAAGATTGTTTCCAATTTAAATTTATGCATTGTAAAAAAAGAGAGTGGGCAAGTTCTAATGCAAAATTATCTATACAGATTATTATGCATACCATAAAGAAAGATTTTATGAAGTATGTTTGCACATATATGCTTCGTTATATTTGCATTTGCATTTAGTATATTTCTAATATCAAATGAGGTCATTCAAGAGGTCATTTAAAGCATACTGCTTACTGCATTACACACACACACACACACACACACACACACACACACACACTTCACACACTTTTTAGCAAGAGTATCTTACATGGCTGAGGATGGTCTGAAAGCATCCATGTGTCAAAATCTTCCCGTACAATTATCGTTATCCCATCTCATCTTCCCAAGTGCTGGGATTATGGAAATGTGACACTACTTCGGTTCGATTTCAATTTTAAGAAATAAATAAAACTTTGAAATGCAGTTGAAAATTATGATCATGATATGAAAATTTGCTGTTTTTCACAGGTTAATGGCAGATTCTGAATATATATATATATATATATTATATATTGAACAACTTCAGAATATTTGAAGAACATAACTTCAAATAGTCAAGCAAGATAAATGATAACCAAAGAAGCTATAAGCAAACCATTTTTAGAATGGTTAATGTCAGTTCTAAATGGATGAAAAATTTTAACTCTAAACCTTAAATATTCAACCTTCTGTAAGAAAGCAAATCATAGCAAGGGTATAAGGAAAATCTTATGAAAACAACTTCCAAAACTCCAGAAATAATCCCAACAATTTGCATAGCATTAATTGATATTTAAAAGCTTCAACATAGCAAAGAAAACTAACAGAAAAGTGAGTGAGCCTATGATAGGTTAAGACCCAGAATAAAGAATTTCAGAAATTAATCATAGAAAAATAACCCCAAAGAACAAAACTGCAAATTGTCAAAAGGGCTAAAGAAGTAAACAGAGAGTTCTTAAAAGAAGCAAGTCAAATATATCATAAATATTTTAAATTGATTTTTATTTATTTCACATACCATCCACAGTTTACTTTCTCTCGTTCCCCCGCCTTTCCTCCCACCATCTCCTTTCTACCCCTTCTCGCATCTACACCTCAGAAAGGGTAGGGCCTCCTATGGGAGTCAACTAAGTCTGGCATACCGAGTTGAGGCAGGACCAAGTTTCTCTCCATTGCATCAGAACTAAGCAAGGCATGCCCTCATAAGTAATGGGATCCAAAATGTCAGTTTATGTACAAAGGGCCGATCCTGGTGCCACTGCTATGGGCCCTACAGACAGATGAATCTATACAACAGCCACGCACATGTAGGGGGCCTAGGTGGGTCCCATGCCAGCTCACTAGCTGTCCATCAG
Source organism: Cricetiscus sungorus (assembly GCA_030556225.1). NCBI lineage: Eukaryota > Metazoa > Chordata > Mammalia > Rodentia > Cricetidae > Cricetiscus > Cricetiscus sungorus. The sequence continues at coordinate 10,041,951 of JANBXA010000126.1, forward strand.
ATTCCCTGAACTCCCATTTACTCTCGTCTGCTATTTCTGTAGGTTTCCTCAGCATAACCTTGATCCCCTTGCTTAGATAATCTCTCCTCCCTCTCTTCAAGTGAACTCCCCGAGTTTGTCCCAGTGCTTGGGTATGGATCTCTGCATCTGCTTCCATCAGTCACTGGATGTAGATTCTATGATGACAGTTAGGGTAGTCACCAATCTAATTACAGGATAAGGCTAGTTCAGACACCCTCCCACTATTTCTAAGAATCTTAGCTGGGATTATCCTTGTGGACTCCTGGAGTTTCCCTGGCAACAACAATTTCTCCCTAACTCTATAACATTCTGCTCTATCAAGATATCTTCTTCATTGCTCTTATAGTGTGAACATCCTCAGGCATTAGGGACATTCAAATTAAAACTACTTTGATATTTTATCTCACCATAGTATGTCATGAATGGCATGACAACTACTGGCTAAGATATTCTGAGAAAGAATTCATTATTCACTGCTGCTGGGAGTGTGTGCTTGTTTAATGCTTGTATAAATAAATTTGGACTTTATGCAAAGAGATATCTACAAAATAAAAATACAGTATAATAAGCTATACTAATCCTGAGCATACATCCATAGGACTCTAGAGCCTACCACAGAGATACCAACACATCTCTGTTTGTTGTTTTCCTATTAACAACACTAAGATAAATAGAACAATCCTATATGTCTATCAGTGGATCAGGACAAAATAGAACATATAAAACATAAAATACATTCTATTCATAAATAATAATTAAACATGAAATTTCCAGGTCTATAGGTGGATGTGTATATTATTTAAAAAACAATAAAACCAAGTATGAACAATTCTATATGCTTTCTCTTATGTGAGCTTCTAGATTTGGGGTTTTTTATATGTTGAATTTAAGTGAGGTCAGAAAGTTTCCTTCCAATTCAAGAAAAATCATAGGGAAAAAAACAAACACAAGCTACATTTGTGACATACAGAAAGTAATGATGTTATAAATCTTAAAGAAATGTCAACTGAAGAAATAGACTATCTTGCCACTGTGCATCAAGGCATGGGTGTGCTATTCAGGTATCCTTAGCACTCTCAGAAGCAATGTTTGGAGTCAGCAGATTCAGAATTTTGATTAGTACACACTGAGTTGTAGAACTCAAAGTGAAATTTTTCTTTTCATTTTCTTTGTTTTGTGAAGAAAATAGGTAATTAATAACTGTTATTAACTAACCATTTCTGTGCTTCTTGTTAGAACACTGGTAATATGGAGAATATTCCTCTAATAGTTCACAAATGCAAACATATAAACAAAACACATACACCTAAAACTGAAATACAGAAAAATCATGGAATAAGCCAAGAGATTAGTATTGAATAAGCACAAGTAAATGACAATTTATCAATGTAAACATACACTGAATAGGATACACCTGCAGAAGTTACAGTTACCAAGCAAAAATGGACTATTTAAAAGAATGGCATGATAAAACGATGCCATAACTTTATAATATTTATGGGGATATCGTATTGGATGCTGAAAAATGCTTTGACATAATTTACCAACTTTTCATGATCAAAGTCTTAGAGATATCAGGTATTCAAGAGACAGACCTAAGCACAAAAAAAAGGCAATTTATAGCCATGCTAATCTTGGGCATATACCATAAAAAGCCTCATCCTATGACAAGGACACTTGCTCAACTATGCTCATAGTATATTTATTCATAGTAGCCTGATACTGAAAACAACCTATATGTCCCTCATCCAAAGAACTGATAAAGAAAATGTAGTACTTTTACATAATGGAGTACTATTCAGCTATTTAAAAAAATCAACAAACTTTTAGGCAAATGGATAGAAGTAGACAAGATTATCCTGAGTGAGGTAACACAGACCCAGGAAGACACACATGGTATGTACTCAATTATAAATGGACATTGGCTATAAGGTAAAGGATAGTTATGCTAAAATCCACATATACAGAGACACTAAGTAACAATGAGGGCTGAAGGAGGATGTATGAATCTTTCTGGAAATCAGAAAGAGAATAGATTTTGTACATGGATTTGGGTTAGGGTGTGCAAGGAACAGGAGACATCAGATGGGGCAGATAGATTGGAAAGATAAAGTATTTCCACCTGGAATGGGAAATATTTGGGTGATGTGTAGAAAACTATTGCAATGGGAATGCCTAGGAATCTATGAGGGTGACCCTATGGAAGACTTCTAGTAATGGGAGACTGAAGTAGCCATCATCTATAACTAAGCACAGCTTCCATTGGAGAGATTAGGATCCCAACCCAGGCATAAAACCTTCAAACTACAATTTAATTTTCTTCCAAGACACACTGGGGAAATGGTAGTACACAAATTATGAAAATGGCCAAACAATAACTGTTCCACCTTCAGATCCATGTTAAGACAGGGATCCCTATAGGTGGGATTTTCCTATCTCAATGACCTGCTCCCAAATAACTAGTGTGCAGACTCAAGGCTAATTAGAAAAGTTTGACAAATAGTTCAGACTTGTTACTAGCTAAGTCTTACACTTAAATTATACCCCTTTTCTTATCTAAGCTTTGCCAAGTGGTTCATGACTTGTTATCTCATTTTTTACAAATCCATATTATGAGAAGCCTTTCCCCAACCTGGTACCACAGCCTTGTCAGACCCGAATAACACACAGAGACACTTTATAGATATAAAGCTGTAGGCCTTGTTACCAGTGTTTCTTATTGGCTAATTCTGTTTTTAATATTAACCCATTTCTATGAATCTAAGTGCTTCCATATGGTCTTACTTTACCAGAGAGAGGGTCTGAACCCCTCACTCCTCTCATGTCCTCCATCTTGACCCTCCTTTACTACCTCTTCTAGAATCCTCTTTGTCTCCTAACCCCACCTATCTTGCATTCCTATTGGCCAACAAGGCTTTATTCATTAACCAATAGGAGAAACATATTTACAAAATTACATCTCTCATCACATCCTGCTTCCTTGGTTGCTGGTTGGCAACACCTCTGACTCTGCCAGATAGGAGTCACCACATTGCCACCAGGAGGACAGGATGCACCAGGAATTCTCTGGTAAAATAAGACCATGTAGAAATATTTAGATTAATAGAAACAGGTTGACAATTAAGACAGAACTAGCCAATGAGAAGCCTAAGCCAACAGCCAACAGTTTTATAATTAATATAGCATCTGTATGTTTATTTAGGGCTGAAGAGGCAATGGAACAAGCCTGCCAGGACAAAGAGTCTCTATAACACATGTTTTATAATCATATAAGTAAACCAAGTGTATAGTGATGAAATGTAAAAAAATGTATTTTTTCTATATTTAAGCAAGTTTGATGATATAACCAGCTCATCATCTTACCAGTAGTGATATATAAAATAAGGGTACAATGACATTAAATAATGATAAAATATTTGTGTGAAAAAAGTCATAAAAGGTAGGGAATCAACTTTCCAATGTTAATTCTCAATAATTATCTATATTAGTGAAATAAAATAAAAGTATGCAACCTTAAATATTTATCACAAGTAAGTAAAAATATAATTTTTAAAATAAGATAAGTGGGACCTTAACTATATAGAGTTAAAGTATTCAATAAAGACTAGATGCTAGTTATACAAATAAGAAAAATATAATAGATTAGAAATAATAAAATTTGTTTTTAATATATCAAGCCTTTTGGAAGTATGTATGTATTTAATAAGTAATAATTTATACACATTTAGAAAAAATATATGACTAGAGTTTTCCTCTCAAATTTATGCAAAAAAATAGAAAAGATATTCTATTATTATCAGGTTATTCTTAGGCAGCAGAATCAATTAGTTCTTACCTATTCAAGATCTTCACTCAAATAATTCGTTGCTCTTTCTCTTGTGTCATTTGTCCCCTTACTATCAGTATCATTTCTAATGATTATTGTCATTAAAAATAAATTTCAATCTCTAGTTGTACCTATAATTGTTATCATAATATTTTTCTTATTTGTTACATTGAAAAACTTACTGAAATAATTACTACTTCCTATTTTTTCACATTCTCATTTCAAGAAGAAATTTATTAGCTACCATCTCTCAAGATTATTGATGAGCATCATTTTACTTAATGAACTGATGGAAGATGTCATTCTGTAAATATGTTTTTTGTTTAATTAATAAAACACTGTTGAATAGGAAGCCAAGTCAAGAATGACTAGAAGAAAAGGAGGATTCTGGGAGATGTAGTAGTGAGGAGAATGAAGATGTAGGGACTTGAGAGAAGAAGTCTGAACCCTCTCTCTGATAAGATAAGACCATGTGGAAACATTTAGATTCATAGAAATGGGTTAATATTTAAGACATAGCTAGCCAATAAGAAATGCTAGGAACAGATTTATATCTAATACAGCATATCTGTGTGTTATTTGGGGCTGATGCGGCTCTGGTACCAGGCTGGTGGGAAAACTGCTCATAGCAATGAACTACGTGGATATCAGTATTGTTCTTGTTACACCCTAATCAATCAAAAACTGATTTATGATTAGGAAAACACAATGATTCTGTCTGTTAAGATTATGTTATACCATAATATTAAATGTTAATAGTCTACAATTTTAATGCTTTACCTAAAAGCTTATATGATTCAAATTACAATGTACAATTGAGCTTATTTCTATCTAATATTATGGGTGACATATTTGTTAACAAAGTGCATAGATAGTAACAGGGGTGCAAAAATATTAAAAAGTATAAATAAAATATTGTGTTTTGTTTTCCTGCCTATTTCAAAGTGAATATGTATTGCCTGTCTAAAGTATAAAGTAACAAGTGATCAATTGTGTAAGAGATAGGCTAACAAGAAAATATATTTTAAAAATGTTGCAGTAGTTTAATTGAGAACAATGATTACATTTTCAGATTAATAATAAGGGGGCAGAAGTCAAAACCATATTATCCTGTGTTACACATTTAAGTTAAGAACAAATGAAAACAGAAAAGGCAAAGACAACTTTTAAGAAGTTCATATAAAAAAAAAAGAAGGGAAGACTATATAGGATTACAATGTTGGAAAATTATTCAGTTTTGTTGGTAGAAGTATCAGCATGTTTGATAACTAGTTTCATGACATGTTTGATGAAGAGGCTGAAAAAAAGACTAGTGATAAACAGTGAAATATGCCAAAACTGAACCTTATCTAAGCTACAGATAGAATCACTGGCCAGAATTGGAGGTGCTTCATCTCCTGAGCTTTGAAAAAATATATTATAGGAGAATGAATATAAATTGTTCAGTAGGAGAAATTTTCTCAATGGATATTTCTAAACTAGGTTACATACTGAGAACAAGTTATCCAGCAGAAAGCAAGGAGAATGAGATGGGGAGTAGACACTGTGAGATCTAGAGATTTTATTAGAAGGTAAATGGAGACAGATGCCTGAGAATGTTCTGTTGATTGAGATGAAGTTTGAAGTGTTGGAATTCTCACACTCTCAATTGACAAACATATGTGACTTTTGAATAGTCAATTAGCTATTCCTGTGTGATTGGTCAACAGTATAAGATGATTCCGGGACAATAGCATATTTCACACCATTAAGATATCCAGGAGAACAGAATTTTGAGCTTTAACAGAATTATGATAAAAATATGGAAGGGTGGCACATGCTTGCAGCTCCAGCATTCAGGATACCAAGACTTATAAACTTTAGGTCAGCCTATTATATATTGTCTCATAATAAAATTGAATAAATGAATGAATAAATAGATAAATAAATAAACTAGATGTGTTTGATGGTGCATCTCAAGACCATTAACTACATATGTACCTTCCAATATGTCATTTTCCTTCATATTTAGCTTAAAGCTTTAGAAAATTGAAAATTTACCAATAAAATCTCCCTTCATCTGGGAAATAATTGGTCAAACAGTGATGGCACTAACATAAAGACAATATGAACTTCCATAATAGTGCATGAAATGTAATGCTCATACTTTGAAGTTTGAAGCAGGGATATTTTCCAATTCCAGGTAAGCATGGGTACATAGTAAGTTCAGGGCAGTCTCGACTATATCAGAAAGACTCTGTCACCAGTAGAGAAAGGAAGAATAAAAAGAAGAAAGAAGGAGAGGAGTGAGGGGTGAGGGGTGAGGTAAAAAAGAATCCAAAAATGCTTGAGAAATAGTTTGGAAGATCAAGTATTTTATATTCGCCATTGATTTGGATAGGATCAGAGAGATGTGTACACTTATATGTGACTTTGCTTTTGTGAAATAATTGTTTTGTACACTGTGAAGATGTCTTTGCCAAGGCACTTTCTAACTGATTTAGTAAAGAGCTGAATAGTCAAGAGCTAGACAGAAAGAAGATCGGTTAGATTTCCTAGGCATGGGAGAGAAAACAAGAGGTACAAGATGGAAGGGAGGTAAAAAATAAATTTAAAAAAAAACACGAATCAAAACTATGATGATATTTTGTTTATGATCTAGCAAATAATCTTGCACGAAGATCAGAGTGCAGAGCTAGCCACACTAGTTAGTCATACAGGCCAGGCAGTGGTGGTATACTTCAATCCCAGCACTCAGCAAACAGAGGCTGATAGTTCAAGGCCAATAATGGCTCTAAGAAATTGATCCAGTGTAAAAGTGAAACAGAGCTCATACAAAGGTGATCTCAGCACTTTAAGTGGCATGACTTTAATCCCACCACTAAGGAAGTGGAGTTAGGAAGGAATATGGCTGGGAATATAAGGTAGAATGAGACAGGAGCTCATGGCAGTATAAGGTTTCGAAGAGACTGAGAGACTGTGAGGCAATAGCTTGGGGTGGCAGTATGAAGCAGTCTGAGCAGCAATCAATCTGAAGCAGTGTGAGAAAGCAGTTATTCCGAGCATGCATTCTGAAAAGTCAGTCTGAGGTTTCATAGAGACAAGACCACTCTTTCAGTCTCAGGATTTGGTAGAGATGAAAGCTCTCTCTAGTAGCCTGCCGTTCTGCTTCTCTGATCTCTCAGATTTCACCCCCCTAATATCTGACTCAAAGTTTTTATTATTAAGACCAAAGAGAATTTTTGCTACACAAAATATAGATTAATATAAATGGGTTAATTTAAATTATTAGAGCTAGTGGGACAAGCCGAAGTCACAGGCCAAGCTTTCATAATTAAAATTAAGTCTCCCTGTTATGATTTGGGAGCTACAGTTTGCGACCACATCTGGTGACCTGAACTCCATGCCAGAAACCACTTGATAGAATGAGCTAACAGGCTCATTATGTTGTATTCTGTTCCTCAAAGATGTATGTACATGCATATACAGACACAGACACAGACACAGACACACACACACAGACACACACACACACACACACACACACACACACACACACAAATAATGTACTTGTAAAATCCAAAAGATGTTGTTAAAAATTGAAAATTATATAGAAAAATAGGTTTATAAATCAAATTATTTAATCATGCAAAACATTTAAAATGCATAAAAATATGCCTTTACATACCTAGAAAAAACACAAATACAAAAATATTACAGTATCAGGAATCATTTCTGTTAAATATTTATGCATGTTCATTATCTAATTGAATATATTTATATATTTATATATTAAAATAGGTTTCTATTCACCACAAGACTATGTAATTCATGAACTTTAGTTTGGGGCATAGAATAATTTGAATTTCAAATTATGAGCCTATTAGTTTCATTCACTTTTCTTGTCACTATATGATTATTGCTCAAATATATTTATTTATAAATATATGTGCTATTCTTTTCTACTTAGATTATTTGTGCTTTTCAAATTTGTATTTTAAACTAATACAATTTTTTGTAAATATTTTGTTTTTAAATGTTTCTTGATTTAATTAATACTCTGATACCATTTGGTCATCTGGAAAATTAACACTGAAACTAATTCAATACTACAGGATCCCAGGAAGAAAATAAAGTTTTTGTTCAAAAACATTTGAGAATCCTTATTCCAAAATAGACACTATCCCAAGATAATTTTTTAAAAACATGCAATATGTGTTTGGGTGAATGACAACATGATACATTAATGTATTACATCTGTTGTTGCACATCTTTCATTTTCAATGATGCAATCAAATGAGCCTCAGTGTTTAAGAATGCAGCACATTGGAAATAGTTTTGAGGAACAAATAATTAGCCTTTTGGATGTGTTTGTTCATTTCACACAGCAATCTGTTCCTCCCTCTCCTCCTCCTTCCTGTTTGGAAGGCAATCATGTGTGATACGTGCACCATCTGCAGCCTCACTGACAGGTGCAGGGTCAATATTATCTTTCTAATCATGGAGTTTATCTCAAACTGAAAATTTCACCAGGCTCTTTAGGAGATTTTAAAACCAACCAAATCTTGGAAATGTTTGTTAATTTATTTTCATAAACACACAGGCAGCTACTTGGGTATTTATCTCGTTGGAAATATCCATTAAGAGTCCCATTTCAATTCACATTTTGTTACATGTAGATTATGCAAATCATAAAATTATAATCTAGCTATGTGATATAAACTTATTTATATAGCTATTTTGGCAACACTTCTTTCAGGTCTATTTAGTCCTCTCTTTGCAGAGGTCTTGTTTCTGGACACCTGAGGACAGGAGACATTCCTATGACCCTATCTAGAGGTGTTTGTATGTAAGAAGGTGGATAGATTTCAAGTTTCATGGCATGATACAGTACATAATTGTTAGCATCTATAACATAATGCTGTTAATGAAACTAGTACCTGTGAGTCTATTTAGGTGCCTGAATATCATTTTTTATTTCAAATCTGTTAGCTAAAACACATTCTAGAAGCGACATACATATTTCTAACATTAAGTTTTAGCCTTACACTAGTGTTAAAATTCATCCAGAACTTCTAAAGTGGCACAAATTTCAGGTTTTCCCAGATTCTTGTTTTCTCCAACTTAAAAAAAATAATATCCTGAACATTTAGTACCTAAACTACAAACAGATCTACTCAAGGGATCTTTTAATAGCAACTTCTGCAATGAGATAGTGAAATATAATAGTCTGTAACAAACCTAAACCAACTTAATATCCAATAACAGTGAGCAGATCTTCTAAATTACATTAGAAGTCTCGCACAGAATAGTAGTCACTTATTCTTAAGTATCTCTGTTATATGAGGATATAAACAATATCTCCTAGTATATATAAGAAAATATTACTAGTTGTGGCATTTAACAAAGAGATCTGGGTAAAAGCAGTAACAGAGAATATTTTTATTTTTTAAATTTAATTAAATTCAGTCTTAGACATATCTCTACGTGTATTCAAAGCATACCAAAACTTTCCTAGCCCAGTCTCCTAAATATTCCTGTATCATCTCATACCCACAAATCTGTTCCTCCTCCCTGTCTTCTCATACTCTCTCTCTCTCACTCTCTCTCTCTCTCTCTCTCTCTCTCTCTCTCTCTCTCTCTCTCTCCCCTCTCTCTCACTCACTCACACATGAACATGTATGTCTGTATTGTTTTTTGACCCACTGAAACTAATCATGGTTGCCAGTGTACTTACGGACTTGGATATATCCTTTAGAACCTGGTGGGCTTGTAAGTGAGCAACTAAAGACAGTGATTTCCCCCTCTCACAGAATCTATCAGTAACAATTAATTCCAAGGTAAAGAATATGGACTTATGAGCATATACTCTTCCTTAAATCTCAGTCCATAGATCTGGTCATGTGTAGCCCTAGTGTAAGAAACTGCAGTTGCTTATAATTATTGAATGAGTCTAGAGAATGGCATCTCATGGTTCTTTATGGATCTTCTGGATCTTCTGTCCTTTTTACCTGTTCTTTCACTATTTTCCCTTGAAGTTTAGAGAGGGCATTAGGGCCCATATATATCCGTGTGTGTGTGTGTGTGTGTGTGTGTGTGTGTGTGTGTGTGTGTGTGTGTGTGTGTGTTACATTTAATAATAAATAATTCTTAAATGATTTTTAAATTATTATTTTTATTACATCCTAATTGAAGTTTGCTCCCTTCTTTCCCCCAACATCTCTCTGCCACCTCCTCTCTCACCCCATCACTACTCCATTTCTATTAAGAAAATGACAGGTCTCCCATGGATATCAACCAAATCTGGCTTTATCTAGCTGTAGTAAGACAAGGAACCTCCACTCATATTAAGGCTGGAAAAAGTAACCCAGTATGAGGAATAGAGTCCAAAAGCAGGCAAAAGAATCAGAAAAAGCCCCTGTTCATAATGATATGAATCCCATAAAAGGACCAAGCTACATACCTGTAAAACATATGTAGAATTTCTAGATCAGTCCCATGCAGGATCCATAGATTTTGGTTCAGCTTCTGTGAGACCCTATGAGTTTAGGTTATTTAACTCTGTAGGTTTTCATGTAATTTCCTTGACCCCCACCCCTGGCTCCTAAAATTCTTCAAATCCCCTTTTATCGGAATTCTCTGAGGTCTGCCTAATATGCAGCCATGGGTCTCTGCATCTGTTCCCATCAGTTGCTGGACGAATCTTCTCTGGTGACAACTAAACTAAGCACTAATCTATGAGTGTAGCAGAATATCATTACTCATCAATATGTTATATTTTGCCAGTAATATTTGGTTATATCCTAGGTCTGTGGGCTATCCAGTTTCTGGGTCTTGACCCTCAAGGCAGTTCTGGGGTGGTCTCCTTTTCACGGAATGGGTCTCAGGCTGGACGAGTCATTTGGATACTTTCACTCTTTCTGTGCCACCATTAACCCAGCATTTCTTGCAGGCCAGACAAATCACAGGTTGAAGGTTTTGTGGTTGGGTTGGTATCCCAATCCCTCCAATGAAAGTTTTTCCTGGTTTCAAGAGATTGTTGATTCAGGGTCCTTATCACCTATTGATAGGAATATTAGCTAGGTTCCCCCTCGTAGATTCCTGGGAGTTGCCATTGCTCAAGGTTTTTACCTTAACCAAATTCTTTCTCCCATTAATCTCTCATTTCACTCCCCCATTTTATTCCTCCTGTTCCCAACCCCAGGCACACTCAGTATACTTGGAATATCTCTTCTATTTCTTTTTCCTAGGAAGATTCATTCATTTTCCACTGTTTTAATAAATAATTAAAGTAAGTTAAAATGAATTCTAAGCATGCTCAACAAACAAGAAGTGGTAAATATACAAGCAAATAAAATGATGGAAGGAATAAAAATGAAAATGAGAGCATCAGCAAACCCAGAAACCACAAAGAAACAGAAGTTACTGCAATAAGGAAGCAATCATTTAATTTTGAAATCACAAGAGTACTCCAACATTATGTCTTATCATACAGAAGAACCAGTAATCTGCGAACTCTCAAGATAATGTAGCATGATATCCAGAAAGTAAAGTCATTAGTTTAAAGAAATGAGAAGTAACTAAGGACATTATGAAATATTGTCAAGTGGAATCCCACACATATTATAGAAATCCCAGAAGGATAAAATGAAGGTCCTTTTGAAAGAGTTGTGGCCAGGTTTACAGCAAATTGGGATGATGAGTAGAGACATAAATCATTAGAGAAATTAAAGAGTATCACTATTCTGGACCACATGTTTAAAAGTTAATTAAAATAAAGCCAAATTCAAGAAACGCATAGAAATCCAATGTATCTATTGATAAATCAGTATTAATCAAACTGAAAGGTGTGAGAAATAATCAGAAAATCTTGAGATCAGCACATGGAAAGAAGCTCAATACAAGCAATGTGCCATTTTATGTGAATTTCTAAACAGGAGCCTTGTATGGTGGAATAGAATATATTAAAAGTTCTGGAAGGAAAAAGAGAGGATACCAATGCAGAACAATATTTGGAAACACTGTACTTGAAAAGAGAAAAGGTGAAATTAAGATTTAGACAGAAAAACTAGATAAAAATATAAACTTCAAATCAAAGATTTCTACTTGTTTTTAATGTCACTGCTAATTAAAAACAAAAAAACACCAGAAAAACAACAACAACAACAACAACAGAAACCTGGGTCTCACTATACCATGTTAGTCTCAAACTCACATAGATTTCACTTCTTCTGCTTGGGTTAAGGTGTGTGTTACAACATACAGCTGCTGATATTTTTATTTTGGATTTCTCCTTTTAATGTTTAAGTATACTTAAATTTTGGTATATATGTTTCACTTCATATGATATCTGCAGTGTATTTTATTGGCTTTGCTTAATGGAAATTTAGTTCAGGTGCCTAATACAATCAATCCGAGAGGTCATATTTCATTGCAATATTAGTCATCAGGCCTGCCATTAGAACAAAGGCAAGAGAAATAAAAGAATTTCACAATCATTCAGAATTAATTTAAAGAAAGAGGCAGAATATCTGGAAGCTCAGAAGCACTTGGAGGTCAATCCCAATATTTTCTATTCAATGAAGTAATTCTTCTGACCAGTATTCCACTTACATCAGTTACGACGAAATAGCGTCTTTGTGGAGAAAGCATCTTTAGGTTATAGTCCACTCGGCTTTTAGCCTTAGAGTAGAGATGTAATAAAACACCTGTCACTATCTTGTAGTTCTGCGTTTATTATTTAAAATAGTTGTTTAAGTTTTTATCCTAATAGAACTTTTGTTTTACACAGGTTTTCTACACTGGTAATCTGTGCTCTTACCATGTATTTTGGTGTTCATGAGGATCTTGATTTGTTTTAAAGCAATGAGGAGAGGCTTAATATTTTCTTTCTATTGTTTTCTTTTATTGCTGTAGTAGACAAATGCCTGCCACAGAACATCAAAACACATACAACAATCAAGGAGCCAAACAATAGCAACAAACATCTAAATAAATAAACCACTCTAGTGGATGTGCATGTTTTATGGTGATTAAGCTTACTGAAATCTCTGCTATATTTTCTTCATCAGTGTTGATTTGTGGTATAAGATCTATAGTTAATAACTTAAAAATATTTTTGTTTGTTTCTATTTTCTTCAGTGTAGGCAGGGGCTGCAACTTTATTATGAATAATAGAATATGACAAAGTGATAGGATATAATTGTTTTGCTTGTGTGAAGTCTGATGATGAAATAGTGTGTGCCTCTGTGTGTGTGTGTGTTTGTGTGTGTGTGTGTGTGTGTGTGTGTGTGTGCGTGCAAGAGATGGAGAGAAAAAGAGGGAGGGAGGGAAAGGGGAGAAGGAGAGTGAGAGTGAGTGAGTGAGAGAGAGAGAGAGAGAGAGAGAGAGAGAGAGAGAGAGAGAGAGAGAGAGAGAGAGAGAGAGGAGATAAATTGATTGTGTTTTGGCTTTCCTGATGATCTTCATGAAATAAATTGCCATGTTATGAACTGCCAGTGAAAGGGGCCTTGCACCCAAAAACTGTCCTTCTGCCAGCAATCAGCAAGCAGTTGGCATAATCAGTTACTCATACATTTGTAAATTAATTCCATCAACAGCTTGAAAGCTACCCGTTCACTAGCTAAACATCTGATAAGAATTTAAGAATCCCTGTGGTCAATATCTTGATTATAATCTGAGCAGAGGAGACACTGTAAAACTGCCCAGATGCTTCGTCTAGGAAGACTATCAAATAATGGGTATTGTTTTATCTCATCCTATTTGTGATAATTTTAATGCTACAGAAAAATCTAATACAAAAATTATCCTATATCATTTCTCCCATTTTGCAGGAGATAGTGTGGTTTTGGACGTGGAGACAAGGAATAGTTTCATCTCTTCAAAATATGAAGTTCATATTAAGGGGGTTAAATTCTCATGATTAAATAAATGTGATCAACTATAATATTTTTAGAAACCCAAAACATATTTCAGAGCAGTTTTTGAGCCAGCTAAATAGCTATGATCCATTATAAGTTGTTAAATATTTTCAACATTTCTTATGATTTACTTCTCCTTATAAGTCACATAAAATGAATTAACTTCAGTGTCACTCATATTGGTGTTCAAAGAATTCTTAATTATTCAATAGGAAATTTTCTCAAATGACATAAATCATGATTTTCATTGAAATTTACTGTCTTTAAAATGAAACTAATTTGATATTCATGTATAAATAAGATATCAGCTTGATAAATCCTGATGTATTTTATCATATCTGATTTCACTGATAGTGTAGATATTTTTCTCAAAACTCTCTTTTCTGAAATCTTAATTTCCACTGCCATTTTGTATTAAAAATATTTAAAAGGTATGAAGATAATTTTATGACAATTAATAATAGCATGAATATCCTTTTCCAGAGAGTCGTCATTTCACAGGAAAATATCTAAGTATGTTGATAGCTTTTTCCTCATCAATATCTAAATACTACATCACTGAACTGCATCAATTTGAACATAGCAAGATTGTTGGCAGTTACATTCCTATTCCCTGCTACTGACATTCCACAGTGACATCTGGTTTTCCCTGCTTATATATCATTCCCTGCCACCTTGATACTTAATTACTCATTTTAAGTACTGATGTGATAAACTATAAGACACTGTACCAACAAACACTTATTTTTGATTTTTTTAAACATTTATTTATTTTATGCTGGACGTAATTATACATGCCCTTTTTATTAAATGAAAAAAAACATTTATAAAAAATATTTGGGAATTTGGGCATCGTTCTTACCAAGCTGCTTCCTGCTGCTAGGGGGCGCTGTCATGAGGGAATCCTAAGAAGACACAGAAATCCTGGCTGTAGTAGTTTGCAAGGCTGAATTATCCCATTGACATTGCTTCAAGGGGTCTTGTTCAATCAAACCACATTATTCTGGAAGGGATCCAGAGATTTTCATTTTCTTTGGAAACAAAATTAGAAATCCTTTTCCCCGGTAACTTGTCCTTAGGCTTAAATTCTGAAGTCAAAGCAAATATATATATATATATATATATATATATATATATATATATATATATTGAATTAATCCAGCATCATTTTTCCTTCTTTTAATAAAATACAATTTAAAAATTTTTACATGTGGATCCCAGTTTCCTCTCCATTCCTCCCTCCCTCCTTCCATCTCTCTTACCCACTTTCCCCTGTGACATGCACCCTGGCTACCTTCCTTTCTCATCCCCTCACCCCCATTCCACTTGTAGGGCTATGCTATCCAGGTTGTGTCCTGTAAGTCTGTCAAGTCATTTTAAGTAGGGACTAGGACTTCTCTCCTGTCTCTAGGTTAAGGATCAAAGACATCAACATAAATCCAGCCACACTGAACCTCTTAGAAAAGAAAGTAGGAGGTACCCTTGAACAAATTGGTATAGGAGACTGCTTCCTGAACATAACTCCAATAGCACAGACACTGAGATCAACAATTAATAAATGTGACTTCTCAAACTTAGAACTTCTGTAAGGCAAAGTGTTGAGGCTAGGCAGTCTGTGAGCCCCACCTCTGATGGGATGGGCGGGACGCATAATCACTAAGTCAGGCCTTACCTGGCTGTGCAGAGACTGGGTTACGCATGCGCAAGCTCCCCTTTTAAAGCAAGAGCGCCAAGCACATCTCTCTCTCTTGCTTCTCTCTTGCTTCTCTCTCTTGCTCTCTCTGGGGCCCCTTCTCTCTCTCTCTCCCCGCTTTCGGTTGGCCACCAGCTACCCCCTCTTTCCTCTCCCCTCTCTCAATAAACTCCACGTGGGCGCTCAATCTCGTGTTTGTGTTTCTTATGCCCTAGCACCTGCACAAAAACAACAACACAAAGGACACAGTTGACAAGACCAAACTGCAGCCCACAGACTGGGAAAAATTTTTTTACCAATCCTATATCTGACAAAGGGCTGATCTACAAAATATACAAAGAACTGAAGAAACTAGTCAACAAAAGACCAAATAGCCCTATTAAAAAATGGGGTACAGAATTGAAGAAAGAATTATCAACAGAGGAAATCAAAGAGGCTGAAAGACACTTAAGAAAATGTTCAACATCCTTAGTTATCAGGGAAATGCAAATGAAAATAACTTTGAGATACCATCTTACTGCTGCCAGAATGGCTAAAATTAGAAGCACCAAAGAAAACTTATGCTAAAGAGGATATGGAGAAAGGGGAACACTCCTTCACTGCTGGTGGGAGTGTAAACTCATACAGCCATTTTGGAGATCAGTATGGTGGTTCCTCAGGAAAACGGGAATTAACTTACCACAGGACCTAGCAATTTCACTCTTAGGTATATACTAAAATGACTCACATCCATGCAACAAAGACATGTGTTCAACTATGTTCATAGCAGCATTATTTGTAATAGCAAGCAACCTGGAAGCAACCTAGATGCTCCTCAACTGAAGAATGGATAAAGAAGATGTGGCACATCTATACAATGGAATACTACTCTGCAGAAAAAAATAATGGAATCTTTTAATTCGCAGGCAAGTGGATGGAACTTGAAGAAACCATCCTGAATGAAGTAACCCAGTCACAAAAAGAGGAACAGGGTATGTACACGCTCATATATGGATTTTACACCTAGAGCAAAGATCACCAGCCTATAATACACAACACCAGATGAACTGAGATACAAGGTGTATTCGAAAGGTGCATATATGGTCCCTCAGCAAAGGGGGAAGGGACAAGTTCCCCAGAGCACATGGGAAATGGGGGGAGCAGTGAATGGAGACAGAACTTGGAGAAAGGGAAGGGGAAATGAAAACATGTGTGACTAGATAGGTTGAGTCACGGTGAGGGGGGACACAAAAGAGGGAGCCATTACTTGTTTGAAGAGAAAACTGAACCTAAAGAAAGATCTAAAGAACTATAAGACCAATTCCAACTAATAAGTCGAGCAACCATGGAAAGACTACCATAAATGCCCTTCCCTGATAGTGAGATCATCAACTTAATTATCCACAATCATGGAGTCCTCATCTAGTACCTGTTGAAAACAGAAGCAAACACCCATAACCAAACACTGAGTCGAACTAGAATCCAGATGCAGAGAGAGGGGACAAGACCAGGTTGCAGAAACTCACAAAGACAGCTGACCTGAACATGGATGAGCTTGGGCCTCTCAGACTGATAGCTAGGAGCCCAGCAAGGGACTGACTCATACCCCCTGAATATGGGTCTCAGCTAGAAGGACAGAGAAGTCTGGGGTACCTCAGACGGTAAAAGCAGGATATAATTTTCATTTTTTAAAGCATTGAAGTGTTCTGAATGTGGATTCCTCAACTTTTTGTGCTTTACAATACCAAAATGCTTACAGATTTTATCTAATCTTAGAAGCTGAGCTATTTTCATTTTCTGTTTTTATAGTGTAGTAATAAATTTATTCTAGCTTTCAATAAAATTATTAAAATAAGCAAATATTTTAAATTATCAGAAACACAAATATAATTTCTTAGTTGTCAATGAGTTTCCAGCAATAGCTTCAGAAACTATCGCAAAAAAATTCCTTTGGGAAAGCGCACCTGTGTCCCATCCAACATCCATTGCCACTTCTCAATTGGAGACACCCAGCTACTATATCAGCCATCAGCCACACCTATATCTCCTATGAGAGAACTGCCCACTAGAACATGAGCCCCACCTGTACCTCAATTTATTACAAAATATTCATAAGGTCTTAATATTTGTTAAAACATAAGTTCAAAAATGTCTCTCCATTGCATATATATATATATATATATATATATATATATATATATATATATCAATGTCAAGTACCTGGACTACAACCTGGCATATGTTAGATGTTCAGTAGATATAAAATAATCCAACAGCAATCATTAATTGTTTTCTTAAGTGTTCAACATCTCAATTTTGACATGTACCTGCCATTTTGTGTTGATCCAACTCATAATACATGCTGGTGATATCAAAGGAAGACAGATTTTTTAACTTTCAAATTTGGGATTTGTATAGTCAATGTAACCTTAAAAGAGAGATACTTGTCTGACATTTTGATATAAATTACAATCTACTAATATGTAGGAAAATAAAAACCTGTCAATTTTGTTCCCAGTACCTAGAAAGCATTCAACAAATAATTATATAAACAATGATAAGTTACATGATCCAGAGTTATTCAGAAATTAAAATTATGAAAAAAACTAATGGATAATAATGCAATAAATATTACTATTCTATTGCTGTAATAAAGATCATGACCAGAAACAACTTGTGGAGAAAAGAGTATACTGTATCTTATAGTACCCAGTAATTGTCCATTATTGGCAGAAATCATGGCAGGAACTCAAGTCACGAATATGGAGGTAGGGACTGAAACAGAAGCCATGGAGGAGTGTTACTTAATGACTTCATGCCTATGATTACTCAGTTTCTTTTTTTTATTTAAATTTGCAACAAGTTTGTTTTACTTGTCAATCCTAGGTCTCTCACCCTCCCCTCCTCCTCTTTACCTTCCAACCCCAATCTCATTCCCTTTCTGCTCCCCAAGGAGAGTGAGGCCTTCCATAGGGGATCTTCAAAGTCTGTCATATCATTTGGAGCAGGGCCTAGGGTCTAAGTTGAGAGAGTATCCCTCTATATAGGGGTAAATACTGATCCACAACCAGAGGCCCCATAGACTGCCAAGTTTTCCTAACACACACCCAGTTTGTTGTCTTATACACCTCAGGACTACATGTCCAGGAATGACCCTACCTTATAGATTTTACTATAGGTGACAAACAGAGACATAGTCTCACTTGAAGTTTCCTCTTAGTAGATATGTCTAGGCTATGGGCAAGTTGACAAAACTCAAGCAGTATAATATGTATAGGTATAATTTAAGGCATATATAATTTTGAGTCTCTGTTGATTATAAAATCTGTAAACCACCATTTGTTGTCCTGGAAGATGATGCAATGGGTAAATTACTTCCTAAGAAAGAATGAGGATGTGGGTTCAAATCCTCAGAAGCCAGGTAAAGCTGCAAGCTGCAGCATGTGTCTAAATTCCCATGTTCCTACAGAGAGATGGAAACCGAAACCAGGAAAATATCCAAAAGCTCACAAAGACAAATATACTGGTATATGTTGCAGGAAACAAACAAACAAACAAAAAAAGAGATTCTGTGTCAAATAATGGGGGCATATAGAAATACCATGTTCATACATATTTACTGTAGTACCATTCACAGTAGCCATGTTAAAAAATCAGTCTAGATGTTCATGAACTGAGTACTTAATAAAGAAAATATGTCACATATAGAGATGACTGTTTTCCAACTATAAAGAAGGATGAATTTATTTTGCTCGTGAGAAAACATAGAGTTAAATGAAATCAACCAGTATTAGAAAGACAAGTACGAGACCTTTATGTTTTCTTTCATAAGAGGTATCTAAGTAGGAAGTGATTGGAAGCAAAAGATGGAATATTGGTGTCATTAAAGAAAATATAAAGGAAGAATTAAAAGAGGGTTGAGTATACTTGGGGCATACTATGCATGTAAGGAAATATTGAAATAAATCCCCATTCTTTGTGCTATCAACATGTACTAATAAAAGAAGACATGAAATGTACTTGAGGAGATGGATATGCTCATTTCCATGATCTGAATATTATACAGCAAATACATATGTCAAAACTCTCACTCTATCCCGAAATATATATTATATGTGTCAATTAAATGCAAAACAAAATGCTATATAATAAACTAGAGAGAACAAGTATCTGTTATGCTAGAATACATGTATTGGCAGTATTTACTGTTTTATTTCAAATAGAAAGATGTGGATCCTCATGGCTTTACAAGTTGTTGATATTATATATCAGATGAATGCTCAGCTCTAGGGAAGATATGTAAACCATCCCTTTTAAGGTTCAGATAATATTGTGGAAAAGGATAAAAAATATAAGAGCCAGGAAACAGGAATAAAAACTGAAAAGCCATCTTCTAGGAAATTAATGGGCGCAAATCCACCAACTGAACAGGAGGAACACCAATCCTGCAACCTAAAACTTAGCTAACTACATTAAGTCATAATTGTAATGGAAGAATCTACTATTGCTATCTTCCTAATCCAGTATAACTCCTAGTTGCATTCTAAATACCTTTTTACCCAAAAATAAATGTACTTCTCATCTTCACCAAAGAAAATTCTGTAGAGGATGATGACTGCTAGAGGAAGCTACAACGAGTCAAAATGTAGATAACAACAGACTGTGAGGTGTCCATTCCAAGTCAACAAATCTAGAAAACATAGGGAACTAAGGCGTAGGGAACATCATAGAAGAGGGCCTGAAAGATTGTGAAAGCCAGAGGACCATAAATTCTAGTGCAAAAACTATACCAATGAAATATCAACAATATGACTGCTTAATAAGAACTGAACAATGAAATGTGAACATGGGTGAACAAAGTCACACAGGTACACACCACAAAATGAAGAACTATAGGCAATGGGAAGTAATTTTTCCCATATGAAAATACACTAAAGCTTTATTTAACAGCAAGTGGTTAGGCCTAAAAAAATTAATATACATACAAGTAACATAAAAATACTTAAATAAAGCAAACAGTGAAAGGGTCACAAATCTGAGTCATGAATCTGGGAAAGGAAGTTTGTGTGTGTGGGGGGGGTATGGTGGGGTCATTGGTAGACATGACAGAAAATTTATAAAGGGTATAAGGGAAATCATAATAAACACATTATGTATGTAATTGTCAAAAATTAATTAAAATAACATAATATGGGAATTACTAAACTATTGAATGATTATTATAATAACTGAATATATATTAAAGTGTGCTTATGTCAGAATATTTTCCTTGGGAATAGATTTCTCAAACTGACAAGAAAAGAGGACCAAGTAATGTGCTGCACCTACCCCTGCCAGCAAGGATGACACGACTCTAGGAAGGCCTTCTTCAGGCAGTTTTAATCAGGATCCTTAAACATGTTCATCTGACCCGCGGGAGCCCAGGGGACCTCTGCACAGGCTTAAATACCCTTGCGCTAACCAACCCCAGTGAGCTACTTGGACCCTGCCGATAGGCTACTCTAACGCGGAAGCAGACAGGCTGAACAGACTTAACCAAATAAGGGCTTGTTTACTCCAGAGAGCGCTCATCCTTGGGGAGGTGGAAGGTGGAAGCCAGCGCCATCTTTAAGGCACGGCATTTCGCAGCTCTCTACAAAGTAATACTGTAATTATTGTGTTAACTGCTGCTTTGTTAATAACTTCCAAGTGCTACATAATACACTCATAACTTAAATAAATGTCACCTACTCATGCTTGCCACCAACAAATGCAATGTAATTACAATTGCCACATTTGTAAAAAACTTAATCAACTTAAAATAATCCTTTACTGGTGTTAGTAACTTATTTAGTATCTTTTGGTAGGAAAATTGTATACTGTTTATAAAATTTCATATCCAGAAATCATAGATATATTCCATTTATATATAATCATATATATTTTGAATAGGTCTAAGTAGGGTTAGAAGATCAAAGGCTTATCCTATAAAATAGATCTCATGGGCCAACTTGTGAAGAACTAAAACTTCAAAGGGGGAATAATAATTACAATTATTTAAAATTTGTTTTTACTATGAAAATCCCTGGGTACATAATGATACTTGCAAATAGAAAACTTAATTCAAAATGTGCAAAAATTAATAGTAAATAAAAGAGAAATATACCCTAACAGAATACACTTGATCCAACAACAATCTAATTGGAATTTCATATTTTTTTCTTTTTAAGAGTTGCTAAGTATTTTTTATCCAGTGATGAGTATCAAATGCAGTGCCTTGTACATGAAAATGTGTTAAAATGACATAATTATTCCTACTGTTTTCTGTTAATAAAGTCTTTATATAAATTTAGAGTGAGCTGAGAATATATACTCCTTTTCAGCAATGGGAATGGATCAAAAGTATATCATAGTACATCTTCCAGTCACTATGTACATTTTTGTTTACTTTAATTTATTGAGAGTTGCAATAGTGGTATTGTAAAAGTCATATAATTCTGCAGTTTTGTACAGTACAAAAATCAAAGGACTTCTGTCTACATATAGTCACCTGTCCAAAGAATATATAAGTGTAAAACCAAACCAAAAAAAAAAAATAGAAATATAATCTGGCAACACAGGCATCATGCAGCCTTTATTTAGAGGAGAAATATCTGGCTAACCTTCTTCCTTATAGTAGATTGCTT
The DNA here is from genome assembly GCA_030556225.1 of Cricetiscus sungorus. Classification (NCBI taxonomy): domain Eukaryota; kingdom Metazoa; phylum Chordata; class Mammalia; order Rodentia; family Cricetidae; genus Cricetiscus; species Cricetiscus sungorus. The sequence continues at coordinate 10,064,034 of JANBXA010000126.1, forward strand.
ATAGTAATGATGAATTAACTTTTAAACAATGTAAGAACATTTCCAGATCAAACTTTCAATGGTGTATGTGGTGAATATGGAGAGAAACTTGAATCAGGACTTTTGCATGGTTTTGTAAAATTCACCTTAATTAACAGCAGATTTTGACTAAAAAGCTCAAGATTAATCCAGTAATTTTGGATTATGTTTTAATTTCTTTCAAAGACAAAAATAGAACCCGTGACTCTTCAAGAATCAGCATATTTTGCTGGTTTGACATCATTTATTCATTCAGAGTTTACTATTATTTCTGTAACTGCAGGCCAACATTACTTACATTGATTTATTTTTAAATAGAATAAGACTTCAGCAATAATGCTTTTAAATAATCTGAGTTATATCCATAGTAATAACTTTCAATATCATGATTATGCTATGTATTGGATGGTAATATTGTGTATTTATTAGAATGCTTGACAAATGAAGTGATTGTGTGATGTCATTACTGGGGGTGTCTCTTGGTAAGACATCAATGTCCATGTGTTGATAAAGGGCACAGATATAAACTACTCTGGAGATGGTTATATAAGCACCACTTGCTTTATTGCACATGAACAATTACTTACACAATGGAGGCTTACTGGATGTGTTTGGTTATGACTTTATATTTTATGGGATAGTGAGTAATCACACCACCTGAGTCTCTATGTGGAAGATACACTTGGCCTGGTACCTTTTCCCAGTCTGGCATTCTCATCAGGGCTTAGAATCCTTTTTTAAGCTGTTGTCATGTTTTATGTGGAATTTTTGGCAATCATTTAGGTGGCATCAAAATTATTTCAAGAACAATAATTGTAAACATAAATATTAAAATAATAGATTTTACCCCAACTAACCATCTTAGCCACAATGGAAAGACTACCTTAAATGGCCTTCCCTGAGAGTGATGACTAACTTATCTACCATCATAGAGCCTTCATCCTTTAGCAGATGGAAACAGAAGCAGACACCCACAGCTAACCACTGAGCCGAACTGGAATCCAGATGCAGAGAGGGAGAAGTGATAAAAAGAAGGGGTCAACACCAGGCTACAGAAACCCACAGAGACACCTGACCTGAACTAGGAGGAGCTCATGGACCCCCAGACTAATATCTGGGAAACCAGCATTGGACTGCCTCAGACCCCCTGAACATGGGTCTCATTTAGAATGCCTAGGCAGCCTCAGGGACCTTTGACAGTGGGACCAGGATAGTCCCTAATTCAAATGACTTGACAGATTTTGTTGATCCCTCCTGGAAGGCATCACTCTTCCTGTGGAATAGTGGGTGGGAGTGGGATTGGAGTGTGGTTGGGGGCCATAGGAGGAAGAGAGGGAGGAAAGAAGGAAGAGAGAACTGGGATCAATATGTAAATTAAGAAAAAAATAGAATGTAGAACATAATAATTACTAATTACCTAAAGGTAATAGTGATCACACCTTTATTGAAATAAATATTTTAATATATATAAAATGACCAATATTTCCTCTAGAAATACATAAAAAAACTTAAATGTCAAAGCATATAGCTAACTATTGAACATCAGGAATATATTAACAATATTCAGAAACTGGAACAGAAATTATAATTGATTTATAAAGTGGTATGATGTATGAGGACTTCTACCTGCATCATATAAATGATCAACTCTATAGTATGTAAATCTACCTTATAATTTTTTATCTAGAAAATTGCTTCTTTCAAACAAAAAGAGTATACATATTCCAAGGTACATAAAATACAGATAATACAACTATATTTTAATGTTTACAAATCAATCTCTTTAACACAACCTGGGAGAATTAATTCATTGTATAAATAATAAAATAAATTGAGAATTATGTAAATGGATATAGCTTTATTGAGAAATAAATTAATTTAAATATGGGTAATTTTGTTTATTTTTAAGAAGGTTGGGAACATGTACATGCTATAATATTAATAACAGTAAAATTATTGTTAGTAGCTAAAAGTTGAGGATGATGAAAGCTAAGTCAGAATAAATAAATTTAGTGAGGTATCATGACACATACCCATAAACTCAAGTAACAGACCAGAAGATTTACCACAAGGTCAAGGCCAACCTTTGCTATAGTAAAAAACCACATCTTAAAAGAAAAACAAACGGAGAGGTAAAATAAAGTTGTTGAGAGACAATTTTATCAGAAACATTTAAAAAGGTACCATCTACATTTTAACCTTATGTAAATGTTGAAAAAAAAACTGGCTATAACTTCATAGTGTTTTAAAGATTGTTTTAATACAAATGTGTTCATATTTAGATTAAAAATAAACATTACAAGATCTTCTATTATGTCTTCTTTAATTTTCCTAATTACATAAATTGAAACTAATGAGGACTAGAGATGAGACCCAATGATTAAGAATACTGGAAGCCCTTTAAGAGAAGATGGGTTCAATTTCTATCACTCACATAGTGGTTTATTATTTACTAAGACTAAAGTTTGAAGAAATCTGATTTCCTCTTCTGGCCTTCACATGTACTGTATGCATTTAGTGGTCATGCATAAATGCCTTCAAAACACTCATACATGCAAAAATATATAAATTTATTTTAAAAATAAAAATACAAATAAGTTAATTAATTTTTAAAAGATCACATGTAACATGATGGCATTTGGAAAATTAACATTGTTCATTTTTAGAAAAAAATATCAATAAATCTGTTTCTGTGTTTACAAGAATATGTGATTAACTTTTACAAAGAAAATGTAAAATTTTACATTTATCGATGTTTCACATCTATAAATAGTATAAGAGAGCAATGACCCAATTCAAAGAAGAATAGATTTTAATCCTTTAATTGATGCATTTGAGAGGAGAAATAAAGATTGAGGAAAGTCTAGGTTAAATAGAAATTTCTAGTCCAGCCTAGATTATACAACTAATACCTCTATTAAACAGTAAACAAAATCCACTCATTCAATAGCAGGGTTAGGTATGCTATGCTGTGTTAAATTTGCACCAGGTTTACAATGCATAAAACTTCATTTTTTATGATATATTCACATAGATCAGACCTAATTGACTTTTACTGAATAAGTAAGCAATTCTGTTCTGCAACCAAAAAACACTTGCAATTAAGGAATTTCAATTAAAACCTCATTTCTGTAATGGAGCAGAGATGTAATCAAGCTTAAATAGAATAAAAGTACAAGATGCATGCAATTTATTTAAGGGAACAGGCATAATGATATTAAATATCTATATTTTAAGAGTTGTATCTCTGTATCCATAAATCACACATATTTTCTATTACTCTCTTCAAGAAAAATAGCAAAAGTCACCTTGCCTTCCAGATGCAAACAATTAAATTACAAAATATAAGTAGTATTTGGAAATATGTAAGTACACAAACAAATGCAATGTGCTAATATCTTTGTTTGAAAATTTTCTGTATGGACATTCAAGATTAAGTTTAAGTTAATTTATTAATTTATGGTATTATTGTGCCAATGCTTTCCACCAAGAATAAGACATAAATAAATAATATGGTGTGTTTGTAGTGTGTGTGTGTGTGTGTGTGTGTGTGTGTGTGTGTGTACTCAAGTTACTGTGAAGGCAAGAACAGGGTTTCAAATCCCCAGGAGCAAATTTCAGGTGGTTGTAAGCCATACTGTGCAAGTAATGGAAACCAGTCACCAATTTTCTTAACTTCTAAGCCATCTTCCTGACTTCCCATGAACTAGTTTATTTTAAAAATTTCTAACTGCCATTTAAAAGAATCACTTCTGTTTAGGGGTTTTCTGCTGTACAGATATTCCTACATTGTATAAGAGAAACTATTAAGCTATATATGGTAACTTTACTTGCTGACATTTCTGTCTATAGCTAGAGAATGTTGATGCCCTGTATAATAATCTAATGCCTTTCCTACAAGATAATTACTTACCTCTGGCAACACGGTATATAATATAGGGTGTAAATATAACTATTATTTTTGCAATAACCTTTCCATCATTCTGCACTATGTTGGTATATGCCAGTCATATCCTTCTTCTAATATAACACCAATCCTAGAAACAGATAGGAATTTTATTGAATATACAGATAAATGCATTATAAAATGAATTCCATGTGGAATATTAATTCATCAGATAAGTAAGCACTTGATATATCTTTGCAAGAAGAGGAACACATAGAGGATTAGACAGACTTTGAAGATCCTCCATGGAAGGCCTCACCTCCATGGGAAGCAGAAAGGAATGGGATGGGGGTTGGGAATGGGACAGGGGAGAACAGGAGGGTGCAGGAAATGGGATTGACATGTAAAAAAGTTTGTTCAAATTGAAATAAAAATATAACCAAAATAATCACTTGATAAAAAATGCTAAATTCTTATGCATTACGTGAAGCCTTCCCTCTAGAATAAAGAAGACAACACCACACAACTAAATGAACATAGAAACATCAAGCTGGTGCCTACCTAGATCCTTTATCCCTACAGATACTGGTCATATTACTGTAATATACTCTGCATGTTTGCAGAAGAGAAATGTAAATGTCAATCCAGCTACATACTCTCTGATCTACAAAGGTGTTCTGCCTGCAAGATGCACTAGTAAAAAGTGAAAAAAATCTTGTGAGAATAACAATAAATATCTGATTGGATTTAAGGCCCACTCCTTGATATGGAACCTATCCATGACACTGTTCAGCTGGAAAAGACCCTGAAATTATATAGGCCATGAACTCAGAGAAAAATACAAGTATTACTCTTCTGCTGAAATGAATGTAACCATAAAACAGATACTATTGACAATCTGCTATTGTTATACCCGTGCCTTGCTCAGCCATAATCATATAAGTTTTCTCCTGCAGTAGATGGGAACAAATAGAGACCCACAGCTGAGCAATGGACAGAAAATTGAAAGAACTTGGAACATTCAGTCCTAAATGAAACGTATCTACCAAAACACTCACTTCAGAACTCAATGAAACACCATGGAAGAAGAGGTGGTAAGAATGTAAGAGCCAGAGCAGATGGAGGATACCAAGTACGTACGATCTCCTAGAACCAGCAGGGGTGACACATATATGGATCCACATAAACTGTAGCAGGATGCACAGAGCCTGAACAGCTTTAAGCCAGATGGGTTCCAGCACTGAGAAAGGGAAGTGAACACAATCCTATATCAGTAATCAGAAGCTATCTCTAACTAATAACCACTTGCAAATGAAAAATTAGTTTGCATTAATTGAGTCTCATTGGGTGAGGCCTCATGCTCAGAAGTGTACAAACAACACAAAATAAAACCAATGACACTTTTGGAGGATTTTTGTCTCAAATGCATTTTATTAAATGATAACCTACATTCTGATCTTGTCAAATCAAACCTTGTAGTTTGGACAAGTAAAAATTATGTAGATACAGTAGTGATATTCTCTAGCCAGATTGAATTGTGCAATTATGGATAGATTTAAAATCTTATCTTGACCAGGAACTAAAAGGATGTTAAGTGTGTTCAAAGTCCTTGCAAATGACCTGGGTTCACTTCCCAGCATCTGCAAGATAGCTCACGAGGGTATCAGACACACATTTGGTACAAACACACATACACACACACACACACACACACACACACACACACACACCAACACACACACACATATACTCACACACACCACACACACACACATATGAAAAAATATGCATACATATGTGCATACATATTATGCCATCCTAAAATACTAATAGATTTTAATACCAAAATATAAGTAATTCAATGGTATAAATTTTCATGACAATAGCTTATAGTCAATAAGTAAAATATGTAGTAGTTATATGACACTATTAAGGATAACATACAATTATCATTTCTGCAGCAGATATTCTAAAATTGGAACAAAACAGAGAAGAATAGCATTGTACATGCACAAGGATGACATGTAAATTTTATTTTCTAATGAGAGACATAAAGGGAGTGAATCTGGATCAGAGGGTAGAGGTGAAGGCAATCTTGGAAGGGGGAAAGAAAACCAATAAAAGGATATATGACATGATTTAATAAACCTATTTTCAATTAAGACAAAATAAACAGTTTTTTTATGATAGTCATTACCTCATAAAGCAACAGAGGGATATATGATTGTAAAGGCTACAATACTATTAATATATTTCATGAAATGTTATGTGATTGAAATTTCATAAATTTAAAAAGAAAATCCCAACTTCCCATACTCTAGCTATCCAATAAAATATTTATAAAAAGTAACCATTAAAACTATACCTAGATTGTTTGAATTATTTTTTGCTTCATATAATACTATCCCCATACTTAGAAGTGAAATCAAAAAACCATTTGTTGGGGGCACACTAATTAACTCTGTACGTTTCTCTTTATTTAAAATATTTGATGTTTCTTATAGTATGGTAACCTAAGGGTAATGAAATAATTATATTTTACATAATTGATAAAATATCAGCTTCAATATACTTAACATACCAAAGTTAAATAGATTAATATTATCAATTTATTTCCTATCATATATTCTGAGATTTAATGCTAACAGTGCTAGTTCCAACTACTTGGTTCCCCCAAAAATTGATTCATACAAAGGATGATTCTTTCAGTAAATAAACAGCACTAACATCTCACTACTCAGTTTGTTTTATGTGACCCTATAAGACAGACCCATTACTTTATTGGGAAGGTAATACCAGGATGAAAGTGCTCCAAAATATAATAAAATTAAGTAATGCAAATAAGAAAAAAGAAACTAGAATACAGGGATATATTGGTTAGATTATTGTAGATTTTTTAAAACATTTATAGCCAAAGCCTGGTTTCTTAAAAAGAATATTTCTTTCTGCTAAACAATCAAAATGGAGGAATAATACATATACCACTTTTGTTTCTATGATGAAATATTGACCCACAGGGCATCGACTCTTCTTTACTACTTGTCTTCCCCATGAAATTTTTTTTTTTTTTATGTTGTGGACGTCAGATGCTAAGAGAATAGTGACTGCCCCCATGGCAACTTGGTGACAAATCTCAATAAGTCTTCCTACAGTGCTCTCCTCTGTGCCTTACCAGCATGATTTAATGAATATCGTTCTTTCCAGAGGGCCACCTGAACCCCAAACAGAAAACTATTTCTTATTGAATGTGTGGAAGTGCATAAACAACCTAGCACAAGCAGTTATCAAAAGCTAGAGGTGTCTTATTCTGGATTTATGACAAATAGTGTTGGTGAAAGTGGTTCGAGAGAGGGTTTTTTTATGCTGCCTAGGAGACGTATTTATAGCTGTGTTGCATTAGATATGACTTCTACTTTTATAATTGAGAAAATTATGATAAGCTTTCTGAAGAAATACTAAAAAGAAAACAACAGTAACAAAAAAACTTTGTATCAAGAAATATTTGGTGCCATTAAATATAAAAACAAAGCATGAGTATGTTAAAACATACATTAAATACAATTTTAATATATCTTAGATACACTAAAACATAATTATTCAGACAGGTGTATATATTTCTGTAATACATATCCTTTAAACAATATGTAATTCATGTTTTGTTGTTAAGTTTCAGTAAAGACTGGAATAAAGTGTTAAGAGGAGATGATTTGATATTAATAGATTTTTGAAAATTTATTTGTAAATTTAATGAACTCAAATATTTAGGTAGGCTATTCAATGAAATTACCTAAATGAATAAAGCCCTTGGAGGGAAAATACTATAGACAAAAAGACCTCTGTCTGAGAAGACTCCACATTAATAGACAGCAAGGAGATTCAGTCATTAAGTGTTTCTTAATAAAAGAATAAACACAATGATGTTGTGGTTGAAAGATGAAGTTATGACTATACACAAAACTTAAATGATGAAAATTCTAGTCTAGTTAACAATACAAACATTTTCTAACTTCATTTTGCAGATACCACTATGTCATATATACTTTAATTTGAAATGATTCATGATAAAAGTAACATGAAGAAATTTACATGGTTCCAAACATGGCTACACCTAAAATAAATCTTTTAGATGCCCCTAAATCCTGGTTATTTTACAATCTCATTTCTGCTCTTGTTTCATAATATTTATATTTTCTATTATGAGATATTCCTCTTCTTTATCTCTACCAGACAATCTTACACACACACGAAAAAAGAGATTTAACATAAAATTCACACTGGTGAGTACATAGTTTTAAATTCAAGTTGTCTATATCAACTTTTTGCTTCTTTTCTCCATGGAAAATTCTGATTTATATATGCAACTATGTTTACTTAATTCCTGAAATGCAGAGAACAAAGTGATTTATCTCAAAATTGCTGTACTATATAGCTCAAAATGAACACACATTGCAATACACTGCTTTTCAAAAGTATTCTAAATGCCACATATTTTCTGATAAACTCATCCACTGATAGTGTTAGTTATCAGAGACCTTGACATTTCTATCACTATGAGAAACAGTACACTTAGTTTTATTCATAAGAGGAATCATATGTTAGATAATACAGTGTGAAGGTCAGTTTTAATTATAGCACCAAAATTGTTGGTTAATGGTTTTGTAGGTTTTACTTCATAACCAATATTATGTCAAAGAGAAATTAATTAGGAGGCAGTTTGGGATTTTCAAAGCCCTAACTTTTGCTGAACTACTTTATTTTCCCAATCTAGTGGGCATATACTAATCTTAGTATTGTTTTTATCAAATTGCTTCTAATAGCATTAGTAGCTAATAAAAAGTATATATGTATATATATATGTTTATATATAGTGTTATTACTTACAATGTAATGAAAATGTTAGTAGTAATAATAAATAATAGAAAATTTTATTTATTATTATTACTAACAGATAATTATATAGTCTACATTATTTTCAATGTAAGTACTGAAATTGTAAAAGCTAACACAAAATTCATGAATTTAAGGTTTCAATACACAGTAAAATTAGAAAGATGTGTTACCAAAACAGTAAGTACAAAAAGAATTTTGAAATAAATACATTATTTTACAAGTCTTCAAGAAGAATACAGGATTAACACTAAGACTATTCACTGATAAATATGAGATGAGTCTATTCAGTGTGAAAATGAGAACAGTACATGAAATATAATCATTACAGACCATCTAAACTACAGCAAGCAATTTCTTGAACCAAAAGAGATATTTCAATTTCACTTATCATATTAACATCCAACAAATATTATTGTTACAAAATCACTTTTAAAAAACATGTCAGGATGTAGAAAAGTGTTTTCAATATCAACATGAATTCCATAATCTGCTTCAGGGGCTGATGAGGACAGCCAAACTGATATTTGGGGATGACTGCCTATTATTAAAATACTTTTTAATCTGTTTCTTCTATGCCACCTGCAAAGGTGCTGATGGAATTAATTCCCAAAGGGCACCAATTACAAAACTTGGTGTTCCTGTATGTTTTACAGTGAATGTCTTATGTGAAAAAGGAATATGATACTATTGCGATGCTAAGAATGAATCTTTTTCTTCTTTGTATAATTTATATAGCTTAGGGAAAATTTAATTATCATTTTGTTATTTTTAAAACCCACATATAATGAATGTTTTTCATTATTTTCAAATTATTTGTTCAATCATAATTTTCTAGATTTTCATTAGATTGTTAACGTTACAGATTGGATCCATGAGTGTATAGTTGCCTTATAGACCCAGAATATCAAAATATGAAAGGACTGGAGTTCTAATAAGAAAAATGCATTTAATTCAGGTGCAGCTGTATTTTTCTTTAGTCATCTGTTATAAAAATGGTATAGGGTGAGAGCAAGAATATATCTAGGACCTATCATTTATTCTTAATTATCATAATCATAAATAATTATTCATCAACTCCTCACACATATTATCCTCCATCCCTTTGGACATGCAATTTGAGTAATCTAAAAAAATGATATCTAATTACCTAGAAAACACAAATCTGAGGATACACATGTAGCTTTTTTTTTCCTTAGATAAACACTGTACAGGAAAATATAGAAGGGTTTTCCCCTGTAAATTGATGTACTATTATGATGTAGTATAAAAATATACTGCATGTTTTATAATTACATATTTAAACAAAACAGGAGAGGGAAATACTACAGAAAATTGCATTATACTTCCTTTATGACATTTTAGAGTATTTAATTTGCTGTATCTTAACATATTCATTCATTTTTAAAAGGATATAATGTATCTTAACTTGCAAGTGTTCATTACAAAGAAGCATTGTTCTGGTTTGAGAATTTGGTTTCTGCTACATAATTGATACTGGGACCACTGCACTGGAGACATCCCTTGGTTATCCTGTTGTTGCCCTATGTCATAGATGTCCTTAGTAAGTCATAAGACCTAAAAGTAAATTGCATGGCTACAGTAGGATATTCCATCTTGGCCTTGGGTATCATTTTCTAAATAACAACAGACCTGGTCTAGGGTGTGTTTAATCCTGACCCTCAAGGTCAGGAAACGAGAAGTTGAATCTAAGGTGTGGTTACTGAATCCTTGAAGAGATGAGGAAGAAAATCCTGTTTGTTCAGTATACATGATACAATGTTCCCCTTTTTGGATAAGGTATTTAAGAGTGATGAAAAATAAACTCATGACAAATCAGTATTAACTGAATCTGCCCTCCTGATTAAAAAAAAATGAAACAAGCACAATATACTTGTGTGAAGTGCTAGGGAGGGGCACAACAGAGAGCACCCAGAGCTATACATGCATTAGTCAAGTACTGTTACACTGACTTTTACCAACATTCTAAAACTATAGATGATAAATTTGGTTAAAAAGATATTAAACAAATTTGATATTTTTCTGCTTGCTCTGTTTCTTTCCTTTACAGCTTTGTGGTTTCCTTTGATAGTTTGTTCTTGTCTTGTTTCAATATTCATTTTCCAAAAAGTACATTTGATTATTGTTACCTGGCTTGCCTTAGTGTTTCTCCCACCCTTATTGTATTTCCTACTTCAATGTAGTCCTTTTACATCATTTATACCTTTTCCCATTTCCTCCCTATAGGCTCATTGAGCTTAACCAGAATCTTCTATAGAAACAAGGATTATTTGTAAATATTCAAGTATTTATATTTTGCACAATTTAATTTTTCATCATTATATTTTTCTTATTTTACATATCATTCCCAGTTCCCTCTCCTTCCCTTCCACCATGCCATGCCCCCCGACTCCCCTGCCATTACACCCCCCCACTCTACACATCACTCCCAATCTACAAGGAGGGTGTTGCCTTCCAGGAGAGATCAGCAAAATCTGTCAATTCATTTGGAGTAGGGACTAGGCCCTTCCTCCTGCCTCTAAGCTAAGGGAGTATCCCTCCATGGGGAAATGTGCTCCCAAAGTCCTTTTGTGCACCATAGATACATCCTAGTTCCACTGTCGGAGGTCCCTTAGACTGCCCAGCCTTTCTAACTGAGACCCACATTCAGGGGTCTGAGTCGGTCCAATGCTGGTTTCCCAGCTATCAGTCTGGGGGTCCATGAGTTCCCCCTTGTTTAGGTCAGCTGTCTCTGTCTCTGTGGGTTTCTTTAGCCTTGTCTTGACCCATTTTCTTATTACTCCTGGCTCTCTGCAACTGGATTCCAGGAGTTCAGCTCAGTGTTTATATTTGGGTGTCTGCTTCTTCTTCCATGAGCTACTAGATGAAGGCTCTATGATAGCATATAATTTAGTTATCATTATCAGGGAAGGACATTTAAAGTAGCCTTAAATATTCTGCAACAATCTTGGTATTTCACACCAGAAATTCCTTTAGATAAATATCATCCAGTATTGCCTCTGAAACAATCTTCTCTGCTTTTCAGCTCCTGGTATTACCAAACCTTTGTTATGGATTATAAAATCCATCCCAAATAGGAGAGACTACACTAGTACATTGCACATTTAAGCTATGAACCATAGCCTCTAATTAATGCTAATAAAGGCAGAATTACATTTTTTGTAATGCAAAATCAGTTGTCATATCATGTTTATGTGTAAAGTTCTTCAAAGTCTACTGATTGATTCTATTCTATAATAAAGTTCAATGCCTTTCAATGTACATTTAGAAGATGATTCCCAAACACAAAATGCAGTAGTCAAAATGAACTTGAAGTTATGAATATTCAACAATCTCCTTTGCCTCTTTTGAACATTGAAAGATAATTGGCTATGCATTTATGACATTATTAGTCTAGCTATAAATATTATCAATCCTTGTGCTTGTAAATATAAAAATTCACAATTACAGAAATGATTTTCAGGGAATAAACCCAATTTTCATCAAAGTCTTTACTGAAAGTAGGACTTTTCCTTACCCATCAGTCTTTCATTTGTAGAACAGTTTGACCTGGCATGAGTAAAGGTTGATAATTTGTTCCTAGTGAATTATCTGCTATTTTCTTCAGAGTAAAAGGTGTTTCACTCTGAAAATGCTAGATTATTTTTCTTCTAATAACTACACAGATATCAGTTTCATCACTAGAGGAACAACTATTTAGAGCCCTGTCATGCCCCTGTTACAGTGTTTATTTAATCCGATTTGATTTAGCATTACCACTCTCTTACTTCTTTCTTTAGTCTCACCTTGGTCATCCTACCTGTTGTACAATAGTCTCTATTTGAACACTTTGCATTCATTTTAGTCACGTTTTTTCTGCCATTTATGGTAAAACCCACAGTTTACCATGAATTAATTCCCCTATATTTTGTTCTATCCTGGGTTTCTCTACTAAATACTTCACAAGTTTTACTTCCTTTTACTTTTTCCACAATCAAGCATAGTTAAGTAAATAAAATATACTCTTAATATATCTGTTTTCATTGTGATTTCATTTCAATGAACATACTTGCATAATATCTATATCATTATGCACTCATGAAAAATATGCAAATTCAAATCATTAAATAACAAACAGATATCAGTCGCTATCTTATTGCCAATGTCTGACTGTTCACTGTAATTATTCAATTTTATATTTTATTTATTATTAATACTCACATGTTTAAAAATCTATATTTTAATTAATGTATGTTCATGTTCATATAGATATTTACTCACAATAGCTTAAGTCTACATATTTTTCTTATTTATATGATATTGAAATATGCTTTACAAAACTGTTTTTTAATACTATATAAATAATTGAAAAAAGAATATACATTTTACAAATTACCACTTTAAGTCATAAATATATGTGCTGAGTTCCCTCTTAAACATTTTGTATTTAAAACCTACATGCAAGAATTATCACTGAAAATTTATTCTACTGCCCTAGGATATCATGCAAAATTTCTTAAGAATCCTATCTTTGTGTAGAATAACATTCCACGACTTGAGTCACAGATATTATAGGGAAATCTAAAAGTATAATACATAATTGTTGAAATAAAATTAAACATGCAATAAAATAACTTCCTGCTAGAGGGAAGAGTCTCATATCAAGTTTCTACTTCAAATTCTGATCTGTATTCACACACATGTTTCTGTATTTTTAAGTTCAGGCTTAAGAAGGAGAAGTGATTATTTTAAGTTGCAACGTATGATTATGGAAAGCCCACGAGAATCAGAATGTTACTCTCACAATCCCACAAAGTCATTCAAAACGCAAATCATTAAGCCCTTGACTTAGAATGTCTCTCTCTTCATTAACTGCACTATTGCCCTGGGCACATCTTGATTTCACAAGTAGTTACTTATAAGACACAAACCTCCCCTAAGTAAATAAAATTTATCAATACCTTCTCAGGCTCTGTGCCCAAATGAAGATACAGGATTATGTTTTAATATTTCATCCTTCTGTTTCATTACTATTCTACATTTAAAATGAATTTGTTGAAAAAAGGCATTGATATTTCTGCTTATTTGCTTGCTAATTTTCAGAGGTACAGTGTGTTTGATAAAAAAAATTTATCTCTTTTTGTTATAAGGAAAAATCATATGACTTCCATTAATGATTCTCAAATGTGAGTGCACTTTGGAACCACCTGGGGAGCTTTAATGCCTAGGTTGCATCCCTGGAGATTCTGAAGTAATTGGCTCTGAGTTCAGCTTCCTGAGCTTGGGATTTTTAGAAGCTCCCCAAGTGATTCTAATGTGTAGCCAGGGTTGAAAAGAATCCACTAATTAGTAGGATAATAATTAATTGCCTAATCACATACAGGAACACTGAGATCAGACTATATCTACATTTGGGCATCTTTATTTTTAAAGAATATTTTCAAGAAATTAAAACTAATAAATTTGAATTGTATAACTGTATTCAGTGTTTATTCCCTGGAAAGTCTGATGAATGTGGCAATGAGTTATAATCAAGGGACACTCACTCCTAATTTTGTGTTTACTTTCTCATAAACCTAAAGTGAATTGAATAAAATTTCTCTATTCATTATTTCAAAAAATGTGGGTTAAATCCTTACAACACATTTTCACTCTCTTTTTCTTGGTCCTCCTGTGGGATAGTATATTTCCAATGTTTGTTAGCTCTAAATAGAGAAGGGTTCAATTAATCAAAATAGCGGACTTAAACACATGCATCATCATGATTTTTACCAAATCAGATATGAAAACAAATTTTGTTTTCTATCAAAGACATTATACTATGTGCCACATATAAATATTAAGTAAATGATAATATTCTATATATGAAAAGGCAGCAGAGGAATAAGGAGACCTGCCATAAGTACTCATTTCTTTTCAGTTTCTTCTGAAGCTTCCTTAATGGTGGCATACAAATCTTCAACATATAGCTAAAATTTCCTCTATTTACATATTGATACTACTATTACAGTCAGATGAAGTTTACAAAATTACACATATAAAATAATAGAGGTCTATAAAATACAAGTTAAGATTTAACAAAATCTACTCTTCCCAGAGAAATTAATATTAAATATATGGTATATACCTTCTGAAATTTTCATACATGAGTACAAATCTTTTGAGAAATAAATAGTAAAATGAGTATGAATGTCTATAATTTGTGTACATGTGTAAGAACAAACACTCTTACACATGATTAAATTTTTGTTCATTGTTGACCTCCCATGTAAGTTCTATAAACTCATAGAACCAGTTTATTCTTGCCATAATTGCTAATTATTCCCTGTATTATTTAAATTAATTTTTTAACTTAAAATCAACAAAGTTGTTTTAAATTTAAACCAACTATAAAATTTTCTCCAGGAAGAATAAAATATTTATGAGATGATAGGAATGAACGAGAAGAGTGCTATGAATTTATGTTGCAAAAAAGTGAGTAAAAATGGTAAGTGGAGACATTAAGTAAGGAATTTTGAGGTCTGGGTTGAGAAGAGTTTGACATTTTGGTTTTCATTTTAAATTTTATTTTACATAATATTTTATTTAGTATTTGAGAATTTCATGCATGTATACATTGTATTTTGATAATATCACATCATCCATGTTTATCTATGTGTAAATAAAAGAACTTGATATTTTATTTGATATTTCAGGGAGTCAAAAATCATAATTAACAACTTGCCTATTTAATTGGCTGATTACGGTACTGATATAACTAAAGGACCAAACAAATTATCTCATTTGCAAAATATAGGAGGCAGAAGCATTCCATATATTATCATTTTAAGAAATGAATACTAAAAATATAAAACACATCACATAAGAATTATTGTATTATCTACAATGAAGTATTAATATTAAACAAAATAGTTGTAGCTAGCTGGGAATTGCCGGCCTAAAAGATGGCACTGGCTTCTGCCTTTCACCTTCCTGATTGTCAGGGCTCTCTGGCGTAAACAAGTCCTTATTTGGTTAAGCCTATTCAGCCGGTTTTCTTCCACATTAGAGTAGCCTATCTGCAGGGTCCACGAGGCTAACTGGGGTTGGTCAGCACAAGGGGATTTAATCCTGTGCGGGCATTTCCCCGGGGGCAGAAGGAGCTGATGTACAAGGTTCCTGAATAAACTGCTTGAAGAAGAGTCGTGGTCATGTTTCCTTGCCAGCTGAGGTAGACACGAGACACGACAAATAGTCACTATATATTTAATAATTGTTTAATAAATATGAAAATATCTATGGGAATGTTAAATGCTTTTTACCATAACTCCATTATTTAAGAAAGAAATCACTATCATAAATAAGTCAGAATAAAAGTGAAATGCTCTAAATTTTCCACATTAAAAAATACATGTGGAATTTATTATCGTTAGAAATTAATACAAATTGTTATTTCAAAAATGTGATTACTGGAAACAATATATATGACATACTGTCTGAATGTCATAATAGTATTAATAATGTATGAAAACAACAGTATTCAAATTCCCTATGAAATTTTCAATATGCCTTGAGTGCTATCCTATGAAGAACAAACTAAAACTTTGGTATTATCTGGCTGAGATCCACTTACTTTTTAGGATGTTAAAGAAAATTCCAAAATAAATATATTGCTACAAGCCACAAGATCAGACAGGAATTATACAACCATCCTATCATGAGAAACTCAGAAGAATTAAGTATTGCACTGATGGTTGAAACCAATATAAAAGTTGTATTTGGTGTTATAGTCTTGTGAATTAAGTGGCTGTTTTTTAATGAAAAAGAAAAAAAACCACCTTGGGACATAATTCCCACAGTTTAGCACTATCTGACAATTTCTTCCATGCATTTGGAGTATACTGATTACACTTCCTAGCTATGTGTACAATCTGTTCCCTCTTAACATATCCTAGTTTACTGATTACATTCATTAGTTATGTGTGAGACCTGTTTCCCAACATAAGATCATTGTTGCTCTCTCCACTGCAATTGAAGAGATCTGCCTTCCTGCAATTATCCTTATTTTCAGGCATTCGGTCAGTGTTTGGAACCCAGGCAAAAGCATTCCGAAAAAGACATTTCCAGATATACAAGGCCATAGAATTATTGCATTCCCAAAGTTGTTGATTCATATCTGCCTAAATGGTTAAAAAAATAAGCCTGCTCTGGTTTTACCTCACTGACAGAGAAGTAATAACCTAAAATAACCCCGCACTAAAACATTCTCAAACTCCTTGTTGTAAATCAAGATTTTAGCTTAGAGATTTACTGTTTGTGTTTTTCATGAGAAGGTAACTACAAAGGAGAGCCCATTTCCTCATCATCAGAGAAAAGTAAGCATTCCTGAAAGCCTCTGCCATTACTGAGGCCAGAGCACTGGGGAGCACCAGATTTTGTTTCTGGTGCTAATTAAACTTAGACCTTCTCTTTAACCTACAGCTCTAAGCAACTGATGCTAAAAGTTTCTTCTAGCAGTTTTGATTTATTGCTCTATGTGTAAACCATTTTTATTATTAATAATAATATAATTTATAAATTTTACATGTCAATCTCAGTTTCCTCTCCCTCCCTCCCGCCATCCCTATTACCCTCTTTCCCCTGTGACATGCACCCTGGCCACCCTCCCCTCCATCCCCCCACCCCCATTCCACCTGTAGGCCTATGCTATCCCGGTTTGGTCATGTAAATCTGTCAAGTCATTTGAAGTAGGGACTAGGACTTCTCTCCTCTCTCTAGGTTAAGGGAGTATCCCTCCATGGGGATGTGTCTACAAGGTCCTTTTGTGCACCAGGAATACATCTTGGTTATACTGTCTGAGGTCCCTCAGACTGCTCAGTCCTTCTAGCTGAGATCCATATTCAGGGCATCTGAGTCACTCCCATGCTTGATTCCCAGCTATCAGTCTGGGGGGGCCCATTAGCTCCTCCTTGTTCAGGTCAGCTGCCTTTATGTGCTTCTGAAAGCTGGTCTTATTCTCTCTCTCTGCATCTGTATTCTAGTTCAACTCAGTGTTTAGTTATGGGTGTTTGTTTCTGTTTCCAACAGGTACTAGATGAGGGCTCCATGATGGTGGATAATTTAGTTGATGATCTCACTATCAGGGAAGGGCATTTATGGTAGCCTTTCCATGGTTGCTCGAATTGTTAGTTGGAGTCAGTCTTGTAGGTCTCTAGACCTTTTTTAGGTTCAGTTTTCTTTTCAAACTAATAATGGCTCCCTCTTTTATGTTCTCTCTCTCTCTCTCTCTCTCTCTCTCTCCCTCTCTCTCTCCCTCTCTCTCTCTCTCTCTCTCTCTCTCTCTCTCTCTCTCTCTCTCTCTCTCTCTCTCTCTCTATCTCTCTCTCTCTCATGTCTTTGATTCCTACCCTGACTCAATCTACCTAGGCACATATGCTTTCTTTTCCTCCCGGTAAATCTTATCTACCTTGCTGACCCTAAGAATCTCAAGCCTCACATTGTACTGCTTAAAGAATTATTGTTGCAAATGTATATATACCTGTAACCCCAAGAACTGGGGTGAACAAAAAATATAATGAGAGAGATCTGGGAATAAAAGGAACATGCACAGGAGCAATTGTGTATGAGTCAATTCCCTTTTCCCTCAGATTTTGGTTCCTTGGCTTATTTGCAGTTCCTTTTATGAACCCTGAGTGAAATCTCTAAAAGTGAGGCATTTAAGGATTTTGATAGTATACCTAGTAATGTTGTGAAGAAAATGATAGAGTATGATGGAAGTTAGACTTTTCAAAAGAGTTAAAGTAATATTTTAAAATAGTACAGGAAACTACATATCATTTTTAATTTAGTTTGCACCCATGCCAGCCCTGGACCTTCCCTTCATTCTGCAGTTAGGTATTTATAACATACAAAGTGTAAATCTTGTGTTCAAGTCCCTGGGTTATTTTCAGAGATTCCATAGGACATCAATATTAGAGAAGAAGGAGTTCAAAAGTCTAATTTACCCTTTATCTTATCATGACAGATGATATTTTGTCTTTTAATTGTAATAGAAATTCTAATAACTCTTAATAATAAATGCCAGGAGTCAGATAAAGGGGAAAATGCTGAGAGATTACAGCCACCTTACCTACTCAACTTCCCAGCTGAAAAGGGACTGAATTCCTGTCTCCTTCTGTTATATCACTTCCTCTTTCCACTCAGCCATTTCAATTCCTATCTGTCTATACAACCCACAGTCATCTATGTTTAGCAGTGACTATCTCTTTCATCTGATCCTGCAGCAAGCTTTATTGGTACAAACAATATATCACCACATTTCCCATATTTAGTCTAAACAAATAGGTTATAGCTAACATGAGAAAAACTACATACAATGAGTACAATAACTATTTTATATATATACATATGTGTGTGTGATAAATTCAACAAATTCTAGCCCATTAACAACTGACAAATTTACACAAAATATTCCACATCTATTATTCTATGTTGTTGTGTCCAAAATGTTGTACGTAATTCACTTTCTATTCTAACTTACATTACCGAAACTATTTTTTCTATGTTTCCCAACCTTATACATTTTACGTTTCTATGTTCGATTTCTTTTCTGAATCTCATGATAAGGAAAACTATAATATAAATATAAAGTCTTCAACTCCATTAGAGTCCCCAGAAGGAAATAATATTACTTGAGTAAGCAAGAAGTGCAAACAAACAATTTCCATAAAGCTTCAGAAATAACAGAAATGGCTGGCTGCCTGGAGAGTCACCCAAGGCTCTTCTGCAACATTGGGGTATTCATTTCTCGCCTACAACCCTGACATATCTGGCAGACTTTCTGTGAAACAGGGTATTCTAAAGGACTCTCCTATCTTTTCTTGGTGAAACTCAGCAGTCCTTTCTTTTGTTCCTGCTTGTTCTATTTGGACAGCATACTATCAGCACTTGAGGCAAGAGTACTTTCTTGCCTAGTGGCTAACCTTTGCCATAAAGATAGTAAACATCATGTGGAATATCTTCAGTGCCCAACATCTTCTCTGAAGTAGATTGGTGTTGCCAGGAGTACACATGTTTCTGTCATAAAAAAGGAAAGAACCTATGTTATTAATATAATTTAATTGCAATATTTTGTAGATCTCTGCAGTGTTTGAAGAGGGCTTGTCTATCTAAATATATTTCTATTTGACCATGAAACATACCTAATATGACTACAAGTTTGATTGTAATAAGTGATTAATTGCTAACATGCATTTCCTTGTTAACCTAAATAGTTCGTAATAATAACTTTCAAGGAATAAAATTTTCCATTACGTTATTAAATGAGTTGCATAGGTACAATACCATGAATAAGATTTAAAATGTATACACAGTATGTTCTAAGAAAAATAATCTCAATTTTGTATCAATATCCAAAAAATCCAAACAAATGTAAAATATTTAAAACTAGTAGTTGGTTTTTTCTGTTTGTTTGAAAGCAGACTCATTAATCTCCTTTTTTATCCTACTTGTATATCCTCATTTTATCTTTTCAGAGTAGATTCAATCATCTACCCTCATAGTCTATCATATCTGTATCTCACTCAAAACAAGAACTCTAAATTTAATCACCTTTGTTTGCCCTTTTTCCTGACCATTAGCAAAAACAACTTGTTACCTACCCTCTACACAATGAGAAATATCTATAACCTTTTGAAGGACAAAAAACTACCCACCCCACTGCTTGGGGATGTGGGAATCATATTATTAAATTTATGTCCTACTGTCTGAGCACAACAGCATCTTTAGGGTATCCAAAAAAGAAAAATTTGCGATAATTGTCAGGTCCTGAGAGAGGTAGATGTATCTATCTCTGTATTTGCTGTTCAGTCTCTATGTCATTTGAAAGTTCAGAGCTTGTCTCAAGTCCTGCCTAGAACAGCCTGTGAAGATGTATCATCTCAGCTAGCAACCTCAAAATTGTACTAACCACTGTAGTTCAAAGCCAATCTAACCAGTGTAGTTCAAAACCAATCATTAGGTGGTATTTTTCATCTTAGTGACACTGTCAGGGGTTCTGATGGAATCATTGTTGTGGAACACCATCATCCTTTTGGAGACTTCAAAGGTCACTGTTAGACATAGTCATGGTTAATTGCAGAAAAGTAAACATTTAAATGTCATATGCATCAGATCTCAAAGAAGTTAAAGGATCAATATTTGTTATGTATGTCCAGAGTACAAAAACATAATTCTTAGTTACTTAATAGAGACTCAATTTCAAAATCATGTACAGGAAGCAGAATGAAGACTTTTCCTAGAATTAATTAATAGTCTATTTGACAATTTCATGGTAAAAGTTAAATATATATAATTTTAAGATAACATTTATGAAATTGGTGTCATTTAAATATTCCCTTAAATTTTGTTTTTCTATCCCATGTCAGGTGGCTCTTCTGACATGAGACAGAGATTTTGAATTTTACTTTAACAAGCATACTTGGATTTATTTAGAGAAGACAGCCATACTCTAACTCCAAATCCAGCTTTAATTTTTAATTGGACTGGAACTACAAAAATATCATTTGCATTATATGTCTGTAGAGAAAACCAGAAACAAACATTTTGGAAGTTTTATTAAAATTATATTCTCTTGGAAATGTGGTATATGAATAGGCTAATTCACTCTTTTTCTTGGAACAATTTTTTCTTGAAGATTCCTTTCTCTTCAGATGTCTCATTTATCCAGTAGTCTTTAGATTCTGAAGATAGATGCTGTAAGTCTCCCAAAAAGACATAAACAAAACCCTTCTCCAACCTAAATGTTGGGGGAGGTCTCCTATAGCAAGTTAGATATAATCAAACAAAAAAGTATTCCTTAGTTTAAAGTTAGTTTTGATTGAATGGCCATGCTGTTTAATTAACTATCACCTCTTCTAATCAAGGAGTGTCTCATCTTCAAATGCAATCTCTGTAAATTTTGATGGCATCCATATCTTTTCTTCTCCTGTGTATATAATAGCAAAACCCCTTCTCTAATGTAACACATATCCTGGTTCCCATTCTGAGGTCAGCACATCTTTAAATTATACAGGCATATTTAATTCAGTAGTTTATTATTATTAATATTATTATCCAATATCTCTACACAGCTGTTATTACTTAGCCCTTAGCATTTAGAAAACTCAAAGTTAATAAAGTAATAAAATCTATTAGCCGTTTTGTTTATTTAGCATATCCTTTAGAGTTCAATTTGATCTTTCTATAACTGTTTGATCTGTAGGATAGTGTGGCATACCTGTAATGTGTGGGTTTGTTTTTTTCTTTTATTGTAATAAGAAAAAACTGTTTCGTTTTACTACAGACATATGCTGGAGCATTGTCAGTTTTAATTTTTAAGGGCATTACAAAAATGGCCATGACTTCTAACTTATGTGTGATTACAAATCAGCCTTTTCAGAACCCAAAGCAGTTGCACATCAAAAATCTCAATAGGTATCAATGGTGTGCTGTACATATTTTAATTTCCAAATTCTGCAAAAATGAAACACCTCCATCTGCTAGATTTTTTTTTTTTGGTACCCTTTGGGTTACTTCCTGCTGGTAGTGGAGTTTAGTTGTATAAAGAACAAGTAGGTCATTTCCTTATGATTTCCTTGGCTTATTGTCAAATGAAGGTAAAAATTTTTTTCAAAACTTTGCAATTGACATGACTTGTTTAGGAAATCTGAGGACTCCAGCACATTTCCTGTCAACAGTTGATCAATTTCATCATTACCTTGTGATATATATATATATATATATATATATATATATATATGTGTGTGTGTGTGTGTGTGTGTGTGTGTGTGTGTGTGTGTGTATGTATTAGTAGACTCATATGGGATCAGATGTGTGTTATAGAGGATGATTCCTATTCCTGATTATTTCTTGTATTAGAATAAATAATGAAGTCAATTCTGTAGCATCTGGTATAAATTCAACAGTTTCAATATGTAAACATCTCTTTCTGTATATAGAAAATCAGTAACTATGTTGAGAGGTTCCATAAAGTCCATTAATACAATGAAAATAGCATATAAATTCTTAATTTTGGACAGAATCATAAGGGCTTTGGAACACTTTACTTAAATTCTCTAATCTTTATTCTGTCTTTCATGATTCATTTGCATCAGTATAGAATCTATGGGCTCCAGATACTGGTGTCCTTTCATAATGTGAGGAAAGATCTAGTTCTCTTTATGAATTGAATTCTCTTGCTTTTAGGATATTTGTTCTTAATCTTTCCGAAAAGATTACTGCAAGCTCTTTGCCAAGGTTCACTTTTTGTCCATAATGTGTCAATTTCATCATTAATAAAAGGTACTGCAATTTCTTCTGGGTCTATCTCTGCTAATTGAGAAAGAATCAAATTTCCTTCTACAATCAACTCAGAGATCATTTCCACATATGTTTTTAATATTGTACTATTTATGTGGTAAAAAAAGATGTATTCTAATATCTTCCATCTCTATTAATATTATTATAGGAGAATGCTTAGAGGGTAAAATGACAAAAATGCAATCAAATTTGTATCCAAATTATCCACATATGCATCCTGCAATACCTTTTCCACTGAAGTTAATTTTTTCAGCTTCATCTGATAATTCTCTTGGACTAATTAAGTCCTTGTCCCCATTGTTTTGAACAAATTAATAAGTTCATGGTTTTTTATTTTGATAGTGAACAATATATAAGAAATATCTCTAAGCAATCTTTGAAAGTCATTAATAGTCAGGAATAGATCCCTCCTTATTTGTACCTTTGGTGTCTAATATTCTTTAAACATGTTTTATATCCTAAATAATTAAAAGAACCTCCTCTTTGTATTTTTAAGGAGCAATCTGTAATCCCTAACTAGGCAAAATTTTCTATACTTCTTCAAACATTATAAAGTATCTGCATTTGTGTCAGCTAGTAAAATATTGTTATATAATGGTAAACTACAGATTGAGGAAATTGTTTATATATTATTTCCCTAGAATCTGAACCTTTATCAATGAAGAGACCAATTTAGATGCCAAGATTCTGGTGTATTAATTGTGACATTTGTACCTGCACTTTATGGTCTCCCCTGAAGTTTTTGCTCTTTTCTATCATCCAGAGCAGAATATTTTCTTATTATAGACATTAGACTCATTAATTTATCTAGGAAGTAGTTTCCTCTATTGTTCCAGGAAATGTCTGAACATAATTTGGTATGGGGGCCTGCAAGAGGTCCCTCAAGGCCTTGCCCTTGGCAAAGAATTGCCTTGACTGTCCCTTGTCAATATACATTCATTGTCCAATGCTTGCCTTGACACACCTTCTACATAATCCAGACGGGACAGACATACTGTTTGAATTATGCTTAGAAAAAAACATTGTTTCCAAAAATATCTTGTTTACAAGTGCTTTTGAACTGACCATGTTTGCCAGAACTGAAACACTTGACAGTTTGATTTTTCTTCAATTATCTGGAAATCACCTCTTCTGTCCATGTGCATCTTGGTCATGAAATTCAATATTGATGTATCTCAGATTTTCTCCTCCAAGAGTGCTGCTAATCTGGCCTTTAATGGCTTAATTGCCCTTTTGCATTGCACATTAGCATTTCCAAAAGCCAGAGATTCAATTTTATTTGTCTAGATATTGAATCTGATATCATTCATTTTGCTGCTGAAGTCAGTCATTGTAAGAAATTGTTGAAGGCTTCCTTTGGGCCTTATATAAATTTAGTAAATGACTCAATTTTCTGTGCTCAGTTTTCTCAAGCATTTAAAACTGCTATGCAGCATAAATCGAGGATATGGTTGCCATATAGAGATTGCCTTTGTACATCAGCATAATGTCCCTCTCCAAAATGTTGGTCTTCAGAGGTTTTTAAGCCACTAGCCCTACTTCATTATTCAGTGGTCTAAGGCTCATCTTTTCACCAGGTCTTCCATTGTAATTGAGGACCAGGCTCCAAGACTGCTGTAACCAAGTCTCTCAAGTCTCCAGGGATAATTCTATTACAAGTCGACGATGAGTTTAACATCTGCTCCACAAAAGATGAGTACATGTCATATGAGATTATTGATTGCTTAAATCTAACATTTCCACAAGAGTTTCTTTACCTCTTGAACTGCCTTGAAAATAGCTGTCATTTGGAAGTTCATATAAGGTGACTGGATGAATTAAAGTTAGTTGTTAGAAAAATACCTTAGGCTGTCCCTCTCTGACCTTGTAATACAATGCTGAAATTGGTTCTCCATTAAATTACTCTGTCTGTGTCTGAATATCTCTATAATCTGTTTTATTAAATTTTACTAAAACTTGTATCTTAGCACTCATATTAACCAACATTTTAGTGATAAAGCAAAAATAATAAAACAAACATTACATAAGTCCTATCTAAATTAGATTTCCTCTCAATTGTTTCATTTTCAAACTGCCCAGAGTATTAACATGCAGAGATCTAAATCCCTCCTTTGTAATAGTGTTTTCCATTTTTTTAATGTGGGAAAAGATCTCTCTCTTTTAACTGATTATTACCTTTAAGAGTCTCCAATTGTCTTACCAAATATGCAGAGAATTTAATGAACTGTGAGGTGTAGCATGTCTGATAGGAGGACCAACATGTAGTTGTGAGCCAAGAGTGGCACCTCAGGGAGAGGATATGTAGAAAAAGCCCAAAACCCATGACATGGAGAAGAGGGGTCTGTCTGTAAAACATACATGTATACATGTGATTTTTCAGAAGAACATTGTGAAGGGAGTTGCCTCAAAGCAGAGCCAGCTGGTCTAGGGAAGGTAAGTCCTCTGTCCTTTGGAACCAGGGTGCTTAGGGAGTTTGTGTGGCAACTGGAGACTGATTTCAGAGGCTACAACAGAAAATTCCAAAACTTTCTCAGAGGTTTTTGGAAAAAAGAAAAGAAAACCTATCTAGACAGGGGGTGGCTCTGGCAATAACCTCACCTGTAGCTCCCACCAGTGCTTGTGGTTGCAAAGCCACAGGCAAATGGCTTTATCATGAATTCATGACTTTAAGTTGGGCACCAATATGTAACATGGGTTCCAATATGTCTTAGTAATAACAGCCAGGATCAGATATAGGGGAAAATGAAGTGAGATCAAAGAGATGAAGGAACAGAACCATAGGTAATTTACCTACTTCACAGCTGAAAAGAGACAGAACTCTTGTCTCCTCCAGCCTTCTCACTTCCTGTCTGTCTATACAGACCTCCAGAACTCTATGATTATCTAGTGGCTAGCTACACCCTCTGATCTTCAGGAAAGCTTTATTTGTACAAACAAAATATCACCAAAGTTAATGTGTAGTTTTTTGTAAGATCTTATTTGGAAAAAAATAACCTTAATTCTTCAAAGTTTGAAAAAAAATATTACTCAAGCTCTTGTAAACTCTATCCTTAAGGGAAAAAAAAACTAACTTTCATATGATGTTAACATTCCCCTATCTCCTTATATAAATGGAAAGTTGTTGTTGCTGTTGTTTTTAACAGTTTCCAACTGTCAGACTGTAACTGTTTTCCAGTGTCAGATTGTAAAAATAAGGGAAGAGTTAGTTTTAAAGGGAGCAGGTTCTTAATAACAATGATAGTATTTTTCTCATAGAAATACAATGAACTTTTACTTGAAGACACTTCCACAGAGCTCCATGCCTTTATAAGCCTCAGTTAACTGTATTTTAGAAAACACTGGATAATATAAAAAATTCTTGTTCCATGGTCTTGAAAAATTATCTACTAGCAGAAAATAAAACCACAAAGAAACCTCAAACTTTATTAATAGTTTTTAACTTAATCTACAGTATTTTAATGTCTTTGTCAAATCTTTAATTTCTTAAAATAACTTATCTAGATGCTAAATTGAAAAGGTGCAAACATGAAGCAAACAAGAGCTACCAGAAAGAAAAATATGCAATTATATAAAATCAGCTTTTTGCACTTATCAAATATCCTATATGAGATGACAAGGTTGAAAGTATTGTTATCCCATTTTGCAAACAGGTATTGGAGAAAATAGTACTTAAAAATTATGTAACAGATAGCCTTGCTTGGGACACTTAACATTGCACCAATTTAAATAATTTTCATTCAGACAGGCTTCCTACATGCTAGTTTCAATTGAACCATACAGAACAGGAACTCTCACTTTGCTTGTAAAGCTCAGTATATGTCAGAAGAACCTTACAAAATGCATTGGGATGATTTTAATATGATCATTGTAGGTTACAATTAATACAAATTTTAAATTGTAAAATAATCACATAGAGTTAGTAAAGACTTCATGGAGGAACTGAAATCCATTTTTTGAGGCAAGCAAGACAAGGAAGCATAAGTCAGGCAGGGTTAAGTTATGAGAGTATTTGAATCAGTTATAATAGGAAATAACTAGGGCAAGTGTTGAGAGACAAAAATCAAGGAGATAATTAGCTAGCAATCTGTTCTTTAATGTAATGTATGTGTGCTTATCCTAAATATGCTAGTAATTTACTATGGGAGCAATAAAAGTAGGTTTGAATTTTTTGATCAAGTATGAATGTTTTAACATTTATTTTTATTTATTATTATGCATAACTGTGTCTGCACATATAAATACAGTACCTAAAAAGGCCAGAATAATTCTTCAGGCTGTGAGCTGCCCAGCTTGGGTACTATGAACCAAACTTGATTCCTCTCCAAAAACAGCATGAGTTCTTAACTGCTGAGCCATTTTCCCACCTTCTAGATGTGGATGTTTAAAGGACCTTCCTGGTGGAACTAAGGGAATGGATAGGACAGAGGCAAAAATAGAGAAAGATACATGATAAGGAGCTGCATAAGTTCCCCATACAAATACTTTTGATCTTCTGATTTTATAATTTCAATTGGTCTATTTTTAACTTTGTTAGTTCTTCTGTCTGAGCAGTGTGCCATTGTATCCTACTGACTCGAATATTTTTTTTTCTTATCTACATGTATATTTGATAGT
This sequence comes from Cricetiscus sungorus, assembly GCA_030556225.1. Lineage (NCBI taxonomy): Eukaryota > Metazoa > Chordata > Mammalia > Rodentia > Cricetidae > Cricetiscus > Cricetiscus sungorus. The sequence continues at coordinate 10,091,776 of JANBXA010000126.1, forward strand.
TTCTCATTGTTCTCATTAGTATAACGAAAAGTGTACAGAAACAATTTTATGTGTGACTAAGTGTAATTGGTTTTATTCTTTAAAATAAGTTCTGAACAATTTTGATACATTATTATTTGCTAAAATTGACAGTTTGTTTTAGGGTACTGGTTAACTTAATGACGTCCCATGGATTTTGGTGAAAGCATTATAATATATATCTCAAATTAAAGCATCATATAGAATATGCAGATGATTTTAAGCCTTATTTGAGATATTTTCTCAAAAGTATCTATTTTCATTTTCTCCATTTTCTTACAGCATACAGAATGTTGTATTATTAAAAACAAGCTTATGGTGTTTAAAGGAAACTAGAACTTTAATTTTCACTCTCATTCCCAAAAGAATCTATTAGAAAACTTGCCCACCTTATTAACCTGAATATTTGTTTTATATTATTTATATTACATAGATTAAAATCCCTAGGTCCTTACCGCATATGTTTAAATTTGATTTCTTTCTTTTTGGTCAACATTACTTTTTCAATATTTCAAGATCAATCACTTAAAATGTGTAGAAATATTTGTTACTCTCTTTTGAAGTATGAGTCTACATTTATATTTATCACATTGGAATTTTTTTTTCTCCAGTCATGAGTTATGTTTGATTTTATCCTAGGTCTCTGTGCCATCTACCCTCTAGGCCCTGGTACAGCAGGAAATGCCAAGTATGGGCTTTCTCTCAAGGCATGGGTTTCAGGTTAGACCAGTCATTAATTGGTCACTCCCATAATCTGTGCTACCTTTAATTTTAGCACATCCCATGGGCAGGACAGACCAAAGGTCAAAGGTTATGTAGCTGGGTAGTTGTCCCAGTCTATCCATTGGAAGTCTTGCCTTGTCACAGGAGATGGCCAATTCAGGCTGCATATCCAACATTGCTAGGAGTCTTAGCTGGAGACTTTCTTTTAGATTCTGGAAAATTTCCCTTGAACCAGATTTTCCCTTGACTCTAAAATGACCGCCTTTACAGTCATCTTGGAAACAACATTTTACAATAAGTAGTATTTTGTGGTGGTATTCTCAATGCTTTATGTCTTTCAGTATCCCTCTTTGCTCTTTATAAACATGCAAAACTAATACTAATGTTATTATATCTGTCTCACTGTGTTCTTTGTGCTTATAAGACAACTTTTTCCTTTGAATATATGGAGGTGTATTTTGTTTGCAAACATAATTGCACAAATACATTCACTTATACACCAATGCTAAAGCCCAACACCAGAAATAACACTTGATTGTTTACTACCTTATTGGCTTGAGGGTCACTCACTAAATCAGTCTTACTCCTTTGACAACTCTGGCTGCCCAGTGAATTCACTGGATCTACATGACTCCAATAGGGTTACAAGGAACGCTGTCATGTCCAGTTAGCTTTATGAAGTTCTGGAGAGTCAAAGCCAGGTCCATATTCTTGAAGACCAAGGGGTTTTTATAACTGAACCATATCATTTGCATTGTTGAAAAAACAGCCAAATTATAGGTACCCAAATATACCTCAGATATCTTTTGTATAGTAAACTGTCTCCATGTTAAATACTAAAACATTTGTTTTGTGTTGAATTCTACACTTTTTTCAGAGTGTTTCTCTATTTTATTCTGCATTTTCTGGGGTGACTCAATTATAGGATGTAGCCTCATTTAAAATTTTGTTCAGCTTACATTCTTGGCAGTTTATGCCAGCTGTCAGCTGGTACTTTGACTGATATTAGATGGCAGAACACATATATATGAAGCATCTGTAAGGTCCCCAATTACTCAGAACAATAGCTAGGTTATAAGAAGAGAAAGATGTAGAATTAATGTACTATTGGTAGTAGAAACTGCACCACTTTTTCTAAAAGAGTCATAGAAGTTACATTTATTACTTACCACTTCAGGTGCATTTATTCATCCCAAGCCAGAAACTAGTGCTGTTTATATTTTGTACTGTAGCAAAATTGTATTACAACAGGTTTTTTGATAAGATGATTTCAGATAATTACAAAATCATAATACATGGCATATGTTTACTAGGAAAGAATAAGACAAGGTATACATATATAGGAATATTGCTATAGATAGATACATCAAATAATGACATTCATTTCACTATTTAAAGGCAATGCTATCTGCTGAGAATGTAGACAGTGGTGACAGTCAAGGTTCTGTGTACCTGAAGAAATGAGAACTCATACCAGTAACTGGAAGAGATGGTAAGGAGTAAATCTGGTGTTATATTTACTTCCTGATTACTTTGGAAATATTTTTATGTTTTTTATTCAGAAGAATGTTTGGAAATAAACAGGTTTCAAACAGAAAATAAACTCAGCAATAAAATAGAGTGTTTTCATTCTGAATTATTAAAAGTATGAATAAAATTCATGGTACATAATACAAAAACAAGTGCAGACACCAAATAGTTAGGGCAAGCTAGCAACATAGTGAGAAACTAACTAACATAGGAAATCAAGGCTCAGAACAACTTGGTTCAAAAACATTGGTATGAGTTCCCAGATATTTATAAATAGCACCACATTTGCTTACTGTACATGCTTGGACTTTGACAGATTCAAATTCAGTGTTTAGTTTTAATATAACTGGAGCCTTGAAAATTAGAAAACAGCTCACCAGCTACAATGAAGAATGATTTAAATATACATGCAGTACTGCAGTAATATACAAAAGACTTCTAGCACTTGGGATGTTAAGGCAGGAGAATTGCAAGGTTGAAGTCAGCCTATACTTACTAGAAAGATACTGTCTCAATGAACAAAGCCAGAAATAAATTTAGGATTTCTTCTGTTTTTTTTTTTTTTGGATTTTCCTACTTATTATTTATCTATAAAAAAGCATGCTCACATATGTACATAAACAAAGAAAGGCAAGACTTAGTTTTCCATGGCTGTCTTACAAAGAATATTATGGCTTATTGAGCAACCTAATTATGGAAGTATTGGTACCCAGAAGGTATTGCCTCATTATCATTTAAATCTGAGAAACTCCAAAATGAAAAAAAGTAATCAGTCACACAGCTATCTTGTTTAAAATCACTAAGCTGAATAAAATAAATAAAATCAACATGTTTACATGCTGAGTATTCTATATCACAAGCCAAAATAGATGGCCACACATGGCCAGATGATTTAGTTAAATGGGGTGTTTTTTTCATGTGTTGTGAGGTCTATATAAATTCTAGCAATAGTTAAATTAATGAAGATTATCTATAATCTAATTTTACTCCTTACATCAGTAAACATTTATAAAACTTCCTAAATTTATCACAAACTTTTACATCATATTTTTCACTAGAAACTTCAGTAATTATGTCATAGACAATAATAAGTATTATGCAAAGAAATGATGCCCCTTTTCCATGGTACCTCCTAGGTGGCCATCCATGTTAAGATGAAGCTGAATATCTCCTTACCAGCCATTATCAGACATTCATTGAAGAAGATGATGATTGCAGATTTTGTACTTCCTTTGAGAAGCACATGGCCACAGAAGTATCTGCTGATTCTGAGTGGAGTGGAAGGGTATGTGGTTCAAATCAGTAGTGAGAATGACAAACAAGGGTTTCCCATGAAACAAGGTGGCTCATGGTAGAATGCCTCTACTATTGAGTTATGGAGTGATGAGCATTCTTGTTATATAGATCGAGGAGAACTAAAAAGAGGTAGCCCAATTCTGTTTGGGGGTGAATTATGGGAATCAAACTGAACAGTCTTAATTTGATAGATGATAATTTAAAAGATGATAATCTATCTCTTAATTTGTAAGAGATAGATGATAATAGATACATGATAGATAGATAGATAGATAGATAGATAGATAGATAGATAGACAGACAGACAGACAGATAGATTCCTGAACTGACAGAACTGACAGATATTACTGTGCCTTGGAGGTTGGGACCCAAGAGCTAGAGAATAGGAAAACTCTTTAAAGTAGATGATGTCCAACAAAGCACCCAAGATTCAGTGTCTTGTTGTTCTACATGCCCTGCAACATAAATACCAACCTATTGCTTACTCTGAATAAAAATGCACTGAGGAAAATAAGGAAGAGGCTGTAATACACTAAGCATTTGGATAAGAGAATGAAGGGTGCTAAGAAAAAATGCCAGGAACAGATTGCCAAGATATGTAGGGAATGTTTCGGAAATAACATTCAGTTATTTGGTCATCTTCCCTTTGCTAGCCTGGACAAATTGATAATCATGATTACATGCTGACCACAGAGAGTGAGCTAGTAATTTTAGTACTGAATACTCCATGACTGACCTAATGTTCAAGTATATCATATCATGTTATTCATGCAGATTTCCTAATTTCTCACCAATCTTGAAAAAGTACGGTTTGTCATGAACTTAGAGAAATGTTGTTAACATTTTTTAACTGTTAAAGATTATAGAATCAACTGTACCCCAGATATTTTATTTTTCTATACTATTATAAATATATTAATAAAAATAAAATAGTATTAATAATTCTGTCAAAACAAAAAGAAATATTCCCAATTCTATCTGGTCATTCTAATCAGTATGTTTTGTAGATATCAGGAACATAATTGAGGGTGATTCAAGATAAATGGTTTCTAAATAAGCTTTTGAGAGATGGTTCACAAAATACTGGCAATATGCTCTCCTATCTATATACTCTCTGGCAGTAGAATTTGTCTACTGTTTCTAAGTGATGTATTGTACCCATTTCTACCTTAAATCCAGGCTTGTCCCATGAAATTCTTAACAAATAAAAGTGATATGACAGACACGGCAAACTCTCATAACTGCCCTTAAACAATTCTTTAGCTTTGATTTTCACACTCTTGCACTGTGAGACATTATGCTCAGACTGCTGCAGAGGAAACTATGCTAGTGGTCTTTACTAAAAGTACTAATGACTAGGCATAAATGCAGATATTTGCTGATATCCAGCCTCACCTGGGCCTCTGAATAATTGGACCATATGAGTAAACTAAGCCATCAATAAAGTCTTAAAAGTGCTTAAGTGAGCCCTAATAAAATACAGAAATATAAATAGGAAATTCATTATAATTTGAAAGAGAAATTCAAATGTACTACAATCTCATGCTCTCTAATATTAGTGAAGAATATAATTTTCCTCTTAAAAATGAAATAATTTTCTTTGCTCATTTATTCTGGATATTATTTTTCAATAATGCTTTTTAAAATTATTTATATCACATATCTGATAATGTCTTTAGTTCTTTCTTATTCACTTTTAAATATCCTTCATTCTTTCTTATATTAAATATATATATATTAATATACTTTAGTACTATCATCACATTCATATACTATCATATCTATTTCCTTTATAACCAAATAGCATCGAAGCATTATCTGCACTCAATGATTTAGCTTCATTCCCTTTGTTTCAGTTCACTTGAATCTGACTCCATGTTCAGGGAGTCTGAGTTGGTCCAATGCTGGATTCCCAACTATGGGGGCCCATTAGCTCCTCCTTGTTCAGGTCAGCTGTCTCTGTGGGTTTCTGTAGCCTGGCCTTTCCTCCTCTCTCTGCATCTGGATTCCAGTTTAGCTCAGTGTTTATCTGTGTGTGTCTGCTTCTGTTTCCATCAGCTACTAGATGAGGGCTCTATGATGGTGGGTAAGTTAGTCATCAATCTCTTTATCAGGGAAGGGTATTTATGGTACTTTTTCCACTGTTGCTCAAATTGGTAGTGGGGTCAGTCTTGTAGATCTCTCAACATTTCTCTAGGTTCAGTTTTAACTTCAAATCTATAATGGCTCCCTCCTTTGTGATATGAGGCTCTCTCTCTCTCTCTCTCTCTCTCTCTCTCTCTCTCTCTCTCTCTCTGTGTGTGTGTGTGTGTGTGTGTGTGCGCGCATGTGTGTGTATGTGTGTGTGTGTGTTTATGTGTTTTCTATCTCCTCTATTCCTCCTCTGACTCAATCTTCCTAGTCCCCAATGCTTTCCTCTCCTCCCATATCTTTCTCCTAGCTCCCTCTCCAATCAATGCCACTCCTACTTCTAATATGCTGAGGAGAACTTGTTCCTTTCTCCTTCTGTGAGGGACCTTGTATGAATCTCTTAGAATCCTCCTGGTATCCTAGTTTATCTAGAGATGTGAGTTATTCACTGGTGATCAATAGCTCTATGTGTAAAATCCATATATGAGTGAGTACATACCATGTTCCTATTTTTTTTACTGGATTACCTCATCCAGGATGGTTTTTTCAAGTTCTATCCATTTGCCTGCGAATTTCATGATTCCATTTCTTTTTTTTTCCCTGCAGAGTAGTATTCCATTGTGTAAATATGCCACATCTTCTTTATCCTTTCTTCTTCAGTTGTGGGACACCTAGGTTGCTTCCATGTACTTGCTATTACATATAATGCTGCTACAAACATAGCTGAACACATGCCTGTGTTGCATGGATGTTGATCACTTGGGTATATGCCCAAGAGTGGAATTGCCAGGTCCTGTGGTAGACTGATTCCCATCTTCCTGAGGAACCACCATACTGATCTCCAGAATAGCTGTACAAGTTTGCACTCCCACCAGCAGTGGAGGAGTATTTCCCTGTCTCCATATCCTCTCCAGCATAAGTTTTCAATGATTTTTTTTTATTTTAGCCATTCTGGCAGGAGTAAGATGGTATCTCAGAGTTGTTTTGATTTGAATTTCCCTGATAGATAAGGATGTAGACATGCCTGCAAATCTTATCTTTAACCTAAGTGAATTCTTTTTTTTCCTAAGCTATCTTTCATATAACATTTTTATGATTTTTTTCCTCTTATTGAAATTTGTATCTTCAATATGGGTTTCCCTCCTTCTATTTCCCCCAACACATACCTATTTCCCCTCCCATTCAAGTCTACCTCATTTTTGTCTCTCATTGGAAACCAAATCGGCTTCTATGTGATAATAATAAAATAAAATAAGAAAAAATACTAAATGAAACATTGGAATTAGAAAAATAAAGAAAAGAATGAATACTTGTTCACACACTCACAATTTCTACAGAATTAACTAATCTGAAATTCACAATATATAAACAAAGGACCTATATGGTGAAAAAAGAAAGGAAAACATATAAAGAAAATAGAAAATAGGTTTAGATTTGGAAAGGAAGAACCCTGATTCAAAATTATGAGATAAGCAACCTCCAAAGATGCATCAGTTAATTTTCTGTTAGCTATCTATTGCTGGGCATGAAGCCAACAATTAAGAGTAGATGGTTTACCCAATTAGACTTCATTGGAGGATATTAAAGTTTCATTTGCATGTGTTTATCAATTTGAGATTGTTTTTTGTTAGGGATGAAGTTATGTGTCACACTCTTTTTCAGCTTTAGAAACACATCTGGTGCTAATCCATGTTACAAGGGTTTTTTGCTTGCAGCTTTTAATATTTTTTCTTTGTTTGCACATTTAGTGGTTTTTATTCTGATCTAGTCTATTTGGTGCTCTGTATGCTTCTTGTATGCTGATGGATATCTCCATATTTGGGGTAGGGAAATTTCTTTCTATGATCTTACTGAAAATATGTTGTTTCCTTTGTCTCCTTTCTTGACATGTTCTCCTGTGTCTTTCTCTATTCCTATTATTATTAGATTTGGTCTCTTCATATTGTCCCTGATTTCCAGATATCTTTTTTTGAGATTCAACATTTTCTTTGACCAAAGTATCCATTTCTTCTATCATGTCGTCAATGCCTGAGATTGTGTCTTCCATAGCTCTTATTCTGTTAGTGAGGTTGTCTTCAGGGATCCTGTTCAAGTTCCTCAATTTTTCATTTCCAAATTTCCATAAGTTTGTATTTTCTTTGTTGTTTTTATTTCCAATTGCAGGCTTTGATTTGTTTTATTCATTTGCTTCTTCTGTTCATACTTTAATGATTTCTTTGAGGGATTTATTAATTTATCCTTTAGTTACCTCTATTATATTCATGAAAGCTATTTTAAGATCTTTGTCTTGTGTTACAATACTGAGGTCTTTCTGTGGTAGGGTTGCTAGGCTCTACTAGAGAACTATTACCTTGGCTATTGATGATTGTGTTTCTGCATTGGTTTCTAGGTGCTGATATCTGGTTTTGTCTTTGTTAAGTGGTGTTTTGACCTGTGATTTCTGTTGCCCTTTTTGGTTCTTAGGTGAGTGTGCTGGCTGTGTGATTTTTCATAAGAAATTATTCTGGGATCCTGCCAGATGTGGCCACATTCTGGTTACAGGTAAAATGTATTAATATGTATTGGGAGTTGACACTTAGGAATGGGGATGGGCTAGGAAGGATGAGATGGGTACATACACAGGAGGGAGGGAAAGTAGGATGCTTTAGTATAATATGCTTAGTTCCCTGGTACTGAAGGCAAAGAGTGAGGAAAGTCCACTAAGTGTGCTACAGAGCTGGGTCTGAACCTAGGGATTTGATATGAAAGAGGAGGGATAGTGATGATCTGAGGCTTGTCTGCCTACTCTATTAGCCTACTTTATTCCCTATTAGGTGTGGCTGATGGGTTCCTAGAGAAAACATACTAGAGTTGGAAGCAGGAATAACAGGATGAATGGGAAGAATGTTGGAGAAAAAAATCATGATCTGTTGGAAAAGTAGGCAGAGACAAAGGTGAGGCAACAACAGGGCATCTGCTATACATATGAGAGTGAGATTTGGGTATCGGCTTTGAAGGAGAGGAGGGAAGAATGAAGATTTATGTTTAGGGTATCTCCTCTATCTGGAGAAACCTGTGGGTTTCTAGGGAATGCCAAATCAAATTGAGGACTAGAATAAAGTGGGCTGAGGAAAGGTTGGAGAAGATCTGTGTGTTCAATTGGACACATGGGCATGAAAGCAGGTAAGTCTTCAGCAAGTGATTATCTAGAGAGGTGGGGTTGTGAAAAGAGAATTGAATTTGAAGAAGAAGAAAGAAAGGTGAAGAGCTGCACTTAAAATACCTGTTCAATTGAAGAAATCTCTCAGTGTCAAACAATAATGAGAAAAAGGGGTATATTCAATTTTACTTCTAGGAAACTTTCTAATGATTACATCAAATCACTTTTTTATTATTTTAAGAAATTCTGATTGTTAATTTCTTTTGAATCTTTAAGTAGTTCTCATTTATTCTTCTTCCATACATTACATCCAGACTGCAGTTTGCTCTCCCTCCACTCCTCTCAGTCACTTCCCACCTGCCTTCTCTCCCCAAACCACAAGCCATCCCCCTTCAGAAAAGACCAGGTTCCCTAAGGATTTCAACTGAATACTGCATAACAAGTTACAATAATCCTAGGCATAGACTCTCCTATCAAGACAGGACAAGAAAACTCAATAGGGGAAAAATGTTCCAAAAGCAGCAGAAAGAGTCAGAGACAGCCCCATTCCTGTTATAGGGAGTCCTACAACAAAAACAAGCTATCCAACCATGATATATATTTAGAGGCCTCAGCTCACATCCATAAAGTCTCCCTGATTCTCACTTCAGAGGCCCTATGAGTCCTGCCTAGTTATCTCTGTGAGGCATGTTTTCTCTACCCCTCTGGCTCCTAAAATCCTTCTTTCCCCTCTTCCTCTCGGTTCCCCGAACTCCTCCTAATGTTTGGCTGTTGGTGTCTCATTTGCTCCCATCAGTTGCAAGATGAAGTGTTAACAGCAGGTTTTCCTGCCGGCCTGACCCCAGAGCTGCACCAGCCCCAAATAACACACAGAGGGTCTGTATTAGATATAATGCTGTTAGCCAGTTACTAGTTTCTTATCAGCTAGCTCTGTCTTAAATATTAACCCATTTCTGTTAATCTAAATATTTGCACATGATCTTATCTTACCGGACAGAGAACCCAGAGTTCTACCCTGTTGGTCCTTCATCTTGACTCTCCTCCCTACTTTTTCCTCTCTCCTCCTAGTCTCCTAGTCCCACCTATCTTACTTTCCTATTGACCAACAGTGATATATTCATTAACCAATACAAGAAACATACTTACAGAATGACATCTCCCATCATCTCCTCTTTTTTGTCTAAATAAAAAGAAGGGTTTTAACCTTAACATATAAAATATATAACAAAACAGTTATCAAATAAGAACCACAGTTAACAATATTTAGTCCATTAACATTTAGCAAGATTTAAAGAAAATATTTCGCATCTGGGACTTCCACTCATTTGTGAGGTGAGCAGAACCAGAGACAAGAGTGGAGGCCAAACTTGGCATCTGACAAGACGGCTGGGCTGCCTCACAGGATCATCAAGGAAACCCAGTGTTTGCTGGCAGAACCAGTTCCTGGCATTAAAGCAGAACCAAAAGAGAGAAACACGCATTATTTTCATGTGGTCATTGCTGGTCCCCAGGATTCCTTCTTTGAGGGAGGGACTTTTAAACTTGAGCTATTCCTTCCAGAAGAATACCCAATGGCAGCACCTAAAGTACATTTCATGACTAAAATTTATCATCCTAATGTAGACAAGTTGGGAATAATATGTTTAGATATTGTGAAAGACAACTGGTCCCCTGCACTGCAGATCCACACAGCTCTGCTATCAATCCAGGCTTTGTTAAGTGCTCCTAATCCAAATGATCCATTAGCAAATGATGTAGCCTAGCAGTGGAAGACCAATGAAGCCCAAGCCATAGAAACAGCAAAAGCATGGACTAGGCTATATGCCATGAATAATATTTAAGTCCATAAGATCATCAAGTGTACATCACTTCTCCTGTTCTGCCAAGACTCTTCCTTTTTTTTCATTAATGGACACAGTCTTAGAAACATTACAGAATAAAGGCCCAGGCATCTTCATCTTTGGTGATTACATGCACATGAGCAGAGGCTAGAAGTATCATCTGGGTTGTTGTGAAATATTTAAAAGCAGTGACTCTGCTTGGATTTGTTTCCCCATCATGATTTAAGTATAAAGCACTGTGGATGAAGGTAGTTGTCAGTGTTAGCTGCCAGTAGTATGAGTGTTTTTATTTTATTTTTTAGGGGGAAAATAGTTTTATTTCAATTTTATAATCTCCTTCCTCCCTTCCCCTCTTATGGGCTCTAATTGCAATGGTTAAATGCAGCTAACCAGTTTTTTTAGAATATGTTTTCTAGCCAAATCTAACTTTAGACACTGTAGATGGACAAGCTTGATTGTCTCAACCAAAATGGGGATATTAAATAAACATCAAAGCCCTCACTAATAACATTGTGACTTTGCTTTTAAGTATAGATTCTCTGCTCTAACCACAAAAGAAGAAGAAACAAAGCTTGTGACCATTTTATACGCTAGTTAGGAAACTTCTATAAATCTTATGTTTTAGTAAAATAAATTTTGTTATTCTAAAAAAACTGAAAACATTCCATCTATCCTATATTTTTGAGTCTAAAATTGTACATGTAACTTATTTTTAATCCTAACTAAGGAAAACTATAACCATAACTATCTGTCCTCAACTCCTTCAGTGAAGTTTCTCTGATGATGGCTGGGCTAAGTACTGACCTATGAGTATATGAGTATAGCATAATATCATTAAGGACCATTTTATTAACTTTACATTTTTTCCAGTCATTCTTGGTTCTATCCTAGATCTCTGATATCCAGAAGCTGGTTCCTGACCTTCAGGCAGTGCCAAACATGATATGGGATCCCTCTCCTAGCATGGGCTTCAAGTTGTACAAGTCATTGTTTGGCCATTTTCAGAAGTTCTATACCAGTTACCCAAGTACACCTTACAGGCTGAACAAATTTGAAGTCAAAGGTTTTGTGGTTGAGTTGGTGTCCTAGTCTCACTACTGGAAGCCTTTACTGGTTACAGAAGATGGCAGGTTTAGTTTCCATATCACCCATTACTAGTAATCTTCACTAAATATCACCTGCACATAGATTCCAGGAAGTTTCTACGTCATACCCAAAATGTCTCTTGTATCTATTGCTGTGAACATGATCATGTCAAATCTTATCAAGGAATACATTTAATTGGTCTCCCTTGAAGTTTCAGAGATTTAGTCCATTATTGTTATAGAAGGAAGCATAATGACACACAGACAGACATGATGCTAGAGAAGGATGTAAGAGTTCTACAGGCAGCAGGAAGAGAGTGCCATACTGGGAATGGCTTGAATATGTGATACCTCAAAGTTGACCCCCATGAAACACTTCCCCTAACAAAGCCACACCTACTCCCAACAAGGCCATACCTCATAGCAGTGCTATTCACTATGGGCTAAGCATTCAAACACAGGTGTCTATGGAACCATTTATATTCAAATGATCACATCACCTAATTCTAGTCCTCTCTCCCAATATTCTCTTCCTCCATCACTCACTGTAGAGAGCTGCGTAGTGCCATGCCTTAAAGTGGCGCTGGCTTCTGCCTTACACCTTCCCGCTGGTGAAGCCTCTCTGGGTAAACAAGCCCTTAATTGGTTAAGTCTGTTCAGCCTGTCTGCTTCTGCTTCCACATTAGAGTAGCCTATCTGCAGGGTCTATGTGGCTCACTGGGGTTGGTTAGCTCAAGGGTATTTAAGCCTGTTCAGGGGTCCCCAGGCTCTCTCTCTCTGTCTCTGTTTCTCTCTCTCTTTCTCTCTCTTGTGGGCCAGAAGAAACATGTTTAAAGGATTAAAACTGCATGAAGAAGATCTACCCGGAGTCGCGTCTTCCTTGTTGGCGAGTGCAGGAACATACAACTCACCCTCCAACTGATCCATCTAGATACCATCTCTACTCAACTCCAGTCCACCCATGAAGTCTATTTTCTGTCCCCTCCCCCTTCATGTAATTATCGTTTTAACTAATCTGAGCATGCTGAAAATAGTATTTTTTGATTCTTCATTTGGTATGATGACTGTAGAACTTTTATGCTGTCAATGATGCCACTTGTTGCTACCTAATGAAAGATTATCTATTACCAATAACTTTGATATTAGTGAAATTTTTTACCTTCTACTTACAAAAGCATTCCCACATTTGACATTATGTATTAATTTGTTTAATAGTTCACATTCCATATCATAGACTCATAGCTTTGAACCCATTTTAGAGCAACTTAGTTCATTAAAATGCAGTCAGGACAATCAAGAACAGTTTGTAACTACTCTTAAATTAGGATGCATTGTAGTTTGATAATAATATTTTGGATTGCATGATTGCTGTAACAATGTAAATTTGATTTAAAGATGATTTGGAATAATTGTGGAAAGGACTATGCTTGATTATTAAAATCAGAAATCTAAGAAAAAAAGTAATGAAAGCTTCAGAGAAGCTAATGCTTCTAATACACCGCATAATATAAAAGCCAGAGAAATTTTCAGCACCTAGTGAAAGAATATTATGCCATACATAGAAGAACAAAATTAGCTTTTATGGACAGATATTCCTCAGCTATTGAAACAAGGCAGGCAAAATGATAAATACAAATGGAAGACATAAAGAGGGATATGAATTAGAAAAGATTGTACCAGTAGAAGTTGTTACAGTCAGTCAATGTGCTAAAGAACTTGAAACCCAGAAGAATGGCATCAATGATACTAAATTTCTAATTGGAAACTTCAGAGGTAAAACCCAGATTTCTGATCTCAGATGTACTATTAATATAGAGAATATTTACATATACAAAAGAAAGAAAAATATAGATCTACATGAACATTGTAGTCATGGAACACTGGATTTTGAAAGAATCTGTGCTTTCAGTTATTTATTGTCCAATTATTTTTTTAATTTAAGTTATTTTTTATTGAGTATTTGGTAATTTCCTTTTGTTGTTGTTTTATTATATTAATTTATTTTTTATTTTTATTTTACATATTGATCCCAGTTCCCTCTCCTGCTCTCCCTCCCTCTTTCCCTCTCACACTTTCATGCTCCACGACCACCCTCCCTTACAATCCCCCCCCCAAATCCACATGTAGGGTGATACCCTCCAGGAGAGGTCATCTACATCTGTCAAGTCATTTGTAGTAGTAGTGACTAGGACTTCTCTTCTGTCTCTAGTTTACGAGAGTATCCCTCCATGGGGAATGTGCCCCCAAATTCCTTTTGTGCACCAAAAATACATCGTGGTTCCACTGTCTGAGGTCCCTTAGACTACTCAGGCCTTCCAGCTGAGACCCATGTTCAAGGAGGTCTGAATCAGTCCCATGCTGGGTTCTCAGCTATCAGTCTGGGGACCCATTAGCTCCTCCTTGTTCAAGTCAGTTGTCTCTATGTGTTTCTGCAGCCTGGTCTTTTCCTCCCTCTCTTCATCTAGAGTCTAGTTCGGCTCAGTGTTTCGTTGTGGGTGTTTGCTTCTGTTTCCATCAACTACTAGATGCGGGCTCCATGATGGTGGATAAGTTAGTCATCAATCTCATTATCAGGAAAGGGCATTTATGGCAGCCTTTCCACTGTTGCTCAAATTGTTAGTTGGGGTAAGTCTTGTATGTCTCCCGACATTTCTCTAGGTTCAGTTTTCTCTTCAAACCTGTAATGGCTCCCTCTTTTATGCTCTCTCTCTCTCTCTATCTCTTCCTCTCTCTCTCTCTTCCTCTCTCTCTCTCTTTTTCTCTCTCCCTCTCTCTCTCTCTCTCTCCTCTCATCTCATATATGGATTTTAGACATAGAACAAAGGATCCCCAGCCTATAATTCACACCATCAGAGAAAATAGGATACAAGGAGGGTTCTAAGAGATTCATATAAGGTCTCTCCCAGAAGGGGAAAGGGACAAGATCTCCAGAGCATATGCGGAGTGGTGTGGGTAGTGAGTGGAGAGGGAACTAGTAGAAAGAGAAGGGGAGGAGAGGAAAGCACATGCGACTAGGAAGATTGAGTAAATGGAGGAATAGATGAGATTATTTGGTAATTTCACATCATGGACTCCAATCATACTCATTTCTCAGTCCTTCCAAGTCTGCCATCCAACTTGTAGCAACCCTTCAAAAAAGAAAATTAAAAAAAAAATGGAAAAACATTTTGCTCCTTTCCCACCTTTTCAGTAATTGCCTTGAGAGGTGAGGTGTATCACACAGTATGTCCTCTTGACTTAACAACTTTACTTTTAAATGTTCATTGCAATGAGTTGTTGGTTTGGTTCAATGCCTCTGGCTTCTGATATATTTAGTCTCTCTAAAATTTTTCTCAGCTAGCCTACAGGTGCTCCAAGGATTATGGAGACCCTGAGACTATGATCTCCCAGAACTGGTCCCTAAGATGCTCTAGAGGGTGAATGTTTGGATGGGCCAACTCAGAGTCCTGGATGTGGTCCTCAGTGATATCTGAGTTGGTCAATCTGGGCTTCCATCAGGACCACCCTCTTCAGGTAAATCCAACTCTCCAGGGCCCATACCATTGGGGCTAGCTCTCTCACAAGCTGGTAAGGCATGAGGCCCACTCTCCCATTGTTGTATCCAGTGAGTGCAGGCAATTCTGCCAGGGCCATGGAAGGTGTAGAATGTATGGAAGGTCATGGCCAGCTCTCCTGAGTGCATGGAACTTGGGCAGTTCTCCATGGAGGGTGTGCAGCTCTCCTGCTGAGGCAGCTGGTGATAAGCATGACTAGTTCTCCTGCACCCAGGCTACAAGAATCAGCACTCCTAATGGGCCCAGTGGCAACAGACCCTGGGTATGGTGAGGCCATTGACTCAGACATGGCCCTCAGCTGGAGCTCATGCTCAGGAATCACCATGGCCTCAGGTGGTTGCACAGGTCATTCAGTTCACTATGGCCGCAACAGCTGCATGGCCTTTGGACATCAATATGATGGCAGCCAAGAACCCAGGCATCCATATGACCTTTGATGGTAACAAATGCAATGGAAATCATCACAGACTCCTTCACTAGGTCTATGAATGCAGATTTGTCACCAAGTGTAATAGGCCACCCATATCTTCATGTTCCTCACCACTGTTACATCTTCAGTTCTCTTTCAATCCAGAGTATAGGAATCACTCTACTTATTTTCCATTTCTCCAGCACATAGCTGTTCATTGTAGTGCTGCCCATCCCAATTTTATCTTTTTAAGTTTTACAAATATGGCTGTTATTGGACATCACTTTTTAGAACATGCATTTCACATATCAAATATAAATATTGCTCCATTTTACTTTTCCCATTTATAGAAATCAGATTCCTTTTCATATCCTAATTACAGTTTCTTCTTCCTCTTTTCCTCCCAGTTACTTTCCACCTGCCTCCCATGGGGTTCCACTCCTTTCCTGTATCTCAATAAAAAAGAATAGGCTTCTAAGATGTAATAATGAGACATAGCAAAATAAAATATAGTAAGATAAAACAAAAAAGTATCACATCAAAGCTGAGTTGCGGAATATTTAACTTGACAAAGATACATTATATTGGTTTTTATTGCAAAATATTACTTTACCTATGTAATGGTGTGTTATATTTGTTTATGCTGCATCTCTTTAATTATATAAAGATATGTTTATCTTCTACCTTTCCTGCAAAAGGCTCCTGATTGGTCTGAAAAAAGAAAAAAATATAAGCTTAATGGCCAATAGCTAAGTTGTAGAGGGATAGGTGGTGTTGGCAGGCAGAGAGAAGACATAGGAGGAGTACAAAAGAGAAAAGAAGGTAAAAAAGATTAAGACTCTAAGGGATAGCCAGTCAGGCAGCTGCCAGCCAAACAGACAGGGAGTAAGTAGGGAAAAAAGGACATAGAGAATGAAAGGTAAATAACACTGAGGCAAAATGAAGGGAAATGGTTTAATATACATTATAAGGGCTAGCAAGAAACAAGCATAAGATAAGGCCAAGAATTCATAACTAATCATAAGTCTCCATGTCATGATTTGGGAACTTGTTGGTGGCCCAAAAGAAGGCCTGTTACAAAGTTGGACAAGGAGGACCAATAGAAAAATAAAAAATACCCAAGAGAAGGCAAGAGAATAAGAGACCAACTTGTTCACACACTCAGGATTCTCATAAAATAATAAACTGAGAGCTATAACATATATGCGGAAGACTTTGTGCAGGCCTGTGTGAAGCCTGTTCATGTTTCTTTGGTCTCTTTGAGTTCATATGAGCTTTGCTGAATTGACTTAGAAAGCTTTACTTTCTTAGTATCCCACATTCACTCTGAGTCTTACATCCTTTCTACATTCTCTTCTGTGGGATTTCCTGAACTTGGAAGGGAGAGAGATTTGATGGGGACACCCTGTTTAGATCAATGTGTTCCAGGACACTCTCTCTCTCTCTCTCTCTCTCTCTCTCTCTCTCTCTCTCTCTCTGTTTCTCTCTCTCTCTCTCTCTCTCTCTCTCTCTCTCTCTCTCTCTCTCTCTCTCTCTCACATTTGGCTGTGATTCTCTGTATTTGTTCATGTCTTCTGTAGAAGGAAGTTGCTCAGCTAATGACCGAATAAGGTTCTGATCTATGAGTATTATTTATACATTATGTTGGTGTTTATCATCAAGCAGAATGCACTTGAAAACCTTCTAAATAGAAAAATAGGTACTTAGTGCATACAATGAGTCTAAGTTTCAATAAAGCTCTTAAACATGTAAAATGATGCTATTGCAAAACCTGTTGTAAAGCAAAAAAATTAAAAACAGTTATTGAAACTGATGGAAATAGATACAGAGACCCATAGTCAAGCACTGGTCCAAGCTAAGGGAATCCTCTTGAAGATAGAGAGGAAGGATTATATGAGCCAGGAGGTCAAGGGAACACACAGAAACAAATAACCTGGGATCCTAGGAACTCTGATTCTGGACCAACTAGAAAGTCTGCATGAGACCAACCTAGGTCCTCTACATATGTGTGACAGTTGTGTAGCTTGGTTTACTTGCAGGACTTCTAACAGTAGCTGGCTTTTGGGAACCTTACTACAAGGAAAGGGGCTTAGTTCTACCTCTACTTGATAGCCATGCTTTGTTGACACTCATAGGAGGCCTGCCTCTTTCTGAAGAGAAACTGTATTAATGGATTAGATAGGGTCACCAAATGACAGTTGGGAGGAGGGAATGGGAAGAAAGAAATGAGGGGAAATAGCAGTCAGTATATAAAATAAATAAATTAATTTAGTAAATGAATAAATAAGAACATGTATTGAGATATAATCAGCAGATATATGGTGAGTTGAGGAGTGGTAAGAAAAGTTAAACTTTCTAGACAAGGGGGTGTTTACACATTATCCTTAGTGTTCACAAAATAAGAATGGGCCAAGATGGTGGTACATGCCTTGAATTTCAACATTCTGGAAGCAGAGGCAGGAACATCTCTGTGAGTTAGTTCTACATAGTAAATTCTAAGCCAACCATGGCTATTGAGCAAGACCCACTGTCAAAATAACAAAACCAATACAAAGTGAATAAATAAATATTAAAAATGGTGCTGTGGATTTAGATCACTGATATAGTACTTCCCTTGCTTGTATGAGACCTTTATTTAAATTCCTAGAACTAAAAAATCAATCAATCAATTAATCCTTTGGTGGCTAGATTCAGCAATTATATTATTTTTATCACTATAATCCATATCCTTATCACTAGTAGACATTTTATTTGAACTTTCCTTGAAATAATATACTTCAACACATTTTGCATGTTGAAATTTTCTAAAGTTGCACTGTTTGTCATTTAAATTAGCTGATGTTGACAATTAAATTTTTAATTATTCGATCTTACTAGCTACATTTCAAATGCAGAATGATCATGTATGTGTCTAGATCCTATCATGTGGTTTGATATAAATATTGAGCATGTATACTATTTTACCACATTCTATTGTACAATGGTGTTGAGAATTTAATGTGATTATACTTGAAAAAATTGGAGAAATGCAAGTTTTAAATAGACAAAAGTGAAAATAGATCATAGTAGCTGAAAGTGCCTCCCTGTTGGCTAGCATTCATAGTGCCAGAAGGTGTTATGCAAGCTGCTAGGGAAAAAAGACATCAATGGCCATCCAGAGCTGAAATCTGCCCACTGTAACAGTACCTAGCAGGCAAAATGTGTCCACTCGTGCAATATTAGCATGGCTATTATGGGGTGATTAACTGTTTTCTGATTGGAGTTAAGACTTTCTCTGCAAGAAGAACATTATGCTTGGTACTATACTCCTCAGCCCATAGCTGAATAGATCACAGGCCATGGAGTAGAAACCAATGTTGTTTTGCAAAATGATCAATATTTAAAATTGCCTTCTAAACATTTGTATTTATACCATAGACTTGGGATTCTCACAACCTTGGTCAGGAAGTCTTCTTTTGCAGTAGGCATCATTCCATAGAGATATGAATTACTGGCCACTGTGCTGAGTATAAGAGACTGAGAGTTCAGTCATAAAAGAAACATCTATCTCACCTGTCTCCAAACAAGGATCAGAAAATATCATGGCAGAGGAGGTGTAAAGAATATGAGAGCTGCATGATGGGTTGGGAGTAGTGTTGTGAAATGCAAACTTGTGGACTTATTGTGGCTATCACACTTATGAAATCACATGAACTATTGATCTTTGCAAAAAACTTGAAAAATATCAATTCAGTTAAAATTTTGACCTAAATAAGGGTTGTGCCCTCAATACCCCATCCCATACTGAGTGGTTATTGATAGTTGATAGTTGTTGAGAAAGGGAGAATTGTTATCATTTTTTATGTTTTTATGTTATGTTATGCTACAGTGGATAACCAGTCATGCAGAGTCACCCAGGCAGCACACATTGAACTTAAGAACAAAAAAGTAAAAGGAAGACATGAAGTTGTGAGGGGGTCATGCTGAAGGTGTGTTTGGAATAGTTGGGTTGGGAATAGTTGGAGGGAACAAATAAGGAGAGAGATAGGATCATGTTTCATTTTATTCATGTATGACATTCTCCAAAATTAAGAAAAATTAATATTAAAGCAAAAGAAAACATATCATAATATCATAAATAAAATAAAAATTTAGGAAGTATATATTAACAGAATTTTATAAAAAGCACACAGTGAGTACATTATTTATTAAAAATCTGACCACTTAAATATATATATTATATCTTTATATTTTATATATATAATACACAGGATTTATGGAGAAATTAAATTTTTATAAAAGTATTTCAAACAGGTTTTGAGGAAGAGAAAATTCTTACCCTGCTTTATATTCAGACAAGCCTTTTTCTTGCCAGCCTGCACTCATACTAAAGGCATCACTGAACTGTGCTCAGGCAGCACTGCTCTTACAAGATTCTTCAGGGAACAGGAATTTACTCCCTCTACTTAAGCCAGAAGGATAACTAGGAAGCATGCTGATTTAATTTTTGAGAAAGGTCTATGACTTTGCCTCTATTTCAAAAAATGTCCTCAGGGTCTGAGTGATTTACGAATCCCAGATATGCTAGTGCAGGCACACCTTTTTAACATGCAGCAGCCTATCACAGCCTAAGGTTGTAACTTCTGACATCCTTATATTCCTGGGCTGTAGGTGGCTTAGATGTCCTCTATTCTTTTTAATTATAAAATCCAAATTAGGTACATTTTGTTTTAAGGCACTTTTGAGCATTCCTACCTAAACTTGACAATCAAAGATCTGCCACTTAAAAAATTCTATTACCAAGGGAGCTTTCATTCTAACCAAGTGCTTTGGTTTCTAATTTACAAATAAGTCTTTTATTGCATGAAAGTGAAGTGTATTGCTGCTTCAGAATAAAATTCAATAATAACGACATAAACAACATATATATTAGGAATGATATTTTAAACAGTTGATAGAAATTCTCTTTTCAGCAATTTTCATATTAAAGGGAATGTTAAGTTCTAGCGTATAAGACAGAAATGAATCTGAAAAGAAGACCCCTTTGCACAAAATGTTCAGCTTTCTTCCTGTTATTTAGAAACTAATACAAGTCTAAAAGGGAAATGGAATTTAAAATTTAAGTACAAATTTATTTAAGCTATTTCTCCAAACTGTATCAATAGACCAATTAAAAATGATTACTATAATAAAATATGTAAAAGCATAATATTTTCTGCCAGATTTATATTAACATACATGTCAAATGATTGAACTCATTAACAATTATTTTCAGATAATACCCCAACCTGATTGTAAGTTCAAGCCAAAAAAATCTTCCATTAGCTCCCAAAAACTATTTCCTTTCCAAAAGTTAATTATTTACTCTCATACTGAAGAAAACAAAAGATCTCTTGGCTCATTTCATTGTATGTATTATGTGTTATCTGTGGGAAACTCACTGTTTATATCTGCAAAGTAGGTCAAGAGAGTTTACAGACATGGTTGAAGAAAAAATATGGTGCAACTTATCTTCTTCACAACACCTTGGTTCAAGTCATGGTGCTTATTAATTAATTATTAATAGATTACATAGTAGTGCTAGCCTTAAATCTGGAGCCTTAAGCACATTAAGAATGTTTATTATAGGAAAGGAGAAGGAGAGATCAGAAAGAGAGATCCTTAAAGGTGTAAAATGGAAATGAAGATTCTAGTATAATTTCTGGATAGAATTTTTTGTTGTCTTAAAACTAAGATTATTTGTTCAAATTGGAATTTAGATAACATAACAATTAGAATTCCAACTCTGATTATCATACTGAGTTCAAATAATTACAGTATGCATCCACTTATGTCATAAAATAAATACCTATTTGTAGTGACAAATGGAATATAAAGCCAGTGAACTTTATTTGTTGTGCAAAAGATCTGTCAGAATTTCATTACAAATTTGTACAGTTCTAGGGTAAGTAAGTAAATGATGTGCTTTGTATATGCTTAATGTGTGAATATTGGTGGTAATGAAGATGATATAGAAAGCATATAGAATCACTCAGTTTCTCTTTGAACAAAATCATTTTGGAAGTTGACCTTCTGAATTCATTTGCATCATACTAATTGGCTCAAATATTGACTTGGGTGACCTTTACCAATAACCTTAATTCAAATACTAAATTTAACAGTATGATATTCTCTAATGTAGTTCATGAAGTTAGTCAGTTTTTATTACAGAAAGCTTAAGAACCTACTGAAGTAAGGAGAATAATATAACAAATCACTAGGTGGTGATAAATATCCTAAGATGATTGGCATTCTTGTCATGAAACTACACAATCCAAACTATATAGGCCCATTGAAATATCTTAAATATAGCTCTACCATACACAGTACGATTTTCAAAATTATTTTTCTGAGAAATCAAAAGAATCATCCAAAATTATAGCACAGATATATAATATGAGGTTTTGAATAATTTTACATCATAGAACATTTATTAAAAGTTTTGCATTTTATAAGAAACAAGCCTGCACAGTATTGCTGTTGCCTAGACTTTTATATTTGAACAGTATATGAAACATATTTAGTGAAAATAACACTAATTTTATAAGAGTAGAATAAAACCCTCCAAGCTAGGGATTCTGTGAATTTTTTCTTTGAACAGACAAAATGTAAATATTTAGTCTTTGTGTACCATCACATTTATACCACAATTACTTAAACTTCTGTTGTAGTTTGAAAGTCTTTACAAGCAATATGCCATGAAGATTATATGGTAACAGTACTTTATTTAAACTATTACTTGCATTCCTTGATATAAGCTATTTAGTTTTCTGAAAATAACATATTCCATTGATCCTGGATAGATGGTCCAGTAGTTAAGAGTACTTGCTGCTATTGCAGATAACTGAAGTTCTTCTGCTAGCACCCACTTCAGACTACCCAAAACTGCTTGTAACTCTTGTTATAGAAGATCTGATACCATTTTTTTAGCCTCCTTGAGCACCTGGCCACACACAAACACATACAAATAAATAAAAATTCAAAGCATATATATAATTGATATCATATATATATCACATATATATATATATATCACTCCATTGTACTATATTTATCAAGAAGAAAATTGTTTAACATAATTCAAGTTTTCAAAGATATGCTGGAATTTATACTCTCAATGTCTAATTCTTTCAAAAGGCCAATACTTTGTAAAACATAAAATGAATACATGAAGCAAAGACATTAGACATCAAAGATAACCTTGAAGCAAAATAATAGAGTGAACAAAACAAATTGTTCCTTTGTCAAAAGTTTTTATAGACTCTTATACAATGGAATAAATACTTGGTAACTAGCCAGGACATTTTGTCACTATCAACTTCATATTCAACCCACCAAGCTTCCCCAAAACAAAATGAAGTACTTACAATCTAAATAATTTTGGCCACATATAGATAGAAATATATATGACTTTTTGTTGCATTTTCCCCGGTGTTTTACATTTCATTGGTACAATTTGTTTTATTTTCTTCATGTCTTAGTTTGTGGCTTCTTTCAAGTAAATTAACATGCCACAACAAAGTGGTAAAAATGTATTTGAAGTCATAGATAATTTAGGATTAGATATGTCATGAATACAAAAGTAACAGATTGGATTCTGTAAACAAATTTTTCAAACAAGAAATCTATGTAAAAAGTTGGAAAAATTCAAATGTGAAAAGAGAGGGGAATTTACACTGAGTTCAACTACTCTTTGAATTCAGTGGCTTCTCTCTTTCATGAGTAAACACATGTAATATTTATCAACACATAAACATACTCTGTTATATTCTGGCATTAGCCAAGTCTAATAGCATGGTAGATTTACATAGACTTTAAGGTTGCAATTTCATTGCAGGTGCTGAAACATCATAATAGTCTGCAGTGAACCATGCATGCAGGCAGCCCTAAAGAGGCCTCTAATTCCTGAGTATCTAAATATGTGATAATTTGTGAATGAATCACCATGCCCTCCATAGTACTTGGCAATTGGATCAGTGCTTCTGCATCTGGCCTTGTACACAATTTGCATATTGTGAAAGTAAAGTACTCTGCAATCTCTAAGCCCATCTCATTATGGAATGATGAGCTCATAGTCATGAGCTTTCCATCTTTAGTTCTAATTTCAGGGCAGCCATAGCTAAACCTAAGGATATACATACATACATAGCTTATGGATAATTGTTGTCTAAACTGTTTTTAGCTAAGTAAGCTTAAGATGTTAAATTAAGAACAGCTCAACTTACTAGAGTTGAAAGAAGGACAGGGAAATTTTTCAGTATCTGTATTTTACAAACTGAAAACTTGCATAAGAATACTTGCATTACTTTACACATGAAAAGTTCTAGGAACAATTATTAAAATTCAACCTATCTTCATAAATTGCTTCTCATTCACATAAAACAGTCTGAAGCTTGACAGGACCATGGAAACCGGGTGACAAATATGTGTTTACAAAATCTAAAAGTAACTATTTCCATTATTGTTTGAGTGGTTCTCAACATTCCTAATGCTGTGACACTTTAATACAGTACCTGATGTTGTGGTAACATCTGATATGTGACCCTAAAGGTGTTGCAACCCACAGGTTGAGAAACACCGGCTTAAGATAGTTTGATTCCATTGTTACTTAAAAATTATTAACAAAGGAACATTCA
Source organism: Cricetiscus sungorus (assembly GCA_030556225.1). Classification (NCBI taxonomy): domain Eukaryota; kingdom Metazoa; phylum Chordata; class Mammalia; order Rodentia; family Cricetidae; genus Cricetiscus; species Cricetiscus sungorus. Next base: position 10,116,155 of record JANBXA010000126.1, read on the forward strand.
ACTGTGAGTTTGTAAGTCTATTTATCATGTATATTTAAATTGGAGTCAATGGAAATGTTTACATATTTTCCAGAGTAATTCGTATCAATTACATAAGTCACAAAGAGACCCAGAAATAGACGAGACATGATAGCCACATAATGTCCTTACCACTGAAATTGTATGTTGTGTCACTTTTCTGCAAAAACTTGTAAAACAAAGTTTAAAAAAAATTAAACAAAATTATGAATTGTTTTGAAAATTAATATTTTAAAATCTCCAGAAAGCATTAATGTTGGCTCCAACACTGAGGTAGTTTACAAATTTAAAGATTCCATGGTACTTCCCTGTTACCAGTACTTTTCTACCAGCCTGGTCCCATAACCGTGTCAGCTTCAAATAACACACAGAGATGCTGCAGTCTATTACCAGCATTTCTTATTGGCTAGTTCTGTCTTAAACACTAACTCATAATTACCAATATGTGTATTTTTATATGGTCTTATCTTGCCAAGAATGCCAGACTCACCTCCTCTCCTCCTGAGATTATATCAAGACCCTACTATGTTTCCCAGAATCCTCCACCTCTCCTAGTCCTACCTATCTTGCTTTCCTATTAGCAACAGTGCTTTATTCATTAGCCAATAAGAGAAACACATTTACAGAATGGCATCTCCTATCACTCCTGCAATTTGTATATGATATATTTTACAACTTAGAATTTGATCTTAGCAGGTTTATTATGAATAAAGTTTTAATGTGTGATGGAAGATGTCATTCTGTAAATATGTTTCTCTTATTGGTTAATGAATAAAGCACTGTTGGCCAATTGGAAAGCAAGACAGGTAGGACTAGGAGACTAGGAGGAGAGAGAAGTAGTAGTAAGGAAGATCCAAGATGGTGGACTGAGAGGGCATAATGCCAGCCCCTCTCTCCAGTAAGATAAAACCACATGGAAGTACTTAGATTAATAGAAATGGGTTAATAATTAAGACAGAGTTAACCAATAAGAAACTAGTAACTGGCCAATAGAATTATATCTAATGCAGAGTCTCTGTATGTTATTTGGGGCTGGTATGGCAGTGGGACCTGACCAGACCAGAGGGGAAAAACCTATTCATAACAAATGTGCTATTTGACTATGAATTGTTTTTAGAATATTCCATAGCATGAACAAAGGAAGCACCATAAATGTAAAACAGACACACACACACACACACACACACACACACTCAAACATACACACACAAAGTGAGTCCTTATTGCAATTTAATAAGGATCAGGATAAACAATTAGATGAATAGATGTTTATTAAGGGAGAAATAACTCACAACATAGGCAGATGAACGTGGTGGGTTCCACCGGATCCTAAGCCTTCCACCGTCCACTACCAAAAGGGGCGGCCCGACCCTTTCCCAGCCTTTTCCCCCAGTTCATGTCCAGCCCTGTCTCTGCCCCAATGGGCATGGCCTAAGCCACAGGTGCAGAGAAGGTGAATATCTCACTACAAGTCCTAACATATATGAGACATATAACAGTGGGATTGAGTGTATCTCTGACTCTTTTGCCTGCTCTTGAGACTCAATATGAGAGTGTTTGCCTTGTCTTATTTTATCTTGTTTTTTATGTCTGGCTTTCATCTCTTGGAAACCTGCCTTTTTTGGGGGGGAGGTGAGGAAATGGAGGAAGAGTGAATCTGAGGGGAAAGGGGAAATGGGGAGGTTAAATGGAGTGGAGGGAAAGGAAAGTGTGTTTGAGGTGTATTGTATGAGAGAAGAATCTATCTATGTTCATACTCCCCTCACACACAAAGGAAAACATTGTAGATGAAAACACACATAATACAAATATTCTCAACAATTTGCTTTAGAAATAAAAAGTTGGGGTTGTTGGACCTGTACTCTGGGCCAATGCTGAACCAGCATAGTGCAGCATCAGGCCCAGGAAGACACAGGGTGGGGGATGGAGGGAAGGCTCTGGACTCACACTGAACTACCCTAAGGCCCCTCCTTCCTGACTTTTGGACACCATCGAAGGGCCTCTGATGAAGGTAAGTCTGGGAATAAGTTCAGGCTTAATTTCCCCAACATCCTTCCCTGGGAACTCCCTGGATTAAACCAGAATCTCCCACCCTCTATACCCTGACTCTGGATAGTACAGTCCTAGTACTATGATGCACATACCACACAACACAGAGACTGCCCTTCCCACACCCTGTTTCCTACTGGGCCCCTGCTCCACTGTTCTGATAGAGCACTGGGACAGAGTGCAGGTCCAACAATCCCACCACCTCCTTGGAACTTCCTGGGTCTGTTCTGAGCACATTGGACCCACATATCCAAGCTGGAACACAATGATGCTCCACCTGCCTGTGATTTGGACCTCATCACTGAGCCACTACCAAAGGAGGGACCTGCTAGAGATCTTGGACCATCCAGAGTTATAGAAATTGTACTACTAAACCACCTAAGCACAGGAAAAATCCATCAGCACAAAGTCTCAATTCTGAACACGTATGCCCCAAATACAAAGGCATCCAAATTCGTATAAGAAATACTACTAAAACTCAAAGCTCACGTAATACCTCATCTACTCATAGTGGGAAACTTCAACACTCCATTCTCACTACTAGACAGAAACTTAACAAAGAAAAAGAACTAACAGAAGTTATATCCCAATTGGGTTTAACATAAATCTATAGAACATTCTATCCAAACACAAAAGAATAAACCTTCTTCTCAGCTCCACATGGAACCTTCTCTAAAATCAACTACATACTAGACAACATGAAAAACCTCAACAGATACAAAAAAATTGGAATAGTCCTCTGTATTTTATCAGACCACCATGTTTTAAAGTTGGAATTCAGGAACAACACAAAATATAGAAACCATACAAACTCGTGGAAACTGAACAATGAGCAATTCCTCCATTCCTGAGTCAAGGAAGAAATAAAGAAATTAAAGATTTCTTAGAATTTAATGAGAATGAAGACACAACATACCCGAACTTATGGGACACTTTGAAAGAAGTGCTACTAGGAAAGTTCATAGCACCAATTGCCCATATGAAGAAAATGGAGGTTAGTCACATTAGAGAATTAACAGCACAAGTAAAAGCCTTAGAACAAAAAGAAGCAAACTCACCATGGAAAAGTAGATGGCAGGAAAAATATCAATATGAGGGTTAAAATCAATAAAGTAGAAACCAGGAAAACAATACAAAAAAAAATCAATGCTACAAAGAGTTAGTTTTTTGAGAAAATCAACAAGATAGACAAACCATACAACAACAAAAAAGCAGAGAGAGAACATGCAAATTGTAAAATCAGAAATGAAAAGGGGGACATAACAATGGACACTGAGGAAATCCAGACAATTTTCAGGTCATACTTTGAAAACCTGTACTCCACAAAACTTAAAAATTAAAAGGAAATGAACAAATTCCTGGATAGCTATCATTTACCAAAATTAAATCAAGAACAGATAAGCAACTTAAATAGACTTGTAACCCTACAGAAACAGAAGCAGTCACCAAAAGCACCCCCTCAAAAAAAGCCCAGGGCCAGATGGCTTCAGTGCAGAATTTTACCAGAAATTTAAAGCAGCATTTCTCAAATGCTGTTCCACACAATAGGTGCAGAAAGTTCATTACCAAACTCCTTTTATGAAACTACAATTACCTTGGTACCCAAGCCACATAAAGACATAAGTAAGAAAGAGAACTACAGACTAAAATCCCTCATGAACATTGATGCAAAAATACTTAATAAAATACTGACAAATTGAATCTAAGAACACATCAGAGAAATCATCCACCTTGACCAAGAGGCTTCATACCAGGGAAGCAGGGTTGGTTCAATATACAAAAATCTATCAGTGTGATCCACCATATTAAAAAAAAAACTGAAAAAGAAAATCACATGATCATCTCATTAGATGCTGAAACATCCTTTGAAAAATCCAACACCCCTTCATGATAAAGGTCTTGGAGAGATCAGGGATAACAGAAACATACCTGAACATAATAAAAGCAATATATACAGTGAACCAACAGCCAACATCAATGAATGTAGAGAAGTTTAAGGTGAGTCCTATAAAAGCAAGAACAAGACAAGGCTCCCCTCTCTCTCCATATCTCTTCAATATTATAGTTGAAATTCTAGCTAAAGTAGTAAGACAACAAAAAGAGATCAAGGGGATAAAATTGGAAAGGAAGAAGGCAAACTGTCACTATTTGTAGATGACATGATAGTTTGTAGATGATATGATAGTTTACATAAGCGACCCAAAAACTCTGTAAAGGAACTCCTATAGCTGATAAACACCTTCAGCAAATTAGCAGGATACAAGATAAAATAAAAAAAATCAGTAGCCAGTAGCCCTACTATATACAGAAAATGAAGAGGCTGAGAAAGAAATCAAAGGAACATCACCCTTTACAATAGCCACAAATGTCATGAAGTACCTTGGGGTAATGCTTACAAAACAAGTGAAAGACGTATATAGTATGAATTATGTATGTTTAAAGAAAGAAATTAAAGAAGATATATGAAAATATAACAATATCCCATGCTCTTGGATAGGTAGAATAAACATAATAAAAATGTAGAATAAACATAATAAAAATGGTGATCTTGCCAAAAGCAATCTACAGATTCAATGTAATTCCCATCAAAATCCCAGCACAATTCTTTACTGACTTTGAAAGGATAATACTCAACTTTATATAGAAAAGTAAAAGACCCAGGATAGTCAAAACAACCCTGTATAATAAAGGAACTACAGGAGTCATCAACATCCCAGACTTCAAGCTCTACTATAAAGCAATAGTCCTGAAAACAGTGTGGTATTGGCACAAAAATAGACAGATAGACCAATGGAATAGAATCCAAAATGCTGATATTAACCCACACACCTATGAACACCTGATTTTAGACAAAATATCTAAAAGCATACAATGGGAGGAGGAGAGCATCTTCAACAAATGGTGCTGGCACAACTGGATGATGGTGTGTAGAAGACTACAGATAGACACATGTCTATCACCATGCACAAAACACTAGTTCAAATGGATCAAATACCTGAACATAAATCCAGCCACACTGGACCTCTTAGCAGAGAAAGTGGGAGGTATCCTTGAACAAATTGGTACAGGAGACTGCTTCCTGAACATAAGTCCAGTAGCACAGACACTGAGATCAACAATTAAGAAATAGGACCTCCTCACACTGAGAATCTTCTGTAAGACAAAGGACAAAGTTGACAATACCAAACAGCAGCCCACAGACTGGGAAATGATCTTCACCAACCCTACATCTGACAAAGGGCTGATCTCCAAAATATACAAAGCACTCAAGGAACTAGTCAACAAAACACCAAATTACTCTATTAAAAAGTGGGGTGCATAACTGAATAGAGAATTCTCAATGGAGAAAACCAAAATTACTGAAAGAAACTTAAGAAAATGCTCAACATCCTTAGCAATGAGGGAAATGCAAATCAAAACAAATTGGAAATACAATCTTACTACTGCCAGAATGGCTAAAATTAGAAACACCAATGAAACTTATGCTGGAGAGGATATGGAGAAAGTGGAACTCTCCTCCAATGCTGGTGGGATTGTAAACTTGTACAGCCATTTTGAAGATCAATATGGCTCTTCCTCAGGAAAATGCAAATAAGTCCACCACAGATCCTGTCAATTCCATTCTTAGTCATATACCAAAATGGTATACATCCATGCAAAAAAGACATCTTTTCAACTATGTTCATAGCAACATTACTTTTAATAGCAAGAACCTGGAAGCAACCTAGATGCCCAAGTAACCAAAGGATAAAGAATATTTGGCACATTTCCACAATAGAATACTCTCAGTGGCGAAAAAACATAAACAAAAAACAAAACAACAACAACAAAAACAATGGAATCTTGAAATTCACAGGCAAATGGGTGGAACTTGAAGAAACCATCCAGAATGAGATAACCCAGTCACAAAAAGAGGAACATGGTATGTACTCACTAATATATTGATTGTAGACATAGGGAAAAAGATCTCCAGCCAATAATTAACCCTGCCAGAGAAACTAGAATACAAGGAGGAACCTAAGAGATTCATATAAGGTCCCTCACAGAAGGAGAAAGGAATAAGATCTCCTGAGCATATAGGGAGTGGTGGAGCAGTTAGTGGAGAACAAGTTAAGAGAAAGAGAAGGGAGGAGAGCATGAAGACTGAGTTAGGGTAGGAATAGACTAGAGCAAAATAAAAAATATTATAAGATTGAAGAGAAAACTGACTACAGAAAAATGCCCAGAGACCTACAAGGATAAACCCAACTAACAATCTGAGCAATAGTGGAAAGGCTACCTTAAATGCCCTTCAGTTATAATGAGATTGAATAATAACTTATCTGCCTTCATAGAGCTCTCATCTAGTAGCTGATGGAAACAGAAGAAGACACACAAAGCTAAACAATGAGCAGAACTCCTAGAATCCAATTGCTGAGGAAGGAGTGATAAGAAATGGGAGCAAGACTAGGGTACAGAAATCAACAGACACAGCTGAACTGAACAAGGGGGAGCTAATGGGACCCCAGACTGAGAGCTGGGAAACCAGAATTGGACAGACTCATGAACATGGGTCTCAGTTAGAAGGCCTGGGCAGTCTAAGTGACCTCTGCAGTGGAGCCAGGTTGTATCCCTGGTACATGAAAGTACTTTGGGAGCACATTTTCCATGGAGGGATATTCCCTTAACCTAGAGGCAGGATGGAGGGCCTAGCCCCTACTCCAGATGACTTGACAGATTTTGATGACCCCTCCTTGAAGGCATCACTCACCTGGTGGAATGGGGGGATGGGATGTGAAGGTTGCAGGGGGCTTGGGAGGGAGGGAGAGAGGAAGAGAGGAAGAGGGAACTTATTTGGGACTGGCACAGCTCTTGGACAGGCCGGCAGGGAAAAACAACTCTTAACAAAATGGTGTCCAATGTGGACCTAAGAACGTTCACTTTAAACTTAACAAAAGCTTCAAAAAGGGTTTTAGTAACAAATGAACAAAGACAAGCAAAGCTTCTTGGTAATAGCATTTTTCTCAGTTGGGCTCTGTTTTGCTAGAGTCAAGCAGAAATTTGCATGGCTCCTTTAAGGAAGGTTTCCTGACTCAACATAAGGGACAAAAATCCACATGGCTTTTAAGAAGCAATGCTAACAATTCATTGGTATGTACTAAAGCTGGCAGTGGCACTGACCACATCTCCAAGACAGCAACATTCTGCTAGATGGTAGCATAGACTAAGGCAGTGAGCACAGCTCTCAGTTCTGTTGGTAGAAGTTCCCTGCAGCCATCTTTGATAGACTGCGCCTAATATAGCTAGGCCCTTCATTTGACCAATCTTGTTACCAGATAAAAGACTCATGGCCAGCAAAAGATAACAATTTACAATAAAAACAGATTCAGATTAAGAAAAACCTCTAAAGGGTTACAATGTGTTTTAAAATATACATAGACTTAAGAAAGAAAAAGAAACAGGATAATATGGTTTTAAAAAGAATAATAAAAAGAAAGAGTAGCTGGGTATGGTCACACAAGCCTTTAGTTCCAGCACTCAGGAGACAGAGGCAAGCAGATCTCTGTGATTTCAAAGTAAACCTGGTATACAGAGTTAATTCCAGGACAGATAAAAGTTACAGAGAGAAACCCTTTCTCAAATAATGAAAAAATAGAAGTAGAAGAAATAGAGTAATAAAAAAGCTGTGTAAAGAAAGAAAGCACAGAAAGAATCTGGATACTGTATGTTATATTGTCTTTGTATCATTTGACAGCTGAGGAAATAACAACTGTTAAAAAATGCTGTCGGATTAATTCAATTTATATATTTTAAAAATGCTTTGACTTCAAAATTTAAGTCTAAGGACAAGTTGCTGGGAAAAGGATTTCTAATTTTGTTTCCACAGAAAATGAAAAGTTGTGGATTCCTTCCAGACTAACATGGTTTGATCAAACAAGACCCCCTGAAGCAATTTTCCTGGGACAAGGCAGTCTTACAGACCACTACAGCCAGGATTTCTACATCTTCTTAGGATCACCATGACAGTGCCTCCTACCGGCAGGAAGCAGTTTGGAAAAAGTGACGCCCAAATTCCCAAATATTGTTTATAAGTGTTTGTTTTCATTTAAATGGGGTTGGTTACTTATTGTTAATGACCACTACCAATCTCTTTAAAGGTAAAAAGAGGATCATGTCATAGATATGAATACTTTGTTTTGGAATGATTTTCATTTATTGATACAATTTAAGGTCAATTTCGGGATATGTATATTTTTGTTCTTGTTTTTGCGTTAATATAGCTCATTTAGAAATGTAATGTATAATTTAATACAGATTATAGATAGTTACCTATAAGATAAATAGGCATTCTTCAAACCTTTCAAAGACCTACAGAATATGACATTTAAAATCATTTAGGGTTTTTCTTAACAGGGAGACTTAACTGCTCCTGACAACACCACCAGCGTCAGAAACGAAGATGGACATTGAAGAAACTCGTTATGGAGTTTGCTTTCAATATGGTAACACTAACCATTTGGTCAAGATACTGATCTTGCCTAGACTGTTTAACTTTATGCTGTATAAACTGGACATGCAGGACCCACAGTAAAGTGACTGCTGACAGACATTGCTACAGGGTTCCTGCTTCATAGAAGAGTCTGCCAGGCAGTCTTCAGGACACAGATAAAGGTGACTGACAAACTGCCAATACAGGTGTACAGTTTAAAGTTTCCTCCTTTGCTGAGGAGTCTGCCAGACACACTATGGCCTATGGTCTGAAGATGGAACATTACAGAAGAATGTTAAAGACAACCAGGTGAGTTGTCTCTGTCAATTCCAGTGTGTACATTAACTTTCTGTGGTCTTTGATGGAATTGAAGAAAGATAGTTATGGTTATAGTTTTCTTTAGTTAAGATTAAAGATAAGTTACATATAAGACTTTAGACTCACGATGATAGGATAGATGATAGAATATTTTCTTTAAATCTTACTAAATGTTAATAGACTTAAATATTGTTAACTGTGATTCTTGTTTGATAACTGTTCTGTGATATATTTTGCTATGCTAAACCTAAAACCCTTTTTATTTAAGACAAAAAAGAGGAAATGATGGGAGTTGTAATTCTGTAAATATGTTTCTTGTATTGGTTAATGAATAAAGCACTGTTGGCCAATAGGAAAGCAAGATAGGTAGGACTAGGAGACTAGGAAGAAGGAGTAGAGGGGAGATTCAAGATGGAGGACCTACAGGGTAGTATGCTGGGCTCTCTCTCCAGTAATATAAGACCAAAATACTTAGATTAGTAGAAATGGGTTAATATTTAAGACAGAGGCAGCCAATAAGAAACTAGTAACTGGCCTAAAGCTTTATATCAAATACAGAGTCTCTGTGTGTTATTTCTGGCTGGCGCAGCTATGGGACAAAGTTGGCAGGGAAAACCTATTCATAACAGGATCTGAAATCAATATGTAAAATAAGAAAACGTAATAATAAAAAGAAATAAAAAGTAGAATGTTTATGTTTAGATAGTGCATACATGTGTGTATATGAATGGGGACAATCTTAATTAAATTTGCTAGGTTTCATTTATTATCTATAAAATCAGAAGTTTAAATAGGTTGTTCAACTGCTTTCCTTCTTAATTTGATGATTTATTAGTAACCTAACTGCAGTGTCTCCTAGAGAGGATTATTGTGGAACTATAAAGAAAGCATATCTTACCTTATATCATAGATCATGAGTTAAGAAAGCATCAGTGTATGAATTAGAATGCTAAGCTAAAGTTTATCACAACATAGACTAAATTATTTTAAAAAATTAATTATACCTCATAATAAGATAACCAGTGATTGGCCTTCTACAATATATGAAAAAAAGTCATTGATATTTTAACCTTCTTCTCAGATCTGTGTTCCTCTGATTGAACTCTATTGTCTTAGAGTGTTTTATATAAAATTCTATTGTTATAGAGTGTTTTGTTTACAATTCATAGTTATAAGAGAAGAATGTCATTTTCTATAGCCTTGGCATAATCCAGTAAAAGATTCAATTTCAGGCCAATCATGAAGGCCAAAATGAATGAAATTGTCATTTAATAAAAGAAAGTTACCTTAAAAATGAAAAGACAAGTAACTGCAGTTAGAACATTACTATAATGATTATCTTCAACATGTTTCAAGTTTAAGAAAAAACTCCTAATATTTTATTCAGTATTATATATCCTATAATTTCTACATTTCATAGCTTAAGTTTGGTAGTTAAATAAAATTATTTTTATTTAACTAAATAAGTGATATATTAAGTGACACCTCTGCATATTGACATTTTACAAAAGTATTCAAAGTTGCTTAAAAATTGAATGGAGATCTAGGTTTGGTTGAGGTGAGCTTTAGGATGATATCACTAAAGAAAAACTGTATTTATTCAAATGTTAATAAATACTTATTTTAGAAATTTAATCATGGAATAAAAATGATCATTAATAATTCAAAAAGAAATAAAATTAGCATATGACCCAGATATATCTAATATATATGCAAAGGCCCTTTTATCTTACTACAGAGATACTTGCAGATCCATGTTCATTGCCACTTTTTTCATATTAGCCAGAAATTGGAAATAGTCTGTATGTGGCTCTGCTGGCAGATAATGAAAATATGATACATATAAACAATGGAATGTTATTTAACTATAAGGATAAATAATATCATAAAAATTGCAGGCAATTGGATTGAACTGAGTACGTTCAGTCAGACTCCAGAAGAAAAGATCACATATTTTCTTTTGTATGTATATGCTATATTCAATCCTTTGTTTCACTTGTTTTGTGTGCAGTACACATAAGAGTCAAGAAAGTACAATGGGGCTGCATTTGGGAGTAAAGGCTATTTAATGGGTATAATGAACTGCTCTCTTTGTTACTTTTGAGACGTGCTCTGTGGAAACTAATTCATGTCTAATCATAATCAATCCCCACATTAGCCATTGGCACTAGATGAGAACATATTGTCACTGCTTTTCTAAGGGTAATACTGTCAAACCACTTTATACCTATTTACATTTTTATCTATTGAGACAACATATTTACTTCAGAGGGTAAACCCTAATCCAGACACAAATAACTGTGGAAAGTTCTGACAACAATGAGTGTGAGTGTTCAGCCATAGCTGAAATAGCTACAATAACTCAGACACATTACACATTCAAGGCAGTCCCAGGGTACACTGAAAAAAAGGAAAGAAAAATATAAGAGTCAGAAGACAGAGTGATATAAAAGGCTGCCCTCCAGATATGGCACAGCTATTGCATACCATGAAATTTTAGCAGTTATGCTTATGAACGTGACATTTCTAAAAGATCAAGAGATCAAGAGAGTTAAAATCAATGGAACTGAGAAAGTGAGGATACAGTATCTGAAAACCTAATGATAATTAATGGCTGCAAAGAAAGAGATAATCACTTTTTTTTTTTTGTTTTGTTTTTGGTTTTTCCAGACAGGGTTTGTCTGTGGCTTTGCAACCTGTCCTGGAACTAGCTCTGTAGACCAGCCTAGCCTCAAACTCAAAGAGATCTGCCAGCCTCTGCCGCCTGAGTGCTGGGATTAAAGGTGTACACCACTAACGCCTGGTTGATAATCACTTTTTGGGGGCATTAATAGGGTGTTCAAGCCCCAACAGTTGGCCCCACACACATGTATATACGCAGAAATAACAGTATTCAATAACTTATCATAAAAGACATGATGTTGGAAAGGAGATAGGTTGGGTAGAAAGATATTGAGGGAAAGACTGAGAAGTTAAAAATGACCAAGATACAGTATATGCATGTATGATTTTAAAGGAGTACAGGGGCTAAAAGTGTAATTTTAAAAAGGCTTCTTTCATGCTGGCAGCCTAGCTCTCATTTCAGTTGACAAGCACTCATGTTCAGTCTAGAAGTAAACTGAGAAATTTAATTTTCAACAATTCCACAGCACTTTCCTAATGAAATATATGTTTTCCTTGTCTTTTCTTTATCTCCTCGAAACTTGAAAGAACTAATAGCAATGACTATGTTTAAGATTATTTATGTACATTTTCAATTAAAAGTTCTCATTCTGTGCATAAGAAAAACTAAATAATAGAAAATAATTTTATAGTATTTAATATGTTTGCCATTTTTCTAATATATATGTTTTCTAATATATATGTTTTCTAATATATATATATATATATTTATATATATATTTGTTTTCTAATATATGTTGCACTGGGTAACATGAGGACATTTTTCCTTTTTCTCCTCTTGTTAGTCCAATTTCTTCCCTAGGCAGTCTCATTTTTACATTCTCAATATGGGTTAATATTTAATTTTATGTATCTATATAAAAACCTATGAACCACAAATGTGAGAAAAGGAATAATTCTTTTCCTCGTCCTGATTTAATTTACTTAGTAAGACTATTTCCAGTTACATTATTTTCCTGCAAATATTGTAACTCTATTTTTCCTTAGGACTGAAAATATTTCATTAAAATTGTACCACACACACACACACACACACACACACACACACACACACACACATATATATATATAAATATATATGTATATATATATATATATATAAATATATATGTATATATATATATATATATATATATATATATTATTTTAAAAGCCCCCAACAGTGACTTCCATAATGGTTTCAGTATTACATATGCCAGCAAGTAGTGGTTAACTGTTTCTTATTTTCAATATCTTCATCATCATTCCATGTTGTTTTCTTAATTTGAGGTATCTAAGAAACAAGTAAAAGACCAAATTTGTGATTCAAGAGCACAAGAGAAGAAGAAATCCAGGGTAAAAGCATAAATAATAAATTCAATAAAATCATAGTAGGAAATTTCCCAAACCCAGGTAAAGATATTCATGAGGGAATTTGAAGATTAAAGAAAACACAAAACAGTTTCCCGATATCATAATTATAAGATTAAACACTGATAACAAGGAAAAACTATTGAAAGCTCTAGGAGGGAAACATCAAGTCACATATCAAGGCAAAATGATCAAGAACAAAGAACAGTTTTCAACAGATTCCCTAATAGCTTGAAGCCCATTGAATAAGGTATTTCAAAGGTTTGAACCATCTAGCTGACAATACATATTACCATGTATATCAAAAGTATCTGTCTTAATTGAAGAAGAATGTTGCTTCCATAAGAAGAGTAAACTAAAGTTATTAATGACCACTAAATTCACTTTATACAAGACACTAGGAGGAGTGCTTTTCATAGGAGATGTTAGTACAGAAAATATTGAACAAAACCAGAGCAGTAGTCAAGTAAATGAGGAATGGGAAATCACCAAAAATTGAAGTCAACAAAAAATAAGAATAAATTCACATGTATTCCTATAATAATTACAATATTAAAGTAGTAAATTTATAATCAAAGACACATCTCATTTCCAAGCAATGACACTATCATAAGGTAAAAGAATGGGAGAAAGTATTCTAAAACAATGGAGCCAAGAAACATATAGGCACTGCTATTCCAATATTTGATAAAATAGACTTCAAAATAAAATTAGTCAAAAGAAGTAAAGAAGGATATTTCATACTAAGATAACACTAAGATAGGGTCCTCCTTGTTGCTTTGCTTCTTAGGTGTTTTGGATTTTAGCCTTGTTATCCTTTTCTTTATATCTAATATCCATTTATCAGTGGGTAAATACTGTGTTTGTCTTTCTGTTTCTTTGTACCTCACTCAGGATGCTATCATCTAGTTCCATCCATTTGCCTGCACAATTCAGGATGTCATTGTCTTTTAGCACTGA